>OZ004315.1:11999496-13199496 GCA_963924455.1 Pelagia noctiluca
GTGCTCCTTTTTCTATTCCAGGGTCTCACATCAACATTCTGTCACATCAACTCCTTCCTCATCACTCTTTTCATGATGGCTACAGCCCTGATCATCACAGCCACTTGTCTCTACCAATACTTAATGGTGACTGGACCACTGGAAAACACCGTGTCTTGTTTCCAAAGCATCATCTTCTTAATGATTGGATGGACCACATCTTTGGGCCTGGCCATCGGACCCATGTTTAAATGGGGCAAATACGAGATTGCATACAGTGTGTTCGGTTGTGCTTACGACGACGTTGGAAAGGTCCAATACTATTCTTATAATTCCGTATTAGGTTTTATGGGCTTCCTATTCCCACTGACTTTATTGTTGTCCTGCTATTGCTCAATTCTATTTGCGATTCAGGATTCCGACACGAGGATAGCTAAGGGTTGGATCGTCGCGAGCGTTGCCACTGACGCTAGTTGCATAGAAACAGGAAAGAGGCGAATCATAATGGCATCTGTGCTCATAATGGTGTCATTCTTGCTCTTCAGAACGCCATTTTTGATAACTATACTTTTGAATACGCTCAACTTAGTCAGTCCACAGTGGTTGAATCTGGCAGACCAAGTGGCTTTTTGGGCTGTATACTTCCAAGCAGCTGTTGATCCGTTTATTTACGGCTTTCAGCACGGGGAATATTGTAAGACATTGAAAGAAATTAAGGACACCTTGAAACGAGGCCTGTTGGAGTGTTGTTGCTGTCGCAGAGACATTGAAGATGGTGAAAAGCGCAAAAAGCACGTGCCGTCATTGGAGAAAATCGAAGAAGAATAGCCACTGAACTGGACGGCTTCCCAATTGCATGAAAAAACACGTTGTGTATGTGGGACCATCGAAGCTTGATTCTAAGGAAGAGCAATAGTGAAAACAATTCTTATCCAAGCATTGGAAAAATAAGAACTGAGACTTTCCCAGGACTTATTGGTTCTTAAAAATGTTTAGAGCTTGAAATAATGCGTAATGAAACATCGTGTTTCAGAAATCCAGTGGAGCTAAAGAAATAGCAAAGGAATTAACGAGTGTAATCTGTATTCTCAAATTAATATTCTAACAAAAACGGTCTTTACAACTTTCCAAATCACAAACATATCAAGATCTAAACGCATGGTTTCCATGTAGAAATAACTTCAAGTTCACTTTCGGAAATGAAATAGTAGAAAAATGCCTCAAATCAGAACGTGTTTCCAAGGATAAATAAATTCATTTCCAATTTGTTGAGTGCTGTCGTAGTTTGGACAGTGTTTTACATTATTTTGTTACGATAAAGACATAATATCAAATATAAATGTAAGAAAATCAGACGAAGCAAAGTTTTAGGAACTAGAGCTTTGGTTTAAATCCAACATCTTGCTGTTTAATAGGCCTGTTTTACGCACCAGCCATTGCCACATTCAACAAAAGCTTTCTTTTATTTTGCAATGGCCACTGCACGGAATGAAAGAGTTCGTCTTTTTAGATGCCAGTTTGAATGCGTTGTAAGCGCAGGGCATGATAATTTAAAATGTTCCCTAGAATAATTGTTTGACAAATAAAACACAGTAAAAAATCGCAAATAAATAACAAGCAAAGAAAAAGGAAATGTTTAAACTCTGACAGGAGGGAGGGCAACTTTTCAAGAGCGACGAATGACACATTTTACAACTTTTGATATGGTTCATTAGGACATGTAAGTATTAGATTTCCCTGACCATACTGTTGGAAGAGTATGGCGAGAGAAATTTGAGATATAATAACTATCGAAGCTTTGCGTCTTAAACTAGTCAGAGTGGTGCGTCAGAAAGACAACGAAAACAAAACCTAACAAATTGTTATACCCAGGATCGACTTTGGCCTGTCACTGTCAGTAAGGAGATGATTAGTTAGAATAATGAGATAGAACAAATCATCCACGGAGTCCAAGTGAGACGAACAATCAACTGCTATTGAAAGAGCAAATGTGGAAAATGAACTCTTTTTGTATATAAAATATGGGGTCCATGGTTTTGATGTCAGACAGACTGGAAAATTCCTAATGAAGTTCAACCTTGCTCAAACGATGATGCTAAAAAGGGTTCTCAAACAGTTCTACATATATTGGATAACATTCTGACTTATCACTCAGATGAGGGTCAGACACAAAGCTTTATCAGTCCTTGAAGTTAAAATCTGAAGTCATTCACTCTCATTTGTGAGTGTACTGTCAACCCTATAGTTCAAAAACATTTACAAAAAATCCCATCTGAGTTAACGTTGTGTATCCAAGGGGCCTAATCAATACAATACAGACGCACACATGCAAACAACTACTATCTAAATTCACACACTATTAACCTTACTTTATACAACAATACTGTCCTTCGGTTGTACGAAAAGTGTTTTTTTGTCTTTAAAAAGTTCTATACAGCTTGCTTTTAAGCACACATCTTCTCTTGAGTAGCCGGGTAGCAATACAAGCATCGCAAAAGTGCACAAAACCTTTTAATAAAGTAAACCCTTAACTGTCCTAACTTCCCAGTGCCCGAAGTGCAAATCTCCATCCATACTCTAGTTACATTGAGACGTATGATCAGGGTGTGATGCCTAAAACCCCCTCAATCATAATATTTTTTTGCTTTGCTTTATTACTGTTATTGCATTGAGTATGAAACAGGAGATGAAAAAAACTTAGGCCTCTCCTCTTACTTGTCATTACAGCTGTTCTTTGTTCAGCTTGCAGATATCTTTAAAAACATTATCTTTTGCAAAACATGAAGTGACTTTACTCACATCTTAGGTCCAAGTACAAAGTGACGTCAATAACATCTGATGTCCAAAGAATAACACTGAATACACAAATGTCAAAGTTGCAACGACCTATAGATCTAGAACGTGCTTATTTGTAGAATTTCTGGCTTGATTAAACTAAATCAGTTTTGATTAAGTCTACTTCTTCTGCGATGTTCTCAGTTTAGGATCACCGTGGGACAACAGGCCTAGGCATACACTTGGTTTGTCGTTAGCCTATACGCTATTTCGGATTTTGCTGGTTGTAGGGACTTTCTAGTCATTCAAACAGAGGGTTCTGGGATCATGGTCCCATAAAACGGTCACTGAGATTACTTAAAAAGAATCTTACAATTTCAAAAGGTTTCATTGCGCACTTTTACTTTTTTTCAAGCAGAACAGGACTGTTTATTCAAAACTTCAGTGCCATCTTACAGGTAGGTTGAGAATATGAAGTTTTCGGTTTCTCTAGTCTTCAATACTTCAATAATCCGAATGCTCCAATATTGACGACGGCATCCATCCGCAAGGCAGCAGCCTGATTGAATAGCTCAAATTAGGCCATGTGCAATACCTCGTCGACCATTGTGCAAGTTGGATCGACTCTTCATGAGCTCAGATACCGCATAATGAACGCCCTAAATACAAGAAACATCAGATAAATTCTTGAAACAATAGGCCCTGTGTTAGGCTTCAAATGATTCTAATTTTTATGATTTTATATTCATTTCACGATTCAGGATCTCTTAAAACAGAATTTGTGGAGAGACTCGCAGAACAATTGAAATCAAAATACATCAAAAATAGATAATCGCAAAAGCATTTGATAAGCCTGTTACTTATTATAGTGCTCGATATAAAGAAGTACAGAGCAATGATAGATAAGAAACAAGAAAGGAGACTGGATCGCTGTTTCTCAAAGAAGTTGCATATTTCCACCAGCCTCTTTTCTTGTTCCAAATGGACTATAGATATAAAGGAAACAGTCTTCTTTGGAGTGGCTTTTTCTTACCTCGGTCACCCCCCCCCCCTGATATAGACCCACAGCCAAACAAAAATTACCTGATGTTCATTCAGCATCAACATCACTGTCAAGTTGACTACTTCCGTTTTCATCGCTGTCACTTTCTGCACTTTTCGACTTTTCTTGAGCGTCATTCGTGACTATATACACCCATCTTTTTTCAAAGAACTTCAACATCCTTTTACCTGCTTGTCCAACCTAGATGAAAGTAGAATATCAGGTATCAGTAAAAAAACCAATTTAATTGAAAAGCAAAGCATTCAACCCATGGGTAGGTTCATTTCAGTGTCAGGATTTATGCAAAACTCTAACTAAAATACTTGAGGGATCTAAGAACGAAAGAACATTAGTCAGAGGCCAGCAAAGCAACTAACAACTCACTCCGTGAAATAGAGAATAAAAGAGCTCCCTACCCCCCTAAGCAAGGAATTCTTTAAGGTACTGACTGGCGGAAAAATTTTTGCCTGCAGTGGAAGAAAAATGCCACTTTGGACTATGTCAAAATGGGGCCCTTTCAATATGTAGTGTAAGAATTCATCATTTTACCTAGTTCATAAATGTTTTGAAAAGAAAAATAATTCAGATTTTGGGGCCCCTTTACATGTTTTCCCTAATAGAGAAATGCTCTTTAAACATAATGCTCTTCACTGCATCATAAATAAGAGAGAAATTACCTCAGAATCGTCTTCATTGAAGATGTCACAGTTTCGGAAGACGAGACGAGCATCGTTGGCAAACTCTTCCCGACTGTCATACCTTGAAAAAGTGAATAAAATTATAAAAGCCTAGACACATAGCTTAAACAACTTTATCAAGCTCACAGAGTTAGCAATAGATTTAAACTTTTTGGGAAACAAAGTCTTTAATTCCTGCATAAATTGTAAGAATAATGCGTTTGTATTATGTTCATCCAATTGTATAAGGAATTTTAATTTTACTTATATTACATTTGAATTCGATGTCAACTGCTGCCATACATATAACAATGCAGTGCATTAAACCATGTTGATAATGAGAATGATTATAGAATTTTCTGAAGGTAGGGCGGGGTTAATGATCCCAATGCCCGGCATGGGAAAAATCATAAACATTCCAATCGCAATGAAAAATTGAGAAATTCCCACTATTGACGTGTTTAACAATCCAAATTTTTTTTTCATTAGAATCCCAGTCCCAAGAACTCCAATCCCATTTTCAAAGTTAATAAGAAGGCAAATCCCAGTTCCGAATTTACACCTTCCTGACCCTCAATATAGTGAGCCATTGTTCTAATTCTAATCATCTTGTGAATAAATAGTCTTGTTTACCTATTCATCAATGCAAGCTTTCCACTGCATCTGATTAAATATGAATCGACCCTTGCAACTGTCTGTATTTACCTGACCAGCTGATTGCAATTCAACAACGTTAGATCACTGAATAACCGGACCTATCCATCTCCATGATAGACCGTTTATGATTTAACCAAAATTTCAAAAGGTATTCATTCTACTACTGAAACCTTAAAACAAAAATTTGGTTTCATTTCCATTTCAAGGGAATTTAAAGCAACAACATCACCAGCCTGGAAGTACGAGCAAAACGACATAATCAAATATTTACTTACTGGAAATCGCGTAATTTCACTTTCATCGTGTGGAAATCCATGGGGCTTTTGATGATTTGGTAATACTCAGGAAACTAAGAAAGCAAACGAATAATTTAGGATGAGAATTCATGATATACAATACAAGATTTCATTCATTTCACTACAACAAAATTAAGGAACTGGCTACATGATTATAGCTGTCACTACAGTAAACTATTTGAGGTTACAACAAAGACTCAAGTATTTGATGTTATCTTTGACATTTTTGTTACATTTGTCGTACTCAGTTGTTTTTATTTCCATTCCTTTTTGGTTTTTAGTACTATGAGAGAAGAGACATGAGATCATAAAGGTCTTACTTGCTTTCCGTTGACTGGTACGAGAAAGGGCCAGGAACACTCGTGTCTTTCCATTTCTGCCAACATTTGCCTGCATGGAGCCATGTGCTTCATCGCTTTCTTTCTACTGTTCATTTTCTCCTTCTTTGACCTGCTTGTGTTAGCTTTTGCTGCAAAAATATAAACATCAAATTGACAAATCTTAAAAAAATCTGGAGATAAACTTTCCTTGTGTCTGGACGATACTTTCCCTATCTTTGAGGTTTGATTGCGAAATCATCCCTAAAATATCAATTTCAGATGTCCTTTTAACCGCAATATTTTACCAACTTCAACCAGTTATTTGTCTAAAAAAACCTTGATTGATTTCAAAATTTTGCTACGCAATCAGAGGTGATGAAATGACTCTTGACCATTGATCTCAAAATAAAGACTGGATCGAGCATCTGTCGTTCTCAAATGAAGTCATTGGCAGCCATATTGGGAGGCCCAATTCAATACATTGAGATTACACTGGGGAGTGCTTTTTTCTTTGATGATTGTTGGAATGTTATGAATGATCAGTGCGAGACTGAAAAATCGTGCAGCTATTGTTAGCAAAGAATACAGGCAATATTATTTTTTGGCAGCCATGTTGGGAGGCCAAGTTCATTTCGGAGCAATTGGCTTCAACATCTGAATCCAGGAACAACAGAATGCTCAATCCAGTCTTTATTTTGAGATCAGTGCTCTTGACAATAACCACAGGGAAACGGCCACAATAACCACACCCACAGGGCTAATAAGATATGACTTTCACTTACTGGGAAATTCGTATTTTTCAAGCGCAGAGAGACTCTCAAACTCATCCTCGGGTCTCTTCTTCTTCTTCGTAGGTCTTTTGTTTTTCAAACGAGCTTTTTTACAAACTGGACAAGCCCACGGTGATCGAGGAGTTCTACAAACATCAAAATGTCATAAATGAGCTGCGTACAACAGATGAAAACAATTTCAAACATTGGCTATGAGATGCAAGGCTTTCGTTAAAAATTGCACGAAATAAATAATTACATAAAACACAATGATGAACACACTTACTTTTGAAGAGGGGGGTCGACACATTGAAGGTGGTAATATCTTGGGCAGAATTCACACTTCAACCTCCGACCGGTTGAGCTCTGACAACCATAACACTGATCACTACCTGAGGCCTAAAACGAATTTCAAAGAAGTTTTCAGTGCAATTCAATTACGAGTGTCCTGAGTTGGGTACTGATCCCTATTCCCAGAACTGAAATAGTCAAAAATCCCAATCAAAATTTAGAAAATAGAGAAATCCCTTATGATGACTTGTTTAACAATTCTTATCTCAGATTGCTTTTTCATTCTATAATCCCAGTCCCAAGAAGTCCGCTTCCATTTTCCCAGTTAAAAAATAGGCAAATCCCAGTTCCCAATTTACCTCTTCTTGACCCCCAAAAAAGGCTGATTCGACCATGTTTGATTAGAAATTCAAATTCATTCGTAAAATACTAATGGACTAAAATACTGGTGGACGATTTTGCGAAAAATGATAGATCTTATTCCACACAATGCATGACGGGAATGTGCCCCTTAAGAACACAGAGTTACAAAAACTAACGACTGCTGCAATGACGAAAGATTTATGCCGGTTCAGTTTTAGGAGCTATATGTTGTTAAGGAGCGATTCTCATCATGCATACGTGAGACTAGATACGACATTTTCTCTGGAATCTTTATCAATTAAAACTCAATGCAGAGAGGCAACCGGAAGTAAAATGGTGTGAAATAACAAGACAGCCTCTTCCAAAAACTTTTCACAAGTGGAGATTTATCCGATCTTTGATAAATGGTGATGGAAATATCAAGGAAGGCAAGAGCACCTAAAATCATTGGATTTATCAGAGTGAAAATAAGAACTTACAATCATAATGCACTCTCTGCAGAACCAATCACCATCCGGAATTCGCTCAAGCTTTGGCTGGTGAAAAAATCAAAATGGGAATGACGCATGAACAGCCAGTAATACAACTTTAAGAAAGCTTTTGCGATAAAAACATCAACATTACTATAATCAACTTCTCGCGGTTCAAAACACTGAGCAGCAAACTCCTTTGGTTTCGGTAGCCAAAGTCTGTGATGAAAAATGATTTAATCAGAATACAGCAATTAGGCAGAGCAGAGCAGGGCCTACGGTACGTTGTGGCACCTATGTTTCATGTTTAACAAACTAAGAATCCACTAGTAAGGTGGACAAATATATGAAGCTAAAAGTTGTCTTTAAATTTTGACGAAAAACCTCAGCATTCTTTTGGTTGTTCTCTTCATTTGGAAAACACTTACACTGCAGCAGTATGTGTGACAACCACGGTCACATTGGTCACAGAGCAAAAGGAGTTCTTCGTTGTCACCTTTCCGACATTCAATGCAGAACTACAAAAAACAATATCAACAATTAAAAGTCTCAATAACTCTGTAGATTGATTTTGGTTCGAATCTGGCACAAATCAGCAAATTCATCTAGAAATATAATTATTGGAAATCAGAGCAGCAAGAACTCAGTATCGATAGAGATGTTGGTAACTTACGACTTTCATGATGGACCGCTCCCAGGCAATGCAATCTTTCAGCATACTGATACACATAACCAGTTGCGCTGACGAAGTGCAGCCCTCCACTGTTTCACGCCACAGAAGCAAGCTAGGGGTGATGCGCCAGTCTTTATCAGAGCTAAAGCAAAATTACGAGAATACACAAATGCGGATACTTGAGTTAAGAAAATACATGAACTTAAAAATATCGAAACTGATGAAATACCGTCCAATAACCAACTCAGTGCGACAAAGGAAGCATTTACAAACCTTTGTGGCTGTCCATCGGCCCCACCTAAAATCAAAGAGAAAACAAAATTTCAAAACAATTTGACATGATAACTTATGTGAAAAAAGGATTGGCAAAGAATTAACAATTTTTTTTCAAAGGTTTTATCAAAGGAAATGCGATCGTTCTGTGAATTTCCTTTTGTATGATAATGCCTTTTCGGCAACTTTGTCATTGATTTTTGCTAAAGTGTTAAGTTTTCCTGTAAAATATTCTAAATTTTGTACTTCTTGCAACTCGAGAAATACTTTTCTTTAAAATAGGTTCATGTAATGAATTGTTGACTTAAGTTGTATTCGCAGAAAATTCTTCAAAAAACTTATTTCAGAAGTCAAAGTCAAATAATGAGAGCGGTAAATGAGTTTTTTCAAGCAATAAAACTATTCGAATTTAGTCTTAGTGAGAAAAGTGCCACTCTTCAATATTCCACTGACCTTGTGCATTTTCTCCATTGTTCTTAGACACCTGAGCTTGATTTGGGTGCTTTCTGAAAAATACACATCGAATCAAATAAAGATTACATTTTGTAATCAACGACAATTCACATTCAACATACACAACATATTAGTATTTGAACGTTTGAGGTAAAAATTGTATTGGCCCTTCAAGTACACAAAAAGACGCAGGAATCAGAAGATACTCACTCAAGGCGGAATGGCGGTTTCAGATATCGCCGCTCAATGCCCCTTTCCAATGATAGAATTCTTGCCTTGGCAAGTTCAAGAGGTTTTTCTTCTGCTTTTAACTTCGACTCTAAAATGAAAATGGCTGATGTTAAAAAATTCTTTGTCATAATATGAATAAAGTGTAAATACAATGGAAAATATTCATTCAAATACATGACAATCCGGGAAATTATTCTAGACCGGCAAAAACACAGTATGCATATCACTCCTTCATTTGGAGACTAATTCACTGGGGGGGGGGGTACTTAGCATAGGGTTGGTATATCGACGTGCTGCTCATATCTGGGTGTCTGATGGCCCCCTCAGAATAATTTCGAAAGTAATGCATACCTTTCTTGACATAGCTGATATTGGATGAAGCTTTCTGGGATAGTCTCCAAGTCTGAAATAATACAAAATATTTCATCAAGAACACCTAACACATTGTATGAAGAGAATTTTAACAAAATCATTCATCAAAAATAACTAAAACATTTATATGAAGAGAATTTCAATCTGAAGAATCTGAAGATTTGAATGAAATGACAGGGTCTTAGGATCAGAAATCGATCTAATGACATCCCAGTTAACGCTTGCAATTTAGGTTCGGCGTTAAGCCATGGAGTGGTTGGACCACACTCGAGATATACCACAAAATCCAAATGAATCAATCAAAGCAATCTACATGTTGCATGTTGATATTTGTGGATCTTAGACTGAAAAGGTAGAATATTGCTAAAGACATGCAAAGCGTGCTCAAGAAGTTACAAAAACAGCAAGAGAAGTACAATTATGTGATCAAAAGACCCAATGTTTCCTTCCAGTTATCATCACACTGGCTGTGAAGCAGATCGTTAAAATGGACCTATACATAACATGCGTATTTGACAAGTAACATTCATAAGACCTACAGATCGGATGCCCAAGTTTGACAGTTGCTGAACCAACCATAACTGGGAGGGCGTATGGGGTCGCTTGATCACATAATTGTACTATCCTTGCTGTCTTGTAACTTCTTGAGCACTCTTTGTATATCTTGAGCCATATTTTACCATTCTAATTGATCTAAAAGTGGTCAAGAATGAAGCACCAGAAGCTCTCGGGGTTATAGAGGTAAAGATGCTAATTTAGCAAAGTTACTCATCTGAAATTATCCTTTGAGGCATCTTATTGTATATCACCTTATTTTGTAAACTTGCGGAGAACATCTTCTCTTCAAGCTCTTCAACCTCCATTAGTAGATCCTTATCAACAGAAAATGCGACCTGAGGAAAGCATTTGTCTTCAATCTTTCCCGGTGGGCTTGACTTGACACCTTTATTCTTCTCTTTCTTGGGACTTTTGAGTGTTTCGCTGTCTTTGTGTTCCTCTTCACCTTGATGCTCTACAGAAACTAAAAAGAAGGGAGGTGAAGAATTCATTACCTCTAACAACTTAATTCAATGAGTTTTAGAAAACCTGCTTTCCTCATAAACAAATAAAGCATGCAAGAACGAATTAAAAATTTCAGCCTAGTGCAAAGTTTTATGAAATAGTTTAGAGAGTGTCACTTACAAGCTTGTTTATCTTTCTTACAAGAACTGCAAGCGTAGTCTATATGTCGAATCAGAGACTTCTGCAGCATCTTCTCGCGCATTCCCCTAAAAATCAATGTTCACATCAACGTATTTCATCCGTAGGGAGTATCATATCGTAAGAAGCAACTATAGTAAGTCAGAAACCCTTGGTTCGAGTCTTGCATGATTCATGTTCGTTCACAGGAGTTATCTCAGCTTATAGTAAGTCGCATTGATATTTGAAACAGACTTTATTACAAGGGTCTGCAGCTTTGCTGACCTTTTTGGCTGGCGTAACAGTTAGCAACTGGCTAGATATAAAGTTTTTGATTTTGATTATTATTTTCAATTTTAGGCAAAAATAGAATTAGGAGTGAACTTGCAAAGCGTTGAGCTTAGCGAAGCTAAAGTTTCAGAAGTAGTGCGATTGTTCATTTGTGTTCAGCTTAATTTTTTTCAATATACTAAATAAATAAATTCGACGCATCTGAAGTAACTACAGTCTTGGTTCAGGGTAATAGGTGAGTCGGGCTTCTGTGTAGCCGAGTTCTAATGCTAATATATGGCGAGTTTTTTGTGCCCCTCCAAAGCATGTCCAAGAAAAAGACTCCGTGTTGCATCAACCTTACTTTTTGCTTAACGGTTGTTTTTTGACATACTGTAAAGGTGTGGTGGCAAGTGAGGATCCACCAAAATCATCAGGAAATATCTCAACGAACATGGGTTTCTGGCCTACTTTGGGACATGCCAAATTGGAATGGATAAAAAATACGTTTGATTTTGTAGGATTTATCACCTTGGATTCAATACTTTTAGCACTTTGTGGACCATGTCAGGGTCAGAAATCCTCCACCAACCATACCGTTTATCTGAAACGAACAAGCAAGCAACTTTAAGTAAAAATACCATCAATGCTCATAATCTTACGTGTATTCGAAATTATGGTTAGAAAAGGATCACTCAACTAAGAGTTAAAAAGATAATAAGCTACCATCATATATAAGTTTGTAAATCACACTCGTCACTAACATCCTCGTGCCAGTCTCCCTTGAAGTCAATCACTGATTTGCTAATAGCCCTCCATTATTCTTGCTAAAGCAGGGGAAACACTGACGTATTCTTCTGCATTTCGATATCTCTGTCAAAAGTCCAGAAACTTCAAACTCAAATAAATCTATCATTGTTACAAGCGCAAGTTAGAGGACGACTGCTTTATTGCACTTTAGCCTCAATTTAGTATACAAAAGAGTAAAAACAAAAACAAAGCATTGCTACCTTCAGGTACAGGTAAAGGTTCCAGACTCTGCAGGTCCAACAACACAGCTGCTTTTTGAGGGTCTTGCTCGATCAGTTTCTGAATATCAAGATCAGTGCCTGGTAATGTAGGTCCACGTGGTCTCGAATTCTCCTCGTGATAACCAGCCATTCTACCGTCCTGCTGACCACTCGGGTAAATTCCCTTCCCTTGAAAATGGTTACTGGGCGCATTATTGTAAGGGAATCCTGGATAGTTAGGACCATGCCCTGGTGGGCCGATATGACGGTTTGAAATTGAATCCATAAAACGCCGGTCTTGGCTTAACAGTTTAGCGTTGGGTGGAATAAAAGTCCTGCCTCGATTCACAGACGGCATTACAATACTAGATCGTGTAAGCGAGGTTTCATCACATGCTTTCTGCGGAAATAGGCTAAACCACTTTGAAGCATTTTGTCTGAACCCAAGCGGTGATACCATTCCACTGTGTCTGGTCGGTGATAATAGTCCGTGTTTTTCACTGAAGTTTGGCTGTGCATGTTGTCTATCTTGTGAATTTCGTGGACTGATGCCTTGATTCGGGCATTTAATACCCGGACTTAGCACGGGACTGACCATATTTGGAGACTTAAAAGCAGAGCACTCACTGTTATTAGGCACGTCTATCGGAGAAGGGAGTATTAATGATAATTTTTTGCTGTCACTGACAGGAGTTAGGTTCGAATCCGAGTTACAGCTGGAACTGTTGGTTCGTTTTCTCCCACTTTCTTCTTTGATGTTTTCGTTTTTGATGCCAGCGTCGTCGTGGAGCTCACTACTTTCCATGCCATCGATGAAGACTCCACCAGCGTGAGGGAGTATGTGATATCGGCGTTTGAATCTGTCTTGGCCTAGGTTTAGTCCGCGTAGCGTGTGAGAGGCAGTAAACAGTTTGTGGCGATACTTGGAGTGTTTCTACGAGGAAATAAGAGTAAGCTCAAACCATCAAATAATAAGGAAATAAAAAGGCAACAAGTTGAGAACAGACAGGAACGCTAATCTAGGAGCATAAGAGTAAAGAGGAAAGAGCATTTGAGATTGATGTAGGAAGACAGGAGAATTAGAGAGAAATACTGAAAAATCCAGGGAAATATATAACCGTTTGTTAAAAACTATTTGTCTGCAGATTAAAAACATCATCTTCTTTCCTTAAAGTAGAACAGAGCTCCAACTATCCTTTAAACATAATATAAAAAATATGCAAGCACAAAGAAAATTGTGTATCAATTCAGACCTTCTCGAGTCTATTTATTCTCTTTTCAATTTCTTCCACAGTAGTTGGCTCAGTTTCATCCTAAAAGTAAAATGTTTCTTTATCAAATTAAATCGAATAAAACATCAAATTAAAGTACTTTAACAATCTCATCACAAATCACTATCAATTGTAAGAATTGGTACTAACTGTATACTAACTGTAAGTAAATAGAATGCAAAATTGCCATGCAGCACAACTCAGGGATCTCACTTCGTCCATTACCACAGTTTTGCAGTGGATGTAGTGCTTCGAAAGTCCTGACGATGATTTATTGTTCAGCAATCAGATAACAACTTCGAAAACCTCCACTCCTGGCGTTTCTGTATATATTGGGGGACACCCTAACCCCATGACTCCGTCAAAGTACACCCTAACCCCATGACTCCGTAAAAGTACACCCTAACCCAATGTCTCCTTAAAAGTACACCCTAACCCCATGTCTCCTAAAAAGTACACCCTAACCCCATGACTCCTAAAAAGTACACCCTAACCCCAGGAACCCTAAAAATTATACCCTAACCCCAGGAACTCCAGACATTATCCGTTGATTGCAGGTAATTTCTAGGATAGTACTTACATCAGTATCTTCACTATCTTCTTCCTCTTGGGCATCTTCCCCTGCGTCATCATCATCGTCTTGATCTTCTTCATCATCACTGTCCTTGTCATCCTCATCCTTTTCTTCATCTTCATCATCATCCTCCTCATCTTCTTCCTCGTCGTCTTCGGCATCATCTTTTATCAGTGACGTGTTGCTAGCCTCATCATCGTGAGCGAGGGCTTTCTTTAACAGTGGTTTTTGCTTTAGTTTGCTTGCTTTCTCTTCAGGATCCTTCTGAATGCCCTCCTCTGTTTTCTTTGCTTTCAAATCAGCTTTAAGCCTGAATCAAAATATACGATCAACAATAAGCTTGGTACTGTAGATTAGATTGTGATATACGTTCTTACAAGCAATGTGCAATAAGCAATGTACAATAAGCAATGTACTTCTGTGCATTCTAATGCATGTCATGGTGATGCCTTCTTCCTGCTTGATGTGAAGTATTTGTGTATCAATCCGTCATTAAGACTTCTTTAGCAAATTTCAGTCAAAGGAATTAAAAACTCATTAGGTGTATAGACATTTCACATACTTTCTTATTCTTCCCTCCATATTCCATTTGTCTCTTCGGAGATTGGACATGTGTTCCAAACAGTTCTCCATTTCACTAGAAAATAATATCAGAGTTTTTGTGATACAGTAAAATTCACGTACAAGAACTTGGGTGTTTAGAACCTGTTAGACCAAGACTTTGTCACAGAATGTTTGAATTAAGGCTCTCACCAGAAAAGATTAATCCAAATATCTGTTGTTGGTTTCGCAAACTGCTCTTTTAATGATTTAGCAATACAAGACAAGAATCTAATTGAGAACTATTGAGTGAGTTTCATTTCTAAAAGGAACTAGTTTATTTGGCTATCTGATAAATCTAGATCCTTCCATGTGGGCTTTCTTGGATCTAGAAAGCTTTTATATAAACTTGAATAGCATTTTATCGTTAACAGCAACAGACAGGTAAAGATATAAAGATGTAACTGACTTCTAGCAACTGGCTTAGAGCCCCATTTTCATTCATAATATCTTAAACGTAGATACATAGAAAGATAGATATTAATTAGCGAATGAAGGTTTTATCAACAAAATATGAAATAATGTTGACACCCAACTTGAAATGAATGTGAAATGCTTGGAACGTTTTGAATTGGTTGAATATATAACAATGATGTTCATAGGACCTAAAAATGAGCAGACTCACTTGTAAATCTTGTGACTGCAAAGCAACTCGTTGACTAAAAATGCTAGAATTGCAGCTTTCTTCACTGGAGACAAACTGTGAATGGGCTTGTCGTTAAGCAAGTCCGATAACTAGAAATTAAACGATACCATGAATAAATCAATCGACGAAAACTGCGACCACGGCAGTTTAGGGTCGATAAGAAGGAAACCAGTGGGATTCAAAAATCTCTTTGGGGCCTGCGATCACATCAAAGGGGAGCAAAATGTAGCCACATGAAAGTAGCTACAGACAATTTGCTTATATCTTGAAATGAGTTGATCAATACAAAGTAGATGTTTACCTAAATACCTTTGCTTAACATTCACATCCACTATACTTGATTCCATATCTTGTTTATATACACATTCTTTTTCTTACAAGACATATCAAGACTCCTTGATTAGAGATCGAATTTAAGCGATTTTCCTGAAAGCCATTTCACCAACCGTATGCCACTAAAATCTACATTGGATCAAACAGAAACTCATAAGTAATCATGAAAAAGGGAATAATTTACAAAAAAAGAAATACAAAATATACCTCGTGGGGTTTATTTTCATTAGTTGCCAAAATGAACAATCGCACCACTTCTGAAACATTAGCTTCGCTAAGTTCAACGCTTTGCAAGTTCACTCCTAATTTTGTTTTTGCCTGAAATTGAAAATAATAAACAAAATCAAAAAAACATATTTAGCCAGTTGCCAACTGTTATACGAGCCAAAGGGATCAGCAAACATGCGAACCTTTGTAAGAAAGCCTGTTTAAAATATCAATACGACTTACTATAAGCTGATATAATTCCCATGAACGAACATGAATCAGGCAAGACTCGAACCAAGCATCACTAACTTACTATATGTCCATGCATAGCCTATCCAAACTGCCATTTTAGAGACCCTACCTATCCTATTCAATTTGACCTGGCCGTTAGTTTTCGAGTTTCGTTTCCAAACTATCTCCATCAAATATGCTACAATACTGATGTTATTCCTGGCTTCCCAACCTGGTAGAAGGCACTGAGATAGATCAATGGCAAGAAAGCAAAATCTTACCAGAACTCCAGGATCATGAAGAGCAACCGACAGAAGAGATTCACAAGCGATGAACAGCGCGTCTTCGTTTGATGACTCATTGAGAAGAGCCGACTGCAGGTCTGCCAAGCCAGGAAAATCGGTCTCCGGGTCTGTGGAGATCAGAGTAGACATAAATAGAAATGGCCATTTACAGTATAATGCTACACTCTCAAACAACAGTGATAAAAACATCAGCCCATCAGCTTAAATGAAGATTCTGTTTAAAGTTGTTGATGTGGTTGATGATTTTATGTTCTTATAAGTGACTGTAATGCAAAAATAGCATCTACGCTTCCCTCTTATCTTACTCCGCTTCTAAATTGGAAAGGCAATTGACAATACTGCCTTGAAAGTTAATGCATAGAATTATTCTCAACCCCCTTGTTTCGACCCCCTGCTTACCACTTTTTTCTACACAAACCAACTTCCCTACATTCACACCCTTGCTTCTTCTAGATCAGCCATTCCCACCACGCAGTACCCGAGACGTAGGGTAAGAGTCCTTCTGAAAAAGGCGTCTTTCCAAAAAGAGTTTATCAAAATAATCTCCTTAACGTCACTAGCATGGAATAAAAAAATCACATCACCAAGATATCTACATCGTTTTAGTAAATCATACCAAAAGATCTTCCACTCACCGATATCAAGAACATGGCCAAAACAATACACAAACTCTTCAACCATCAACAAGTCGGCATAGGCTTGTCCGGGAATATTCACACCTTTTATTCTTTTGAATTCAGGAAGAGGCTGTATTGAAAAAAGTCGGGTTCAAAATTGTTACTATCAAGAACCACAGGTATCGGGGATGCTTCTTATTCAAAAAGCTTTCAGTAAAGTCATGATATTTATTAGGTCATAGAAAATGAAATTCAAAAAAACCGAAACCGTGATCTTTAGATGTTTTTTACTGCTCTGAAAACCATGGAATCAAACAAACTTGAAAACAACACTGAATAGTTGGGCCAGATCAAAGCAATGTATGCAAATGTCATGTCATGTTTCAACACATGCTTCCTAGCTTGTAATCTTGTTCTCACAAATATTTCACAACTTTATTCTAATAAAAACTACAAAGTTTCTGTTATACCAATTTACCAATCATAGCTATTCTCGATCAAATATGGACTTAAATCTCTACTATCAACTCCAAACCAAATTAATCGCAACCCCTCAAAGATTGTCCATTTCTATTTGGCACAATGGGTAGAATGGTTGAGTACCGACCTTGCCATCATTGATAACCATATCATCTACAGGCTTCTTCAGTTCACGAGCAATAGTTCTCTCGTACCTCCGTTGCTCCTGTTTATGAAGAAAATTTCTCAAACAAAAGATAAAAGAACCACGAATGATCGAAATGCGATAAGTCTATAATCTTAATTCACTTCATATTGTGTATCGAGCACAAATGGTAAATGACGATCTTGAATGAAATCTTATGTGAATACGTTGGGCATGGGGCAACATCTCCTGATGAGTGGGAAACCATTAAACAGGCTTGTCGAGATGGAGGGCTAAATTTCTTGAGTATTTCCTAATCAGTACATTGTGGGGGAAACGTAAATACGTTAACGATCCGACGAAATGAAACGCCTAGTATCGTAAAATTGATTACAACTTGTCAACTAACTAAGATCAGATGAGTGAGACAATAATAGATTAGAAGATTAGAGATAATAACAGGCTGTCTCATTGCGTTTCAAGGAGAGGTGGGCGCATAAAAGCTGTTTTCAAAGGAATGAGCACAAATTGATGTCTTTTTGTGACTTCATCAGAATTTCTTTCTAAGTAAAACCTACCATTTTCCTTTGCTTCAACATCCTCTTCTCTAATCTTTTCTCCTCCTTTTTTCTCTCCCTTTCCTACAAAAATACTCTTGTTGATCAAAATGTTTCCGGCAAAGACACTTCAGTGTCACTTTAATTCATACAACTACAGACTTATTCGAGCATTGAACAAAGTGAAGTCTTTCCTTATACACTGAGCTCAGGGTAGTGAACAGTATAAAGAAATGTTAATCATTTAAAGAAGTGCGCATGTGCAAGAGTGGGGAAGATTATTTCAGCTAGACGAGTGAGAAAACATGAGCTTACTTCAGCCTTCCTTTGCGATTCCAAAGCTCTGATCATCATTAAATGTTGTTTTCTTCTTTCTTTTTCCTGCTGCTTCAAAATCACCGTCTGTTGTCTTTTCAACTCTCGTTCCTAGAAAATATAAGAATATCCGATAGAATACGGTGGAAGGTATCCATTACTGCAGAATTGAGGATATCATCGGTTCTGTGAAGGGCATGCAGTACTGTGGATAGATCAAAACTACATATTTATTGTTGGGGGATATCATCAGAGCTGTGGAGGAAATTCATTGCTGTGAAGGCCATTCAGTACTGGAGGTCAATACCATCAGTGCTGTGGAGGGTGTTTAGTGAATATGATATAACGTCAGTGCTGTGGGGAGCTCATCATCAGTACGATGGTAAGGATATCATCAGGATTTGATCAGCAATGAAGCCCAGATCTAAATCAAGGAAAAAAGAAAGTTTAAAGATCGCAATAATTCATTTTTCTATTCTATTCATCATTTCAAGAATTGCGGAGGATATATTACCCTGGCTTTTCTCATAGCTTCTTCCATTTTGGCATGTTGCAAAGCCTCTTTCTTACTTCGTCTTGCCTAAAAAACCATTATCACTGATCATAATCGAATTAAAACAAAGGTTTAAGAAGAAGGTAAAAGTCATAGGTCTTCTTCCACTCAATCCTATAAAATCGGTTCAAAACCAATTCATTCATATTCGTATAATAATCGCTTCACTATCTTGTGACCAATTTGTTCAGAATAGTATGTGGGTGAACCAGAAAAAGGGAAGGACCATGAAACAATATCAATAAAACTATCTAGGCTAACACTGTAAACCATCCCAATCATTTAAAGTCATAATAATCATAAGTCATAATAATTTGTAAGACAATTGGTCAAATCCCTTACCTCATGTAGAGCTCTTTGGCGCATTTCTTTTTCTATTCTTATTCTTTCCTGCTTGTGGATTTTCTCCTGTCAAAGGAAATCATTCGTTAAGAAGCAGTAATTAAAAGAGGCACAGTCCAATTTAACACAAATTGCATTATCATGATAAATCACCAAATAAGCTTTCTACGTTAAATACAAGCAAGCTGGATTTCTAAAGTCAGTCAATGTACGAACCTTAATAAAATCTAGGATCAGTAATGGATTGGTGTTACTAAGATTGGGTAAGAAGTTTAACTAGAGATAGCAAGTAGTATTTGTATTACTGCCTTGCACAACGAAGAATATTATGAATTCAATAAAACAATCATCAAAAATAATTTATCCTAACCTGTTGAATTGATCTAGCTCTCATTTCCTTTTCCATTCGCAGCTGCTCGACTTTCTGTAATCTCTCCTAGAAAAATAAATAAAATATAAAATTTATAAGCATAAAGGTTTATGTGTCAAGAAGTCGTACCCAAGACATGTATGCTCCATATTCATATGAATAGAGAAGAAACCACATTTCTCATTAGCTGATGGCGCAATGCCGATCCTTACAAAAACGTTGCCAATCTAAATATAAAATGCTTGTTAGGATAAGTGGTGACAATCATGTCAAATATTGAGTAAATAGCCTTGATAAGATCAAATGTATTTACTCTAATACTCTGATGTGTAAGATGTTTCAAATAATGTATCTGGTATCGAAATCTGGAAGCGGTATTTCTCTGATTTCCTGGAAATTTTCAGTACATTCATAAGATCTTCCATAGTGTGAAATCTTGCAGTTAGCATCAGGAAATGATAAAGAAAATTTAAGAAAAATTCTTAAGTCAGATCTCAGTTACCATTATGAAATGATATGATATTCAAAACATGTTATTTTTGATGGCCTTTTAGAGTACGGAATTCAATTATGGAGATTCTAAAGTAATATTTTAATGACGTCAAACTTTAGTAATGTTGCAGTATCTAAAAAGGATGTGAATCATTATCTTACAATTTCTCTGCTTTGTCTTTCATCCTCTCTTTTCCGTTTCTGCTGGGCGGTCATCACTTTCACTGGCAAGAGAATGGCAATTTAAGTGGCAAAGAACAAACCATATATACAATCAAAATTCGTTTAAGCCCCTCATATAGAATCACCTTCCCCCAATATGTAATCCAAAATATCAAACGATGTATCACCAAGAAATTTTAGCGAACCATTTCAAGATTGTGGATTATTAATTTAATCACGTTTATAGATGGTGACTTCAAAGTCTCCTAGCATGAAAATTGATGAAATCCTGAGAACGTATTTTTAGATATTGCACCACTCCTTCTCTTACAAAAGGGCTTAATAGAGGATCAAGTAAAGTAAGTGAAGCATATAAGAAACTCAGACTATCAAATCAGACATTCTCATTTCTCATACAGAAGGAAGCATTTCCTCATTCAATTTGGATCAATACTTCAGAAAATGGCATAAAAATATCAATATCTAACATGGCTACTTCTTAGAAGTCCTTATAAGACCTTAAAAGGTGTTAAAAAACTTTAACTAGCAAGCAGTTTTCTATAAGGTGACTTACTGCATCAAAATGGAGGTAAGCCATTTATGAGAACATAAGGATTAATAATTTATTCGATGATTTCATATGATGCTGCTTTATATTTACATACTCCCTGTGAAGTAAAATTAGCAAGGCAGTGGACTTACTTCTCCGTTTTGAAATCCTGGCCTCTTCAACAGCAGCTTGTTTATCAAACTTCCTCCTTCCTCTCACCTGCTGGACACGTCTTGTAGTTGCTGAAAAACACAACAAATGTATAAAGATTCTATGAACACAAGATCCAGCAATAAATTGGTGAATGAATTTCAGAAGGTAACCCCTGATACCCCTATAGAGTAATTTATCTCAAAAACAAAAGTCCATACAACAATTACCTGCTTTTTGTCTCTTTTTTGTCCTTTTCTTTGACATTTTTTCAAAGCGTTCTATCTGTCTTTCTTTGTCCAGATTATAACGTCTCATAACTTCGTCTTCACTCAGCACTTCAAACTTTGAGCCCTTACAAAAAAATCAAATGGTTGACAGAAGCTCAAAAAATAGGACTTGGGGCTAGGACAGAATGAAAACGGCTAATTCCGATATTTTCTAAACAAGTTCAGAAGTTTAGGTGAATTTAAAGCAATATTTATGCATGGTAATTCGAAAATGTAATTTTAGCATTGGTGGGTTATCAAATATTCAAACAACGAGGGAAAAATGATGAGAAAATCGAGTATTTGGATTTAATTTCAAATCAAAGTCCTCACCTGTTTAGACTCTAGAAATTCACCAACTGTTGTCTTCGTAGAAAAACTGAAATTTTCAAGGCCAAGATCAGTGATTTCATTCCTCTCAAGGTACTGGAATCAAAGAGAGAGTAATGATAAAATATTGGCAGGTGACGCTTCTTCCGAAAACAGGACATGAGAAACTCATTTAACATTAACAGTCAACATCCTAGGAGAGAAGCAGGAGGCCTTCATTATCATCTCTACTCCATTTGATAAATACCTGAACTATCCTTGTATTAAAACTATACCAATCTACCTTTTTACCACAGCACCCCTTTTCTGAAGGAAAATTTTGATCAATCTCTGGATATGTTAATTTGTTGGGTGCGATTTTTCGTTCTGTTTCTAACGTTCTTCCCTGTTGTGTGTCGGGAAAAGACTGAAGTAGCTACAGCTTGGGTTCAATACAGATCAAAGACTTTACCAATTGTTTTGTCTGTACTAAATAGGGGCATAATAAGACAATAAGAAAACAATGGGAAAAACTTCCAATACGTTTTTCATATTAGGGGGTACTTGCTCAAGAAGAGTGCTCAAGAAAGTTTCTCTATCAACCATGTAAAAGGGTCTCTTTTTCAAAAACATATCCTCGCGAGGATTCTAAAATAACAATATATACATTAAGTATAACGATTCTTCAGGGTTTTGTATATTTGTTCTTAGACCTATTACACTGACAAGTGTTGAACAATAAACCTTATATAATACTTACCTTATATAAAATAAACCTTATATAAAAGTTTATTCAAGATCCTCTCCAGTGAGCATCTTCTTATAAACTAATTTTCTTGATATTCCAAAGTTATGTATTGACTAAAGAATTATAAATCTTAACTCTACAGAGACATGAATATGTAGAAAGTCTATAAAGATAAAACGATAGCAATATACCTTAGTTACTTCTGGATACGTTCGGACTTTCTTCCCACATGGAGCGAAATAATAAACATCTCCTCTCAAGCCATCACCATTTACAGTTGTTTTGATTTTTGTCTGTCTTTTCCAGCTAGAAAATCAGATATCAGAGATACTGTTAACAATGAGGTAACATCCACTAACCCGATCCATACGAATCGAAATAATTTGAAACAAATAGGAACCAATGATTTTATTGTCATACAAACAGCTTTCAGTAAAAATTTTGTTTTGCCATGCATCCAAATTTCTGGTCTACAATAAGCCACTCCCACAGTGGACACCTTTGTAACTTTCTAAAAGTATCTGTCTTGTATGTTTTTATTATTTAGTACATATACACCATTTCCCATATCATTTTGCAGGAACTTAAAACAAATTTGTGAGCTCATCCATGTTGCCTTTCAAGGATTTCGAATTGAGAGCCTTAACAACTAGGCTAAACCAGCGCACCAAGACCAAATGATCCATAGAATAGCAGAAATTTAAAGATGACAGAATAGCTTGTTAGAGACATAATAATTACCCTTGATCCAAAGGAATCTTTATTAGATTTTCATCAACAACCTTTCTTCGCTTGGGCTCTTTTCTACCATCAAAATCTGCTTTTCTTTTTTCTGGGGTGGATTCAAGGAGACTTGCGTTGTCTTCCTGTGTTGACTGAGATTGGCTATCATTCTCATCAGATTCAGAGCCAGAACCAGATTCCGCACTATCATCAGCGTCAGATCGATTCCCAGATTCATCTTCGCTACCATCTTCAGTTTCTTCATCTGAAAATAAGATAGATAATATAGATAAAATAAGAAGAATTAACTTAAGAGGACGAGCAGTGTGTTCAAGCCACCATGATCATACATGAATAAAACTTAAAATCAAGGAGTATATTTTGTTTAGTTGGCTATTTTAGTAAAACACAATAACAACTGAAGTTTTATATCTGACACTTATCAGAGTAGTACGTGAAAAGAGAACAAAAATGAAACCTAGCAAATTAACCCAGACTTGGTTCAAAATTGGCTAGTCAGAAAAGAGGTGAATGAAATCCTCCATTACATTTAAATAGGAAAGCTTCCAAGAGATACTTTTTGAAAATTTAAGCCCACCTTCATTTTCTGTTCCATTCTGGTTAGCATTGTCTTGTCCCTCTGGAATATCGATGACCATATCACCTTCTTCATCCCCAATGTCATCTTCATTGATTGAGTCGTCCTCGCTGCTGCTACTGCCGCTGTCGCTATTCTGTGAGCTGATCTCTCCAGGAGCTGAAGGCAGTATATCCCTAATTGCAACACCTGCAGGCTTTTTCGAAGGCAGAGGAGTGTCCAATAGAGAGGATGGCTTCTTGTTCAGCCCATATCTGGCATGATCAAACATTCTTGGCGAAGAAATCTGACTTCTTGCTTCACCTCCTAAAAAGCTATCTGGGGCATCTTTTTTCAAACCGGGTATGGTTGGCATGGTTTTAATAACAGAAACACGGTCAGATGGTTTCATAGCATCCTTACCGTAGCCTTGCCTTTGATCATCAGACTCGTGTGCAGGCTTTTTTTCTAGGTTAGCACTGACACTGAGAAAATCAACGTTGAATGGATGTTTGTTTTGTTGATATCTAGGTGGCGTGTGGCGACTTTCAGGGGGTGGTTTGGAATGGACCTTAGGAGAGCTTGGTTTTGGGATCTTGGATGAAGCAGAGTATCTTGGTAGAGAGGAGTTTAATGGGCTCTCATAATGTGGTTCTCTTTTAGCTGGTTTCTCGATGTGATTTATTCCAGTTGATTTATTTGATGGCTGCATATAGTCTACCTTCTTATCAAAGGGGCTACTAAACTTTTCTTCTGTTTCAGGGATTTTGGCTTTATGGTCATACTTGGTTCTAGTTGATTGCTCTGGGCTTTCAGTATGCATAGAAGGGTGCTGATTGACCCAGTCTTGCGTTGCTTGAGCCCTTGCTATTCTATCACTGTGTAAACTATTGACAGTTGTTTGCCTGTGTGTAGGTGATGAATCTCTTGAGGAATGGCTACAGTGCGCATCTTGCTTGATGTGCTGCATATCACTTTGCAAATAGGACTTGTGGCTGATCATCCCGTGCATGTGCGGCATCTTTTCCCTTTCTGAAGAGGTATAGGAGTATGAAGGGTATGTGCTTTCTTTTGGATGATAACTTCTTGCTACGTGGGACTCTTCTGGGATACTTGATGCTTTAGGAGAGTTCCCAGGTGGGTGCTCAACATGCAATGACCTGCTGTATCTCGTGCAGTTACCACTATGCGATTCTTGCACTAACTTTCTTTCATGCTTGGGTTTCCAGTCAGGTATTGCTTGATGTAGGGAATGGAGTTTATGATGGGCTTTATCAGAAGACATCTCTAGGGGAAAAGGAGCCTTCTCCTTCTTTGTTACTTCAGAAATGCTACTATGTGGTCTATCAAGTGGATGTCCTTTTGGTTTATGTTTTACTCTATCCGGATCTTCCATGGAGGACATCTCTTCGTCAATCTTATACAAATCAATATCCTCCAGTAATTCCTTCTCTTTGAACAAGGCACTCATGGTTCCAGTCGGTTGTTTTCTCTGGTGCGGTCTTTCCCTGACATCAGTTGCAGCACTGAGTAGTGGATCATCTTTCACTATCTTTTTTGGCCTGTTTTTGAGGTACTGTGAATGTTCTGCTGAAACATTTGACGAGCTAGTATGAGACAAGGGATCAGATGAACTTGATACCCTTGGTTGGTCTTCTTTCAAAGGAGATAACTGATGACTGGATGTGTGAGGAAAATGAATTAGGGTGCTACTTTGAAACTGGTTTCCATGAGGGCGATGGTAAGCATGCCCATATCCAGACGAAGTACGGCTATGTCCAGAGGGAGCGTGGCTATGTCCAGAGGCAACATGGCTATGCCCAGAGGAAGCATGACTATGTCCAGATGCAGCATGGCTGTGTCCCGAGGAAGCATGACTTTGTCCAGATGGACCATGGCTGTGTCCAGAGGGAGCATGGCCATGTCCAGATGAAGGATGACTGTGTGCAGATGAAGAATGGCCATGTCCAGATGAGGTATGGCTATGCCCAGTTGAAGTATGGCTATGAACAGATGATGATAACAAACCATTAGCCATTCTCATGTGTGATCCATGATATGAAGAGCCAAAACCTTCCCTTGTTGAGCTTAATGCTTCATGATGTCCATGGGTGTTCCAGGACATAGATGAAAACGGGTGTAAATCTGAATTTGATATCCCTGGGTAGACTGGTGGCGTGCCCCACCAACTTTGGGTGGTTCCAGTGGTGGTACTAGTTGAGGAAGAAAGGGTAGTAGAGGACTGCTTTGTGGAGCTATTCTGAGAAGTGCTTGGTGCAGGGGTGCTTATTTCAGAAGAACTGCTGATATGGCCAGGTGAGTAATTGGACCAACGACCACCAAAAGGGTACATTTGCTGCATGCCATGTGATGCATGCAGTGGGTACTGCAAGCCCTCGTGTGACAACGAGGAGGTGTGTAGAGAAGATGAACTGTGCCCTGTAAGGAAAAAGTTACATCTGTTACATAGGTGTTGATTTTTCAAGTGAATAATAATAAAGATGAGCCAAAAATCGTTGAGAGGTTATATGAAATCCCTTATAAACCGATTGCTAATAGTTTGATTATGTACCTTACAAACCCGTATGAAAGACCTACTTCTTTAGAACCTCAACACTAAAATTCAATCATTTTAGGGTATTTTCTCTTGAAAATAGCTAAGTAATAAAAAAGAAGTAGTCGTCTTAATGCTGGATCAAACCAGGGAGTATAGCAAGCTTCGTATTGCACTGCCTAGCGAGGCCTGCCTGAAACCTCAACGTGTAGCCAAAATGCCACCAGAAGTCTAAACCCACTCTTAAATATCTGGACGAGGTAGACACTAACAGCTGAACTCAAAAATTATAATTTATGGGATTAAATGATAGGACGTCAGGGGTTAAGTGCTGTGGTTCCAGATAGGGAGTATCTCATTCATTTTTGACTAGTGGGCCGTGCAAGCAAGTTTGTGTTTCAAGGGAGTTTATGTTTTACTCTTAGTCCATAGTAGTCATCTCAAGAAAGTGAAATCACATGATTTGCAGTTCAACTTCTTGCTGTGAATTTAATGCTGCCAATTATAGGGCAATTCCCCTATGAGGGAGAAACAAAGAGTTACCAGGGGAAGTATATTTTAACTATGGTTTTTGGGGTTAACATCACCTCTTATACATTTTGAAAATTTATACAAGAAGATAGATTGATGAAAAAAGTTGCAGATGATGGCTGAGGTTGCAAATTAATTATTGGAAGTGACAATTGCTGAGATCTGTTCAGCAACAATCCGAGAATAATAGAAACACAGTTGCCATGCTGAAAACAATTTACTTTGCTCCCATATGTCATGACTTCCCAAAACCGGGTTATTGGCAATCATTTACCACATTTAAGAGCCAGGTTTTATATGGTGGCCTTTACAATATTTCTAACTTATGGGAGTTTCCCTGAGAAACCTTGTCTCAAACTGCGAGTACCATATAGTGGACAAACTTTTCATTGATGCTGCGCTGTGAGCTTGGTGAAAATAAACTCATCACTAAATAATTTGGCTTTGATTCTAACAGCATAATTCTGAATTAAGTTGAATATATGTGAACAATATTCACTTCTTAGAGCGAAAGAGTTAGACATGGAGAATAAGTCGATTCAATGGAGTCAAAAGCCCACACCGAAAGCGTAAAGAAGGTTAATGTTCAATTCAAAGCACAGCAAATCTAATAAGTAATTTTTCAAGATGGCTGAGCGAGTTCATGTCCGTTTAATCCCAAGCAGGCAATGTAAACGAGCGAGGAAATTCGGAATAATACTTGCCATGCGTGTTCACAACATCATAATAACTTCTAGGGTGAATATTCTGCCCCGTTTCTCTCCCCTCCATGTCTTCAAACGTCAATTCATGTTTCCACAGTGCAGACCTAAATAATGGGGGAGAAACAACATGAAATCCGACAGGAATAACGAGACTAAATCGTGGCTGAGAAATTCACGAAAACGTGTTCCTTCATTCAGGTTTCATAACCTTGAGAGAATAGCTAATTCAGGCCAACCAAACAAAGATGAAACATTCCAATACAAAATTACTGGCATTAAGAACCGATCTAAGAAACATTAAATTATATTCCAACCTTCAAACACACTTTACATTATCCTTATCGAAGGAAACGCAATTTCAAGACAGGCAGGTTTTCCGTTTACTTCACGCCCAACATTTCAAGTTAGGAAGGTAGAAACATGATGTGAAACCCGTAAAAAATACGAGAAAACTCCATGAAAACCCAATAACAACATTCAGAAATGTTATCGATGTGTTACTGAGTGTTTTTCTTACGAAATTTCGCTTGAAAATCGACTTACAGGCTGGGCAAACCTCGAGAAGGCTTCGGTTGCTTCGGATCAGACAACAAGCATGAATAGCATTTTCGAATAATCGAGAATTTCAACGAACAACAAGTGGAGTTTATTTCGGCAGTAAAATGCTTTACAGTTCAAGTCAGGCTGCGAAGGGAATCTCCAAAACTTCACCAAATCATGAATCAACCTACCTTTTCTCGAATTAAGTTTCCCAGTGGTCTCCAAGTCCGTGAAGTTCATGCGAAAATTCAGGATAAAATAAAGAAAGATAACCGTGAAGGATCAAGCAAGTAATTTAGGAAAATGGGAGAAAGGATCTCGACAGAAGGCGCATGTGGTGGCTGACGTCACAGTGTTAAGACAATGAAAGTTTGGCAAACTGGAATAATCGAAAGGCAAACTCAACGAATTTTCACACAAAAGCCATAAATACGGCTCA
Source organism: Pelagia noctiluca (assembly GCA_963924455.1). Taxonomy (NCBI): domain Eukaryota; kingdom Metazoa; phylum Cnidaria; class Scyphozoa; order Semaeostomeae; family Pelagiidae; genus Pelagia; species Pelagia noctiluca. The sequence continues at coordinate 12,027,871 of OZ004315.1, forward strand.
GTGCACACATCTCGTGTACTTCTCTGCCAGTATTTTTAACCCTTCTCGAGCATGTTCGGCTTTAAATTCGTTGATTGAAATATTGAAAACAAATCTCGTATGTCTTACATAGGCCCGAGTATAGGCTTATGCATTAAGATTTTGACAAGGGAAAAACTGTATGAACTTTGCTACAAATTAAAACCGTTTTGGCAAATAATTAAGTACATAATAGCTGAGGGGTCTATTCTTGAAATAAAGTGATAGATTTTTGAATTCTGGATAAGTAAACATTTTTTCTTTAATTTACTATTTTCGTTAAAAAAATCAATTAGACAGTATTCTATAACAAAAAAGTCCAGACAACAAGGAAAATAAAAGTAAAAGGCTCTTCTTGACTTAATTTCACGTTGAGACTTAAACACAATGCTCAGGAATTTCTGCAAAATTTACTTAATTTTTATCCACCCTTAGGATATGAAAAGATTCCCAAATTCTTAAAATTTTGTCCAATATAATTGGCGGCAAAAAATACTCCCAAATTTTCATCACGGGAATGGTATCCCCATTTTGCAAAAAAAGAAAAATTACCAAGCAACACATTGTGTTGAATTAGCCTAAGCCTGCCCTAAACAGAACATTTCCCTGGCATCCAGAATTGAAAAGCAATGAAGCGATCTTGTTATTTCTTACGAAACCTCTCATGCAACTCTACAAATCATGTTATTTAGGGCTGGCTGATTATTCCCTCGCAGGTGAACTTCAACTCTCTGTTCCACTTCATTGAATAACAACGATTTTACAACACGCTCTCTGATTGGCTCGCTCATTACTTCTTGAGACAATACCTCATCTATTGTTTTCTTTTTTCTCCCGAGTTGAAAATCGACGGGGGGATCCCAAAAATACGGGGGTCTAAAATCAACCGGATAGGTGGAAAATTTCCTAACCATTCTCTTTCACGTGTTTAGTCCCTTCCACTATTCAACGAACGGGGGATTCGAATCAAGTTCTCCAGGCAGCAAATCGTAAGAGAAGAAGCTTTAAAAACAGAAGATTATTTTTAAAGCATAAGGATTCTTCTTTCTGAAATTGAGTAAATAGTTGCATATGCACAAGATTGGTCGCCAGTATGGCTCAGCTGATGAAGTAGCCAAAGCAATGGTTTTCAGAAATAGCAATCAACTGCTCTTCTCTCTTGTTCAGGCTAAAATGGAATCGAAATGAAAGACGTGTAACTTTAGTACTTAGGTATATCCCTCGGTATACACTGTGCAAGTTTGGTTATGTTTCGACTTTTTCAATCGGAGAGGCCCATAGCTTGGGGGACCTGATGTAACAGGGTTATCTATCGCTGACCTATCTCTCTTCCTCACGCATGCGTATTTTGTAATTGTCAATCAATAGTGAATCTTAATTTGCACATATTCAATTCAGTTGTGATTACCTTGTAATTTAGTTTTAAGTCTTTAGTCTTGAGTCTGTCTTCATTCTATATAGTTGGAGTTATGTATCTATTCAAAACACTATCAATGCCTTTTTCTCGAGACTCATTCTCATGGAAGTTTAGTCTCTAACACTGAGGGGGCGAGGCCCCGGGTAGAGGCCCCCTCTGAAATTTTGAAATTTTAGTTTGTACCCTCTCTGAAAAAAAATGAAATTCTTGTTTTCTTCTTGGTTGGCAAAGTCGCTGTTAACTTCAAGAATAACTCTTACCAGATTCCAAATTTGCGCAGTAAAGAATCTGTAACAAAAATATGAAAAGTCTGGCAAGGAAATTTTCTGACGTTCTCTGACGTCGAACATTGTTATCAACAGGTGTGGGTTGAAAAGTTTTCGCTCGCCCCGCTCGCAGAATTTTCATTTTATGATAGATTCAGGTTAGCTGTTTCTACGAGTCTGTCGATATTTTCTCGTCCCGTGAACTCAGGTAGAGTTAGAAGAGGGGGGCGAAGTGGCGATAACGAAGAGTCTGCAGTGCGCACGGATTTTTAAAATTCGTGAACGGCACTGGACAGCTCTCGACAGGTCTGGGCAGAAACATCTTTGGCTGCGATCTGCTGGTCTTTGACCATGGCAGCGAGACCATTAACCAAGCCAAACACTTCTTAAGAGGAAGACATGGACCTGCGGCTGAAAAACCCTGAAGGGTTTAAACGGGTCCTGCCTGCACCCATTTTGTGACAGACTTTACGAAGAGAGGACAAGGTCTCATAGTCCATGGGGCAGACTGAAAATCATGTGCAAATTGGTGAATAAGGTTACTATACATCATCGGAAAGGAAATTTTGCGCTGATTACGAATATGAATGTTAATAGGTCGAGAAGTGTCATCTTCACACTTAAAATTGCTGATGTCAGCAAAATGTGTAAAGTCTTGTTTTAGCTAATGGAAACCTTTTGCGTAGTAAATACGACAAACGTCCACATCTTCTCGTAAAAAACAATGCCAATAAGTATATCTAGACAAAATATGCATTTTTGATTTAATAATATGCCGGTCACGTGACTGGGTGGTATTTTACAGACCAGTCCGTAAAATCACTAGATATTGCGTAAGATGGGATATAATGGTAAAGTAATGTTCAGATCTAGTCTAGAATGATGTTGGGTACACGTTTCATGATACCTATGCATTTATTGGGGGTATGTGAATATCCTAGAATGGTTCCCAGGCCTTTGAAGCTGGTCTGTGTTTTTGTTAATCAACGAATGTGAGAGAGAGTGAGTGATAATTTACAAATACGTGAACTCTTCACTGTATGGTTTATGAATATGAACTTAAAGTCAATAAAACAAGTTTAGTCCGTAATAAACATATATTTAATCATCATTGTCACTATCGCTGTCAGAGCTTGATTCTTCCTCGATGTTATCAAATTCACTTTGTAAATTTTCACATTTTGAACAACTGCATGCATCAGTACATGGGAAACCATTTTCGGCGCATATGCAACTTCCTCCACATCGTCTGCGATTTCTTGAAATCAATTCAATAACCTAGAAATCAAAAATCACCATAAGTTTATTATATTACTTCTCGTTATTATACTTGAAAAAAGCACAAAACTGCAATGAGGATCAGGTGTATTTTATTATCCTTGGCACAGATACATCTAAATACATGTCTCGGTACTTATTTCTATGTTTTATCACAATTTATTTAGAGGTATGCACTATAAATGGAAAGTGTACCTACTTACCTCTTCTGGAGCAGGATTGCAGGTCATCCAAAGTACATCTAATTTTCCATCGATTAGGCACCATCCATGTTTCTCTGGATTTTCAATCGCTGTAAAATGTTGCAGACAATTGCGCCATATGTAGGTCTGGTAATTTGCTCGATTTATATGTTCCTTTAAAACATTTTTGCAGGGAGGAAGTGCCTCGATTTTCATTCTTCGTTGACAGTTAATACTGTATCGCAAATGGTTTATATTTACATCATCATCGTTGCTAAAAGAACTTCCCATACATTTGACACACAAAGCGCTCTAGTTTGTTAAAAGGCGCTTCTGCCAGCACCTGATTGCTCCCAAGCTCAGAAAAACATTCAATATACTCCATCCTTTGGCCCAAGAATGCAAGAGGCTTAATCTTTCCCTTGCCACTAAAGCAACTGATACTGTCGCAACCTGTGAAACAGTGGTAGCAAAGAAGAGCCTCCAGGTACGATTTCTTATCAGAGCCCGTCCGATTCAAGACATTATGCGCTTCTTCTGCAACTGCACCTATATCGACGATTCTCTTCTTAGTTTTTGTTCCTGTCAACATATACAGCTCTTTTTCCCTTTTCAGGTTTTTCCCTTGAAATCTCGAGTACATGCCATACTTGAAGGTTATGTCAGAGCTGTAAGCCCCGCTGTAAGATACCCTGAAAATAAATGGAATGGTAAATTAGGCCATGCTCTGAGATACGAGATTTCATCGCCAAACTGGGCGTTTATAGAATATCTCCGATATACGTTAGTGAAACTGAGTTTTCGTTGTCAGGACAAGGACGGATCAAACATTTTACCGTACTCTACTGCCATTCTTGACTTCAATTGACTAACCCTCCTAAGGATTTTTTGACATTTAAATCGATAATTCGACTTCAACAGCATTCGAATTTGTGACAACTTTTCAAAAGAAATTCACACTCACCGTGTCCACACCAGTAACTGAAGTTAGCAGAATCAGATGCTATTGTCCCACAATTTGCACAGTGCATTTTGCCAATATCTTGAGAGAGTTACGCACAGTCACCCCGCTCGATAAGGCCATTTTGGTTGATTGATCTATCAAATGATGCCATTCAGCAAAGCTCAAATTGTCATTACCTTATTTTGCCGTGACTTTCTTTAATTTGCCGTGGCTTTCTTTATTTTGCCGTGGCTTTCTTTAATTTGCCGTGGCTTTCTTTAATTTGCCGTGGCTTTCTTTAATCGTGCACTTAGTTTTTTGGTTTCAAATTTCTTTTCTAAATTCATGCATTTCTTTTTAAAATATGAGTTTGCTCTTTTGATTGTATATTTTCTTTTTTATTCGTGCGCAGTCTTTTTTATTTGTGTGTATTCTTTTTTATTTGTGCGTGACAGTTGTGGGTCACCGTAGAATTTAAGCTGTCGCACCGCAGCCATTCCATCAACAATAAATGAGCATCCTTCTGGAATTTCTACAAGTGGCTCAATGCTACCTTCAATGTTGTGTAGTAGAGCGGACGTTGCTGTCTTCTTTAGCGTTCCATCTGGTTCTGCAAGAGATAATGGAACAGATCCAAGAGGATATATAAACATTGTTTTCATATCAAGTCTCTGTTTCTGCCCTATTACTGCCATCTTGCTGAATAGATTCTTGCTGCTTTCCATTGTTACAATTTTGACTTTTGCCTTGCACACCTTCTTTTTTCCAATCGTGAAGCTTAGCATTTTCATCTACTTTATCGAGTCAAAGAATGATAGAGTTGATTCGTCACTTAATCTATCTGGTATAAAAGACTCCATTGAATCCTTTCCAAGATCGTAAGCTGCAAGCACACGCCTCGCTGCATCATCCGGCACTGTTATTCCCGTGGCTATAGAAAGTAAAGGGTTTTCGCTAAACGGTGGGACAAAGACGTTTCTGATTTCTTTTCTTTTCTTTTATTCCTAGTGTGTTCATTCTTGCCGTGGAAAGGAGGTCACAAATATAAATTTTTTATGTATTGCGAAATCTGTCCAAAAGCCAAAATGCTCTTCTCGTTTTTATGCAAAACAAAGGCCAGCGTCAAAGGCCTGGAAACCACTCTAAAGCACTCAGATACCTTGATAAGTGCATAAATATCATGAAACATGGGCCCAGTCATCATTCGGGACAAAATGTGAACATTACTTTACTATTGTATCCCATTTTACGCAAATTCCAGTGATTTTACGGACTGCTCCGTAAAATACCACACAGTCACGTGACCGACATATAATTAACTTAAATGTATATTTTGCCCAGATATACTCATTGGTATTGTTTTTTACGAGAAGATGTGGACGTTTGTCGTATTTAATAGGCAAAAGGTTTCCATTAGCTAAAACATCAGCAATTTTAAGTGTGAAGATGACACTTCTCGACCTATTAACATTCATATTCGTAATCAGCGCAAAATTTCCTTTCTGATGATGTATAGTAACCTTATTCACCAATTTGCACATGATTTCTCAAAAATTGGGCTTTGCCCCATGGACTATCATGATTGTACATGATCATTGACAGATAAAACCTGTAAAACCTCTTACTTGCAAAATGAATCACTATATATACTTATACTAACGGAAATGGATCTAGTACAGTGGTTAACGCGACGAGTACATATATGGTAATAACGATGTTACATGGAAACGAGGATTAAGGGAATAATAATAATAATAATAATAATAATAATAATAAACTCCTTATTTACAGTTGGTTTAAAGCTAAGCTAATAATAGCTCATACTCGTAAGCGAGTGAGCTAATAAAGATCAACTATCTAACTAAAATACATTAAAACCGAAAATTTTACAATAAAAAGCATAATTTGCAATTACATTCTTCCCCAGCCCATGTTTTGATTTTTTGGCAAAAGGAAGCTATTGTTACGCTGCTCTTTATCACATCTGGTATGTTATTCCAAAGTATGCTACCCCTGAAGGATATGGAATTCATACCGAAGGCCACAGTGGATGTGCTAGGAAGTAGAACGGTGTTCTTTATTCTGAGATTGTATCTGATTTCTCGTCTCTGGAATATTTCAGACAAAAATACAGGGTTCTGATGATGTAATGTTTTGTAAATCTCTATCATCAGTCTTTGTAAGTTCTGAATATGGACAGTTCTTTCGTTGCTTCTTACAAGTAGTTCAGCAAAGGGTGTCTCATGGTCATCAAACAAAACACACAGTGCTCGTTTGTGGATCCTATTGATCTTATTATTAGCACCCTTTCCACAGAACATCCAAATTAATGGGCAATATTTAAAGTTCGCCATAATAAACGAATTATACAGTAACCTTTTTTGAGGTTGCTGAAGATATCTTGCAACCCTGGAAAAAGCACTAACACTCCTGCTGGCTTTGACACACAATGACTCTACATGAGCACTAAATTTTAGTTTTGCGTCAATATTCACACCCAGCAGTTTAACTTGACTTGTGGATGGTATTATTTTATCATCAATTTCCAAACAAAGTTTGATGTCTTGGTTTAAACCCATGAACATTAGTTGGAATTTTGATGGATTTGCAACCATCATGTTAGACTCGAACCATTCTAAGGTACTGTGTATATCGAGCTCCAAACTAGATATCACTCGCTCAGTTTTCTGGTCGCATGCGAACAGGGTGTTATCATCGGCAAAGTTACATATTTCTGATTCTTCGCTGATGAAGTAAATCGAGTCATTTATGTAAATATTAAATAATAAGGGACCAAGTACTGATCCTTGCGGTACACCAGATGTGATATCGAGCCACAAACTATAGCTAGAATCGACTCTTACTCGTTGTTTTCGGGAAGTAAGGTAACTGTGGAGCATTTTTAGGCTACCCATGCCAAAACCATATGCCTCTAGTTTTGCTATAAGGAGATCATGAGGTAGGCAATCAAATGCTTTTGAAAGGTCCATAAGCACCATTCCAACTATACCTCCTTTATGAAGACACTTGCGGCATCGCTCAATTAACCTTATCAGTGCATCTTGTGTACTGTATTTCTCTCGAAAACCGCACAACAAATCTGATAGATATTGAGAAATGTGTGGTAATATTTGTTTAGAGAGAAGTCTTTCATAGATTTTTGAAACAGAAGAAAGAACACTGATTGGTCTGTAATTAGCATATGACGTTGTTTCGCCATTTTTGAAAATAGGCGAGACGTCTGCCAGCTTTAGAATGTCTGGAAAAGCATTCATATCTATTGCATTGTTTATATGATATGCTATCTCCTTATAGCAAATGTTTGAAACCAATTTTAGTTTGTCAGTGGGCACAGCTCCACTAGTCTTTTTAGTGGCATTCATCTTTTGAATTTCACTGAAAACCGTGGTGGGGTCCACGTGTGAAAATGCAAACTTTTCTTGTATATTGATCACACCCTTAATCCTTAATATACTAGGATGGTTTGAATATGCTAGTATGCAATCTTTGACGGGGTCTCCCGTAGTTTGCACTGATTCTTTTGGTATCTCTGCAATATTCAATGTGTCTGTTATATTTGCAAAGTATTGATTGAAATGCTCACTGATAGTTTGGTCGTCCCGAATTACTTCTTCGTTCTCAATTAACACAACTTTTTCACTAACTACGCTACTATCCGAAAACATAGGTTTAAGGGTTTTCCAGAACCGTTTACTTTTCGTCGAATCCTTCAGATCAAGGTTTTTGAAATATTCCTTTTTTGCACGCCTGTTCATTTTGACAACAAGGTTCCTCTTTTCCCGATATCTTTGCAGGTTATTTTCATCATGTGACTTATTTGCTTTATTCTTCAGTCTGGTTCTTTGCATTATTGCCTTTCTTAAAGTTTTTGACATATGAGGCTTGCTGTTTCCCCTCACAGTAACGGTTTTATAAGGGGCAAATGTTTCCAGGGTTTGATCGAAAAGGCATATGAATGCCTCGATATTATCAGGACAAGACTGTGTACTGTGTGGAAGTGACGTGAGTAGGTATAACGATTCTGTTATAAGGTCGCTGTTTTAAACAACGACCGTCGGTCATTGCATGCGTGCCTTCGACACGCTATGTACACCTCTAATATCGAAAATTATCATATATTGGATGTGCCCCTCCTGCAAATTCACTCTGGCTACGGGCCTACAATCGGAGTGATTGCTTGAAATGTAACGGTAACTATGAACTTCTTTTCTCGTCAAGATCTTTACAATTTGCGGCCTCCAGAAATCAATTTGAATCCCGATTCGAAAGGGTCTATTGCGGTCGTTTTGGGAATGAATTTGACAGATATGACCATGTCTGGGCTCTATTTGTCGCTTCTTATTCATACATATATTGCGTTGTATTTTCACGTAATGATCATTTTCCTTATTTTCAGTGGACCGACCATCATACTTATCAAGCCAACTAGCCCAACCTTTCAAATTCGATATCTCAAAACGATCCTTCGCAGCGATCGATTGTTCATCAATGGCGAAATGCAGAGTCAGGCACTCCAAATAATTCTACAATGCTGCTTTTCTGGCATTATGGTCAAGTGGATTGTGTTCCAGCAGTTAGCCTGCATTCTTATTTCAAGCAAATTGAGCTCAGTGGTGGGAAAATACCTTTGCTCTCGTTGTGCAAGATGTGCAAGAAGCAACAACTTTCCATGTTTTGGGGTCTATTGTGTCTATTAGGCTAGTAGAAAACCTATATTTATAGCAATACGTTGATTAACTTCGATGGGCGAGGCCTGATACCAGTTGTTTTTTGGATGATAGCGAGTCTCATTTCACGCAATGCATGATGGGAATATGCCCCTTAGAAACACATAGCTACCGAAATAGAAACGGCCTAAATATTTTGTTTTTGGTAGCTACACTTTCTGAAACTCATCGTAATTTCTCTAGCTCTGCATCAATCTTTTCCAAAGCTTCCAACCCACCAAGAGGTACCGATATATGTTTCTTGCTGGGAATGTCAGAATCGGTAGGATTAATGCGAATCAGACAACCCATATTGGAACTTCTCACAATATCCTCTCCGTGCCATCGAATGGTTGGAACAGCCAGCCCTGCTCCAATCTCAATAACAGTGAATGGAATTTTCATTGAAATGATTTCAGAGAAGAATGCATTAAATCTTTTTTCTTGTTCGTCCGTTCGTGATGATATAAAGTAACTATCATCAAACATCAAGACATTAGGCCTTGCTAGTTGCTGCTTTTCTGGCTCCATACCTAAAAGTAAAAACTCAATAATCAATGAATTGAATCACGAATTTATCATGTAGATAAGCTTGACTTTTCCCTAGCCCTTAGTGATGTATGATACAATCGCTGAAGAAAATCTATTCTAACCAAGGGGTTGTGATTTTGATTCCTACCACCTTCATTATCTCATTACCTATTATCTGCTGGTACCTTGAGGCTGAAGGCTCTTGCTACACTTGAATATTAAAAATATTCGATAGAGGAGGATGAGATGACTACCGAAGCGTCCTGAACTCACACTAAGCCAAGATTTACAAAGTACTTTAAGACCACTTTACATGATACAGGAGTGACATTTTCTGGATGAAAAAAAAGCAATGGACCTTAACTTTTTTTTAAACAACAATTAAAATTAGACTATCACGCCTACGATTTATTTCGGGCAAATGTTTTCAGCGACCTTTGAAAAATTAAAAAACCAAAATAGGAAGGATGTACACTAATAAAAAGTGTCAAAATTGAAGGGAATTTCGGGCTTTTTCACTTTTATTTGCAATTCATGTAATGCAACGAGAAATGATAAGTTTCAAAATGATGTAATTTCAGGATAATTTGAGTATTGAGATGCTGAGTAAAAACCCTAGCCAACCTATGAAAACAGGCATAAATTGGTTTTTACAAGAGAACTTCTGGAAATGTTAATGGAAATTTGAAGCATAGGAAACGGACTTTTAGTCAAAACGCTTGGGACAACATTAATTCAGACATTAATAAAATAAAGACAACTTTATTTCCTGACTCCAAAATCAAAGTTTTACCCTTGAAATTCATCTTCAGAGGCTAAGATTCATTTCCTGTCATCTCTCAAATTATGAATTATGTAAAGTAAAAATTCTGAAATGCAAACTTACTAGCTTTCATTTAAGCCATTATTTGTCGAGATTTCTCCTGAAAAATCCTCAGTTTATGACTGATATCCTAGTGAACATTGATTATTTATTTGAAATTTTTTTTACTGGCCTAATAATTTTTCTAAATCTGTAAAACTTAGCAAGATTTATAAACTGCAATTTTCTCCTCCTAGTTCGAATACTTTTAATATGTTTGTGTAGTTTGTGCCTACACCTGTTGGGGTCCTAGAAGCAACAGACTTGGGTTATATCCCGTCCTCTAGTCTTTCATCTTCTATTGTTCTTTCATCTTCTATTGTTCTATATAGAACTTTGATCATTCTTTGTTTGATTTCTCTATTTCTAATCAATGTCATATCAATCATTTAAATCTTTCTCGCTATCTAAGGTTGCACAGTTTGGCCTTGCTGCATTTTCTTTGGACATTCAAAGTGTGTTATAAATTTACAACTCTCTACCTCCACCCACCAAATTAACTTCCTAGTATTCTACTATGTCCCAAGATGCTTTCAAAGTAATAATTTTAAGATTTTAAGATTTCAATCAGGGATTACCATGAAGCCTATTTTTGCTCATATTGGGGGAAGCCATGACCCCCCCCTTGCTTCTCGGCCTAGCTGCAAAAATAGTCTTTGTTCCTGTTTGGAAGAGAACAAACAGATGCCTGACCAATTCTGTCTTAAGAATTTTCACCTTAATATAATTAATAATTTTTCTCGTAGTTCGCAATAAGTAGAAATGGGCAGAAAACAAGCAGTGGTTGCTTGAAAGATTATGATTGTGTCCCTTCCTAATGAGTGGACGATTACCTGAAATGCCAACCTTTTTGTTTCCAAGTCAATTCTACTCGTTTCTTACTCGTTTGCTTTAGTAAATGCAATTTTCGCACCCCCAGTTTTGATTTCTGATGAATCTGCACACAATCAGATGCCTTGGCTACCACAAGGGGGTAATCCAAACAATTCCCAACTGGGAAGGCCTAAAGGGGGTAGGTATCTTGGTAAGAGGAATTGGCAGCTCTGTTGATCTTAATTCTTACCTGGTGGTCCCATGGGAAGAAGAGAACTCAAAGTCAGTGTAGAATCATCAATATCAAATGTCAAATCGTTTGGCCAAATGCTTCCTCGTCCGCTAACGCATTGCAGGAAATTCAAACTGCCATGACACTCAACAACCTTCTCTGAAGGGAACCCAGCTTTTTGAAAATGACCATCAACATTGCTGGTGTAAACAAAGTATCTGTTACTCTTTGATTCCGCCCATTTCTTGAGAATATTGAATCCATTGTGGGGATTTGTCTCTCGATACAGTTTTATACGGTGGCCAAAGAAGCCCCATGCAAATTTTGGGTCGTGCCAAAACCATCTGGGGGTGCTCATTTCTGGCAGAGTGAGCCCCAACTTTTTCAATGGTGGGTAAGCTCTCCAGAACCCTTCAGGGCCTCTAAAATCTGGAAGACCACTATCTACGCCAATTCCAGCACCAGCTGTTATTAAGATTGCTCTAGCACCATGGATAACCTCTGCAGCCCTCTTGATAGTTTGAGCCAGGCTCACATCCATGATGGAAGATGTGAAAGTCCTGGTGTAAAAGCTTTTTGGTGAAGCTGGTAATCGCTTGAGGGCAGAAATTAAACAATGAATGTTGTGATTGTGAGATAGTAGGGCTACCATCGCCGCACAAACTGTAACTGAATCTGAACCTTAGAAAAGAAGAAGTTTGTTTTGATTTCCTTTGAAGAAGAAGAGGACACTGCCTTGAAGCTGGTTACGGATTCCAGTTACGGATTCAGAAATCAAAAAAGGGTGGTAATAAGCTCCGTACTTACGCAAAATTTAAAAGCCGTTTTCAAAAAGAGACTTACTTACTTAATTATAAACGATAGAGTTATAAGATATTGTTTATCGAAATTCCGCTGTAGTGACCATAATTTAAGGATTGAAACAGGAAGAAGAGAGGGTCTACCTCTCGAGGAAAGAACGTGTAAATTCTGCAATGATAACACATGTAGAAGATGAGCTTCACTTTCTGACAGGTTGTGCTAGATACGATCAGTTACGCAACTGCAACTGCCTCTATGAGAACATAGAAAAAGAGGTTAAAAACTTTGGTGGACTTACGTCAGAACAAATATTCATATTTGTAATTTCAAATGAAAATTTGAAACTCGCTAAACATTTAGCGATTTTCATAAAAAATGCGCTAGAGCTTCGTTCTATTAACCCATAAGCCTTAAAAATTTACCTGATCATGGCTATTTCTGAATCTATACAGTGTGATACAGTGTGATGAAATATTTTTTTTCTAAATGTTATTATAGTTGTTGTAGTTGTAGTGTTATTGTTTGTATGTTTGTTTTATGACGACGTCCCAATCCTGTGATCCTGTGGACATGTTATATTATTATAGTCCATGTTTGTCATTTTGGGGGTAGTAGCCCCCAGGTTTAGATACTCTTGCGCTAGATTTTTTCTTAAACCAAAATTAGGTGGTAGTACTATCTGAAAGGTACTGTTTAGAACTAATTGGAAGACATTATTCCAAAATCTCGAGTTTTAAACGAATATCCGTCGTCCATGTTTATCGTTTCTTGGGGTATAGTTACCCGTGTCAGATTTTCTTTTGGCTGAAAATATTTGTTGAAACCAATATTAGGTGGTACAGTAGAATCCCGATAACTCGAACAAGCAAGGGACGATCAAAATAGTTCGAGTCGAGTTATCGAATATTCGAGTTATCGGGGGTTCGAGTTATCGGGGGTATATTCATATGTAAGTAGTGTTGAAGGTTCAGGGGGAATGCCAAATCTGTTCGAGTTAGCGAGAGTTCGAGTTATCGCATGTTCGAGTTATCGGGATTCTACTGTAGTCTGTAGTACTACCTGAAAGGTACTGTTTGGAACAAGTTAAAAGACTTTATTCCAAAAACTCGAATTTGAAACTAATATCCGTCGTTCATGTTTGTCAGTTGAAAGGGGTTCTTAGGCCAATTCTTAGGAATATTTTAGAGAACTTTAGAAGATGTATTCTTATTCTAAAAAAATAAGAATCATATCAAACGATAGGTAATTGCATGAAATATAAGCTGATTATTACTACAAACCTTTATCGGCACTCTGAATAGTAGTAGATAGTTATCGTTTTATGCATGTCTTATATCCGCTACTGATTTCAACTCACTGCCTGTTTCACCAGGTCACCAAGGAGGTTACTGATTGTCTTTTAGAAAAAGGGACAAAAGGGGAAAAAAGGGTATCCTTTAGAAAAATAGTAAGGTCAAAGGGTAGGAGAGACAATCACCACCCCAGTCACTACCCCCCCCCCCTCCTCAAGTTAGCGTGTTGAAAAAGGCCCCTAGTGACGAACGATTCAAGAACGAACAGACACAATGAGATGATGCACAGAGAAGTGTCAGCCTAAAGACGGAACCTACTTTGTGCAGAATATTATTTTGAAGGCTGTGATTGTATGTTGGCCATGTGAAATATGACTCACGTTCTCCAGTTTGGATGAGGAGAAGAAAAGGCAAAATGTTGCTGATTGTTCTAAAATCACCTGCTTATCACTACCCCGGAAGTCAAACGAAAGATGCTAAGACTGTCGAGTTGTTTGGGAGATTTACTCCTTTTGATTTAACATCAAGACAAGTCTTATCAATAATACACACATTTTCTTCAACCATCTGATGTGGCTGAAATTTGGCCAGAAAAGAACTTTATTTTGCCAGCACTGCTAGCAGCGCTCAAAAAGCCTGGCTGTTTATGGTCTATATGGATTCATTTAATTTCAAGTATAAAGGCGAACCCAATAGCAACTGGCTGGAGCTTGATGAGAATTGTTTGGAGTGCAGAACAGGCTCAATAGATGCATGGCTACATTATTCTAGCAACGCATTCAGCGTTCGATGAATGGTAATTTCGATATCGACATCTACTATATTTTTGCTATAATCTTCATTTTGATGGGATGACAATAATAAAGTCAAGATCGCAAAAGTCATCTTATCCAGAAAATCGGTTTATTGATTTCAGATCTATCTGGATTATCAAAGGATAGTGTTCGATTGCCTAATTCGAATGTTAGCAGTGCTTGGAGTATCTTACGAACCACTAGGAAGTACTTGTGCTTCAATTGAAAGACTCCTTATTTGGTTTCTGATATCAAAAGTAAATTATTTGAAGGAAGGAAAATATTTTTGAGTGGTATCGTCAATCATCAAAACATCTGGATATAAACTCTTACAGCGAGTTCTGGGTTTGGAGTTGATTATTACGATAGCGTTGGTCGATCTGACGGTCTTTGACCAAATTGAAAGCAGCAGAAAAACCTGAGTGCCTCGAAACATGTCTCAAATAAATATTAGCACACAATGTAAAGATACCTGCTAAACACATCAGATGAAAAGCTCTCGAGTTACACGGTCAAATTTCTGATAGAGAAACGTGTTTGAGCCATGCATGTAGGACCAACCGAGCACTGTGTGGTTTTAATAGCTGATTAATCGATGAATGAATGACTCCTAGCTAGCTCTGGTTCTTCTTAGAAAACTTATGGGAATCTTATGGAAATCTAACTAGACTGTTCGATTAGTAATGACTGAATGATAATGAACATGGTAAATTCCACAGGATCATCCTCGCATCGTTGTTTATCTTATTGCGGATTTGCAAGTAGATACAGAATCAACACGGTACAATAAGATACACAAGGTAACAATTCAGGCCAATGCAATGTTTCCTTCAGCATCACGAATCTCTGAAAATTTGGCTTAAACGCAGTGGTTTATCGAGTTTACCGTTAATCTTTCCACGAAAAGTGTCAAAGTTAAGGAGATAACCGAATCATAATCAATGATTGCTTCATTTGCTTTACATGGATGCATTCGTGGTTGAAATCAAGGCTGCTACTTGATTAATCATAAGCAAGGTCAAGGCTTTCAAGGTTGTAATCAACAGCTATCAAGGTGGCAGGTTTGTAATCAAAAGCTAAACTGTATTGGTTGTGCTACAGCAAAGTCACTGAATCAACTGTGTTTTCATTGTGACACTGGTGAAATACCGTTCTTCAACTCTTCTGATTAGTAAATACTTCCAAAAAAGATATTCAACTTCTATGAATTAGACAGGTTTGTTTGTCACTTCACGTTCATGAAAAACTGATTGGATTTTTACATCTATGGACAGAGTTTCAGATTGATTGTTGGGAAAAACGTCAGTTGTAACCAGGTGACTAGCTTTCACACCATCCTGATCATATCCTGTCAAACCGTTATCTGACCTAATTCTGAATCAAAGAATAAAATCGAAAAGAAAATGGCTTCCATTCAAACTTCACCTACATCAACCAGTTTACCTGAAAACAACCCAAAAACATTCAACATACCGGTGGGAGTGGCTGTAGTCAAGTCTATTTTATTAACATTTTTCATGGTGGTTGGCCTATTTGGCAACTTTATCCTTTCTATCATAATTTCTCGAAGACGAGAACTTCGTACAAGAACAAATACGTTCTACGTCAATCTAGCTGTTGCTAACATCGGAATAGCCGCCGTCTGTATCCCATTCACTCTCAGCACCCTGTATTCAGGAGAATGGAAACTGGGAAAAGAGCTTTGCCGCGTGAACGCAGTCATGAATTCGTTTTTGATCAGCGCATGCGCTTTCTCTTTAACTGCAACAACCATCCACAAGTATTTCTCCGTTGTGAAGCCATTGAAGCGAGTTTTAACGAAGAGGCGCGTCTATGTGATGTTATTCATGGTTTGGTTTGTGTCTGCGTTGGTTTCCATATGGCCTAACCTCCATGTTGACGAAATCGTTTACAAGCACGTATCCGGCCAATGCGGGCTGAAACATCCCGATAGTAAATATGATGTTTACTATTTACTCTTCCTGAGCTGCATTGTTTTTATCTGCCCAACTCTGATAAACATGTTCTGTTATCTGCGAATATTTCGGGCACTGCGGCAGCACCAACGGCGTCTTAAACGGTCAACGATTATTGACGCAACTGGCATTCGGGCGCAGAAGCAGACCATAATTACGTTATACGCTGTATTCGTTGTTTTTCTAGTTACTTGGTTACCTTTTGGCATATACGCCATCTTGTTCATATTGGGAAGCGAGACGTTGCTTCCGGATTGGTTCTTGAGCTTTGTGTACATGTGCGCTTACTCAACTTGTGCCCAGGTCCCTATAATTATCATGTACCGCGGAGTGCGCCTGCGTGAAGAAGTCAAACTGATTTACAGGAAGGTCCTGCATAGCGTTGCTTCTTGTGGTGGACGCACAATGGAACATTCATCTTCAAGGAACACTATAAACCTGACAAGTGGTATGGGCTTAGACAGGCGCTGTTCTGCTTGGTATATCGCCAGCCAAAACCCGGTGTTGGAACTAAATGAAGTGGTAAACGAAGTGAGCATACAGGAGGAGAAACAACCTCAGACGAGTGGTAGGCTATCAAGAAAACTGCTCGCCATTGAAACTTGCTTGTGATTAGTCTGTGTACAGACTGGAACATCAGAAAGGAATGGATTCTTTGAAGGGACATGGAGTCTTCTAACTATGCAAAACTCATGTATTTTTGACGAAAATCGCATGAATCTAATGATAAAAACGGGTAAAGGCTAAGTATTCCCATGAGCTTTGTTGGAGGTAGCTTAATGATTTAAGGGCCTTATTTTACCACTATTGAATTTTTTATCATTAATGTACTTCTATGAACCTAGGAGCGTGATCGCAGTGGTGAAGCTCGGTCAAAATGACTAATCATGCTTTTTTGGGGACCTTGAGAAATTTTTAAGGGGTCAAAAATTCTAAACAGCCAAGCCCCTCAATATTAGATTGAAAATTTTGTAACATATTATCCTAAATTTATTGCTTAGTATGAAGTATACTTGATAAGGCCAACATGATCTCTTTGCAATATTTCATTGTTAATAAAAGATTGAGATTGAGTTGGATTTCTCAATTGAGCACGAGGGAGGGTATGATACGTAAATGGAAATTGCTATTTTTGAGTTAATCAATGACGAGAGAACGAAAAGCGACAATAAATGATAATGAATATACCACTTTTCAAAATACGATTTTTGAATATTTCAGTCATCCCTACTGGGTGTTCAGTGCTCTAGAAGGATACCATCAGTACTAATGAGGGGTACCCTTATCATTGTGGGGGATAGCATTAGCACGATGGAGGGTGTTCAGTATTTATGTGGATATCATCAGTACCGTGGTGATAATGCCAACAGTGCTAATTGTATCCCAAAATATCCTCCACGGTACTGATGGTCTCCCTCCACAGTGCTAGTGTATCCCCCTTCTACCAACAGTAATGAACACCCTAAAATGTATAGACGATGTTCCCCCACAGTAATGTTTAGTCCCCAAAGCACTGAACACATTCAATAGTGCTGCATAGACATTTCCAGAGTGGCTGTAAAGAACAGCCAGCAAAATTAATAGTGTTAATAGGTCATAGTTTTTGGCTGCAAGATTTTACGGTATTCCAACTTGCAAGGCTGCACAGATAGGTTCAGATAGGGCAACAGCAGAAGCAGAAGGACTGTTGACTTTTATTAGTTATTTTAACTACTCCATGTATCCGAACATAAATGTATCATTATTATAATCATTATTACTCTGTGCAGCATTAAGAATAAAAACATACAGAAGTTATTTTGAGAATTGTAACAGCAACGTGCTTTCAGATAATATAGCTAATATGGATAAGTTAATATACTTGAATGTATTTTCTTGCTACATCTTTGCCCTTAAATGAGTTAATCTTGCTTCAGGGCTCTGGTGCCTCTGTTGGCTCCGGGGGTAGAACAGCTGCAAGAAAAAATTCATTCATTTTAGATTTAAAATTGATTATTTGTGTTTTATGGTGTTTGTATAACCCAATGTCGGCGATTTTCATGTATTCCGGTGCTATGACAACCCAATATTGGTCCCAGAGTTGATCTAAAGTTTATTTGAAACAATCAATTTCGACTAATTTGGACAAAAACCATGGACTAACCATCATGCTTTTTTCAATTTTTCGCTGATTTCAAAGGAATATTTTTCGGTGATTTTATGCGTTTCCTAATGCTTTAATAGGCAAATATTAATCCCAGAAAAGTCTCGAGTGGATCAAAAGCCAATTACTAACCATTTATTTTTGGTCAATTTTGACCAAACATCATAGGCTAACCATCAACCGTTTTTTCCATTTTTGGCTGATTTTGAAGACAATGTTTTTGTGAGATGATTTTATGAGTTTTCTTCTGATTTTATAAGGCTATTTTTGCTTAACATCAATTCCTGAACAGTCCTGAGTGCTCCAAAAGTTGATCTTAAACTTATTTGGAATCATCAAGTTTTGACTAATTTTGACAAAACCTATAAGCTTACTAACCATCATGCTTTCTTCAAATTTTGAGGAAAATATTCTAGTGATTTTACGTTTTTTCTAGTGCTGTTATAATCTAATGTTGCATTTGTCAACAACTCTAAGCAGATGCCTCGTTATGCAGCTACAGTAAAAGCATTTTGAGGAGGTGCTCCCACCCAGAAAGAGAAATTGGACTCGTAACCCTATCATGTCTCAGATATGGTAGCAGCAATTTTGGCATAGAATGCCTTCCATACGTAAATAGAAATATCTAATGCAGCCTTAAATAGCGTCAACAGAAATATCCTTAGTTTATTTAAATTGCCTTTAGCAAGATTATTAGCTTGCTTATTCGTCAACTCTTGCAAGCCAGCCTCAATCAAACTGGCACTAATCTAGTGTCAAGTCTTACCTGTCTCACAAAATTTTCCGGTAAACCCAGTTAAGCAAGTGCAGCTTCCGGTCACGTGATCACAACTGGCACCGTTGCGACATTGGCAAATTTGCTGACATCCTTTCCCATACCGACCAGAGGAGCACTCTGTAAAAAAGAAACAAGCAGATGAAATACTTAAATCGATGACATTGCTATGGATAAAACGATGCTTTGGGATTGTCTGCTCAGACTTTCCAATTAAACTGTTATGGATTCGACAGTTCACATTAGAAATCTGAAAATCCCGAATCCAGAGATATTCGACATATTTACTGCTGGCAGAGCACATCTCTTGGCTACTGCTAGACAATAGTGTTTTCTACTTTCAACATCAAAACCATTCTCATCCAACAATCTAGTAACCCCCAGCATAATCCTAACCATATCTACAAACTCTAACGTTGAATCCCAATAAACCATAACCCTAAGGCTAAACCTTAAACCTAGCCCTAACTCTAACCCCAACACCACCTCTAAACATAGCGTTAGTCATAACCCCAACACTAGTCCTTTCCCACACCCCAGCTTAACCCTAACCCTTACTCCAAGAACAAAGACTGAAACCTCCAAACGTTGACTGGGATGGTCGATGATGAATTCAGTGATTAATAATGAAATATGGGCAAAAGTGATAACTTACTGATACCACATGTGTTTCCAATATAGCCTGGTGGGCAGGTACAGCTTCCGGTGACTTTGTCACACTTTTGGTTCATGGAGCACTGGCACACCCCGTTGCAGTTGAAGCCGAAATAGCCATCATCACATTCTGAAACAGCGAAAAAGCAATCTTCAGGTTGACACTAATTAGGGGAGGGGAGGACATTGCTGCAGATGAATAAAGCTCAAGATTGGCTCCTTCATCCGTATCAATCACCTTCTATCTGATTATCTAATTCGATCCCCTTCCTCTGGGTATGGCAATGCATTAATATCAGACGATATGCTTACTTATTACTTATCAAGTTCTGATTTTTCTCGCTATCCTACTGAAGCTGTTATACCATGGTCGCTTATCCATATCTATCAATATTCATACTACTTCGAAAATGAAGTTCAACGAGCCTTTTCTTCTACCTTAATAGAGTGGCAAAGTGATGACATCACAAAAACCTATAATCAGAATTTTAGAAGTTTACGAACCAGCCGAAAAAAAAAAGGATTTCCTATTGAAAGTCAATTTTTCAAATGGTCATATCTCAGTCAATATTTAACATGCAGAGGTGATTATGCACCTATACGATGTTATTTTTGAAGCTTTTTCACATTACGGACCCAAACTTCCAACATTCAAAAAAAAGGTTTTTTTGACGTCATCACTTTGCCACTCTATTGCCTGTTCACAAGAGACAACACCTTCGTATCACTATCTCAAAATAAAGACTGGATTGAGCATCGGATGTTCTAAAATGAAGTCCTTGGCGGCCATATTGGGATGCCCAATTCAATAAATCGAGATTCCACTGGGGCGTGCCTTTTTCTTTGATGATTATTGGAATGTTATGAATGATCAACTCGAGACGGAAAAATCGTGCAGCTTTTGTTACCAAACAATCGAGTTAATTCAATTTCTTTGGCAGCCATATTGGGAAGCCAAATGATAGCCGAATCAATTGGCTTCAAACATTCAACTCCAGAAACCAAAGAATGCTCGATCCAGTCTTTATATTGAGATCAGTGCTTCGTATAGGCATTCAATATCTGCATATCTTAGCAAAATAGAAAAAGTTGAAAATTTCGGATAGTACCTTTTTCGCAATTAATTCCGTGGTATCCAGCAGGGCAAACACAATAGTATTTGTTGACAAAATCGTAACAATAGCCGCTGTTTTGACATGGAGAAGAGGCACACTCGTTGATTTCAATTTCACACAATCTTCCAGTAAATCCTCCTGCGCAGTTACACGTGAAGCTGTTGACGCCATCGACGCATGATGCTCCGTTTTTACATGGCTGGGAAGAGCACTCATCTGGAGAAAAGAATAAACGGACTACCACTAAAATTTTGGAATGACCGTATTCCTTAGGTAAGCAGTACAGGTCTATGAAATGCAGCAACTAACATTGCACAAGGTTATCTACAATATCACCTATCTCACAAAATATTCCCACTCGCTGATCCTAAGAAGAGAAGAAGATACAAATCCCTAGCAGCCTAAACTGGCATCATTCATAGTCAAACCTTTTGAACACAGTCTCAGCATGTTAAAAACTTGAAAAAGACATTGCCCTGGTTAAAATCCGATCTTCAATATAGAAAATAAATAAGACAGTTTCTTTGAGACCCAATATCATATTAGGCTCATAAATGAAAAAGGTTTAAAAACAAAACTTGAAAAAATATAGACAAATGAAATAATAAAAAAGAGTAACCCACCAATATCAGTCTCACAATCCGTCCCAGTGTAACCAGCCACACAGGCACATGTGTAGCTATTGATACCATCAGTACATGATCCTCCATTCTTGCAAGGGGCTGAAGCACATTCATCTATGTTTGTCTCACAATTTGTCCCAGTGTAACCAGCAACACACGCACAAGTGTAGCTATTGATACCATCAGTACATGATCCTCCGTTCTGGCATGGAGATGATGCACACTCATCTATATCTGTCTCACAATTTGTCCCAGTGTAACCAGCAACACAGGCACATATGTAGCTATTGATACCATCAGTACATGATCCTCCATTCTTGCAAGGAGCTGATGCACACTCGTCCATGTCTGTCTCACAATTTGTCCCAGTGTAACCAGCCACACAAGCACAAGTGTAGCTATTGACACCATCAGTACATGATCCTCCATTCTTGCAAGGAGCTGATGCACACTCGTCTATGTCTGTCTCACAATTCGTCCCAGTGTAACCAGCAACACAGGCACAAGTGTAGCTATTGATACCATCATTACATGATCCTCCATTCTTGCAAGGAGCAGATGCACACTCGTCTATGTTTGTCTCACAATTTGTCCCAGTGTAACCAGCAACACAGGCACATGTGTAGCTATTGACACCATCAGTACACGATCCTCCGTTCTTGCAAGGAGCTGATGCACACTCGTCTATGTCTGTCTCACAATTCGTCCCAGTGTAACCAGCAACACAGGCACATATGTAGCTATTGATAATATCATTACATGATCCTCCATTCTTGCAAGGAGCTGATGCACATTCATCTATGTTTGTTTCACAATTTGTCCCAGTGTAACCAGCAACACAGGCACATGTGTAGCTATTGATACCATCAGTACACGATCCTCCGTTCTTGCAAGGGATGGAAGCACACTCGTCTATGTCTGTCTCACAATCCGTCCCAGTGTAACCAGCTACACAGGCACATGTGTAGCTATTGATACCATCAGTACATGATCCTCCATTCTTGCAAGGGGCTGAAGCACATTCATCTATGTTTGTCTCACAATTTGTCCCAGTGTAACCAGCAACACATGCACAAGTGTAGCTATTGATACCATCAGTACATGATCCTCCGTTCTGGCATGGAGATGATGCACACTCATCTATATCTGTCTCACAATTTGTCCCAGTGTAACCAGCAACACAGGCACATGTGTAGCTATTGATACCATCAGTACATGATCCTCCATTCTTGCAAGGAGCTGATGCACACTCGTCTATGTCTGTCTCACAATTTGTCCCAGTGTAACCAGCCACACAGGCACAAGTGTAGCTATTGACACCATCAGTACATGATCCTCCATTCTTGCAAGGAGCTGATGCACACTCGTCTATGTCTGTCTCACAATTCGTCCCAGTGTAACCAGCCACACAGGCACAAGTGTAGCTATTGATACCATCATTACATGATCCTCCATTCTTGCAAGGAGCAGATGCACACTCGTCTATGTTTGTCTCACAATTTGTCCCAGTGTAACCAGCAACACAGGCACATGTGTAGCTATTGATACCATCAGTACACGATCCTCCGTTCTTGCAAGGGATGGAAGCACACTCGTCTATGTCTGTCTCACAATTCGTCCCAGTGTAACCAGCCATACAGGCACAAGTGTAGCTATTGACACCATCAGTACATGATCCTCCATTCTTGCAAGGGATTGAAGCACACTCGTCTATGTCTGTCTCACAATTTGTCCCAGTGTAACCAGCAACACACGCACATGTGTAGCTATTGACACCATCAGTACACGATCCTCCGTTCTTGCAAGGAGCTGAAGCACATTCGTCTATGTCTGTCTCACAATTCGTCCCAGTGTAACCAGCCACACAGGCACATGTGTAGCTATTGACACCATCAGTACACGATCCTCCGTTCTTGCAAGGAGCTGATGCACACTCGTCTATGTCTGTCTCACAAGTTGTCCCAGTGTAACCAGCCACACAGGCACATGTGTAGCTATTGACACCATCAGTACACGATCCTCCGTTCTTGCAAGGAGCTGATGCACACTCGTCTATGTCTGTCTCACAATTCGTCCCAGTGTAACCAGCCACACAGGCACAAGTGTAGCTATTGATACCATCATTACATGATCCTCCATTCTTGCAAGGAGCTGATGCACATTCGTCTATGTTTGTCTCACAATTTGTCCCAGTGTAACCAGCAACACAGGCACATGTGTAGCTATTGATACCATCAGTACACGATCCTCCGTTCTTGCAAGGGATGGAAGCACACTCGTCTATGTCTGTCTCACAATTCGTCCCAGTGTAACCAGCCACACAGGCACAAGTGTAACTATTGATACCATCAGTACACGATCCTCCGTTCTTGCAAGGAGCTGATGCACACTCGTCTATGTCTGTCTCACAATTCGTCCCAGTGTAACCAGCCACACAGGCACAAGTGTAGCTATTGATACCATCAGTACATGATCCTCCGTTCTTGCAAGGAGCTGATGCACATTCATCTATGTCTGTCTCACAATTCGTCCCAGTGTAACCAGCCACACAGGCACATGTGTAGCTATTGACACCATCAGTACACGATCCTCCGTTCTTGCAAGGAGCTGATGCACACTCGTCTATGTCTGTCTCACAATTCGTCCCAGTGTAACCAGCCACACAGGCACATGTGTAGCTATTGACACCATCAGTACACGATCCTCCGTTCTTGCAAGGAGCTGATGCACACTCGTCTATGTCTGTCTCACAATTCGTCCCAGTGTAACCAGCCACACAGGCACATGTGTAGCTATTGACACCATCAGTACACGATCCTCCGTTCTTGCAAGGAGCTGATGCACATTCATCTATGTCTGTCTCACAATTCGTCCCAGTGTAACCAGCCACACAGGCACATGTGTAGCTATTGACACCATCAGTACACGATCCTCCGTTCTTGCAAGGAGCTGATGCACACTCGTCTATGTCTGTCTCACAATTCGTCCCAGTGTAACCAGCCACACAGGCACATGTGTAGCTATTGATACCATCAGTACATGATCCTCCGTTCTGGCAAGGAGCTGATGCACATTCATCTATGTTTGTCTCACAATTCGTCCCAGTGTAACCAGCCACACAGGCACAAGTGTAGCTATTGATACCATCAGTACATGATCCTCCGTTCTTGCAAGGAGCTGATGCACACTCGTCTATGTCTGTCTCACAATTGGTCCCAGTGTAACCAGCCACACAGGCACATGTGTAGCTATCGATACCATCAGTACATGATCCTCCGTTCTGGCAAGGAGCTGATGCACATTCATCTATGTTTGTCTCACAATTCGTCCCAGTGTAACCAGCCACACAGGCACAAGTGTAGCTATTGATACCATCAGTACATGATCCTCCGTTCTGGCAAGGAGCTGATGCACATTCATCTATGTTTGTCTCACAATTCGTCCCAGTGTAACCAGCCACACAGGCACAAGTGTAGCTATTGATACCATCAGTACACGATCCTCCGTTCTTGCAAGGAGCTGATGCACATTCATCTATGTTTGTCTCACAATTCGTCCCAGTGTAACCAGCCACACAGGCACAAGTGTAGCTATTGATACCATCAGTACATGATCCTCCGTTCTTGCAAGGAGCTGATGCACACTCATCTATGTTTGTCTCACAATTTGTCCCAGTGTAACCAGCCACACAGGCACATGTGTAGCTATTGATACCATCAGTACATGATCCTCCGTTCTTGCAGGGAGCCGAAGCACACTCATCTATGTTTGTCTCACAATTTGTCCCAGTGTAACCAGCCACACAGGCACAAGTGTAGCTATTGATACCATCAGTACATGATCCTCCATTCTTGCAAGGGGCTGAAGCACATTCATCTATGTCTGTCTCACAGTTTATCCCAGTATAACCAGGAACACAGTTGCAAGTGTATTTGTTAATACCATCTACGCACACTGCCGAATTCTTACATGGATTTGGCGCACATTCGTTTATATTTGTTTCACAATGTGTTCCAGTGTATCCTGCTTTACAAACACATTTGTATTTGTTGATCTCATCCACACACTGTCCATTTTGGCACGGGGAGCTGGCACACTCGTTGATGTTCGTCGTGCACGTTTTTCCGCTGTATCCTGGTTTGCAAACACACGTGAAGTCGTTTAGCTTGTCAATGCACTTTACAGCATTGCTGCATGGATTGCTTTTGCACTCGTCCTTTTCCACACAAACTAGAGTAAAAAAGAAAAGCGAAATATGATTTCAATGTGGATGCTGAAATATTATGTTTTATCACTCCAAACTTCTATTATCATACAAATATCTATTGACACTTTTCGATACTCCGTACAAGGGTAGATGCCTAGGTTTTGCCACCCAAGTTAGGCAGTAGTGGCTCGGATCTACCAAATAACCATATACTATGAATGAGGAAGGGAGTAACAACAACAACAACAAATTCGACAGCAACAACAGAAAAGATCACACACCTATCCCATTGCTTTCATCCTGTGCACACAGGTAGTTGTTACACCATGCCTTTTTGCCCATCTTCCATCGCATACAGCGTTTCTTCGTGCTCTTTGAAAGCCGGTCTTTGAAATGCCAGTTGAACTGATACCACGACTTCTGAGGCACGCAGAGGTAAGGGTTCTTCCACGACTTATCTGTTGGCTCTTGCACTTGAACACATCGCATACCAGGAATGGCAGTGCTAGATAACTTTATCTCAGGTAATTTGAGGCCACTCTTCATCTTGATGCAGAAATGTGGCTTTTTGAAGGAGGGGATGTATCTCTCCGAGCTGAACCGCACTAAGCTAGTGCATCGGTAGTCCTTATACTCATTGCCGTTTTTGATGTCCGAGTTACGAACGTATTTGATGTAGAAGTCTTTCGGCCAGCTTGGAAGACCTGGAAAAGAAGTGGGACTCACAAGATATTTGATGAAATTGCACGTTAAGGCAAAGCATAAAAGGCCTCTTACGAGTACAATCTGTTTGATTTTTCCTAATCTCAAGGGAAGGCCAGGGTGAGGGGGGGCTTAATGGTGCTCATATTCATTTTTATCCTAGAGCCAAACATTTCTCTCGACAAGCTTGCATACATGGGTCACTAGACGTGTCTAAGATATTGAAATCTTCAAATCTTATCTCAAATCCTGCAAACGTTGAATATGACGAAGCGTTCACACTGATCCGGATTCTGACAACTACTATGCTTCTAGGCCCACCTCAAACTGAGCTTTTCACTTACAGAATACCGTCGTATTCAAAATTATGCGTGTTTGTTTGTGTATTCGAAAAGATCCGTTTTTGAAGCAGAGATTAGAACGCAAAGCCATAGTGGATGGATTTTGCTCTACTCACATTCAAGTATAAAGCTGTGTGAACAGTGTCTTAAGCTTCCATTGGAAATTAGGTCCGAAGAAGTTGATCTACAATTGCTCCTTCTAATAGGGATAAGTAGACTTGCTCCACGAGTCCTTGTTTCCCTGCGTTCTCTGATATGAAGACGTCACTCCGGCAATTTGCTAGTTGACCGGAGTGCACACAGGGAAGCAAGGACTCGTGGAGCAAGTCTAAGGGATAATAGCGTATCCCTACTGGAAATAAGGTCCAGACTCACTCAAGCTGACAAGTCAAACAGAAACTCATTCACCACGCTAGTCCTTTCCAGTCTATGATTTTTCTTTGAGTTTAGTGGTGTAACGCGTTGGAAATTATGATATCCATGTTTTTCTGTGAATCCGAGTTGACATGCTTTTGCACTCGTCAGACATACTATACCAATGATATATGATATGAAAATATAAGGGAATCAATAAGGCAGTATAATATCATAATTGGACTTACTTATAGCTTCGAAGCCAGGTTTACAAGTACAGCTTGCTGCAAAACACAATATAAATATATGATAATGACAAGTTAAGTTAAAATGCATTGGGCTGCATTCAATTAAATTGACTATTCTACTGTTTTTTATATCATATCAGCTATGTTGATTTAGGAGCTAAAAGCAAAGTTTCAACTTCGAGTAAAGTCTTGTTTCTTTCAAATGCAGCGAGATTTTGAATCTGTTATCAGAGTGCCAGATAAATTGCACTATAGTAGAGGATAATAACTCTTGTCTTTACTTCACTGTTGAAAGCTGAGTATGATTGCAATTTTCAGCAACGATTTCAACTCCTTAGTCAAATGAAACTTGTGTAGACTGGAGATTTAAGATGTTTTTAAAGGGAGAAGAGTAGAAGGAATGAAAGATGTCAAGGTGTTAAGCACTACCATAAATGCAGTTGTAGGATGTTTTTAAAGGGAGAAGAGTAGAAGGAATTAAAGATGTCAAGCTGTTACGCACTACCATAAATGCAGTTGTAGGATGTTTTTAAAGGGGAAAGAGTTGAAGGAATGAAAGATGTCAAGGTGTGAAGCACTACCATAAATGCAGTTGGGATGTTTTTAAAGGGAGAAGAGTAGAAGGAATAAAAGATGTCAAGGTGTTACGCACTACCATAAATGCAGTTTAGGATGTTTTTAAAGGGAGAAGAGTAGAAGGAATAAAAGATGTCAAGGTGTTACGCACTACCATAAATGCAGTTTAGGATGTTTTTAAAGGGAAAAGAGTTGAAGGAATGAAAGATGTCAAGGTGTTAAGCACTACCATAAATGCAGTTGTAGGATGTTTTTAAAGGGAGAAGAGTAGAAGGAATAAAAGATGTCAAGGTGTTAAGCACTACCATAAATGCAGTTTAGGATGTTTTTAAAGGGAAAAGAGTTGAAGGAATGAAAGATGTCAAGGTGTTAATCACTACCATAAATGCAGTTTAGGATGTTTTTAAAGGGAGAAGAGTAGAAGGAATGAAAGATGTCAAGGTGTTAAGCACTACCATAAATGCAGTTGTAGGATGTTTTTAAAGGGAGAAGAGTAGAAGGAATGAAAGATGTCAAGGTGTTAAGCACTACCATAAATGCAGTTTAGGATGTTTTTAAAGGGAGTAGAGTAGAAGGAATTAAAGATGTCAAGGTGTGAAGCACTACCATAAATGCAGTTTCAGGATGTTTTTAAAGGGAGTAGAGTAGAAGGAATTAAAGATGTCTACCATACCTGCAGTTCGGCATGCAGTTCCTTTGCCACTTCCACTTCCATGTCCACTGCCAGTGCTGCTTGTTCTTCTCCTCGAGCTGTGTGATCGTCTAAATCTTGTTGAACGTCTCGACCTCGGGCGAGGATGAGGGTGAGCGTCCACTTCGAGTAAAACAGCGAAAACGCAGATGAAAACAGCAATCAGCACTTTGAAATTCATTCTCGCGAACTCTGACTGAGCGAAGCGCCCGCCTTATGCAACTGAAGCTGCACTGATTTGAAATCGTTCGTTTTAATCAGAACGGTCAACTCCGTACACACCCTCAATAAATTAGAGTCTGGCTTTATTCCGGGGGTGTCTAGCGTTAGCAGGTAGCCGTTAGGGTAAGGATTCTACGTACGATATGTAAGCTTAAACAATGCAAAGCTTCAGCAGAGCTTCTCGGATCGAGGAGTTACTATTTCATGCAATGGTTATTGTGATGTCTCGAGCTTCAACTGGACGAAATCCTGAAAACCCATCTTACGTCATTCAGGCAAATAAGATAATCCTGAATTCTGACAAACTTTTAAGCGGGTATCCTCGGATTCTTACCCCCTGACGATGTTTTCAATCATAGCCAATTTTACCCGTGTCCTACAGCAATCATATTCTGTAATCCTACGCAAGCTAGTGCATGGGAGATGACTTGACAATATTGACACGGGTCCTCTAATAAAAACGCGAATTTCTTACTTAAGTTATGTGCATTATCAAATCTTTGCGAATGTTTCCAGCAAACATTATTACAGATGCTGTGATTCTTGTTTGATCAGTTGGAAAATTCAGCATCCTTTCCGATCGAAATCGCCATCAACGAGCAAACTTGATTTAAGTCTTCATTACTACAGTGTACGCTTGCATTTTCTTCAGTAATGTAATTTACTTCAGTGTGAAACCAACAGGAGTGTAAAATTTCACCGTCGACATTATCATCATCATCATCATGGATATCATCATTCATCATCATAATCATCATCATCGTCATCATCATCATCATCATCATCACCATCACCACCATCATCATCATCATCATCATCATCATCATCATCACCATCACCATCACCATTATCATCATCATCATCACATCACCATCATCATCACCATCACCATTATCATCATCATCACATCACCATCACCATCACCATCACCATCATCATCATCATCAGCATCGTCATCATCATCATCATCATCACCATCACCATCACCATCACCATCACCATCATCATCATCATCATCATCATCATCACCATCACCATCATCATCATCATCAGCATCGTCCTCATCATCATCATCATCATCATCATCATCATCATCATCATCATCATCATCATCATCATCATCATCATCATCATCATCATCATCATCATCATCATCATCCTCATCATCATCATCATCATCATCTACATCATGGCCAAGAGCCATTTATGCTTTTAAGCTTATCACTTTGCCTACCAATAGAATCAAAGTCTAGAAGGGGACATAACTTCATAAATATATATTATCATTCTAACTAATCTTGGATCCAAACCTCAAACATTAAATACGTGTGCTATAATTTACTTAAATTACGGTTATTCATTTAGGCCTGTCTTGAGCATTGCAACCCGACCATGTTGAATTGAATCCCGCAATACAAAATGGAAACCAACATAGTCTATTGTACTTTCTATGGTGTGAAGAGAGACTTCAATATGTAGCTTAGCTTCAAACTGCACTCTATCACACAGCATAAAACTAATGGATCTTTAAAAGTTTTGAAACTAGGGCCGTTTCCAATAAGAATAAGTGGACAATCAGCTTTCCAATTAGTTTTTAGGAAAATTGATAAAATTTGTGTCACCATTCCATTTCATGGAACTGATATATTTGACACGATAGGATGTAAAAATCAAATCAGGCCTTATTAAAATGAAGTCGTCAATATTTTTTAGGAGATAGATTTACGATGTGTAGGTGCAGGATCTTTTGCCGCGTAGTTTCTATCTAATAATTCCTGTCCGTTTATTTCAAGAACCGCGTACTCCTCGTAGGAGCGCGAAAAAACCGCTCCGAGGTCGATGCTCTGGGCGGAGGGACTTCGCGGCGAAGGAGAATCAAGCACGCTCCCAATGTCAAATTCAGTGCCGATTCCAAGCTCCAGGCAAAGTGAAGAGCGAAGTGCTGCTCGAGTGAACGGCTTTTTCTTCTGCGTGAGAATCCTTTTTAGCCTGCTTTCTTTTCGAGAGAGTCTGTCACATTTACTTTGCGGTCTTTCAACAAAAGTTTCCTCTGCTCCTACGCCCTCTTCACGTGGCTCTAGCGGCACTTCACTTCCTTCAATTTTCTGCCTTTTTTGATGTATTTCTTCGCTGATTAACTCTAGGTGTTTTAAAGCCGTAGCATAACTTTTCTTTTCGTTTTCGTAAGAGTTTTCCAGCTCGATTACGCGTTGCTTTTGCTCCTAAAACCAAAGGCAATGACACCGGTTTACACCTACACGTTAAAGGCATCCGATTTCATAGAAAACGAACAAGGTATCGAAAGGGAATGATAACGTATTAACGTATATGAATAATGCATATTTTGGTTTACCTTCAAGAAATCAAGATAAACAGTCCTTTGTTCGTAGTAAGGTCTAGGGATAGAAAATGGAAGATTAAATTCATAAATGCTGAAGTCTCCAGTAGGTAGAAAGGTTTGCATTTTGCTACAAGTTACATATTCAACCCATCATCCAATTATAGGTAGAGCCACTTAGCACTCCATTCTGAGACATATCAATCACACGATATGATAAGTTTCCAAAATGTCTCACTATTTCGAAGTGAAAGACATTCACTATCATTCAAATGAAATGTAAGAAGGTAAGAGATTCCAGTTCAATAGCTCAAGATCTGCATAAAATGTATTATGAGATAGCAATCAATCTGATCTGCTGGATAAAGTCATAATGATAACGGAAAACAACAACAAGACCTAATGTACTAATGTATTTTGATTCTACATTTTTATGTTATCTTTTTACCATTTTATCTTGTAAATATCAACTTTCGTTTTTTGAGTTGAAGAGCCAAACTAGCAGTAGATATGCTCAATTTTTTACTATCATTATTATCATTATTATCCTAATGATAATAAACAATGAATAATATTATTAAATTGTAAAGCACTACTGATAAAGATTTTATGATTGAAAATTTTTGAGCTTTCGATGGTCGGGTTTTTATATTTCAGTATGATGTTATTTTAGATAGTGGTGTTTGTTTCATATTATTATCAATTACAACCTGTAAACTCAACGTGCATACAACCGAGGTTAGCTATTAGAAAGACTCTAGCTATGAAGAAAAACATGAAAAGCAATTACAATATCAGGTAGCACTCACTTTGACTTGGCTATAGATTTTTTTAGTTTCTTCTCCAAGTCCATCGCCCTCTTTTCCAATTCCGTGTAAGCCATTGCAGCCTCTTGATGAGCTCTTTCACTGTCAATTTTGTGTCTTTCTGCTTCCATTAACTGAAAATTGACAAATAAAGAAATTATCTGATATTTTCATGAACCCAGACACTTTCTTTTCATGCAACTCTGCATTTATTTGACATGTGCTCTAGCTTTTCCTACTATTCAAGACATCATTGAAATGATAGCTTATTCATTACCTTGATATCTGCATGATTCAGCATTTCTTGCCATGTTGCATCAAATGCGCCAGGTCTCCCTTGTATTTTTTTCTCGGCTGCAGATATGGTCTCTTTTGCTCCTCTATGAATATTGCACGCTTTATCAAACTGCACTGCAGCTTCTTGGCATCCCTCTTGCGCCTGCAATACAAACAGTATTTGTAACCCAGTGATAGCTGAGAACTTGCAGCCTGACATATCTTATGTTGTTTGTCAGATTTCAATGAGACGTTTGAATTAAGTCATGCAGTCCAAGTTCATCATACTTCTAACCCAAGCAACCTTTTGACTATGGTGGCAAATTGATGCTAGCTAGCTCCTGATGTTTACCTTAGGGACTTTAAGCAGACTTTTTGCAAAGATGAGAAACAATCTTGTCAGATAGAAAATACTTTAGGGTATATCATATCAGTTTTTATATGGGCAGGTTTAATATAAACATGTCCAGACAAGTAAATGCTAAGAGATAAAACCATAAGTGCCTCATATTTCAAAAACTAACAAAGATACGTCACTTTTGATATGCAGTTTTTACACTTTTTGATTTGAAACATAAATCAAGAACATGTAAACTTAGAGGCTTAGGGCTCAAGGTACTGGCCAATACTTTCAGTATACCCAGTACTCAACTATCTACGGAAGCAATCTAGAATACATTTGGAGGTCTTTACAATGTATAGAGTGTATACGTGATGAGAAAGTATCATTAAACATTCATACCTTCTTAGCCTGTTCGTTTGCTTCAAAATAAGGACGAGCTTTATCAATACATTGTCCAAGGCGATTTGACAATTCTCGCAAGGTCTTCGTCGCATTCTTAAGGAAGTTTCGAAAAACTGATCTTGCCTCCTGAAATATGAAGATTTTAGATTTTACTTACAGATAAGTTGATGTCATAGGTCCAACAGCTCTATAGAAACTTAGCAAATTTTTATTTTTTGATGCCTTAGTTAACCTCTTTTGAGGTAGAAATGATTTTCAAAGGGACATTTTCAAGTTTAAATGTATACTCAGAAGTAGCATTTTGACTGCTTTTTTGCCCTAAGGAATCTAATGGCTTTTGAATGCTTCCCAATCTTATTTTGTTCCATGGGAAATCTAGAGATTCATAGCCGCATTTACACTTAATAAATGTACAAACATTCACATGAGCAAAATGTTTTATTCGGAAGAAATTAAAATCAAAACACAGTATGGAAAATTGATGAGGGGTCAAACCATTGTTAATCTTAGCTGTGGTTGCTTGGACATCTTGAATCTATACTTACATCTAGCTCTTTCTCTAGTTTATTAATCATATTCGACGCACTGTTAAGTTTTTCCAACTCTTCCTAAAATAGATTGTATGAATCATTAGTATATCCCTTACCTGAAAAAATATGTTGGAAACATGCATCTTTGGCCAGGCTTTATCATTCTTCATTTTTCATTATATAATTTAATGGATATCTAGTTTACTTGAGAAGAGACAGGATTTGGAAAATTAATCAAATTAATTTGTGAGAAGGAAAAATTTACCCGAGAAGGATTTCACCACGGCTACTGATTTGCTGCATCAGTGACCCATTAACTCAGCCTAGTATCTGTGGGTAGTGTGCAAAAAATCAATCTGGATTTGATCTACTAAGTTTCTATACAGTAACCACCTTCTTCTGACCTAAGACCTCGTAATTTCTTATAAGGAAATAACCTCAACTCCCTGTTTTCTATTTAGGTTGCATTGTATGTCTGACGTTTGTTTAGGTAGTCAACAAAACCCTCCCTTCCTTGAACTCTCTTCAATATGATCTTACCGCGATCTTACTAAGTAAGTTGCACCGAATGGCGGTCGGTCTGATACTTCATTTGTTTTCCTTAAAACTAGGTCCCAATAAAAGACTTTAGCCTTAAGTTAAGACCAGGGGCGGATCCAGACCGACTTACGAGACTTACGGAAGTCGGTCAACTTTTTTGAAATAAAAAAATAAAAAAAACTTTTATGAAAATTATAAGAGAAATATATATGAAATGTCTAAACTTTCCCTGGTTTTATTCCTTGCACGTAAGAATGAAGAATCAAGTAATAAACTGCTCGACATTTGCTGATATTAATTTGAAAATTGTTTCTTGTAAGCTTCATGGCTTCAAGAATCGATCTCAATCAGTCATGTTAGAATTGCCTCTTTTTGGCAGAGAAGAGATCATTTATTCGAGACTGTTGCAAATAAGGAAAGTAGAACAATCGCCACAATTTGTTCCTTTGTTTTGAGTTGAAATCCTCAATTCTTATTGGTAAGTCTGTCCGCGGGGGGTATTTTCGAGATTCTTGTGCAATACGGCAAAACCAAGACAAAAATTGTTTATTGAACAATAAAATGCTCAAATCTGATTGGTAAGTCAGTCATTATTGCGTTGTAAGTCGGTCAGAAACGATCCGTAAGTCGGTCGCCCCCGCAGAGTCATCCAGCTTTACCTCGCAATCTACTGAAGGGACTGTTTTGGCGGGCATTTTCATAATTTCTTGGTAAAAATAATCTTGCATGTAAGCTCGGGATCTGAGTGAAATAAAGTCGAAATACAGGATTGAAGATGAATCCCAAAAGGCAGATAAATCGAACAATAAAGAATAGCTAGGCCTAATGCAAGTAAGCTTTTTCTCCTATCATAATTCTTCATGTTTTAGGCCTAAATCTACCTAAACTTGACAACTTTTGCTAATTTTTTCTTATCCTGGGCAGGTGAAGGTAATGGATCCTGGCCACCATCAGCACCCTGATGATAATTATTAATCATCCCTATCAATAGAAATATAGCAGAGTTGTTATAATTTCCATTACTTTTAGGGTATCCTGGAAATTTTCGAAGGTCTAGTTTAACATTCCACCCTTTGATGCCCAGGAATTTGAAGTATCCTAAGGTCCCTAGATGATTCTATCCAAAGTTTTCATGACATTTTTTGGTCTACAGTGTAGAAAATGTGCTAGATTCTAAGCCAATTTTATGCCCTAAAAACTGTAAAATGTCAGGAGCTTCTTTGGGGCTTTGCCCCCTAGACCCCCACCAGGGTTCCACCCTGGACCGGGCTTACAGCGCCCCCCAGACCCCCAGCTGGATTTTTGTTTGTAAGTCTGTCAAGTTTTAGTCCTGGATCCGCCCCTGAAGACCTTCGAGGTATATCAACGACTAGGCCTCTCTTCCAGGTTGTTTTTTAGGCCAGGAGCAAACAAGAGTTTACAGTTCCTTGCTCAAGTGCCAATTCCTTCTAGAAAAATATTGATAAAGACACTGTTCCTTACCCCGATTCTTGGATCCAATTCTTCATCTCCTCCATCTTCTTCGTCTAATGAATCGAGCGAGGTTTCTTCCAAAAGTTTTTCCATGTTTACAGCTGATGGGGACTTACAAAACCGCCTTGAGGTCAGTTGCGGATTCCAGTTACGGATTCAGAATTGTAACGTATCCGTAACTGGGCTGGGCTGTCTAGTGACTGAACTATCTACTATTTAGAGGGTCGATAAAGGTTTGTAGTAATATAAATATAAATCAGCTTATATTTCATGCAATTACCTACCGTTTGAAATGATTCTTATTGTTTTAGAAGAAGAAACCATATTTTAAAGTTCGCTGAAAAATTCCTAAGAATTTGCCTAAGAACCCCTTCCAACTGACAAACATGGACGACGATTAATCGCTTAAAATTCGAGTTTTTGCAATTTTGTCTTCAAATTTGTTTTAAACAGTAGCTTTCAGTTAGTAGTAGCGACTGACTTTGGTTTCAAAAATATTTTCAGTGAAAATCCAATCTGAGAGTAGGGGGAAAGTACCCCCTGAATTGACAAACATAGACGATGGTTAATCGTTTCAAATTCGAGTTTTTGGAATATTGTCCTCAAATGTTGAAACTGTACATTTCAGGAAGCAGTAAAAAAGTTCTTGGAATGGTTTGCAATTTATTGTTCTGTATGAAAGACTTTCGGCCGACTGGGAAATTTTTTGGGGGGTACCTCCAAAATGATGGGCGCCCCTTGGTTTTCTCAGCTTTTTCTGTTTTATGCAGCTACTCTTTGTCAATAGATTGAATTCAACATCATCGTCAAGTTCTTCTTCAAAAGTGTTAATATTGTTTTCAAGATGTTGGAAGCTCTTGATAACTGTATTACTGGTGAACTTAGATATCATAATTATCACCGATTTTTGCGGGGATTTTTAGAATTAGGGGAATTAGGGAAAAAATGCTGTTTTAAAAAAGTTTTCTGGTAACATCCAAATTCAAATTTTCAAATTGTTGAACGGCCCCAGAAAGTTTTTGGTATTGCAAGTTTCTTAGCAATTAACTCCTTCATTCAGCACTCGAGATTCTTACGAATGAATAGAGTGAATGTTCAAAACGCTGCTTAATGCTACGCCTGTTTTTAGTACTAGAGTGACTTCTTAAATGCTTTTTTATTTTGTATACCGTAAATCCTCGAATAAGCCCCCCCTCCTCGAATAAGCCCGCACCTAAAATTCTATTTAGCGAATAAGTCTCCCCCTTGAATAAGTCCCCAATGGAAGCATGGCTGATTTTGAAGAAATTTTTGTGTGAAATTTTATACGTTTTCTAGGGCCAGTATAGTCCTATCTATGTTGCTCCCTGAACGGTCCTGAGTTGATTCAAAGACTATTTGAAACCATCTATATTGGGCCAATGTTGAACAAAAACCATGTGTTAACCATCAGGATTTTTTCCAATCTTTAGCTGATTTTGAAAGGAATTTTCGTTGGTGATTTCATGCATTTACTAAGGTTATTATAGCCCTATATTGCTCCCTGAATAGTCCTTAGTGGATTGAAAGCTTGTTCTGAAAAATTAATTTTGGCCAATCTTGAACGAAAAGCATGGGCTAACCATCAGGCTTTTT
Organism: Pelagia noctiluca; assembly: GCA_963924455.1. Lineage (NCBI taxonomy): Eukaryota > Metazoa > Cnidaria > Scyphozoa > Semaeostomeae > Pelagiidae > Pelagia > Pelagia noctiluca. Next base: position 12,064,976 of record OZ004315.1, read on the forward strand.
CGCAATTTTTGGCTGATTCTGAAGGAAAGTTTTTTTGGAAGATTGTATGCGTTTTCTAAGGCTTTTATAACATTGATGCCCGAATAGTCCCGAGTGGATAAGAAGCTTATGACAGCTTTCTATGGGAAGAAGCAAAGGGGTTTTGAAAACGTTTTGAAAGCATTTTGAAACTAACTAACTAACTAATTCACTATTCAAAATCTTCTTCGCTAGTTATAGTTTAGTTTCTTCAGTTTTTTTAGTTAGTTTCAAAATGTTTTCAAAATCGCCTTGCTTCTTCCAACGGAGAGCAGCCATGACTAAACAAAGTCTCGTAACCTCGCTAATACAATTGAAACCAGGAATAAATTGAATTCATCTTATCATTTTAAAATAATTGAGCATTATTTTATTTTTATCATTTAAAAAAATAAAAACATTTGAAATACATAAAGAAAAAGATTCCAGAGGGATTCGAACTGAGCACTGTTAAGCAGCTTGGCTTCCAAATAATTCTTCTAGCCAGACCCCTTCGTACATGGATGTGCTGCTGCAAAAGATTTTTCATGGCGAAATTGGGCGGTCAATGGCAAGAAGAAAGATCATACCCTCATTTTCAAAGACAATGTTCACAATTACCACACAAAAATACAGGTAAATAGATAATTGAACTGATCTTTACTTAAAAGTAGGAAAAGCTGTTCAATCTGACGTCTATTCAAACGTCTTTAACTTCTAAGATCTCGAATCTCGCCACACAGTCGATCAGCCAGGAGGTGGGGGCAGTGCACATAATTGGTGTGCTGATTATCTTGTGGCCGGGCGAAGCGTCCCGGTCGTAGATGATGTACTGCGTACAATGCGACTGTGCGGTGTTCGGTTTAGCATGGTAAGCGACCGAAGGCAATTCATCTGCTTCTGAAGACATCATTTTCATAACTGCTGGAGATGCAGGTGTTATTAGTGGGTGGGCTGTCTCAACTTTCGGTTCCCGAAGAAGCACTTTCCCCCCTCCGAGTCTTACGATTTCAAGAAGTTCCAATTTCGTTGGTGTCGATTTAAATTCTCCACTGAGGTAAAACGAACAGCCATCGAATAGTCCAGGAAACTGAATTAAAAAGAGGTTTATTCAAAATCTTATGGAAAAATGAGTAACCCCTTATCAGATCTGTGATGTGAAGTGTGAGGGGATAGTTGATGGGCAAATAAACTTACTATCTTCGTAAGGTATTGGTGTAGCTATGTGCAAAGCACAAAGGCCCACTGAATAGGTAGACTAATCGAGATTGACTAATACCTTACGAAGAGAGTGAGCGTATTAGCCAATCAACTATCAACACGACAACTTAAACACAATAGCCCTACAACCTCAGGGAACGTAATTCTGGAGAAAGAAACAAACCTGTTTTGTAGCATTCATCCTTGCTTTCTTCGGTAAAAATTCGTCTGCATCTGGAGAGCCTTTTACTTCGAAATCTTCTTCGTCTGCCCATCCACCTTTCTTCAAACTTTCGCGAACCCCTGCGGAAATCAATTCGTTAAATATAAACATCCGTAAATAAATAGGGTAAACATTTCTTAGTTGAAATATCTTCATCTTCTCTAGGCGAAGGTGAAGGAAAATGAAAGGGTAATGGCAAAGTCAAGAACCTACAGTTAGAGTAAACGTTTTTGCTAAGGTTTAGCAAGGGCTTGGGCTAGGATAAGCTTTGGGCTAGGGTTTGGGCTAGGGTTTTGATTAGATAATAGATTTAAGGGTTCGGGTTACGCTGATGGTAAGCTTAGGATATCACAAACGTCAAATCATGTCACAAACTCAACTGAGAGAAATCAACTTACATGAACTGGAGATGATCCATTTGCCAGTTACAATTGCAAGCAGGTATTTCATTGTGCGGGTGCTGAGGTTTCTATTATCCACAGACGAGACCACGTGGGTAACTGGAATAGAACAAGTTAGAAATAGGGCAGAGGTCATGATAGTCAGAAATGTAGCGTAACATGGCAAGAAAGAGCCTTTTTTGATAAAGGTTTGGGTTGAGAACTATTTGTCATGAAAATATTGGACCAAAATTATAACAAAATTACTAAAAATCAAAACGGAACACGTCTTGGTCGGGTAAGACTTTTTGACATTTGTTTCGGATAGTTAGTTACGTTTTCGATCTGTATGAAGGTTTGGTAAAAGTCATCAACGTTTTATCGTTATCTCCATTACCAACCTTAGGCATAAATGATAAACGGTCCCTAATAAACTGACATAGCGTTACTTTCTATGAATTGAAATTGAAGAAGAAAAACAATAAGATCTTTATTTCACCTATCAAATGCCTGAGACTTGTCAAAGAGGTATTTGTAAAGTCTAAAAACCCCCATTTATGACTACACCTGTGGGAAACAGAGGCGTTGACTGAAATTCTAATATCAAAAACTGCAGAAAGGGATGAGGTAAAAGCTAACACAGCTTCAAAACCAGATACAGATTAGGTCAAGCCAATAAAGTGTTCGTTCAATGTGCCGAGAAAGGCCAATGACTCAGCTCTACAACTCTATCTCTTTAGGTGGTGAAGCTGCAGCCCAGAAATGTTTACCATAGACAGAGGTAAGGTGGCACTGTGTCTTGAAACACTCTTTCACTTGTTGGTCACCATCCAGTATTTTCTCTAGCTGTCTCTGGTAAAACATTCAGGACTGTATCCTTAGCAACTAAAAAAGCTGCGGAGCCGTGGGGTCTTTCCTAGCCTCTTAAAAATAATATGGTTTGTTACCAAGCGCTTTAGAAACAATGAAGTAGATCAAAGATGAAAAAGTAAAATATGTTCCTTATGCATTGTACTATAAGTAAACAACTGCATTGGTGCATTTTATTGTGCAGATTTGTCGCAAAAGAACTCTGAAAATCTTGTTCAAAAAGGTTCTAAGCTACTTTAAAGAAAATGAATTAGGATATAAAGGATTTTCTAAAAATAACATGCAAGCTCTTTTTAACATCAGCTTCATGATACCTCCCATAAATGAATTTCATTCACCAAACAGACTTACAGTAAGAGGTTTCACTATCTTGATCAGACCGAAGCAGTATTGATTTGCGCAAAAAGTAATTTGATCTTGATTGGATAACAGCAAAATATATTTCTTGTTGATAAATAATCGAGTGAACGGATATATTATTGATTTACCTTCCTCGTCAAATTCATCGACTATATCTGCAGAGAGCATCTTCGCACATTTTTCAAGTGACTTCTGTAAAAACAACATCACAATTAATATATTTCAACCTAAAAAAGTGCTGAACTATGTGTCCCAGGCCATTTTCTCCTCCATAGAAGGAGAAACTGGGTCTCCGTTAGCAAGACAAATTAGTAACAATAAACTTCAGCCAAGCAAGCATTTCTTGCCAATATGCAGAATAAGAACTCCAATCGATTTTGAAAGACCAGGGCCAACCCAATAACAACAAAAGTATTCTCACCAAAATCAACCCAAATCAGGCACAAAATCTCGTCTCGTTTTCAATAAGGATTTCGATTGGGTACTCGCTGTCTAGGCCTTTGTACGAGGCCTAGTTTTGCTTGTGCGAATCATTTTTAAGATAAAGTTTCTTACCCGTTCTGTAGCAGTTAAACCAGTGTGTGTTATCCGCTTCGGTTTTCTATCTGCTTCTCTCTGTCGAAAGCAAAACAACAAATAATTAAGCAGAATCACTCTTGACAGGAACACACGGATAATTTCCCCTAAAACACGATCAACACACATGGACCTAAGTGGGTGGTCCCTAGGGGTCCCTGAATTTCATTGACGACTTTGACCTCGCGACTTGTACGCATTTCAAAATTTTCCTAGTAAACACAAAACGATTTCTCTCGCAACCTAAATTTGTGTCTAAAAGTTCAATGCTTTCTTTTTTAAATTTATCAAGGCCAGGAGGTTGTACATGTCAGGGAAGGAGAAATCTTCAAGAAAAATCAATTGTGATTCAAAACTTTATGGTAAGATGTGCTTTGGAAAAAGTTCGTCTGACTTTACTTACTGAAATATGGGAAAAGGTTTCATTCTTCGTTGTATCCCTGTTTTCTTGCGCAATCGAGGCTGCCATCAAGATCTGTTCCCTTACGGCATTCGACCTGATGTAATCGATTGGCAGCATCCCTTGCTTGTTTCTAAAAATCCAAGATATATGCCGTGAAAATCAGGAGAATAATACAAAGATTAATAGGATGAAAGCTTGAAAAGTTATGTGCCCTGCATTATTTCTCTGATATCTAAGCTTTGTCAGGTTTTTTGATTGAACATTTGATAAACGAAGCTTTCCTCCTTGATAATCCATGAACTGTCTGTAATATAATATCAAAGTTTAGTTTGTTGTTGCTGTTTTTGTTTTTCTTCAAAGGTCTTCAGTCTCAGTTAATTAGTTTTCACACTACCTGTAATAGGTTAGGCGTATTTAATAAAGTAAGGTTTTGAGAGTGGCAGATAAATCAAGAAATGCACTTTCACATTTGCATTTTAGAAATTACATAGTCATAACTAGCAGCATATTGAAAACCAGCCCAAATTTTGTGTGTTATGTTGACTTTCTACTGTAATATAGATAATAACATAATGAGTTTGCTAAAACACTACCTGACGTCCAGAGAAGCACCTTTAGTGATCAGAAATTCAGCAACTTCAATCCTGTTATTCGCAATAGCATCGTGAAGTGGAGTATCATGGTCGCAGCCCGGAATGTCAATGAATGCGCCATTATCAAGAAGTAACTGGACAATTTCAAAACGGCCATGATTGCAGGCCTCATGCTGAAAGAGAAGTTTAATTCAAAATAAGATTGGGGGCGAATAAAACATCGATTTCTCCAGTAGAATGAACATTAGTAAAGGGTAATTCGGGTCACTTTTCATGAAATTCTCCGTTTAAGTGGAAAGGATGTTTTTACATGTTTTATATGTTAATAGAACGACTGTTCTTGGTGGACTTGGGGTATGCGATAAGTTCTCATGATCCCTGTTGGTCAGTGGAAGAGCGTTGATGCTTTGAGTTGTAAATCATTGGCTCTCAATTCCTTCTGGGCCACCCCATATTACACAAATTATCTGACTTTGTCCCTATTGTTACGGGAAAGTTGTTTTAGAGCTATATCACACAGGTTCATTATAGCTTAGTGGTAGAGCACTGACGTGCAGGGTTGTCAGTTTGCGTTGATTAACCCAAAAGTCAGAGTGAGTGATGCAAAAGCCTGAATGATCAAACTTCAAAATCATTCAAAGAAAGATATTGCAAACCAGTCAATTCTTCTTACTAAAGGTGTCCAACCAGCAAAGTCTTTGATATTCGGGTCTGCACCATTATCAAGTAGCTCTTTTGCTGTTTCGTATTTTCCCTGAAATTACAAATAACTTATAAAATAATCCATTCTCTTAAACCCCTGTCAACAGTTACTTCACTCTACCAGGCGTACATCCAACAGAGCAACAAAGGCCTGGTCGGTCACAAAAACGTACTTTTTTGCTGCTTGAGGAAAGCCAGGATTTCTATCCTACCCTGAATACCAGGCTTCAGATATAAAATATGCGAGGACATACACCTAGGGGATGTAAGCCTGCTGGAACGAGGCCTATTTCCAAATTGACTTTATCCTTTAATAAGACAATCAAACTTTCTACTGCTTGACTCCACCCACTCTCATAATTACACAGAGTGTCTAAGTTGTTTATGATTAATCACGAAAAGGAGGTATAAATGCAACAATACCTTGATAGCTGCTATGTGCAGTGGAGTTTCCCCTTTTTTGTTTCGTTTCATTGAATATGGTTCATGTGGTTTTCTTTTACTAGTCGTTTTTACTTCTTTCTCAGCAGAACACGTCTTCCTTTTAACTCCTAAATGCAGACATTTCAATCTTAATAGAGCATCGAGATTGCAAGCATGAGACATCATAAACACGTATATACAGGGTGGTCTGAAATATGTAACTAATTCCAAGCTGATAAAATCATTATGAAATCTAATTCTGGCTGCCAACCTGTTACTTGAAGAGAATGAACTGGCATGAGTTGGCAGGGCATGTCCTCATTGTCAAGATATACAAGAACAGCTACAACTACTGATCAAAATACTGTGTCATTCATTGGCTGGAATTTGATTACATGTGATTTTGATCAAATCACTGGCTAACCTTCAGATTTTGTTGATCACACAGAATGAGCACGTTTTTTCAATGATTGCCTTCAATTCTTCCTATTTATGCTACTTTGTTGCCTGTAAGTAATATTATATAAAGTTTATAGACTGAGCAAATTAACCAGTCGGCTTTGGAAGAGATTACACACAGGAGACAAGGGTATGATCCATAAAATTTGTGACGTAGCCTTGCTGGATAAGGCCTTGCTTTGCTTCCAGTTGTTTTTTCTACTAAATCCATCATTGCTAGAGTTAAGTCGGCATATCAGGTAATGTAGGAAAATAAGGACTCATGCAGCATCTCAATTGTCATAAAATGCCATATCTAGAGTTCAATCAAGGGGAATATTCAAGTAAACAAACCTTTCGACTTTGAAGACCTCAAAACTGGTACATCATTCACTTCTTTGCTTGTCTTTGCATCTCTTCGGAGCCTCGTTACAGGCTTCTTCCTTCCCTTGTCATCCAGGTTCACATTAAAATTCAAATCCTTTTCATCATCATTAGAAACATCATCATCATCGTCATCATCTTGGCGAAAAAATTCATTTTCGACCTCCAGAACTCTTTCTTGATCATACACAAAAATATTGGGGCTTTGCCCATCCATACTTGAGGTAATAGCGTCACTGTTGTGTGTCCGTTTTTCTTTATTGTCCTTCCCAGCAGATTGGTGCTCGAAATCACTGTCAGATGAAGGAAAGCCTTTCCTCATTGAATCAAGGTTTTGTTTACTAGCAAGTTTCTTCTTTTTTATATTACTGTATGTTTTGACAACCTTTTTTGGCCTTTTCAGCTTTTTCGCTGATAATGGCCAACTTGGAGGCTCCATCATCTCGTTTTCAGCCTCGTCTTTCTGCTGAGCGTATAAATCTTCCTCATGGACTTCGTCTCTATTATTTCTACTGGCATTGCCTGAAAATGAAAAACTCGGTATTGGACTTAACCATGATGAGTATCAGATTTCGTATTTGTATCTCTAAACTGAACCTTCCCTCCTTGAAAAAGAACCTCCTCCCTTCCAAAGATTAAGGTTACCACCAATGATAACAGATAATTCATTTTCCCAAGGCAATCTGCACTTTAAACTGCAACAGGTGAAAATTATCGTATCGTAAGCCTATGAAAATTTAGATGCTGAAAATTCTATTAAAATAAGATTGGCCCATTTGGTATTGTATTGTAATTGTAATCAGTTCCATAGTCCCTTTAGAAATAACACCCTTGCCCTCGACAGCGATTTGTAGCATCAGAAATTGAAAATCATAATATGCAAAAATAAATTTACCACAAGCCCAGTGCAAAAAAAGGTGGAAATTTATAATTCAATGTATCAAAATGATTCCCAAATTCTATAGAACTAACAAACAAGATTTTAGGATTGCTCCCTCTGACAAATCATTGCAAGAAATCCCTGTCATTAAATCTCACCTTTTTTTACAAGACCTATCGCATCTTCACCGTTGTTGAATGATTTATCGTTATCTATCATAGCAGGGCTACCGTTGTTTATCTCATATGCAGCAGTTTCGTTATATTGTTGTTCAGGCATTGAGGGATTGATATCAATGTTATTATCTTTCTCAAAATCAAGATCCTCTTCAATGTTCCCCAATCCATCATTTTCTTGGCAGGAAATCAAATCTGAAATCAAACAACAAAACCGGTTTGATTTCAAGTAAATAGAAGAAATTTACTGAAATCTAAAATCTACCCCAGTTGTAGTCTACTATTCTAGATTTTTGCATTGACATAATCAGAAACCAGATACTAACAGCATTTGTGCCAAAAACACATATTCGTTGACAGGCTATATGAAATCCTGTATCAATTCAATTCCGAATATTCAAGTTGAAGTTCATTTTAGAAGAGCTAAATTATTGCAAACTTATTATTAAGATTTCCCATAACTTGATAAGATTAAATAGAAAACGGTTTTGTACCCACTTTAAATCAGGCAAAGCAAAAAGCAAAGTAAGTTGTTTAACAGACCTTTCACGTCTTTATCAATAGCATGCTGAAGATTGGTACAAAATTCAACCACGTTCCCCAGCTGTCTGTTCACTTGGAGATTTTTCAACCAGGCAAAAGATCCACATTCAGGACATTTGGAGTTCAAATTGACAGCTTTTGTTGCACAAACCCTGCAAAATAGATGCAATTCTCATAGTATTAGGGACACAGAAGAGTCTGAAAGAATCCCAGAGCAATGCCCTCGATTGGGGTTTACAAGGAGAAATGGAAAATAGTGACAAAAACCAAAAATTGCAATTGCGTGCTGCAGAATAGCTGCAAAACAGATAGGACAAGACCTCAAGACTGAGAGAAATAGGAAGAGCCACATGCATTAGATAGTGATTACCTAGAGGATTAAAATATTGACATGCATAGAAGCTATTGGTTAGATAGCTAACATGCAATGCAAAAGTCAAAGGTCTAGAGGTATTGTTCTATCTGCTAGGTCATAGCATGTGAATGAAATACGAAACCCAGCACTGCCCGACTCTCCTAATTTAGACAAGCATTGCAATTACAATGCTCCCCAAAATATGATATATCCAAGAATTTTTGTACTCCTGAGCACTTGAGGAACCCAGCCTCACATATAGGCTATTTTCTCCTCCACTATTTGTCCATAGCCACTTAAATTGCTACCTTTATAGCATAAATAATGTGACAGAGCAATTCATTAAAAATAAAAACCTATTTTTTCAAAAGCTGGTCTTAGATGCTGAGAATCTTATCATGTAGCAATGCATTAGAAAAATCAAGAAAGGAGTATACAGATCTGTCAATTGCCACAGTGAAAAAACCAGGAAATTCTCTGATCTTTGCTGCATTCTATTGTTTTTCATTGGGGTGCCTTTGTTTTATTAAGGACAAACCAGGAGTCTCCTGGTCAACTTCCAGAGTTAGTCTGAATTATATGAATTTAAATGCATACCTGCAGAATGTATGATCACATCTATTTATAGAGCAGGGGTCTTTCATTAGACAGTCACTGAAAACATAAATATCACAATCATGAACAATTATTTACACTGTAATCATTAACAGATTAGGGAATCGATCCCTAAGACTTTTAGTTGTAATACACCCATATCTAATAGACTCTCTGATTGGCGAATTCAAAAAACTAATTTGTATACAATAGAATATCCTTAAATCATGAAGTACAAAATCACAAACAGGAAACAGAGGCACTATTAACATTACAATATTCTATGATTGGCGAGAGTGTCATTTAAGAACTCATTGAATACATTGCTACCCTCTTCACCAGTGAATTATCAACATATTTCATATTTTCATATTTTGAAGGTCGCACATTCAGCAAAAGCTGATTCTCATGGGGCTATCTAAACTAAGAATAAAGGTTTATTATTAATGTTAAAATACAAAACCTTATACACATCAAAACTCATTATAAAACTAAGAATTCCTAAAAGTACAAGCTCATCCTACAAAACATTTTAGAATTAAAGCTACTTTATAAAAGAAAAAGGCAAAGCTGGTCAATAAAAGGATTTCTTAAAACTTTTTGTTGATGATGCCTGTTTGGACTCAGCTGAGAGGCTATTCAACAATTTCACTCCTCATTACGAAAAATTCTTATTGCCCATTTGCTGATTTTTTCATGGGCAGACATAAATCTGTCTTTGTATTGCGGGGTTACGGTACGCTCACTGTGAGTTGCAGTGGAATAGGTTACACAGATTCTCTGGAGCCAGCTCGTGCAGGGATTTGAAGATCATTGTTAGGTTTCACAATTGACGATTCATAAGATCTACAATGGTCTTCCATCCCAGTTCCTGAATAAGCGGTTTGCTTGGAGCATCGAGCTACTATTTGTGATTTCTCTAGCAGCTCAATTTTCAAGCTTTTGCAAATGGCTAATTTCCATTGGATCATAGTAGCCCCATACAGAGCAACAATATCAGAAATGGAACTCTAATATTCCTTTATATAGGGTTTTCAGGGCTTCCATAGTTAGAAAAGGTTTTGCATATTTCAAGAGGTCCACTATCCTTGAGACCTTGGTGGAAACCTTGGATGTCAAAACAATCAACTAATAACAGAAGCCGTTAGATCGGGTGCATTTCTACTGTGAACTCTTGTGATCCAGTCTGCAGAGAATGGTAGTTTTAACAAGATATCAGGTGTGCACGAGCCATTTACTATTGCTCCATCCTACTTGTTATGTTGTTTAACTCAAGTGTGCTAGCGCCATACTCTTCAGTCTTCTCTTAGATGCTTTTCTTGCAATAAAGGGCAAGTTGCCATTTAGAACCCATCTGCTTTTTAGAACCTATCCAAATTTTCATGATTCTGACGTGCTAGTTGCTTGAGTGCAGAGAAGGACATTTTTCTCAATGATCTTGGGTGTGCTGTGAGAAAGAAAGCAACAAGGAAGCGCACCTAGGCGCAGGTGTGCAAATTTCGTATTTGGTACGCCGAAGGTTTACGCCAAGCCAATATTACAAAGTTAATATTTTTCTCCCATTGTTCTTGATGTTGCTCCATGCCAAATATATTTGGCATAACATACACTCTTTTTTTCTTAAGAGCCAGTAAATTTGATTTGAAACTGGCTGTTCTTAAATATTCCTCTATTTTTAGCCTGAAATGTTCTTAAATTGTTCTTACTTTATATCGATTTGGAAGCCTGTTTTTGCTATCAGTTGTGTTTATCGATTCAAAAGTGGATTCTCTTGACGATCTGATGTATGAGTGTGCTTTCAATCTGCTTGTTTTGTAATTATTTGTCAGTCTCATAGTCATTTTGTATAATTCTTATATTGAGCTTAGATTCATCAGCCTCAGTCTGTTCTTTGCTTGTTCTTAAGTTTCTGCAAAATTTGAGTCTCGTGTTCTTATTAAATTGTTCTTATAAAAGAAGAGTGAGCATTTTTTCCAGTCTGACTTAAGGGCGCCCTTGGCTTCATACCTCACTAGAAAGTTTGCGCACTTGTGCGCTGGAATTGCCTGCCTTGAACCTCATCTTGAAATCAAATACTGAATGGTATTGATTCAGGCTTACACGGTCTAAATATACCAAGCAAATTTGCAGGACCATGGCGATGGGTGATTTCCTAATCTAATCTTTGGTTTAAAGGTATCCTAAAGCTGACTTAGAAGCTGACAAGGCTTCGCTAAGAAAAGAGGCCTACCTAGGCTAGGTAGGAGAGATTAAAAACAACATACCACACACGGCACTTGAGCTGCTCTTCAAGCTTTAAAATTGCACTTCTTGTTTTCTCCCACATCTTGATTGTATGATCTGGTGAAATTGCGATAGGGAACTTATCTGAGTTGGGATTAACTGTGATTTGAAAATAGTTAATTTGGACCGGTTGGAACAATCAGTGCAATGCAACTGGTGAAGGATATTTTCCCCACCACCACAAATTTTTCCCGCGTAATGCAAGCGAGGCTAAGGATTCATGTCTAGACTGATGATGTCTCTATTTCCCAAGCCATTAGTTTTGAAGTTAAAGAACCTTATTGATAGGCAAATACGCTTACTATCTTCGCAAGGTATGGGTTTATGTGCTAAGCACAAAGGGTCCACTGAATAGGTAAACTAATCGAGCAGTGCGACCCTGGTCCTTCCTCTCGATGTGACCACACCTCGTGATTCCTTTTGCCTTTTTGCCTGGAATTACAGAGAGTTGGCTAATTCTCTCCTCACACTTTGTGATAGGTCTGAAGGTGGTTTCGATCTTTAATCAAGGGTCGAGTGATCTAACCACTTGGCAATCCCCGCCGCTAAGATTATTAGAATATTCTTGCATCGTTCTTAAATCAATTAAAATAAGGAGGAAAGGAAGCAAGTTCCGCATCATTCGACTATTCCCTTAATCTTTGTCCAGCAGTCTAGAAAATTGAGTGAGTCCAGACAAAGGAGGGCGGACCTCCTCGATCTCATTCATGCAATGCACGATATGAATATGCTCCTTAGCAACACATAGTTACCAAAACTGAACGCTCGACTGCATTTACGAAAGATTTCGGCCGTTAAACTTTTTTTAAAGATTTAGACATTTGTAGATATGTGTTGCTAAGGGGCATATTACCTTACATTACATAGTTTTGGTAGAAATTTGGTCGATTTTTTACTGATTTTTAGCAGACGTTTTTAAACTAATGTTTAAAAAGAGTTCCAATAAGAATGCATACTTATCTTATCGTATAAATGACGAAACTAAGCGCCCAGTAAGTTAATTTCGTCTAAAAGTTCTTTATCACATCATGCCGGTAGGAAGGAATCACGGGTTGGGGGTGGGGGCTGAACAATAGAAACCAGACGTTTTTTTGATGACGTAAAACCATTGTTCTTGGTACAATTGGGGGAGAGGTAGCCTTGATAAAACATTTCAGTTAAATATTGTACAATAATGCCAATTTAATGTTAAACATGAGATTTCTCAATTTTGTTGTGTAGAGCACCCCGATAACATATAGTTTGAGTAAAGTACCACATTAACCTGCCTTCTTATTATTAACATACAGCAAGAATTCAAGAAATATCATTATGTTTTTGGACCTTTTACACATTGGTTACTGCTAATGTTAATCGCTATACAAGATGAGTAAAACTAATAAAATCAGGACACATGCATTTTAGTAGACCTACTTTCCTTATAAATTGAAAATCAAAATATCTTCTTGAATCGAGTTGTGAAAGTTTATAGCATCATATATCTTATGATGACATTTAAATCAAGGTCGAATGTATAGACTCAGACCTGCCAACATCCACATTACAAAAAGCAGGAGATTCTTTCATCTTTACTGCCTTATCTATTACATAGTCCATGGCAGTACCTTGGGTCCTTTAAGGGCCAAACTTGGAGTTTCCAGGTAAAATTGGGGCAATTGGCAGGTCTGTAGATAGAAAATTATTAAGCTCATTATTTTCCTCTTTCTTGGAAGTCAGTGGCCCAAATCTTAGGTATGATTAGGGGGCTAAAGCAACCCTAGTCCAAAGATCCAGCTTCACGGTCACTGTTCGTTATAATATTTTTTAGAGAAACTCATTTATTTTTCATCTAAATTTCTTAACTAAATACAACTTTTCTTTAAAGTGAGTCTGCTAAACTGCATTCTAGCCATTAAATCATGAATCACACAAACAAGCAATAGATTTCATTTCATAAGTTTGCTCTTGGAAATAGTGTTTTTCTGTCCCATTTTCAATAATATACCCAAGAAATTTCAGCCTGGGTTTCAAGTTATTTGTGCTCTTCTGTTCACTGCAAGTACTGCATGTTTTACTTCCATCATCTATTTTGCAGTATTGCTCAATTTTAAAACTCGGCACATACCTTGCTGATAGACGAGCACTTACGACTGAAGGACATGGGTTCTCCATCACATCTCTCTTGCACTTATGGTGGAGGTAATGTCCCTCTCTTCCTCTCCCAGCAAGCCTGTCCTGCCAGGGTTGCAGAAAAGCAGCAACGAATTTACCCAACATGGGTTTGTTTATAAAAGCGCATGTTGCTACGAGGAAAAACAACAGGGCGACTGTGAAGGCTTTCATTTCAATTCTTTGATTTGATTATAAATAATCTCACGGAAAATCAGCGAGTTAATTCAACCATGTGAATTGATAACGACCTCTTCATAGATCATCAAGAGACATTATCTGTCTGAGCCAAACTGCGCTGCAGGAGTAGGCCCAAAAGCAAGATGGCTTTTCTCCTTGTTTCGATTTCTTTAGGCCAAAGCTTGTAGACGGGTGTTAGAAGTGAAGTCTAAACAGCACTAAGCTACATACCAGATGCGACCCAGACCATTTTCCAAAATTCCACAGCTTTTAGAATTATTTGCTTTGAGGCCTTCAAACTGGGCCAATTTTACTTCTACCTGACTTCACTTCTCGACGAGCTAATTTCATTAGTTGTAGTTCCGTGTCCGTCTCTTGTTTGTTTGTTGTCTGTCTTATCTTTTGGTTGGCAAGCGCATGCGCTAGAGACGTCTGTGCGGTGGTGATGACAGTTTGCTCAATGGTGATGATGACACCGTTCTCCTGTCGTTCAAAACTAATCAAGTAATGTCAAAAAGTAAAGTTCACAAAATTTGAGTTTATCTGATCACCTTTGAGATCTGTACAAGTGTTAGGAACTTCAATTTAGGGTTATAATTTTATATCTATAATCACACGATAAAGAAAATAAAAACTTCAAGCCCATTTCCACATTGCTCATTTTGTTTTTCCTAACCACGGCACAAGAATTCGTTTTGCTCTACTAAGAAGTATTTTGACCGAACACTTAAGTGGGATTCGAGGCAAGAAACTAAAAGACAAGTACTTTTGAATTTAACCTTAATCCTAGCAGTTTTAGTTATACTTATTGAGGGATTTTTAGTGGATAATTTTTACTGGTTAAGATATCTCATTTATTCCAGGCTTTTATTCTTTGTCTTTGGATTTTTGAAATGAATTAAGGACCGGGTAGTTGAGATAAAATTATTAAAAATATTCTCGCCATCCCATTTTGATAAAGGTATAAAGTTGAAACCCAGCATCAACGAGAATCAAATCAAGTTGGCTTAGATTCACTTCAGCAACATAGAAAAAGCAGAGATTTGACAAATAAATCATCATTACTCTGTTCGATATTTTTGATAAAAGAAAACTGATCTATTTACAAATATATGCATTAATGTATACCCACAATGAAATTAGTAAAAGAAATGTTTTGGTAATCAAGCTTAACGTTGGCATTTAGGCGATCGGTTTGAAATCGCTGATTCGATCCAGTAATTTGTCAGAGTAGCCAGGAGAGTAATACCTTGAAATAAAGAAAAGTTTTCGTCAATTTCGACATACTGGGCTTAATGTGCAGGACAGCAATGGAACAGGATAATACGTTCTGGTGGGTAGGTGCACTAGGCTAGTAATGGATAACATGGCCACAATCCAGGTGGGTTTCGGACCACGGATTAGATGAAATAGCTGCATTTGATAAGTTTCGTTTTTACAATAAATAGTTTTGAGGTATCTGAAGCAATTATCACGCAGCCTTCCTGAAAAGTGTCCATCTCATGTCACCAAGGTAGCCAATCTAACTCGAGCTTAAGATCCTAACATTGAATGTAATATCATTTATCACCAGCCGATGAACCACTGCAGTCAGACAAGACCCCCTCAACCTAGGCCTCCCGCTCAAACTACAACTTAACTTTGGTCATCGAATTCCTGATGGCCTTTTTTGAATGTATTGATTCAATGGAAAAAGCAATATGCCAAACTTCTATGGAAAGTGATTTCTTGATATTGAGCCACAATCAATAATTTTATTCAACGTATTGTAAATTTTCACAGATCTGCTTTCATCTCTTTTACCAGTGGTGGCAAGACATGAATGATACCATAGAGACTTACCTTTTTACTTACAGTTTTATGTTTTGTAATTACTTTAACTTTATTCTAAAGTATGAAATTAATGTAAAAAATGGAGACTTACCTAACGATTTCTTCAGGATACGAGTTATTAATCGTGTTGATGTATTCATGTAAGCTCGAACCAGGTTCTGCCTTTATCTCCTGGATTTTCTTCAGCCCTCCGCTCGTAACAAACAGTTTTCTTGCTTTAGCATCGTGAGGAAGAACTTTAGCGAACTGTGCAACCACGTGTTTAAGAATATTAGGAGGTGCATCGTGCAAAAGAGGCTCTAGAGCGGGCAGATGGATGCATTTTTGAAGGATGTTTTTCAGGGCTTTTTTTGCTTTCATTTGAAGGTCTTCTGAGGCATCAGGTGAGAGGTAGCAGTTGAGGAGTTTCGGTAACACGTTTGCCACAGCAACAGCTTTGGCGTGTTCGGGAGTGTGCCGACCAATCTGACCGAGTGCCCATGCAGAAGCAGCCTAAATTAAATGATTGGAAAATCATTGTTTAAGAATTGACCACAAATCGTCAAATTCCGTTCACAGAATCAGAGGATGGTGATAACAAATTAGAAACATAGAAAAACATGATAACCTAAAGAAAACACAGAATGCGCTCAAAACTACAGCCAGGATTTTTTTGCATCATCAGCAGAGCAAAGTCAAAATTTCACCAGTAATTTTACAGTTTGTCTAAATCAAACCCACGGAACCCGATCCATAAAGCGTAGAAAGAAGAGGGAGTTAGTTTTCCCGCAAGGGCTCTTAAAGGAAGTGCGTCCATGAAAGTGTATGGACACCATACCTTTGAAATTATCTCTATAGCATTGCGTGGCCTATAACAATATCGTAGTGCTTGATTTACGAAGGTACAGGGATGTCTTATGATTACGAGGGTATCAAACTTTAAGTAACAGAGAGCCAGCCTCCTATCTTGTCTCTCATCTAGCTTTGAAATGACAGTTTATTGTTAACCTTGCTGGACCTCCGGTGATGGTTGGTTGCTCCCAGTTTAAGAAAATAAATAAAAGGCGAGAGAAGAGATTTAGTAATCAAAGTTTAGAAAGAACCTTGATGTGATCTTCTGCTTCTTCTGTATAAACTATAGCCAATGCAACCACGCCCTGAAACACAAGTATTCGAATAGAAAAGGCATTATCGAGGAAGAAGCTTTACCTACCAAATACCAAACTTGCTATGAGGGTTATGATCATCATATCATTGCCCTGCACCATGACAGATACTCGAACTGAATGCAAATTGAAAATATTTGGTAAATAAGAAAATAAATACTTTTCGCCTGATCGAGGATGAATACATGTAGATACTTTTACGAAAGCCCATTACGATAACATTTTTAGCTATGTTTGAAAGGCCTGAGAATCCTGTTGTGTCTTTCCCATCAACATGCATCATTTCCATAGTATTAATTCTGTCATAGATGCAGTAAAGAAGCTTTAGTATATCAGTGCAAGTCTGGTAAAACATACCTTTGACACAATCACAGCCATTGCTAAATTTTCTGACTGTGCTCCAACGTAGCCAAGCATCATAATACCAGGCAGACGGACGTTGCCTTTCGTTTCACCAATGTAATCAACGATAGCAGCCACTCCACCAGCGTTCACTATCAATTGTGCCAACTACGAGGGATAAATCACGCATGATGAAGGTTGTCTAGCCCACCAAAGAATGAATTTTAGAACCCATCTTTTAATAGCAGACCCACCTATGTTTGATAAGGTGCCGTGTTCGAAACCTGTGCGGAGAGTATTAGAATTGTGGTAGCGCACTTGAGGGAAGAACACTAGGCCATGTCTTAAGAAATTGGGTATACTTTTATTGACTAAATCCGCCAGAAATACCGGAAACATAGCGAAACGAACACATGGATTATTTAAGCTTTTCGTCTGACACTCAACAGAGTAATACGTCAGAAAGCGACGAAACAACAACATAACAGATTTATGTGCCCAGATGTGGATCGAAATAAGCCAATCAGAAAAGAGTTGAATGATTGGTAAGGTGTGGGAAAACCAATCAACAACCACGATAAAGTGATCTGACTAATAAGATTACTTCAAGAGTCCTAAGGCAAAAACGAAATCTTTCTAACTACACAATAGGGGATCCCTGGTTTTCATGTAGACCGATTCCCAAATACCTAAATGAAATGTAGATATTGCTCTGCCAAAATAATCGGAAACAATTCTCACTGTAGGCTTGGCCACATTCAGGGTTGTGAGTTAATGTTGACCTATAGCAGAGTCTTATTACTCTGTTAAGCGTCAGACAAAAGGCTTAAGCGATTCATGTGTTCGTTTCGCTATATTTCCAAAATTTCTTGCAATTTTGAAGTTTGTACCATCCAGAGACTGCTCTATTTATTAAATCATACAAGGTTCTGAAGAAGGAAAACGCCTCAACTGTGGATTAGCCTGGAGCTGTATACGCCAGAAAACTACAGGACTAACGTATTGTGCTGACGAGGACAATGTTTATCACACTGGCCTATAGTGGGCAAGATGATGATCAAGCTGGCTTAGGAGACCCGGAGAAGGCATACCGTAATAGTAGTAGTCCGCTCGAGAGGATTCATTTCCCCATGTGAGACAATACTTTATAAATTTACATATATTTCTGCTATTCATAACCCAACAGGTTTAGTTTTTCATAGGACACCTGGTATAGTTCAAGTATGATTGAAACATAGCAATACCTCTGGGGTGTGCTTTGCAACTTCTCTTATGAGTGTCGCCACATTCTTCTTCACATATTCATCAGAATCTAAACACACACAAAAATAAAACTTGTTTAAAGGTTATTCAATACATGGCATTAAAATGACACGACAAAGGTTTGGTACGGAACAGGTATAAACAAGGCTTAGGAATCTTGCCCATCCTTCACACTAATTCTAGAAATCATATCATATATTCAGGGACTAAATGTAGCTCGATTTATTTTTTGATCGACAACTGTGGTGTGGATGATTGAACTTAAGGACCTGTTTCTCAGTGAAAATCAGCATACTTAACATCCTTTAACTGGGGATAGCGTGAAAAATCGTAGACATAACTTTTGTGAGTGTCAGACATAGACTTATGTTTGACACTCATCATATTCGTAAGGTTTCATTTTTATTCACTTCCTGATACACTCATCCGATGACAGTCAAACGAAAAGCTTTAGTAGTTTACAATTTACATGTTTCCCTATGTTCCTGCCTTTTCTGGCTATCCTTTTCTGGCTAAGTTCTGTACTTATCTAAGACCGCTCGACCTTACCTTTCAAACAAGTCAAGACAGCAGGAAAAATCTCAGCTTCCACGACCATTTCAGCAAGATCCACAGAATGCTTGGCTATTTGACTCAGTGCTGAGAACACTTGACGCTGAAAACAAGGTAATCATCGAGTCATCAAATCACTCAAATCACTGTAATCATTGAATCGTTTAATCATGATATCTAATCCAAGGTTACCTTTAAAATAATTGACCAGAAATACAACAACAACATCACCGTAGCTACCTTTAATATCAGAATAATTTACTAGAACGTTTTCTAGACATAGGCATCAAGATTACACACATTTTCTATAAGTAATCTTTTGAAGAAACCGAGCTCTACCATACCAGGAAATATGAAGCTTACTTATCTAATATTAGGAGTTTCAAATGCTTTGAATTAAAGATGGTACAAAGGCCTAATCAACAATGTACAAGAGCTTGACAACCACAAAACAAAACCTGACACCAACAAATAAACATAGATTACATGACAACTACCTCACAGAGGGAAGAATGCACTTTACATTGAAAGAATACCTTTAATTTGGCATCTGGGTTTAAGATCATTTGAGCGAGATGGGCGATTGCTCCTGCATCAACAACTGTTTGCGCTAACTGTAAAACAAATGTACCAAGTAAATACGCCACTTTTTCATGATGGATCAGTTTCATATATAGCAATTTTATTAGTTTAATTCGAGAATAATTACTAATTTGTCCTTTTTGCAACAGGATATAGGAAGGGGCTCCATGTTTGACCAAAGTCTGAGACAAACGGTTTGCCATTTGTCAAGTTCAGGCTGATCTCCACTATAAGATTTTTTGGAGGAGAGTAATGAAAATTTGTGACGACACATGTGCAGTAAATTATCTAAATCGTCACATCGAAAAAGTTCGCATCAAGAATTATAGAAATTTGTTCATCTTTTCGTCTGACGATTTTATTCGGTATGTATTTTGGCCAATGACAGCGCAGGATTTCAAATGCCTCACCCTTAGCCCGAGAATTTGCATTCCTTCAGAAAACGATTAGTCGAGACGAAAGCAGAACATAGCGAGATCAAAAACGCTTTTTCATCACGAAATTCTATGACGATCGTCACAAAATTTGTATAGTGGAAATCGATCTTTAGTGCTTATTCCGAATGAGCTTAACTCACTTCACAAAATTTAGAGTTCTTGACAGTTCAAATATCATTGTGACCTTAATACAGAATTTTGCTTTATAATTTTGCTTCTTTTGAAATTATAGATATAGGCCAGTTTGTTAGATATTGTCTAATTTTGGTTATATCATTGCTTAGTTTTGTATCAATAACGCGCATCATTCGACGCAACTCCCAACCGTCTAAACTTTCCCTGATCACTTTGAAGGTTACATACACATAGTTTCCCGAGCATGATATCTAATTCATTAGATGAAGAACCATCTAAATTGGACAGACAATAAATGGGCGAGTCAAGACTACTGCTACTACACTCTTTTTTTATAAGAACAATTTTATAAGAACACCAACCTAAAACTTGGCCAAAACTTAAGAACAAACCGAAGCTGACCATTTTTGGCTCAATATGAAAATTTTATGAAATAACCATAAGACTGAGAAAATAATTACAAAACAAGCAGATTGGTAGCACACAGATAAGGTCAGATGGTTAAAGAGAGTCAAACTTGGTAACAATTAACACTACTGATAGCAGAAAAGGGTTCCCAACCATTGTAAAAGTAGAACAATTTAAGAACATTTCAGGGTGAAAATAGAGGAATATTTAAGAACAGCCAACTTCAAATTTACTGGTTCTTATAAAAAAAGAGTGTACTGCTTGAGCCGCAATCAGATTTTCAGGCCTAGTATTTTTCTTCTGATTTAGGCCCTAGGATAAAAAGATCGATAATTCTGTCACTTGGACTAATTGAAGCAGTAGTTTTTGCCTAGATCCGCCTCTGACACTAAATGGGCAAAGTTTAGGTTCTTTCTTCATCTTACCTCTGGCGAATGTTTGCAAATATCACTCAAAGCAGACGCTGAAATTCTTTTAACCGACAACTCAGGTTCTTGGATTGACAAAACTAGCAATGGCACCGCTCCCGCATCTACAACCGACTGTGCAAGTTCTGAAATCAGAGAAAATCATTGATTGCAACAAAAACGATCATTGTTGGGTTAATCCACTATTGAATTTCATCTCAGCAATAGGATAGAGATAATTAATTTGAAATCAGGTCAGATACTAATCATAAGGTTGCTTTTTATTTAATTTCACAAAAATCCTCATATGACCATGTTTTCATTATCAATTATGTATAAGTTGAGTAGCCCTTGACTTCTGAAACTCCTAGGAAGCAAGCGTATCAAGCGTATCACTTTAGCCTTGGCAAGACAAATCAGGTTTTTCCTAGCAGTTTCTCTGACATAGAAGTCAGCATGATAAATCAAACATGATTTTTGATTTCTCAACCTTCACATCAGATTTTTATAGTTCCTTTGGCCTTTTTCTTTTCAGGACCAAATAGTTTAACATGAGGTCCAAATATGGCTCTTGTACAATTGCGTCAGAACATTTTGCATTTTCATCATATAATTCAAAAAAGATACCTGTATCATGCCTTGCCACATATCCTAATGCCCATGCTGCAGCTTCTTTAACACCTGGATCAAATTCTTCTAAGCAGATCACCAAGGCATCAAGTGCACCACAATCAACCACAGCCTGAAAAAAATAAGATTTATAGTTGTGTGGCATTTCGTGAATGATATCAAATCATGAAAGTAAAATAACTTGAACTCACTACCATTTGATTCTGAGAGATATTATGTTAGAGCTGGCCTAATAAGTGAGTAAGTTTAAATGTGGATCAGAGTCAGATCGAGCCAGAGCTCTAGTTTCCTTCACTTTCATCTTTTTATAAAAAGTGGGTTCTGATTCCTTGCTAGAAAGCCACTTACTTCCCATGAAGCTATCAAACAAAGCTAACAGAAAGGGTAATCGAACTGTGTCAGCACAAGTTATTGGCATTGATTGCATGGCAATAACTAAGAAAAATAACGAAAAGCAGGAACTGCAAGCTTGGCCTTTATTTAGCTACTTTACACGTGTAAACGTGGTGAAGTAGAAGTAATCTGATTAAAAGATTTAGTTTTATAAGAAATAAACATCGGTGCAACCTAGTGGACAAATTATATCGCCAGAGCAAATCAACGTTACTAAATAAAGTAATTTGTTCATTAAGGAATTGTTTTTCATAATGCAATTCTACACTTTGGAAATTTCGCTTTAAATCTGTTCACAATCGCATCAAAATCAAGCCTACTGCCTCGATCGCGGTGACTTCCAAGCATCATAAGGCTATCCAAGCGCTCATCTTTCATCAGAGAACGAAGATCACTCTTAATGAGACGCATCGAGCTAAAATTTCTTTCGCATTCGGCTGAAGATACAGGCAAAGTGCAGGCAATGGATAGCAAGCGGTGCAGCTCAAAGAAGGCTTCTTTCAACTTTGTTAAGTACGCCTCAAGTTGAAGAAGTGTGGTTGGGCACTCAGCTTCCGTTTTCCTTCCCAACATGCACTTAAACGTTGCAATCTCACATCGAAGACTTTCGGTTTCAGCTTTAAAGAGTTGAGCAAAGTCGATGAGCTTCGTCACATCCAAAAAGATATTTGAGGTTGGACACAGTGCAGTGATACCTCTCATCATCGTTATATTCTTCTCGTCGAATCTCCTGCAAAGCTCAGCATTTACCTTGTCCACAATTTCGTAGATGTCTTTCACATATGCATCCAGGCCACCTGTTGATGTTTCGTTCAATAGAGCCTCTACAACATAACCTTGGAGGGCGGTTGGTGCTCTTTTCTTTCTGCGCTCTCTTGTTATTTCTGGCAGGTTCAGTCTGTCTGCTACCTCTTCGGCCATATCCCAGAATTCTTGGCACTTCTCTCTCGAGCGGCACTCAGCTATTTCTTCCTTCAATGTATCTATGAGCTCAACAGCCTCAGTCAGGTCGTTTGTTGGTTTCTGCAGCATGTCAGAAGCAAACTTTGCCTTTTCCAAAATATGCTTTATGGCAAACAGGTATCGCACGAAATTTCGATTGATCTGTAGCTTGAAGCCATTGGCCTCAGTCGTACGGTCAGAATCTCTGTCGTTGTCGATGATGTCTTGCAAAACTTCAATGACGATATCCAAGCGCTGCCACAATACATTGAATTGCTTTGCTTGGCATGACCATCTGGTGTCAGACACTTTTCCAATTTCCATTAATTTAACCTTGTGTTGCTCTTGAATGCTTATCCATCGTGTGTGAACAGTGCTGGTGCTCAGGAATGAATGGAGACTTCTAAACAGAGATATCATATCTGCGACGCATTTGATTGACTTGACCACATCTACTATGACAAGATTGAGACGATGACAAAAACAATGAACGTAATATGCCATACCAGCTCCTGTCTTTTCGGTTAGCTTCTTTTGCACCCCATTAAGGTGGCCAGAGACAACCGACGCTCCATCATAACCTTGTCCAACACAGTTTTCCATCCTAGCATTAATTCTCTGAAGACGCTCAATTATTGTATCAGAGAGACCTTCAGCATCCAATCCATGGGCCTCAGCAATTCCAACAAACTCTTCGTGAATCGCATCCTGGTGACAGTAGCGCACTGCAATTACCACTTGTTCCTTTTTGCTGACATCCTTAGATTCATCTGCAAGTACAGTGAAAAATTTGGCTTCGTGTAATTCCTCTTTTATCTGCTCCAGAACCATTTCTTTCATGATGTCCAAAATAGCGTTTTGTATACTGTGGTGTGTGTATTTAGCATTTTTCGCACCCAGACGAATCCTCTCAGCAATTATTGGGTCGTGCTTTGCAAGAAGTGCAAGAATAGCGAGAAAATTGCCACAAGATGGACCAAAATCAAGTCCTTGGACATCAAGATCACCTGCACGAAATGATCTGCCTGTCCCGCGTTGGGCAATTTTCCGTTGAGCAGTTAGCAGCGGCACCTCGCAGACTGCTTTCAAATAGTGCCGGTTATCCTGTACTAGCTTAGAATAACCTTGATCATGAAGTGTGGTGACAGATTGAAATGTACCAGACTTGACATCCTGGTAGTGGGCATAGGCAGCTACGCTTTCTGCATGCATCAAGCTGCATTGATGCTGTAGAAGTTTGTTGCTTTTTTCATCCGAACCATAACATTTCTTCCAGTTACGGAAACCTTGCAAAACAAATGTTGTTTCTTTGCGGTTGATTGAAAAATGTCTACAGTGGAAACAGTAAACTGCATCTTCCATTTTTGAATATTCAAGCCAGGGATACTTGTCATACAGCGAAGGGACAAACGCTCTGTATTGCCTTCCAATCATATGCAACGGAAATTTAATGTTTTTTGGTTGTACTGGCTTGTCATCTTTAGATGATAGATCTTTTGGACCAAGAGCTTCTACTTCATTGATGTCATTGGCAGCTGTACTTAATTTTTCTCCACCAGCTACGAGAGAGAACCAGTTTTAACACTGATATGCTAAGAATTAAGGATCAATGCAATCTAGTAAAATCAGCTTCAATGTCGAAAGCCGATTTGAATCGATGATTGATTCACAATTTTCAAATGGAAATATACAAGCTTTCAGCTAGACTGAACAGCCATTTTAAATGCAATGAATAACAATTACCTTCGGTGACTTCAGTTAGTCCGGCAGGGTCTGCATTATCCTCCTCTAAATCGCTTGTTGTGTCGTCAATATCATTTTCACTTTCTGAAGAAACACAACTTTGCTCATCGAATATTTGTGAGGCTTGGCCATCGAGGATTTCTGGGTTTGAGTCTAAAAAGGGAAAATGCAGCTTATATAATTCAAAAAGTTTTGAAATGAAATTTTCTTATGCTGCGATTGTCGTATAACAACAGTTATTCAAATATCATATATCCTTCTAAATCGAATTCATATTTAGTGTAAGCAAATTTTAAACATTTCAAAAATTAAGAAATTTGGAACCTACCTTTTCCCGTTATTTCATTCAGAACATCAGCAACACCATCTCCTTCCTCCAGTCTCGTTTTCTTACTCTGATCATTACTTGCGCCCGTTGCACTCCGACTTTCT
The DNA here is from genome assembly GCA_963924455.1 of Pelagia noctiluca. NCBI lineage: Eukaryota > Metazoa > Cnidaria > Scyphozoa > Semaeostomeae > Pelagiidae > Pelagia > Pelagia noctiluca. The sequence goes on from OZ004315.1 coordinate 12,089,928, forward strand.
ACATTCGCTTCGTTTGCTGTCCGCGCTCTAGCCTTCCGTTGAAAAAAAGTTTCCATCCTTCTCTGGTTTACATCTTCTTCGACAAAGACCGTTGTTGGTGCAGTTCTGCCAGCATCATCTAACTCTTTGTGTTTTGATTTAGTGTGTCTACCAGTGTAATCGTTTAAAAAAACTTCATTGCAGATGGTACAACGCACGTTGAAACGAGTAAATTTGGTCGCCATTGCTCAACTTCAACTCGATCCGATAAGCGATGATAAACATTAAACTTACTGCTTTCAACTAAACCAGGAACTCTGACTATTTTAACGATTATATCAATATGACTTGATAGAGATTTAGAGCTCTAAAATGACTGTTGTCACATTCCTGTGAAGACATTTCAGTAGTATTATGATTTCCTCTTGAAATCGAAACAGATTTCCGACGGCCACACACTTGGGTTGTTAAGAGAATGTCGAGGCGCAGTTTTAGGCCAGAGAGCATGTTTAGAACACGAGAAAGATAAAAAGAGCATGAGCCTCAACCTGAAAAATAAACCTTTCTCAGAAGAAAGATTTAAGGCCGAATATCTTGATTAAAATATGATTCCTAAAGCTAAGGAGGTTGATTCTTTAAATCCAAGAGAAAAAATTGTTTTTAAGTGTGCTCCGACAAATTGGTCGTTTCACTCCGACAGGGGGGCTAGCCTCCTCCGACGGGGGGGCTGTAGCCCCCCTAGCCCTCCCCTGGCGCCACCCCTGGACAAGATATGATCATAATAATACTTACGTGTGCCAGTTGTGGGGAATGTTTTGCCACTGCTCTCAGAACAAATGCCGCAGCTTTTTTATAAAATCTCTGCAAAATGAAATAAGGAATATCAGTTAAATTTAACTTTATGTAATAAATTGTTCAGAAAAATTATCTACAGATAGCATGCTCCAAAAAAAGCAACTAGTCTTTGACAGCATATAATACATTCAGCACCAACTTGACTGCAAAGATTTTAGTTTGTATTGAGTCAAGAGTAGTTAAATTTTTGGGGATACTTTGAACCTTCTCATTAAGCATAATTCATCTTAATCAACTCACATTTTGTTCTGCAAGTGAATAAACCAATTGAGGCAGAATATCAGCTTTCACAACAGCCTCTGCAAGGTCATCGTTATAATTGGCTAGTCTGCCAAGCGCTAGTGCTGCAGTTTGTTGAATCGTAGGAACGACATCCAGAAGCAGTGGTCTCAATAATGCCATCACACCTAAAGAATAATATCAAATTATGAAATCACCAAAAGCTCTAGGAGTGTAGTAGAAATAGAGTATGAAGGGCATTAGGGCATTACATTTTATGAAAATAAATCCAATCAATCAAAATTTTACAATAAGCCAGGAAAAATATCAGTTAACATTGTGGATATGTGGTAGAAAGCCTTGATCTCCTAAATTCATAAGTCCTTCATAAGTCCTTTGCTAAGGGAAAATGTGAAAAAAACACATATTAATTCAATTCGTTAAATTTTAGATTTTTTGGTAAGATATGATAACGACGCAAGCCCTTATTTGGAAACTTTCTTTTTCTAATAATTTCATCACAACACCTCTATGAGAGGATATCTGTTTTGAAAATCTATGGGATTTTAACATTCCTTGGGACTAATGCCCATACCTCCATACAACAATATTAGATCTACTATTGTATATTACTCCATCCATCTTGTTAAGTAAACTAAATTTGGCCCTATGATGAACACAATTTTTTCAAACAAACCTGCATTTTGGAGGGTTTCAATATTCTGTGATCTTGATGCTAATTCTGCTACAGTTTGTACGAATGTTGTTCTTGCCTTTTGATATTGCTCAAATACTAAAAAATGGAAAAAAATTATAATAAAGTATTATTCAATGAATTGTTTATCAATTTCTTCAATCCCATTATCATATCATATTCAAGACAGCAAGGTTCTGGCACTTTTGCAAACCTGAGATAAATGTACAATAAAGTTGTTCTGGTGGAATCACAATCTCACCTAAAGTAAATAAGCCACACTCTGCAAACACTAGGGCCTGAAAGTGCCTCCGAGATTGGTATTTATAAGTATTCATATTTGCATCAAACATCGTTTTAGTAAATTGATTGATGAATCAGAAATTCAAACTTCTAAAGCAATGATTGAAATACATTTCTATACATATATTTGGTTGAATTTGAGAGATCAAATTTCTGTGGTAAGCTTATAAACCTTATCTGCCAAATGTATCCCCTCAGTACCTAAGTACCCTATAATGTCAATCATCATGGATGTACCTAGACTACATTCCTTTCTCAATAAGCAACTGGACTTCCAGCCCTCAAAGTTGCTTAAATATTTTGAATTTCCTGCCCTCAAAGTTGCCAAAGAGATGCTTTGAAAAACAAACAATATATAGACATTTTCCAGTACCCCAACCCCTTCAATTGATGGTGTGCATGTAATTAGTTGCTTACTTTATCTTATTTAGCCCTGGATTTGATTATTGTGTTGCTCAATCAAGTACTGGTTGCTTTTTGATGAGTCACTTATTTAAAAAAGTGCAGTAGGGCTAAGGGCCTGTTAACACCTGTCTTACCAGGTATCTCGCCTTGCCGGGGTAACACACCTAGCCAAGAATTCTTTCTTTTGGTGTTTATTTTTAGAAAACATAGACGGTACAAGATGACAATTAGTCATATGTATTAGGTTTCTGGTATACCATATCAAAAGCTAAACAAAAGACTGACCATCATGTCATGGGGGCAGGACGCCAATTACATCCCAGCAGCAGGACTGCAGAGTATGGCACTTGCGCACCCGGGATAACAACAGAATAACAATAGAATAGTAGGATAGAACAATATAAAGCTGCTCTGGCACACCCGAGATCCCTTCAAAAGTTGCCATTATCTGCAAACTGGCCGAGTAGAGAGCTATCTTGCTTGTTTCTGTTCAAATGAATATAATGATACCGGCTACACGGTATATATCGCCTAGCCTGGACGGTATGAAATCATCCTGGCAGAGAGACGGGCTGAAACTCCCATGTAAACGCAAAATCAAATTTGTCTTGGTTTCTTTAGGCAGGCCAGAGTATCATCATGAAATCTAGGCAATCATGGCGGGATATCCCAAAAGGGCAGAGCTGGATCATGTAAACAGGCCCTTATTCTCGCAGTATCTAATAACTGGCCGAGGCCTAAGGGCCCTGATAGACTAAACCAACAATGAACCAAATAATACTAATACACTAGAATCCTAGACTATTATATGTCAAGAAAATCAGCTAGAACAGAACGACCACCTGACGTCCATCCATTAATAGGCCTATTTCATTGTTTTATAGACCGCGATTAAAAGAGATGAAAAACATTCAATATTTCATCTTACCCTGCAATACTTGTCTAGTACTCATAATTTCTGTGCTCTTTGATGAATTGAACAGAATAGTTTTAATGATCAACGTCTCTGTCACATTCGTTTTCCACTCTGGGAGTTCAAGTTCAAAATTTAGTTATCAGTTGCTAAGAACCACCAAACACCATAGCGACAAAACGAAATCGAGGATCTTTCGGAAAAAGACCAATACGAGGTTTTCTACGCGTCATGACTTGTCGCTTTTTGCGAAGGCATTTGAAAGACAGAAAATACACAGTAACAGTAATTGCTAAAATATTCGATGACATCTGATTTAATTTATTATCTACAAAATATAACAAGTAGTAGATATTCACTAATACAAACAATAACTAAAGTGTACGTAAAATCTATATGACTATTACAATCGCAAATTCAATATTTCCCACTGATAAATGGACAGGCTAAGATGTAGCATATATCGTGCGTGGAGCTAGGTGAAACTAATTAATACTGGAATGAACTACAATCATTTGTTTTTTAAGCAACCGTCGGTCAGAAATACAGTAAGAATAAACTACACTGACTCGTTTTTATCCAGAACCGTTTATACGGTGAGGAACCATTTTCAACATTATCTTTTCTCGTTAGATTCTTCATCTAACAGTGACATAAAAAAGATTGCTTTTATATACATCGTTAACAGATCTTGAGTTAGAGAAAGGGGATAGTCAAGGCACCCATTTCGGGCCTTTCGAATCAAATAATCGCATGTAAAATTGGTAAATTACTTAAATGACTACAATTCAATATAACAAAACTGTACACAGAATCATGTGAGAATAATAGCTTTGATTATTTTTCAATTTAAACTTATTTTTCTATATAAAACAGTCATTGGCAAAATTCGAAGTACACCCATCTAATGGACCTATTGAATTTTCAGATGGTAGTTGAATCTGGGGTCAACAAAATAACCCCTACTCAAGGTTCCAGATTCTCCCATCAACGGCTGACATAACCACGAAAACGTGCGTTATTTGAGTGTGAGCAATGAACTGAGTGCAAGTAAGGCATCGCATCATATCAAATGCTTAAACACCGAAATAAAGTTGCTGTAACTTTGGATTTTGATAAGACTCTATGCAAAAACCATGCCAGCAGTTGAGATGTATATGATGAACATCAACACTTTTCTGAAGATGGTTAATTACGACTTCTATGCTAATTCATGGTTTCAAGGCGAGTCCATAAAGAAGAAATAAAGCATAACACTGATCTAGAAATGACGAGCATTCTGTTGTTTCTGAATTCAGACGCTGAAGCCAATTGCTTCGGCTTGCGTTTGGCCTCCCAATATGGCTGTCAAATAAAAATATTAAGTTGATTCTTTGCTAACAATAGCTGAAAAATTATCCAGTCTAGTGTTGAGCATTCTAACCATCACCAAAGAAAAAAGTAGCCCCTAGTGGAATCTCAATGTGTTGAATTGGACCTGCCAATATGGCCGCCAATGACTTCATTTAAGAATGACAGATGCTCGATCCAGTCTTTTATAAGATCGGTGAAGCATAATGACATTACAGTGAAGGTGTACAGAGAACATTTGATAATGACTGTAGTTAACTACTAATATAAATTTTGATCTGCACCCAGATTGAGACCAATACAATAGGCCTACTAATAAGCCACTTTACAATAAACTTATTACACGCATCGCTTCAAAATAATTTTAACTGTCAGCTGCGCAATAAAATGTCTAAATACCCTTCGTTCTTGATAAAATAAGAACCGGAAGAGGAGCAATACAATAAAATAAAATACCTAAACGTTGGAAAGCGTTTCATACTTTCGATGCAGCTCATATCCATGCTGACATGCCTGTATTGGAATTTGGAAATGAGGCCCAGCCTCTTGAGAGCTAGCATACTAGACGTAAACCCATTAAGAGATAGGAAATGTTCTGTACACATGTTTTTCATAAGAAACTTCAAACTGTGCCCAGAGCTAAAGTTTCTTGATTTTCTAAAAATTTGATCAATTGAAGTTACTAAGGGGCTTCTTAGATTTGCAAAAGAGGTGTTTTTATTATCTGGATGATTCAAACCATAATTTTAGAATAGATCTAGAAGTTCAAGTACAAATTTTCCCCTTAATCAATAAAAACACAATTATAGCAAACTCAACACTCTAAAACCAAATAGAAAGCACCGGCTCACATTTCTAGCCAACAATACATAAGTTTCTAATGAAATATCAATCCAACACTGGAGTTTCTTAAATTTTTGGCCATTCGAGGATCTAGGTTTCTATAAAAAAAAGGTCCTTATAGAAAAATACGTTTTTGTTATCTAGTCATTCTCATGCAAAAAGTATTGAACTCAATCGGAGCAAGTCTTTATATATCATAGCATAGTTGGAACTATATCATAACTTAGAGCTTGCTCTAAGAAAAGCTCCCAGCCCCACAAATGATCATAATGATCATAATGCAGTAATGAATCAATGGGTAAACAGTAATTGGAGGGGGGTATCACTTGGAATTCAAATTCCCCGAAAAGGGCCTAAACCACGCTCGAACCAGCCCTGAAAACCAGACATCTCTGGAAACCTTGAAACTTTCGTAAACCGATTTCTGTTAAAATTGTTCACGAGTCTCATGAGAAATGGGATTGTGTTGTTAGTAGCACTAGTCCTCCTTTGAGGTGAAGTAATTCTCCATGAGGAGCAGCATCAACGACCACTCCACCAGCTCAAATGCGCTGAACAGATGACTGGCACAACATCACAGTGGATAGGCTCTAATGTCATTAGGAAGAGTATAATTGAGGGTATTCTGTGAGTAGAAAATTTACGATTTGGTTTTGGTAAACCGTGTTTAAGGCGATGTTCAGATGATCAGTGTCGTCCTTCGGTCGTAGCAGCGTAGGCCCGAACACGATACTGCAATTATGCTTTTCCATTTTATTCTCAGCACTGTACTCGGTGACTCTAAAAGAAAATAAACTTTCTTTAGCCTCCGTCTGCGCTCTGAGCTATTCACTTGTTTTGGACAAATCACGATGGGCACAAAAACCCACCCATTAGAAGTAGATCTGCTGTTCCGGTTTTTATGATAAACATAGAATTAGGGTTTGTGGTGAAGTTTTAGCGGTTGGGGTGGAGAATAATGGTGAGTTATTAAAAGTTCCAGTTAGGGCTTCAGGTTAGGGTTTGGGGTTAGGGTTTACGGTAACGATTTAGGGTTTGAGGCTAAGGTTTAGGGTTTGGGTTCAGTGAAATTCTTTAACATGAATTACAGATAAGTTTAAGACTTGTTTACAGCCTGTTTCACAAGTTGAAATGCAAAGCTCTAGGAAAGACTTAGTTTGAAGACACTTAAGGGTAGAAAATATACAAATAAGAGGTAAAAACGCTTTTGAACGAATAAAAAGTGAAGGACTGGACTTACTTCAACAAATGCTGTAGAAGTCGTTTGAGAGTGTTTTGATTGACGAGAGGCATGCCGGATATCAAAGATGAGAAGAGTCTTCGTCTCTCGTGAACTGACGGGTTTTCTAAAAGCCAAATTAAATGTAAGGGACTATTCGCATTCATTACTAATCATTCAGATAAACACAACCACTTATCTATGCACTTATCTGTGGGTTAACATCCCCAATAAGCAATGGTAGATCATAAATCAGCGACCGGTCTGGTCTTTTTGCATAACAGAGCTAGACAAATAATGTAAAGTGCATGAAATAAAATGTTAAATCTATGTATGGTTAATTCTTTAATGCAATGGTCCTGGGATAGTCAAGATCTTTGCCTCCTAGGGTATCGTCTCCGTAACAAAATTTTGTTATTCAAGTTTTCATATATTTACTTATGTTAATTGTTTATTGTGCTTGCAACTCCTTTAGCACTCTATGTGTATTTTGAGCCATATTCTACCTTTTTACTTAAGTTTTGTATGAGTATGAGATTATTCATACTTACTTATAGCATTGATGAAATCTGCATACTGAGAAGTGGGTATCAGAGGGTCAGGCAGCTCTCGGAAGTACCACTTCAGTGCCCCGGCAATAACATGCACCTCTGCCCATTGCTTGTCGTTGAAATCCACATGTTCACCTGGAAGGAAAGTAAGGTTTAGGAGAACGTTGTTTTGGAATGAAAAAGGAGTGACCAAGCGGTCGATGCTGAATGGCAATACAAACTGTATTGACAGTTTTGTGTATAAAAAGCACCATTGAATAAACGAATATTAGACACTAACGCACTTGTCATCTTCTTACCCTTGTGATGGGTACCCGGGGATGGTTTGATGAGTCCGCTGGAGTTCAGCGAGGTTTTGCCCCAGTCACTGGGATATTGATATTCATTTTCATTCATGTTTTAAAGGGATCAATCTATGAGAGCGGTTAGGTGACTCTGTAGGTAAAAATATGTCTACAAATGATAGCAACGATAACAAAAGACGAAAAAGGGAACACAATTTAGGGTAGAAGATGGGGACTTTACACCACGTAGGACTCCACACATGCGGTCAATCGTACCCATGGTTTGGAATCCCCCCACCATCTGTTGGGACTCATCCTTATGCGTGCATAACAGCGTCGTAACGTTAGTGGCTAATATTCGTGTATCGAATGGTCCTTTTTTTATACAAAACTGTTTTTGACCTTGAGCAGTACCACAAACAACAAACATTTCTCATTTTCATGGACAAAACTGCATTGAAGTCCATAAAGAACGAGTTATCTGAACCCACCATTGGTACAAAAGCTCCTCAAATTTCCTTGTTTATCAGTCTGCAATAACGGTAATCTAATCATTGTTAATCATGTAATACTAAATGGAGTAACTAATGGCTTATAATGCCTCCAGGAGATTGGACTTTTAACACGACGGGTGGCCTTACTCAATAATTTTGTATCTCATTTATTTATAGCTAACTTTGCATAAAATGCATATATTGTTAGAAGTTATATTCGTTCTCTTTTGGAAGCAAGTTCTTTCTCATATATTTTATTGTTAACTATATGTAGAACTTATATCAAATTAAATGGGAGCAAGAGAAACATTGGCGGTATCTTTAGGCCAACTATCCTTTGAAAATTCATTAGATCATGATGTGCCTTGAACCTTCCATCCTTTGACTTGGTTTTTCATCCAACAACAGCTTGCAGCCAAAAATGATTAGGAATCAAAACGACTATATCAAGTTAAGGTCTCTTATCGTTAACATATGTCATACCTTGATCCGTGAGTATTCTGAGTTTATGCATCAGTGAGGCATTACCACACTCCCTGTAGATACCTCTGATCGTAAGACCTGAATATAAGAACAAAACAAATCAACCTCCACGCCACTGCAATCAGGTTTTGTTGTAGGTGCAACCACATCCAGTCTTGCTTGATTTTTTAGTGAGAAACAGTTGATGTGAACACAAAAAGTAGTTAGTAGTTTAAAGAAAGTACCCGCTCAGTTCTCTCGATGCAACAAACCAATTAAATTACATACTACTTAATCAAAAGGGAGAAAAGGACAAATATGAAGTAAAGCCTCAACTATCCATAAGCCTGGAGCAAGATACATAAGGAAACTAGAGAACTAACTTACAGTCGTGATTAGGACAATGGCTCGCAAGCTGGTCAGTGGTGGGTTAGGTTCTAGGTTTGAAACCTAGTTGAGGCAAAGTCCTAGGTTCGAAACCTAGTTGAGGCAAGGTCCTGGGTTCGCAACCTAGTTGAGGCAAGGTCCTCAATTCGAAACCTAGTTGAGACAAGGTCCTGGGTTCGCAACCTAGTTGAGGCAAGGTCCTGGGTTCGCAACCTAGTTGAGGCAAGGTCCTCAGTTCGAAACCTAGTTGAGGTAAGGTCCTGGGTTTGCAACCTAGTTGAGGCAAGGTCTTCGGTTCGAAACCTAGTTGGGACTCAAGGTCCTCGGTTCGAAACCTAGTTGGGGCAAGGTCCTCAGTTCGAAACCTAGTTGAGGCAAGGTCCTGGGTTCGAAACCTAGTTGGGATTAAGGTCCTGGGTTCGAAACCTAGTTGAGGCAAGGTCCTGGGTTCGCAACCTAGTTGAGGCAAGGTCCTGGGTTCGAAACCTAGTTGGGGCAAGGTCTTCGGTTCGAAACCTAGTTGGGGCACATTATAATTATTGTAGCCCACTTGCGCAGATACTTATTTGCTATAATGATAAACATTTGTAAAAATGATGAATATTAGAATAAGAAGAAAAATCACCTCGTTTCTCAACAGTTTCCATGCAGCTCACAACGAATTTAGGAATCATCGAATCTTCTCTTTTACACAGCACTTGCAAATCGCAGCCAAAAACCTCCTCTGTTGAAAATAAGGTTTAAGTACAGGGGAAAATTGATGCAGCCTTTATCGAGATTGTTCATAACTGTTTTCTTGAATGATTTGATATTTTTTTGTGAGGGTACCATAACAATAACATTTGAGAGGACTATTTGTGAAAGAACTATAAAATCGAAATGACTAGCAGAGTCTTAAAAAGTCTCGCGTCTTCATCTGTGAACAATATCCAGTAACAGGGCTTCTTCCTCGCTTAAGTTAGGTTAAATACTAGGAAGGTTAAGTTGTAATTAACATTTAGAGACAGAAAACTTCTTTCTATCAACAGGCTAGGATAAGAATCTAGAAACCTTCAACATAGCTAGAGATTTCCACTTAACAATGCTATTGAAGAGCAATTTCATACCATTTAATTGGAATATGTTCGAATTCTTCCTTAATTTCTCGGTGTTTTCATAATCTCCCTCCAGTCAATGACCACGTGACAGTAATTTTTCATGATAAGAAAGAGCATGCCAAGCTCCTTGGAATAAAGGTGAGAGAAATCTTCCCTCAAAATCTCGTTGAGAGATGAAAAGGTGGTACTTACGTTTGATAATGCCTTTCTTTTCAAGTTCATAATACGATGGTCTTCTCGGCAGGAATTTTCTTAATTTGTCTTTGATTTTTGTTTTACTTGCATCCTCTTCGTTTAATGTGCTACCTGAAAATATAATACAGCCAAATTATACGGTGACCAATGGACATAAACGATAGCAGTTGTCAGGTAGAAACTTTAATAAATCAATAGGACCATATACCCTTCGTATATACTACGTTGCATAATGTTCCGAGAATTAATTTCAGAAATTAAGAAATTCATTTAAACACACTAAGATTTGAGAATGGAACGCCAGGGAGGTGACTTTCATGTTTTATATTTGAAAATTACAACTGCTTTAAATCTCAAGTGACGAAATGTGCATAGTTTATAATTCTAATCGAGTAATTCAAGAATAAACCATGCTTTCTAAACGTTTCGACATTATCCTCATCAGTAAACTCTAATCTTCATCAGTAAATCTTCATCACTAAATAAGAGTTTACCGATGAAGATTACATCGAAACGTTTAGAAGCATGGTTTATTTTTGAATCACTCTTTAAGTAAGGAATTAATTGATGGGGAACCTTAAAAAAGGATAGGCCTAACAAACCGTAGTTAAAGTGGCCAACCTTGTTGCAAGGTCCCTGGTGCCATAACACACCAACAACGGATGGTCAATTTGGTGGAAGAAGGGTCTAAGTATTCAATAGGGGTGATTCCTGGAGAATGGAACAGTAGGTAAAGTTACCCCTGAATAAATTTATTAGATGAATATTTCTCGCATTTGCCTCGCCCCTCCAAACATCAAAGATTGGGACTAAGGGGCATCCAATACTTCATGAGACATGCATTACAAATAAAACAAAAAATTTGTGCAAAAGATTTGAAAAGTCTCCCTCGATTTTCGATTGCTTTCTTTGAGTTTCTATGGTCAATAGGCATCTTTCAAACCATTAAAACAGTAAACAAAAGCTTAAGGACGTAGCCTCGTTTCCATACCTTACAATTCAAACGAAGCTTATACGGTAAGCTTTTGTTTTATACTGTAATGGCCGTTACGTGAAAAAGGTCAACGACCGTATGAGCGTTGAGCAATTTCTAACACTAGACATTCGCATTTATTGTATGTAAACTTCCTTAATTCTCAATTGAAAGTTACTGAATACGTGATCAAGCATAAAAAGCTAACCAAAAGTACACCGTCTTTGCATACCTCAGTTGCAGAAACAGTTAGGGGTGAACACATGTTTATATATTTCAAGAACAACTCTACCTACCACGCTTGGATAGTCTTCTACTGATGCCCTTAAAAGCTCTTTCACTTCGATCTATCTTGTCTTTTCTTGCAAACGTAGGTGTTGTAGGGGACACTGGTGGGCAAGTTTTCGAAGTAGGCGATAATGATTTGCTAATATTATCAGTTTCTTTGGCTCCACTGTCAGACCTTCCGATAACCTTTAAAGTTGGCAGAGGATCACGCTCCTCCTGAGAATACAGAAGATATATAAATATCATGAAAACAACACTTAATATCATGAAACTTGTGGCTGCAAGATTTTCAATTTGAATCAAATTTCACTAGAAGATAAAAAGGCCCCTGCAAAATGTGGAAAGAATAAAAAATTCAAATAATTTTTAATATCAATGTCCATTGTAAGGAATATTCCCCAGAGATAATGACAGAGCCATAGTTATCGTCTAACTGATTTTAATATAACAGCAACGACAATCTATTTTACGACTATAAACTCTTTAAACAGTAAACTAAATTAAGAGACGTGGGAAACGAGGAAGCACCGATTTCGCCTTAGACAATGAAGTGTCATTTACACTTTCAGAGAGAGCGCGTAAATTTGATGTAATAAGTACCCTTGGGGTTGGTGCCCCCTCCCCCACTTTTTAGATTCTTCCGACGTCCCTGACCACAATGGCATAATATCACAACCAGAGTCGTTCAATAATATTTGGTTCAATAAGCGGTTGCGAAATATTAAATAACAATGCCTACCAATTTTTTAATAGTAGAGTGTATTGGTGTGAGCCAATTCGCCATGGCAGTCGGCGTGTCTGCCATCAACATCATAACACAGCCTTGGTTGTATGTGCTTATCTGAAATGAAACATCGGTTATGCTGACAATTAGATGTACAAGGTATGCTGGCAATTAGATGCACAATTTCCAATCGTCACACCACTTTGGGGTGAGTACAATGCCAATAAAATATTTATGGGGACCAACATAAAACATCTCACTTCATTGTGTGGGAAAAACATCGGCTTTCAGATTAAAAATGCACTCCCTCGTCCTTGTCTGGGGCTAATAGGGGGTCCCATACCAAGGATTGGGGCAAGCTAAGATGGCTTGAATCAGCTGATTAACTTAAACAACAGCAAACTCCAAGTAAAGTCACAATAGTAACAATGCACGTTACGAATCCTTATCTATTATTGGCTGATTTTTGAGAAGGCAAGCTGCAAGAATAATATTCATTTTAATTCAAGGATGACAACAAATTCTTCTCTCAACAGAAAAGCAAGGAAAAAATCAAAGAAGGAAAATTGATGAAACAATCAAGAACTGACCTGAAAAACATTCTTTTTCCCTTTAGTCTTTTCACTGTTTGGAGGCTCAAGTACTGCTCCTCGAAGGTCGATGCTACTTTCTGGCTTGCCATCTGGAAAATCAGGTTTCTAAAAAAATAACGAAGAAGGTCTTGTTAACAAGTCCATGTTTTGATTTCAGAGTGTATTTTTCAAAACATAATGAATTTAAACGTTGCTCCATCGTCGAAGGTGATCCGGAGGCTTTTTTTTCGTTCCGGTCAGATAAGAGTAGACACGAGCCCTTCCTCTTGCTGGAGAGCCACGTGTTACCCTCAATCCAACTCTTGATAAGTATTGCCGAGTGCTAGGCATAGAGGCCTTGATACCAGTTCTATAGTGTTTGGTACGACTCGGTCAAGAGGGGTTGAACCCATAACTTTTCTACCACATTACTCTATTATTAGAGCACTGCTAGGTTACAATACATACAGAAGCTCCATAATTTGTTGCCTCTGGGACCAAGGTCTTGATCATATTACGTAAAGCTGTCTTATCAGCTCTTGAAGAAAAAAGACCACCAGCAAGTATGAATATTACTGAAATATCATTGGAAAGATCAGCCCCCTGTTTTATAAAGGTGTGAAGGTAGTGAGATAGGGAAAAAACTTACAGGGGTGGCTGATTTCTTGTCCTTGTAGAACACCAAAATGTTCTCATACTTGCAGACATAAACTTGTTCCCAGTGAAACTTTCTAAAAAATAATTCCAAAAATGAAATTATCAAACAATCGGGAGAATCATTTCAAAGTAACTTTTTTGTTAGTGGAAATATTGCATATGACATGACAAGTAAGCAAAATAATGTTGAAAAATGATATCACTAGCCTCTGCAGACATCCGCATGGCCTGGTTTGTTTATCAAGTGCTTTTTCACATGTATTTGGCTCTTTATCAATTTGTTTCTTATCAAGAATTGCACACCGTCAAGTGCAGGATAGAAATATGTGGGGTGTGTGGCCAAGGGACCATAGCAGATTGCTATGTGCAGCTGAAGTCCAGCTTGGTCAATATCTGGATGGGTTACCTTCGAGGTGTTGACTAAACAGCTCACTCCACCAGAAGGGACGTTAGATAGGTCCTGAGCCCCTCAACTGTTACGTTAAACGTAATTTTACGTATGAATCTTCAATCAAAATCAGAAGTGGTTACCACAATAATTAACAAATGTGACTAATTGCATCTCCAAAAATCTTGAGAACATTATTTATATAACCCCAGTAGAGAGTGCCTATCCTGGGTATAGTGCTCAATACGCTCGGCATAGAGTATTGCATGGTATACCATAGAACATCATTCAAATATCTTTTAACTATTCTATAGAATATCATTCAAATATTAATATAGTATATCTTTTTAACTATTCTTTAGTAAATGCCAGCTTGAAAGCTTAGCAAGGCTTAATACAACAGTTAATGTATCCTGTCAAAGTTTATGCATTATTTTGTTGCAAACGGTATATAGTAAAGTTAGATACTCCAAGTATGGTGGCTTTGAATTGTAGCAAGGAAAAGTGCTTTCAACAGACAGGTTCTTCAAACTAGTCTATTGGTTAAAGATGGCCCAAGCAAACAAATTAATAAATTCTTACTTGGATTTGCCAGCCTCGACCAATTTCTTCCTGGTTAAGTATCCCTCTACATCTGCCACCTTTGTCTGGGAAAGTAAAGAACCAAAATAAACAATTAAGCAGCATTGCAAGGCTATACAAGTTTACCAGTTAAAAGTATAGGACTAGCCAGAACAAAAGTAAAGAATGCTTTAGCTTCGCTGGAAAGCAAGTTTTCCGTCCTTAGTTTAATGATCGAATAATCAGAGATCTAGCATAATATTAATCGAAGAATTCCGAAGATCACCTTTGGAATGTAAGTTTCAATATTCAAGACTTGAAGTAAAAGTGGAACAGCTAATGGTTATTTTAGTTGTCGTTGTGTAACTGAAAACTTCAACTGAAAATGCTTTTTATATGAAATCAAATCTGCAACAGGTGATACCAATGGCAATGGTTACCCTTAAACTAATCGCATGATGTGGCAGCTATAGTAAACTTAGCAAAGATTCTCTATAAAGATTTTCAGCATGAAATTTCGCAAGTATTGGCCTCAATCATTGCCAATGGGCTGGAGAGGGGTGTCAAATAGGAGCAGCCAATTAACCGCAAATTTATTTGTTAATCAACTGTCAATCAGATGAATAGCAGAGCTGGGCTGATTATTTCATAAGGCTGTGACAGAGAAATCATACTTACTCTACCGTTGGTGATTGGCAGTCGAACATCATGAGTTTCAGAATCATTGGAGTCGAGAAGTGTTGACGCTGACTGGGACCTTCGGTGCAGAATCTTGAAAAAGAAAACGAAGTAAACATCTTAATGAACATGTTTCAAAGTACCTCAATTGTGATACCAGGTTCAAAAAATGCCTCCAAACAGCAGCTGCACAAGCTTCAAACCCCTGAATCTTTCCCTCGCTATCTTCTTCTCATACATATACCATGCCTTATGACTTTATGTAATTACACATGGCTCTGGAGAAGGATTCAATCTAACACAAATTACACACCAGTCTGATTCTCACCCTGTCATTGCCGAGTTTGTGACCTGGCAAGATTCCAACTACATTCTCAATAATTCAAATTAACTCTTAAAGAAACACACAAAAGATGGATCAACAAAAGATCTATGAATCAAAGTTCGGCAGGTATTGTGGGAAAAGAACTCTGACGCTACAGAGGAAAAACGAAAAAAGACAGGAAAAGACAGACACTAGAAAGCTAGAGCGTTTTTTTCACTTGATAAGGACAATAGCTAGGTCCTAGGTTCGAGACCTAGCTGAAGGATGTTGAAATTGTGCTATCTCAGGCATGAGAATATAACTTCCACATTATGATGCAGTTGCAAATTAATGAAATTTCGCTCATGAAAAAATAGAAAGCTGTTTAAGATACTAAGAGGCTTTGTGACTTGTGAAAGAAATTGTCTTTCGACTAATGAGTGATTATTTTCATAAAACTACCTTCGGAGAAGCTTTAGGACTCTCAATATTTATCTCAATTTTCTTCTTGAGAGCAGAAGAAGAAAAATCGTATAAAACAGATTTGCATTTCGAATTCCTCGGGAAGGTGCTTGAGGTGCGGCTGTGTTTATCATCAGTCATATCATCCAATGACCGTCGTCGAGGACCCCGGATTCTCACTTCTACCTGAAAAATGAACAGGAACAATAACAGTCAAATAAAGTAAGGACGGGAAACAGTTTTATATATGACGCTATTTCACTACTTTACTCTGAAATCTTTAGAGAGGTAAGGTCAAATTCATGGCTTGACCATCTTCAAATGAAATTTTGAGGAAAGGAAATCTGAATTTTTGTTAAATATCAGTAGGGAAAATTGCGATTTTTGGTGAAGAATTACAATGCATGAAATCAATTATTGAAGAACGTCATTCATTTTCTCAAAATACTTTCAAGTCATTTGGATACAAGAAAAGGAAATAAAAATGATGAAGCAAATTGAATTTATAGAAACTATTTCTTAAGAACAGTTAGTCCTTCAAAAGTATTTGATATTGAATGAATAGATTCGATATAGAAAATATGCAGGAAAAAATTAAGAATAGAAATTAACTACCTCTGGCAGCTCCCATGCTGTTACGTCATCACCAATCTTGTAATAATATGTCTGTCCATTTTCAGTTTTGCATGCCTTCCACTAGAATTCAAGAGAGTACTTTAGAAAATTAGAAAGCCAATGTTAATATGAGAGAGAAAGCCTCATGGTTGGTAAACTCACGAGTGTTTCAAAGATGAGACCTTAGGATGGGTTCCTAGACCTCTGAAACTTAATCAAATGAAACATATAACCACGCCCAGACATGTTAGCTTTCCATTCAGAGCATTCAATGCTTTGAATAGCCTCTCGAGGTTGAGAATTGAAATGAAACAGATGTCTCTTTTGGCCTATTTTTGAAAAGATGTTTGGATTTTGGTTTCTCATTGAAGTTCATTTCAATGGTTTAACCCTGAAAATCTTACTAATCATTACATGTAGGTAGGTCTTATTAATTCCTAATCTGTTTGTACACTTGTTCAGGTAACATAACTGCAGGGCGTCGTTGGAATTCACTTTTAGGGGCGCAAAGGGGGAACATCTCCAGTAAAACTAGAAACAATAATGCAATATTCGACACAATAGTCACCACTTATCATGACAAGACTTTGATATTTAGTGGGGCAACATTTCGGAAGAGATCCGTCTCCCATCCACGGGCAATGAGCAATGCGGTTTCTTCCCTATTAATGCAAAGGTCGGGTCGAGAGGTGTGAACACTGACAAAGAAAAATCTTAATTGAAGGACACAAACAAACCTTTTCTTGATTGCTGCTATTTACATAAATATCTTCATTTGATTGGTCTTTCTCAACAAACCAGCCAGCTGGAGTATCCTTTAAAAAAATAAAAATATCTTATAACTATTAAGGCACAGAAATTTCAAAATACATCAGTGACCCTCTTTGTCTTGAGAACCCTATAATAACAACATCAGCTTCAAATTTGACTTGAACAAAAATACGTTATGGTTTGCTTTTGTTAGGTATTCAAGATAAAGATTTTAAGGAATAACTATGAGACTAAGAAATGAATATCAAACAAGCAAATTGGCTGTACACTTGGATTTTAGACAGGCCAAAAAGCCGAAATTCGAAATAGCAGAAATATTGACGGGTGCAGTGCTGTGCGTCTCAAAACCACCTACTTTGGTCAGAATTTCTGAACGGCAAGGGTTCAAAACCACATAAGGACCACATTGACTACTGAGGTAATATATGGTACAGTCCTCCACTAAAAACGAACCACTTGTGGTCTTTGCAGGCTCAAATCTAACATGAATTTGCAAGCTAAAAAAAAGCCTTTCATAATTAAGA
Organism: Pelagia noctiluca; assembly: GCA_963924455.1. NCBI lineage: Eukaryota > Metazoa > Cnidaria > Scyphozoa > Semaeostomeae > Pelagiidae > Pelagia > Pelagia noctiluca. Next base: position 12,107,695 of record OZ004315.1, read on the forward strand.
TTATTTCAGCATGAAAATTGAAGATTATTAAAGAACAGTCTGCTTATTCTATACAATAATCTTAATAGTTTTTCAGGGTTTTATGAAAAACCAATTTTTGTTTTTGTTTCAACTAACTAAACTTGTTTGCTGTATAGTCACCCATAAGATACCATGAATACATCAAAGTTTTCAAGCCACAATCTTTTCCCTTTTGTTTATTTCTAAACTTCCATTTTCTTATTTTATTTTAAGCTGGCTGTTCTTAAATATTCCTCGATTTTCAGCCTGAAATTTTCTTAAATTGTTCTTACTTTATGATGATTTGAAAGCCTGTTTCGCCATCAGTTGTGTTAATTGGTTCAAATGTTGACTCTGTTGACCACCTTATATATATGTGTGCTGTCTATTTGCTTGTTTTGTAATTATTTGTTAGTCTCGTGGTTATTTTGAATAATTCTTATATTGACCTTGAAATTGTCAGCTTTGGTTTGTTCTTAAATTGTTCTTAAGATTTGGCAAAATCTGAGGCTTGTGTTCTTATAAAAAAAAGAGTGCACTGCTTATTAAGTAATACAAGGAGTTTCTTGAGAGGGCCCTGGCGGGGAGGGGGTGCTGAAGCTGAAATAATCAAAAATACCAATCCCAATGAAGAAATTTATATTGATTCATGAAAACTCAGCTTGATTAGGAATTTTAAGGCAAAAACGGCGACGAGAAAGGACATTTTAAATTTCATTTGATTTGATGACCAACCAGTTGAATGAGTAGAAAAGATGACGGCAAGTCAATGAGAAATCCGATAATTCATGATTATTTTGTTAAAATTGGTTATCAGTACTAAAATAGTTCGACCCTGGGTCAGTCATCTTCAGCAAATGAAAATAAGTGTACGAGGGCCTAAACAAAACAAAGCATGCAAGGGGGAAATACCCAATACACGCTTTTTTTTTAAGGAGCCTAGCTCAGGGCCTAGTACTAAAAGTTCCTTATTTTGAGACCTCTTTTGACCACTTTGTAGTACTAAAAGTTCCTTAATAATTCCTTAATTGTAAGTACTCATTTAGTAGATAAGGATAAGTACCAATGCAAGAAAAGCATTAAAATTCAACATTTTGCAATAAACTTGTGATAAAGAAACATGAAACATATTATAACACAAAGAAGCTTAGGCTTAGGCCTATAAAACGTTAAAGTTATTTACATAGTCATTAGAGAAGTTGCATATCTACACCAAATTAATACATGCAAAATTATAAAGTTTCTTAGAGACTTGACCTTTAGTAGTAAAAGTTCCTTAATTTTTTCGACCTTTTACATGTAGGTTCCTTATAAAAGGTTCTTTATAAAAAAAAGCGTGTAAGGAAAAGAGGAAAATAGAGAAATTCCAATATTGACGATTTTAACAATCCCAATCCCAATTAACATTTCAATTCCAAAATCCTTGTCCCAAGAAGTCCAGTCCAATTCTCCCTGAGGGAAATCCTAGTTTCCAATTTACCCCTTCCTGAGCATGTATTGACGATTTGGATAACACAAGATACCACACTCAAGTTTCTAGATTTTTCCAAAATGACCCAACGGTTTCTTACGAGAGTTTCCTAACATTTCTACTACATGGTAAAAAACATTTCCTTGCTGAAAAGATACAACTAGGCCTCAATGTTCTTCCTGTTTTCAATACAAGATCAGAAGGAAGGTATAAGACTTTCCGTAATTTAGGCCAGTTCATGTGTTTGCGTTTGTTTAAACAACGAAAAGAAGTAGATAGAAAATAGAAAATCAAATAATAATTCTCATGGTCTTTACCTTCTTTTCTTTCGAATATGTATGCGATCTTTGCAGAGAATACGAGTATTTATTAAATAGATGGTTCATCGCGAATCTCAAATGTACATCAGGGAAGTCAAATTCAGAAAAATAGGACCCAAAACAAGTTAGTTTTGATAAAGGAAGAACAATCCTTAACCTCTCAATAAATTGGTTTCCCGGGTCATTGATGAATGATAATGTCAGGATTTTTAATTCGTTTTCCTTCTTTTGAGTCTCAAAGAAAACTTTCTGCTACATTGTCTTAAACATTGAAAGAAATTAGAGAAGAAAGGATTCCTCTAGATTGTTTCACATATTCAGAGGAATCATGAAACAAAAAGCTTTCTGCTATATGCTATACACAATCAACCCTTGAGATTCCTGACCTCAACTATTTGAGCTTCAAACATCTGATAACAAAGGATACAAACACTGATGCACGCAAGCAAGCATTTTCATCTCTTAATGCAGGTTAGGAGTATGGCAGAGAAGAGCTTGAGCCCCGATTCCCCAATGAAATATATTCAGGAACAAATATCCAGGGTGCACATTTACGGACCTCTAAAGGATGGAGACAGCTGAGATGGCTGGCTGATAGGCCAGTAATTCAAGATTCCAAATATTTGCTGACTTGAACCCAGAAATATTGCCTTAAAACCCTTTAAGTTTACCGAAATCCAGCGCCTTAACTAGGCTACACCACCAATACATATGAAGGTTGTATTAAGGGTTTGTCCTTCTAACATAAAAGAGTTTAAAAAACCAATTGATAATCTGTGAAGTCAAATACAATGCCAAAGTAAGAGAGATAAAAATTCATTGTTTCTCAGTTGCAGCTCTCAAAACTAATTACTATGTATACTGGCACTGTAAAGGGAAGGAAGGTGTGGGAGCACAAAAGCTAGAATTTGTAGAGAGCTCTTGTCATGTTTTTCATTTGATTATCACAAATTTTGGCTCTCCTGAACTGTCTAACATCCCAGTGCGCTACCAATTGGCTTGTTCTCAACTTTTTGCTTTGTCTCACTCTCATTTCTTATAGTAGCTATCTTTTGACTAAATATTTCATCATTATCAGTAAGGTGCTCTCACATTAAAACTATTTTTCTTTGAAAGCAATCTAAAATACCTTTTTAGAAATAATAATAGAATCAGAATAGTTTAAATATTTCAGCATCCTGGCATAAGAATTTAAACTAAGTTTAGAAAATCAAATACCTGAGTTTGCTTGTTATTTTCCATGAAAACTGAAATTCTAGGAGGTTTCCAAACCGATTGTTTAGTGGTCTCATTGTAGTAATACTGCCTCCCTGATAGGTCGTCAGTCAATTTTTGCCATCCAGACGGCAGAGTCGAAGCTCTTTTGTTCAGAAACCTATCCAAATTTCTTTTATCCTGAAAATGAATGCTTTATCATCAGTTTCATTTGTTATCAAAGGGATTAGATAAAAAAGTTTGTCCAGATAAATTGGGTCAATATAAAATGGCTGAAGTCAAGGACTAAACCCAGGACCACTGACTCGGCAAGTCATTACTATAAGAGCACTGATGCACTAGAGGGACATCACACTGGAATTAGTTTCTGGATCTTTTGCGAAAGATCCATCTTGCTTATGGCGGGCATTGATATCACCTGTCTTTGTTTATCTGTTTGGCTTGCGTCAATGATAATTATAGGGATCAGATAAAGTTGCTATTTTTAAGCAATGGGTGCATAGCTTGACCACAGTTTCTTTTTTGTTTGTTTGAGAAAACAGGGGAGTGCAGTCCTTTTCGTTTAGCACATGTGATCGCAGCCGCATACGCCTGCACACGCACAAGTTGGATTGCTCGTGCTTTTAATTGCACGAGCAAACTCATATTCTTGCAGTTTTTTTAATAACCACGACTGGCTTTCCATGCAGCACAGGCCCCGTCAGCCGCTTTGCTATGGTCAGAAAAAAGAGAGGGAGCCAAGAAAGCGTTAATCTCTGATGACAAAACTCAACGAGAAAACAAAAGACTATAGCAAAACATCTTGTCTATTATTGCAATCATGATCTTTCAACTAAGCGGCTCGTCACTCAGCTAAGCCATCGTTAACAAATTATGTGTGAAAATCAATTTCCAATAACAGGCCCAGTGGAAGCTGTCCATAGTTAGTCCGGATTGAGATAAAACAGTATTAAGTTGAAAAAGATTCTTATCCAGCTTCTTAATTGCATTTGTAACTCTTGAGATTGACCATGATTTTTTAAAGATGGCTGCAAAGGGAAGCAGGATTGAGATCTCTACTCTCCAGAAGTACGGAAAAGCTGAGATAATTGGTTATAAGACAGTGGAGGAAAATGGGAGAACATATGTCGACTTTAATTGGTGTAAACTCTGCGCAAATAACAAAGAAGCTATCCTTTCCAACCCAACATTGAAAGGAACCCAAAAGGCATCAGCAAATGCGTTCAGTGAAGGAATTAATGTTGCAACCAAGTAACAATGCCACAACTTTGTAAAGATTTGGCTAAAAAAGCAGAGAAAGCCGACTTATGGAAACACATCTTAACACATAAAAGGAAAGAGTTTTATGTGGAAATAGTATAATCCATCATTGGTTCAAATTCGTCAGTTGAGCAGGCATTTAGCATGCTAAATATACTTTCCGACAGACCGCTTTCTATAAAGCATAAAAGAATTGAGTCTGTTCTTCTAATAGCCGGGGACGACAAAAATTGGTCAGCCAGAGAAAGAGAAGAAATCATAGAGAGAGCTACAGGAATTTATCTCATGAAACGAAGAAAAACTAAAACATGTGAACAACCACAAAAAGTGCGAATTGTGGTTTGTTACAGTGAAAATGACATTTCCTCTCATACCGAAGACAATGACGACTTGGACATTATTAGCTTATATGTGGTTCAGACGAGGAACTTTAATCTAATCTTTTTTTAGTTGAATTGAAGTTTAATCTTTCATAAAATACTTGAGTGAGTTTTATCTTTATTGCTTTTTACCAATAACATGGTAGGCGCAAAAGTTTTTTACGAGTGCGATCGCACACGCAAATAGCCAAACATGCACAATTTATCTCAAGAAAAGGACTAGGAGTGGCAGTGGGAACCTCCGCCCTCCAAAATCTGCACATGTAATCAGTCATCCCTTCATTTGAGATATCCTACCCCCTACTTGGAGAGGGAGGTTTAATTTACATTTGAATTCCATTCTCTGCATGCCTGGATTAAAAGATTGTCAATTTTCATACCCTCATTTTGACCTGGCTGTTGCTAACATTCTGAGACGGCTCTGGAAAATCTTCTTCCTTGAATTCCTCTCCATTACTACTATTGTGAATGCTGTCACTCCTCATTGCTTGCTTGGCAGCCATTTCACCCTGAAAATATACAGAGTTTAAAAACGACAAAGGAGAGTTAAATCATTCAGTAATTTTTGTTGGAGTGACTACACCTGCTCACACCAATGGATCTATGAGCACTCAAACTTTATCAAAAATACAAACAAGAGTCTTACGACTGTAGCTCCAAATACTACAAGCTTTAGAGAGGGTACCCAATATGTTTTTCGGGAAGCGGGAATGACCATTTTTTTGACTCGGGAATCGGGAATCGTCAAATTTTTGTGTGCGGGATTCGGGAATCTGCAACAGCTTTCGGGAAGCGGGATTTACCCTTTGACTTATGATCCCTGGCCCGGATTGGCTCGAATTCCCCTGCCTAGCCTCCTTTTACGTGCCTCGTTTTGGAATAATTTTTGGCGCTGAAAGTCTGAAAGTCCCACATGGAAGTTCAACTTCAAGTTTGGAACGAACAAGAATTTTGAGAAGACAAGACAGCACTATAGAATCAGTAAAAATGCTGAAAGATGGAGTGGAGCAACTAAAGGATACATTGGCACGAAACAGTTACAAGCATGCAAATTTGCTCAGCTGTATGACAATGGATTTTGAAAATATGCATTCGATTGTGCATCATAAAAGCCCACTATGTACAGCTCTGGAATATGCAAGAAACTTTGGTAATGCTGTCAAAGAAGGCTTGAAGAGAACGACATCTTGGGCAGCCCACTACTACACAAATCCAAAATCTTGGTACCCGTTGCCAGAAAGATCGATACCATATTCGAGTGTGTTAGTTTCAAAGCCAGACAAAGCAGAAACCCTAAACAGCCAAGACATATCAACAATGAGAGAATGGGCTCATTCATATGGTGCTGCAGTACGTCAGCGAACAGTGCGCCAAGAAACAACCATGGCAAAGGCCGGAACACTGCCTGCTTACTTGTATCAACAAGAAGTACAGCCAGGCAAACGAATCGCATTCTTAGATGGAGTAGAAGAGCCTGAACAAGAAGAGATTGAATATGATCCTCCTACAAGTGAAGATGAACAATATGATGAGGTCGAGAACAACGAACATTCAGATGACGATGATAACATTGACAGCAGGGAGGCAGACTTCCTTTTGGGCACAAGAACGCGCTTTGGTCGCGCAATCCGATTCAACAACAGATTTATTGAATAATTCATTGCATAATGAAGCTTTGCAAATATGGTATTTCCTCGAAACAGCGCCCCCCTCAAATAAGCGCCTCTCTTAAAGAAAACATTTTTAAATTAGCCCCCCTCGATTGAGTGCCCCCTTAAGGTTAGAAAAGTATTGAAGTAATTAAGTCCTTCGCAATTTCGGTTTTTCTTGGCTTTCCGTAACACGAAATAGAAAGATGAAGCTTGCTATGGCTAGCCAATTAATTATGTTGCTCCTCTATTCAAATTCGTCTGTGAAAAGCGTCCAAACAAAGGCCGCATAAATTAAGTTCCAGAAATCTGAAACTGTGGTAGCAAGCTTTGGTTCAGTGATTCGTAAACCACTTTGATAGTGGGTCTATCCGTAGGCTAGAAAAGTCTTCGATGATATCCCCGCCCTTTCAAGGGAATTTGACATAGTTAAAAGCTGGCCCGGGCCACATTAAAAATATGATCTATTTAATTTGATTCAACGCGTGCAGCTTAGGCATTTTCTATATCCTGTTTAAAGCGACGTACAAGATATAGTCCTAAAGTCCTGAAGAAGCCCTGTATGCCAGCGGAAAATATCGACAGCATAAATTTAGTTCTTTGCTTTTTTATGTGTCGCCTGATACTTGAAACAATTATCATTCGACCCATAAATAGTGCGCACACCTCTAGCCTTCCCTCAATAAGTCGCAAAAATGATAGATTTAGGGTTAAATGCACTTCTAGAAGAAAAGCGGGAATTCGTTCAAAACTATGGTCGGGAATCGGGAATTGGGCTAAAAACGTGGCGGGAATTCGGGAATCAGGGGGCCTATTGGGTACCCTCTTTAGACATATTTTTTGATGCGAGAGCCAATTGAGAAACATAACAAACTTTCCATACTTTTTCATATACATGGCTTTTAAGAGTAGGGTAATGGCTTAACAAAGTTTTAACTCCTTACACTTCCTTTGCTAACAATTTCATTTTGATTTTGAAATCTTTAAGGTAATCTTTTCAAAAGTGGGGGATCATAGAAGCTCACGCCACAAAGACTTCTTGTCAGTTTTACCCAGTTATCAATGTTGCATGATTTGCTGCTGGTATAATTGTCATTTCCCATACTACGCTCACGTCCCTCGCACAATATGTATAGAACAGTCTTTGGATGCTACTAAACTTCATTATGACGTATTACTCTGTTGAGTGTCGGACGAAAAGCTTAAGTAATCCATTTGTTCGTTTCACTATGTTTTTGATATTTCTGGCAATAATAATATGTATCCATAGCATACTTTACGAATTTTTTCATTATCGATAATTGAGGTACTTGGTTAGAGCCTGAATATAGATCGTTGAAAGATATTTGTCTGAACAACTGAGCAAGTTCTTTATCATGCAAGCGCAGACCTGCATATCATAATATTTTATTCATCATTCAGCCTAGTGATTACAGATCATCTTTCATTAGTTTAACAGGATTTTTTTCTAATCTACTTTTTCTAGAAAAACTATTCAACCGTTAAGATAAGAAGGGATATGCCTAGCCAACTGATCTAATCGAATGATATTTCTACTTCCTACTTCATGAGGTAAAGCATCTTACCACCATGGCCTCGAGATTCACGCTCCTTCTGCCACTGAGAGTGCTTCCTCCAACGGGCGAGAAGCTGCCATTTAACATGCGTGGCGAAGTCCCAAGGCTGCTTTTACTGTCATGATCGGAATAACTGTAATCCGAATCGCTTGCTGAGTTGTTTCTCGCCATGTTTTCACGAAAAACGTCCAGATTCATGTACTCTGGGTCACTCCCAGAAACCGAGTCGCGGCCTGAAATTCGAGCTTCGTCGCCGACAACTTCCTTCACGTAAGTCGCGGGCACAAATATCACCTTCTTCCTCGAGTTTGCCGGAGTTTTCACTCTCTCGACCTTCCACCACTCCTCTGTTGACTTTTTCAACAATGTGAATTGTTCTCCTTCGTCTATCACGATCTCGGTCCCGTCTGCCTCGATGTAAGAGTAAGAAAACTGAGCTTCCACTTTCTCATGGGCAGCCATTATTGTTCGAATCTCACTGGAATTTGGCAGTTTTACCTTCAGTTTTATCTACTACCTCCAAAAAATAACAACCCTTTGCAACCAAAGAAAATCTTTAAATTTTTGAATAGCTCAAAATTTCTATTTGTGTCAGATGTAAATATTTTCAGTTCGAAATACCTACAAGACCATCCATTTATCAATAATCGATACAAAGGCCAAATAAACAGGCCTAACGTTAGGGTGGCGCAGAACGAACCAACAGATCTGACCACATAAAAGCCAGATCAGCCTTGTTTCTTCACAAACTGTCCATGTTAATATTCACGAGTTTTTCTATTCTTCTCACAACATGTTATCTGCATCTCATCTTTATTTCAACATTCTGATTAGGTAAAAAAGAGGCTTTAATAATCGCCAGTCAAAACTTTGTTTATGATTATGCTTTGCTCTAATCATAGAAAATGCTAGAGAGTATTAACCAGAATAAGGCCTAGGCGAAATTGTTCACACTTGTCTTTTCAATAAGCAACAAGTTAATAAACAACTACACTCTTTTTTTATAAAAACAATTTTATATGAACACGAGCTTCAGATTTTGCCAAATCTTAAGAACAATTTAAGAACAAACCGAAGCTGATTATTTCGAGGTCAATATAAGAATTAAACGGAATAACCACGAGACTGACAAATAATTACAAGACAAGCACAGACAGAACACTGAAAAATCAGATGGCCAAGATATTCTACATTTGAACCAATTAACACAACTGATAGCAAAACAGGCTTCCAAATCATTATAAGGTAAGAACAATTTAAGAACATTTCAGGCTGAAAATAGAGGAATATTTAAGAACAGCCAGCTTCAAATCAAATTTACTGGATCTTATAAAAAAAGAGTGTATGGCTGGAATGATCAAAACACCAAGCAGCTATGCTGAAAGTGCTTAACGTTGTTTGATCTCACTTTGTTTCATTAATATCAAACGTTGCATATAAGGTATTTTAAAGGTTTCTTACAGTACGCATCGATTTAAATGGTTGTTGACAAGGCCTACAGTGAAATGTCTATATTTTGTATGTTTTTTCAAAACCCAAGCCACTTTAAAGCAACTTTTAGTGCTAAATATCCAAAACATCTAAGCAAGTTTGAGTGTTGGGACTGAAATCCAGTTACTTATTAAAAAAAAGTAAGTGCGTGCGTAGGTGTGCGCAAAGAATAGTTTGGGGCATATGACGATTGTTTTTGGTGGTTACAATGACGCAAACCAAGTTCTCCTTCTGAGTCAGGACAAATGATGTAATTTTCTTTACTGTGTGGATGTTGTAGTCAGTCAAATCCACTCATTTCCATCTATTATACCTCTTTCATTCCCACTCTCTCATAACCCTGCCATCATTGTTTCTTCATTACTTCTTAGATAACTTCAAAATGGTACAGTCCTCATTTAGTTTTCTGAGGGGTGTACAGATTTCCAGTGACATCATGAGCAGATGAAACTCTCCATGATGGAATTTACAAAGTCATTAATAGTCATTCGACGTGTTACGTAGCCCCTTTTATAGAGAACGCATTGGCAGCGTGGTGCCCTCGCCTCTCTCCAGACCTTTACAAAGTATCTTACTTCCCTTCACACCCATTTACTAAAAAAAACCAATAAAGATATTCCCCGCCATAAGTCTTGGAAAACTTGCATGATTTTACAGTTCCCTAAATTTTAGCCCCTCCCCTCTTTACAATTTTGTTTCTGATAACGAAAACTAGTCCAATAACATTCAGCAAGTGTTTGGTGTTGTCTCATAAGTTCTTTTTGTAAACAACATTGTTTTGAGAGGGAGGGGGGTTGGATTGGAAATAAAATGCTAGGAAAGCTAAAAAGTAGTTATTCGTTAAGAAAAACAAGGGTGCTCCAACTACTTTTGGCGGGGATTGTTGTAACTATTGCCCCTTAAGAATAAGGCACGAGTTCCTTAGGAACCAGTTCCTTGTTTTATCTTGCTATTATTACCAAAAAGTCTTTCTTGTTAACTTTTTTGCTATAGTTTCTGATTCTTCTTAAAATAGTTCCTTTCTTTAGATTGATTTAATTATAACAATGCTCCTGTAAATTGTAACAAGTTGCTTTTACTGAAATATTAATTCACTGTGTCAAGCAATATCTTAGAAATCTACCTTTTGATACTGCCAGGGCCAGGCACATATCAAACCCATTATGGAAATTACCCCTCAAAGCGGACAGGGTAACAGTTAGAAAAGTCAAAAAGAATTAAACAAGCTTTCATCCAGTTTTAGATCTTTGGTTGATCAAAATCATGAATAGAATATTAATTTAGACATGAAAATTCACAGCTTTTACGATAAATTCTAAATTCAAATATATGCCGGGAATTAACAACCCTAACACTTCTTAAAGCCTTGCATGGGTCATAAGGGAAAGTTGGTCTGGAAACTGAGAGCCTGTGTACACGAACCCGGGTCGGCTCTCAACCCGGGGCAGCTTGTTGCTTTATAAAAAGATTTGTGACTGATTACACGAACCCGGTTGGCTTCTTCCGCAGCTGGCAGACTCAGCACGGGTTAGCTTGCTACTCCTCTCATACGTAGAAGACAATAAAAATAATAATAGAAATGAACCCGGGTTGAGTCAACCCACCTTCACATGAAAATAATTACAAAAAGGTAACCCGTTTACAAGGGTCAACCTTACCCTCGAGAAGTGTTACCCACCTAAGCGGGTTGACAGCTATTTTCGTGTAAACATCTAAAGAGATTTGACTGGAGAAGGGTTGACCCTCTCAGGCTGGTTGCAGTCAACCCGGGCTTCTGTAAACAAGGGTTTAAACAATAATAACAGTTGTATACGCTAACATCTGCGAGCAGACTAGAAAAGCAGAATGAAAGTGCACACTGTCAAGGAAAACAATGAAAAAACAATAAGTCACGTGACTAGTAGAGCAGAACGGAATTGCGCACTAACAGAAGGAAACAAGTGAGTACATGATAGAATGATTTTCAGCACAAAAATTTCAAACAATAGTCTTTTGTTCGCTTCCAGACCTTCTCTCCATTACGACTATGTTCGAATGAAGTTAACACCTTTTACATTGATGTTAATTGGAGAGAATTTGATATGCAAAATGGGGACATTCATAGCTTTCGTGAAAACTCAATGAGTTAATGATACAACCTTACAATTTTACCCTTACAGCTTTATCTACGAACACACGTAACTATCTAAAAGTTCTAAAAATACACGATAAAAATATTATTCATGAGAAGTTAAAAGTTCAAAAAATTGATATAGTACAGTTATTGTAAGCCCTTCATATTTTGAAAAATAATGTCTTTCATTCTTCTATGACGCCTTCTTCGGTGAAAGCACCTACTTGTTTTCTGACAACTATACCATTCATCAAGACAACAAGATTGTAAAAGTTCTCCGCATTGAATCTGCAGATGAAAAAAACGATAAGTTTTAACATTGAAAATTATAACTCTTGTCATTTACTGCTAGGCAAAAGCTGTAGAAACATAACATGTTTCTGAGTAAAAAATAGGAGGAGACAATCAGTCACACAAAAAAACGGAGCTAAACAAAACGAATAAGCTGAAATAAGCGGATTTGAATGAAAATAGAGCTTGAAAAAACTGATGTCTGTAAAACAAACAACAAAAGCTGAGGATTACAAAGACGATTAACTGTAACAAGTGCACCATGATTCTAGTATTATTTCATTATTAGATGCAGTTCTGCAACACAAATCAAAGCAGCTGAAATTGCTACAATACAAGATCGACCCTATAACTCATGAAAAAACAGTATAAACGTCATATGCGGGTATAGCGGTGTGAATCTTTTAATTAACGTGGGTTCGAAAACACCATGGTACTTAATTTCGAAGCCTCTCTAGTGGCTAGTTGTTTTCAAACATGAGCTTCTTTCGCACAGCTGTTAGCATTTAACATACGAGTACCTCATTTACTATAACATGCAGATATGTAGTACAACCTAGAGTGCCCTTCCTGGAAATAAGGCCACTCGTGGTCTTTCGTACGCAAGCATAAACAACCTCCCTCATCAATGTCTTTGAAGAGCGGCTTAAGTAAAATGCACTTTCTTTCAACTGATCTTTTGTGTGAGCTAATCAAAAGAAGGTTAATCAATTGAAAAATCATACAGAATGTTCAAAAACTTACATTTTACTGAAACCAATATTGAATAGGCCACTTATGAACGACTGGCATTCTTGCCTCTACTGTTACACGTTGAGTTATCTTGTGACAAAGTCAAGGACCTTGTCTCTGGAATCATTGGGTTTCGTCCCCAGCCTAAATAATCAAGTATCATCCATGTCAACTCCTCATACCAGGGAACTTTGTTTTCTCTCCGATTTCTCTCAGCTCCTGCGTAATTTGTGGATTTTATCTCAGCTTTGTTTTTTCTCTGATTTCTCTCAGCTCCTGCATAATTTGTGGATTTTATCTCAGCTTTGTTTTCTCTCTGATTTCTCTCAGCTCCTGCGTAATTTGTGGATTTTATCTCAGCTTTTTCAAAATTGACAATTTTTGGAAATTCAGCCTCTTCAGTTTTCATGCCTCGTTCGGATCTGGTGTCTGCGCAATCCATGGCTTCATGAAGTGTTGTGTCTTTACCGGTCATTCTTCTTCGAAGCCTTATCTCCCCATCTGGGTCACTCTTTTGAGATTCAGCACCTCTGGGGCCACATTTCTTCATGTCACTATCGAGAGGCGGTCCGTAAGAACCTTCTGTAGCCTGCTTATAACTTTTTAGCGGCAATGTGCCAAATGGGTTTCCCGTACTTGTCAAGCCATCCATCTTACCCCGGGTCGTTTCTGTATCACTGGTGATCGATGAAATTCTACCTGTGCTTAATAACTTCCCAGTGACCTCCATACTGTCAAATGTTTGTTTGCCGTTTTTCTCTTTCAATGATTTGTATGTCTCCTGCTCCTCTGTTTGTCTGTCTGTCTGTTCCGTATGTTTCACAAGTTTCATACGTGTGTCTTTTTCAGTGTCTGTCTTCTGCTGATCTGCTTCTTTGCATGGTTGACAAATATGCTGTTTGGTTTTTGGAGTATCGTCATCAAAAACTTCGACATCAGAGCCTTCATCGACAACCTAGGATAAGAAAAATTGTAGATTTATCATTAAAACAGATAGACATTATACATTCGTGTATATTCTTACTCTCATTTATTAACCTGACATATTCATTTTTTGCACTCTCACTTCATCCAATTTCATTCTAACTTATTCTACTTTATTGAATTTCATTATACTTCCAATTAATTAACTTTTCCTTGCATCTCCCTTTCATTCTTCTTTTATCTAACTTCACTAGCTTACATTTTCTATTCCCATCTTACTTCATCTAGCTACCAGCCTAATACAGAGGTTCCTAGCGTTGGTGACGGCACACATCATCATCATCATCATCATCATCATCATCATCAAGATTCAAATAGGTGAAGGACTGAGTAATTATTGCAGAAAAGGTATAGGTAAAGGTCACAACTACCCAAATGGGGTATGTATCATTTGCAGTTAGGCACCTTACAATTTTTTCCTATATATCAAGATACGGCAAAGTTGAAAATTTCCAACTTGCCACGTAGTGGTTGACGCATCAGAGCAATGGTTGTGAAGAAATTTCTACAATGAGCCTGAAACAGGAATTAAGGGATCTTTGATATCAAACAGGAATTTTTTACAAGAAACGAGAATAATAATAAGAATAATAACCTTGCCGAAGTCACTGTCATGGAGATCCCCAATACTTGGAATAGAGCGACATGTGGTGGTATCTGCATCAATGCACTGTGCACCTCCAATACTGGCAGAGGGAGATTTTGCATTATTTTTCCACGTGCGATCAATAGGCAACACCATACCCTCTGTAGTTTTTATGATGCTTTGTTTACTTAGCATTGAGTTTGGCACAGTTTCTCTCTTACATCCGGACAAAGCAGCATTCAATTCACTTCCTGAATCTTGGTGCGAAATGCTATCCCTAATCATCAAACCTTCTTCAAACTTCTGTTCCATCACTTTATAGTCATCTCTTAGGAATGTCGTTTTTTTGTCCATCGTAGACTCTATTGTGAATCCCTTTTGAATATCAGAGTCTTGAATGGGGCTTGCTTCAGCTTTGATTGGCTCTTGGAGAGATGGTTCTTCTTTTACACTTTCTTCCACTGAGAAGAGTCTATCGAAATTTTGGGGCTTGTATGATCCTAAAGAAGATAACATAAAATAACGATCGTTTAGTTACAGAGTCGAGAATTTCGGAAATGTAATCATAATATTGCTTTTTGGTGTTTTCTTAATCAAGATTCTTTCCCTATTGTTAAAAGGTTACCTGAAGAAGATGAAATCATCAAATAACATTTTAAAGCTGTAGTTCTTTGTACTACATTTTCCTATTATACATTCTGTATAACAAAAAATGTGAGAAACCAATCAGACCATTCTTTAAAAAAAATTTTCAGCATTCCCCGAAGCAGCTTAATCCTGTGAGTTTACTTTGACAAAAATATTACAGTCAGGAGACTTGTCAGGGAAGTGTATTTTCCATTGATACTTATTTCTGATGATACTAATTTCCAAATGTACCAACAGATGAAGAATTAGCCAGTTACTGAACCCTCTAGACCCTTCCATGGGCACTCTCTTCCCTTTGTCAAACATTTTTCCCAACCCATGAAAGGACATGCCTTCTAGAAGCACTTAAAAGCTTAGGGAGGCTTTGCAAGCAAGCAGTACAACAAAATTTATGTGAATGAGAAAGAAGTTGGTAAACATCTGACAAATGACTTGATTGCAGGACAGGAGATAGTATTTCAGCTGAAATTTGGAACCCTTGCACACCCTTACCTGATAAAAACTTTGTCATCTCATTCATGGAGGCTATTTCCTTACCTCTATTCTGACAACCCCTGAAAAAGTGCGCGAGGAGAGGATATGTGGTTATCTGAGCCCCTTCAAAAATACATATCCTGCAAAAAAGAGACAAACTTTATTTTAGAAAAAAAAAGGAAGCATTATGTTTACCTTCTGGTATTCCAATAATGCCAGATTCTGCGAGAATTCGGATGCACACCTTTGATTCAATTTGCTGAAATATTTTAAAGAGATGCCCGATCAACATTGCATTATGCTGCATCCACTTAAAAATGTGCTTCATCTTCTCATTCTCCTTTTCAATATTCTTGTAGACAGAGTTTCCCATTTCTAACACCTCAGCAACAGAGCGCCAATCTTTGCCAAATATACTATCTTGATTCAAGACATCACTCAATTCCCTTCTGGCTTGAAGAGGCAGCAACTCTATTCTATCTTCCAGGGTAACTGCATCTACATTGAAAATGAAGTGATAATATAGTTCCAGGTCCTTTTTACTCTAGTTTTGACCCCATAACCCAAAATCTTACCTATCCTGGAAATATTTTTAGTCAATTTTAAATGATTCTAAAAGATTGAATAAACCACTTTCAACTATTTTCAACTTCTTCTCCTATGAAGAATATGAAGCATTCACACTCCCCTACAATGCTTCTTTACAGACAGATATCATAATGGAAACAATTCAATTGTATTTAAACAAAATGTATTTTCTTGTTTTTCAGACTGAGAAGGGAGTACAGTCAATATTAGGTAGGTACAGTATCTGAAAGTATGAGGGTTGGTTAAGGTATTCGAAAAACTCAATATTTGAAGCAAAAAATGTGAACACAAGGCAGATATCGATAGATTATGCTCTGTTTTCATTCAAACATGAAGCAGTTTGAACGGGGCCTTACTAGATATTGTCAGCGAAAGTGGTTCCCACTTACTTGGTTGTCCCTGAAAACTATCTCGGCTACCGGTGGAGCCCTTCCCACTTTCAGAAGAACCAAATCTTTCTCTTCTACTTTTAGCCCTACTTTCATCAACTAAGCTATAGTGGCTGACTTCATCTTCAACTTCAAAGCTGCTCCAGGAAGCATTTGAGTCGATGCTTCTACAGTTTCTGGTCTTTGCAATACCAGTTTCTTGCAATGGTAGGTCGTTGTTGGTAAAAGCTAGAAAAATCATGTAATTGCATTGACACCTGATGAAAAATTGGATGGGGAAGTGACAGCGAGAAACAATCACTCAAAATTTTTTTTTTCCACTCAATACAATTATTATATTACAATGCTGATATTTTCTTGGAGAAGTACTCATTATAATCATAACTTCATTTCTTATAGATCCCTGCCAATGTTTACATTTTTGGATAGGTAAATGAGATTCCTTCGAAATGCAAAATAGCGCTACTTTAAAAAGTTGCAATTAATTCAATGCCAATTGTTCAGTAAACAAAGAAACTGAAGGGCGTAAAATGTAAACATTGAAAGGCGTCTATGCTATTCACGAAATGAGGTTCCTGATGTACAAGTGCAAAAGGCTGAATAGTCATTTTGTGAGAAGCTATTGGATTTTCCATTCATGTTTAGCACCTTGAACTTATAGTTACCTACATATATGTGAAATATTATGTTCCTTCGTTTGCAATTAGTGCAAATTTTTAGAAAATAATAATGATAATAATACATTAATGTTTATTTAGGAACCAACTACCAGAATGACAAGATATTGCAATCAACAATGTGGAAAAATGTTTCGGCCAATCAGGGCATTTGTTTACTAATCAATCATCCAATCAAATCACTGAAAAGACAATAGATTTTGAAGACTCAACAGCTAAAGTGCCCTGAAAATGGCTGAAAAAGCGAAAGCTGTGGCAAAAATAGCGTTCAGGGTTCTGTTTTTCTGCTGTAAATACGTAAACTATTTGGTACAATTCTTATATTTCTCAAATCTGTGATGGTTTATCTAAATTTTTACCCCTTACGAGGTTAATATTTTAGGTAATTGCTGTAAAAATCCACTCGACAACTCGCTCAAAAAACACTAGCTGAAACAGGGGTGGCCTCAGAACACAGGTAAATATGCGTATCTTCCTAGCACGATAGATTTTATCTTTATGTAGGTAATTAGAAATCTATTTTTGCATCAAATATTATTTTTTCAATATGTTAATCAATTCTAAATAAAAATAAGAAAGAAAATGAGCAAAATACATGTCAATTTCAATTTTTAAATAATAATTTTGCAAATTTGCTCGACCCCCGTTTTTTGCTGCTGCTCAATTTCATTCATCGACGTGTCCGAACTTTTCCATAACTTTTGACATCAAATTTTGTTCAGGGGGAGACTCAAACTGAAATTTTCAAACAGCTGCAAGTACTAAATAATTGGTTGTAATGATGGTGGAGTAGTTTTAAAACAAAAGTAAGGGCTCTGGCAAGGTAAGTTTTAGTTTATTAGAGATATAAGTTATAGTTTATTAGTTAAAATGTTAGTTTATTGTGCCATACTTGCAATTCAAAGCTAAGATTGTTTTTGAGCGAGTTGGCGAGTGGATTTTTACAGCAATTACGGAAAATATTAACCTCGTAAGCGGTAAAAATTTAGATAAACTATCATAGATTTGAGAAATATAAGAATGGTACCAAATAGTTTACGTGTTTACGGCAGAAAAACAGAAGCCTGAACGCTATTTTTGCCACAGCTTTCGCTTTTTCCGCCATTTTCAGGGCACTTTAGCTGTTGAGTCTTCAAAATCTATTGTCTTTTCAGTGATTTGATTGGATGAATTCTTAGTCAAAGAATGCCCTGGTTGGTTAAAAACATTTTTCCACCTTGTTATTGCAATCATTAACCCATTAATCAATCAAGAACTTAATTAATGTATTATGAATTTTTAGCTTGAGATAAATAGCAACACAATAATAGAGAAGGAAAAGTAAGAATGCAATAGAGAAATTCATAATTCATCCTGTTTATTTTGCATGAATTGCTCCTGGAACACCCCCCCCCTCCCTCCATACCAGCTCTCTATATGTCTGCCTCTCATATTAGAATCAAGGGACCCTTAGCATGCATTATCCCTACATTTATGCAATCTGTAAAGAAGTAGAAATTAACTGCATACTTACTCGAGCTTGTGTCATCTTCAGAACCAAAGCTTTGATCATGTTCACCTACACCCTTCTGATTCAAGAAGTTCTGAAAGCAAACTCTCTCAAACTTTTCCTTAAACTCTGATGAAAAGTAATTCCGCTCCTTAACCTGCCCACGGAATTTCTCGAAAGCTTCATCACCACACCGCATCAAATCGTCCATAAATTTATCCCATGTCGCGATGGTTCCTTTGTTTTCCTGCAAGCATTTCATTCGCTGATAATCGTCATCCGTGAAAAAGGGTTGAAAACTCCTCAACATGTCCTCGACGCCACGACAACTGCACACATCAGCTTTCACTTCTTGTAAAACTCGTTTCATTTCTTTGCGCATTTTGGTAATTTTCATCAAAATTTTGCAAATAATGTGATCTTGATTTTTCGAACAATCAGTCTTCTTGGCTTTTCGTCGTCCTTTGTTCGGAGCACGAAATATCACAGGCCTAAGGCTAGCCAACAAAAAGGCCTAAATTAATAAGAAAAAGGCCTTACTCTTTTTTCTCCCTGTGTGAAGAACTGCAATAAACGTTACAAATGAAAGCTATTTTTAAGTTCCATCTCTTCACGAAATCCACCCATTGCTTGATTCCTAGATAATGACAATGTTGAAATGAAATCACGTCTACATCGCCCCAAACTTGAAACTTAGGTTGTTTCGCAACATGGCTTCTCGATTCTCGGAATCCCATTTGTTATCTTGTGACGTCACGAAATACGATATTCAGACGACGGTTTCTCTTGTTGGTGCTTTACGCGTATTTCTTTCTAAGAAACTAGTTATTAAAAACTCAAATGATTGAAAACTGAGGAAACTCGAGACTCCTGAACTGACAAGAAATTGCTAAGAAACTTCCATGATCTTGTTTTGGTAAGATGTAAGGGCCGCTGTTGCTGTACCAGTATTACTGTCTTTATTATCTGCAACTAGTTAATATAAGAGAAGCTATAGAAGATTCTAAAATTCGATTGTTCACAGTATTGTTCCTAGTCTCCATATTGTTCTCGAAAAATGTTTGCTCTCCCAATAATTTGTCCCGAGCTACGGTGCTGTCCAAAAATACGTCTAAGTGATAATTGCTTAGAGATAGAAAAGGAAGGCATTATAGACCCCCTCTCGAACAAAATCAACGTTTTTTTTAACATTGTGACCACAATATAGAAAATGAGGTGGATACACTTTTTTCATTGATTGCTCTGCCTATTATGAATTAAAACGATCTGTTATCTTGAATGAGATTCACAAACTTTACCATACTTCATGAATATGCCAACCTCAGACCAAGAAAAAAATTCTCTAATGACAAATGAAAATGTGGACTAACTGACAGTCTTTAGGAAATTTCTTCAACAGATTTATAGAAAACGTTAAGATTACAATTCTTAATATAATGTCCAATTTTTAACCTTTATTTGAATTATTTGTTCACTGTTAGGCGTAGAGGGGCATTTGCCCCCAAAATAATCCTAAAATTCATTCCTTCACAGCATGGTCCCTAGTCTTCCTATTGTTCTGGAACAATGAGATGGAATATTTTTTCCAAGCTACGGTGCTGGTAAACCAAATGGGGATTTCAAGTAGTCAAGCTTACATACAGTTGATAACATTGGTACAAGGTTCATAATGCCAATACCAATAGGAACAAAATAATACAAAATAGTAATTTTCTTATCAGCTTATACTATATAAATCACACACATTTTTTTATAAGCAATTGCTTTATAAGCAAGTCAGTACTCGACAAGACAAAAATTCCAGTTACCAATTCCGGTACTGGATAGAGGAATGCTAAGCAATTTGAAAATTTTAGTTCTGATCCAATTGGCAATGAAAATCATGCAGCAGCCATAGAGAGGTAGGTTTAAGAACATGAGCCTCAAATAAAAAACAAGCTAAGAACAAACCGAAGCTGACCATTTTTGGTTCAATATGAAAATTTTACGAAATAACCATAAGACTGAGAAACAGTTATGAAAAAAGCTGATGTACAGCACACACATTATGTCAGATGGTTTAGAGAGCCATACTTTTAATAAGATCAACACCACTGATAGCAAAAAGGCTTCCCAATTATTGTAAAAGTAAAAACAATTTAAGAACATTTCATGCTGAAAATAGAGCAATATTTTAGAACAGCCAGCTTCAAATCAATTTTACCGGTGTAATGAAAGAATGTAGTATAAGTGTAGTATTCAATGGTATGGTTGAAAGTTGCATCCGCTAGCTCTTATTCGAGATAGAAGTCTGATATTACAAGTTTGGAATACTGATGCAAGTAGGACTGTTTCTTTAATAAACTTTTATATGTCAACTGATATTATGGATATCTATTTTGGATATTTGCGTATAAAACTCTATATAAACCTTAGCAAAAAGATCCATATTTGAGACGAGAGAAACGAAAACGGTTCACTAAGCTGAATGGTGTGAAATCAGACCTCTTAGATGAAGATCCTTTCGGTGTACCTCAAGGGTCTGTGTTAGATCCTATACTGTTTCTGATACAGATACACGTAAATAACATAACAGATGTCATGAGTTGTAAAATCCATCTTTGTGCAGACGATACAGTTATGATGATAGCAAAGATGAGTGTTGAAAATCTTGGAAGCAAGCTCAACATTGAACTAAGTAAAGCCTAAATTTGGCTCTCCAACACTTAACATCAAGAAAACACTGTACACGATTTTTGAAAACATGAGAAAATTGAGCGAACTTAACATCCATCCAGATTGAAACAGAGAGAATCAAAATAACAGCGTCAAATCGAGAAGGATAAAGAAAGTACTACCCCATCTAACATCTTACACAAAGAATCTCCTTATCAACAGCTTCGTAATACTGTTTTTCAACTACTGCAACGAAGCTTTGTCTTCTGCCAGCAAGACATGTTTGAAAAAACTTGCAGAGCAATTTAAGAAATCTCAAGACCTGAGAGTTAAAAATTGCGGTCACAGAGAGTATAGCATATTTGAAAATTAACAAAAAAATATAGCAACAATGAAATTCAAAAGTTTCAGCGATATCGCTGCGGCATACCTAAAGCAAGGTTTTAGTATTTAACTGATGTGTATACTAGACAGACTAGAGACAGTACATACGTGCGACCTCTGCAACAGACAATGTCACTCACGCATCGGTCTCTTCAGTCACAGACGCCAATGTTCCAGCCAAGCAGACAACTAGGATGCTACCCATGGTCACCCCCTGACCGACGGAGGCCTACTACTACTACTACATACAATTGAAGATTTGCAAAATGCAAAGAGTTACACGTACCTCGTCAGAGAAACCCCTTGCGAATAAAAACATTTAGAGCAAGGCCTGTTAAGATATGGAACGAGCTACCAGCATCAACAACAAAGTTAAATGATTAGCTTTTATTCAAAACAGTACTTTGAGCTAGAATTTTATATTCGCAATGCGTTTCAGTGTATATTGATTGTAATTATTCATCATCTGATTCATCTTTTCATTATAGCACCGAATCGACAGCTTTTATTTATATTGGGTCCTGCTGTAAAAAATTGAGCGTTAGCTCGATTAGCGCAGGCTACCTTTTTTAAACATTAATTATTATCATTATTATTATCATTATATAAATGGGTCACCCCATTAAAATTCCTTTAAATTGATCACTTTAAGAAAAGTAGAAATAAATTTTCATAAATTGAAAAAAGCTAGCTTACAAATCAAGCATAGTTATTACATGTCATGGTAGACTTTTTATAGATCTAACCTTATCTACAAGACCCAATAAGTAGTTGATTTGCTAATTTGTTAATAAAAATATCAGTAAATGTAAAATTGTAAATTTTGATTTGAATTTTATAACTGAAATTTCTTTAAAGAAACGTCCTCGAGGCTATCGTGTTCTAGTATATCGACTTTAGATATGACTCATAGAATCACCATTTGTACCAAAACATAAAGTACAAGTAAATATATGCTTACATGCTCCGATCATGTCTGCATACAAGTGATGATATATTCGATTACTGACAGCGTGATTACTCAAGTTGATTATGTTAATTTATGTTAACTTATTCGACAACATCATAGAGGCTGGGAATCTATGAATTAGATTTAAACGAAGAAAGTTCACAATAATAGGCTTCCATCTAGGTTTTTTCTGTGTGTATTCTTGCACTGTTCCTGTCTTGCTTTATGATTGAAACAAATTTTGAGTTTTAGGCCCAAGCTGCAGCCTGTTCTTTTTGCAGTGCTAACATACACTTAAATTCAGTTGATTTTGATTCACTGCTCATGGGTTTTGAAAGCTCAGGTTTGCAAATAAAGGTCAGGTCTGTTCTTAAAGGGATTCGACTCAGTTTAATTCAATGGCACATGCCGACAGAA
Source organism: Pelagia noctiluca (assembly GCA_963924455.1). NCBI lineage: Eukaryota > Metazoa > Cnidaria > Scyphozoa > Semaeostomeae > Pelagiidae > Pelagia > Pelagia noctiluca. Next base: position 12,130,434 of record OZ004315.1, read on the forward strand.
GCTATGTTCCAACTAGATCATGCCTTATCAATTATATTTTTAATTACGCTGTCTCAGCAGTGTCTAATGCTTTAAGATATGAGGACAATAAGGTTAGAATCATTAAACCATTGAATTCACTATATTGCACACATCGGTATCATCCAATACTAACCCTTAGCTTTCGCACCAACTAAACCACGAGTTATTTAGGTCTAAACTTTGGGTGCGAAAAGAAACTAGAAAGACATGTTTTTGTCACAACAGCAATCAAAGATGCAGCAAAGAACTGAATATCTCGTTTAAAGATTTTACGTCCTCTAAATTTGAATCAGAAAGATTAATCTTCTGTAGGTAAAAATGTTAATTTTTTGTGGTCTTTTTCAAATAAATAAAAGTCGTAAAGCCGAGGTGATTTCATAAGGCTATTAAGTTTATCTTTGCTGTGGCTTTAACCATTATTTCCACTAATTTTGTATAAGAAATTTAATTGCACTTTTTAAGCGTAGTGGAAACTTCCTGTCCTAGGTTTTGCTACGTGAAGTGGAAATTGACATACTAAACATAATTCAGTAAAATTGGTTATGAGAGCTACTACTTTTGATGACCTAAAAACTCGAGTTTAGGGTAAATTGTTCTTTAAACATATACGATGACTACTCTCATGAGTCATTTATAAGTTGTTAAAGCAAAAGAACGGGGTCTTCCAGGGCCCACGCCATGAATTTTGTAGTGGAGGGGCCAAAATTGAAATATGAAAGATTGTACGGCATTCCACTTTTTAGGCCTCAAAATAGCTTAGAATCCTTTAAATTCTCTTCCTGCACTGCAAACCACGTACATATGGGAAAATGACATATTCTCTTTTAATAATAGACACTCGATCCTCGTTTTCACTCCCAAATCTGAACATAGGTGTAACAAATATAACTTTTATAACAGAACTCAACTAACAAGAGCGATGGATAGATCAAATATTTCGACAAAAACGAAAAATCTCCGACCAAGATTTTTACTGATTGTTCGTACTAGGAGTGGCTAAGGGCTCTCCAATTTAGCCTCACGGATCTGAATGGGTGATTTTGTAGAAGTGCTCGCGAGCGAAGCGAGCGAAAAATTTTAGGTTTTTTTGCAAAAGCGTAGGAAAACCATTGGAAGTTCTAAAACACAGTAGTGTCTTAAATGTCTTAAATGATCATCAAACAGCAGTACATTTTAGAGATTATAGTTATGTTCTTACGAAGAGGAGAGTTTGAACCTATCTTAAGTGTCTTTCTATATGTATGAGATGAGATAGAAAACAGAAGGTGAGCATAGCGAGCAACATTTTTTAGTCTACGTTTCCTGGATGTCAGAGGTGATAATCTTGGAGCTGCAGGATAGATGAAGGAGGGCGAATTTACTCTCATTCACCGATAAGTTCTTGCATGTGTCTCCAAAAATGCTCCTATATATGCTTTCTTGTGCAGATTGATAGAAGAATGGTTACACAAACCCTTTTAAGCAGTTTCTCCGACATAATCTTGAAAGTTTCATCGTTATAAGCTATAAAAATTTCTGAGAAACTCACGAATTTTCTAATAATCCCGGCAGATTTTTCGCCAAGGGACATCCCCCTCTGCCCCTAGCCACTGTGTCCCTGCAAAAACGCTTTAGAATTCTTCGCGCTCACAGGAATAAAGCTCCAGTCTCGCTCTATTTACTCAAATTTGGAAAATCTATAATTTTTTTGCCAAATTGGTGGGGGGGCCATGGCCCCTGTGGCCCCCCCGGTGGCGTTGGCCCTGTCTTCAAGCCAGACCCAAAAATTGTAGACCAAACGGAAGGTTTCGTTAGACCCATATTGAAAGCAGTTTCGTCTGACAGCCCTGACAGCAAAACCATCGAGTGGGGGGGAGGAGGGAATAAAAAGGGTAGTTACCAGGGGGCCTGCGAGGGGGCCTGTAGCTCTGAGGGGTCGTAAAATGTACGTTATTCGTGTTTATTCAACATAAGCTGCCTTTGGGACTGTTGAATTAGCCTTCACCATGTGACTCGGCCGTTCCCTGGACGGCTCTGCCTGATAATGAGAAGCTAATTTGCTGGTAAAAATATCAGTAAATATATGATTGGAAATTTGGATTTGAATTTTTCATTTGAAGTTTTTGAACGAAACATTCTCTAGGCTTTGGAATTTATCTACCATGGGGCCCGGCCGTTCTATGGACGGCTCTACCTGACAGCAATATTCTACATCTTACCCTTGCAGCATCAAAATCTTGTGATAAGTCAGGAAGATATAAGTGCTATCAACAGTTCAATTAAATGTATCAAAATCCTTTTTTCAAGCATACATATAGATACCTGTAAATCCATGATAGAAAATTCAAAACATCGATAGACCCAGATAAAAGTGTAAGATCCAAAGTGTTTTTTTTTATATTCAAATAAAATCTTACAACACAATCAATACATAAATACAATATTACATAGACAATACCATGGTGAGCAAAATTGATTTTCCACACCATGGCCATTACAAAAGTGTTATGGTCTGACTTGGAAACTACGTGAAGGAGTGTCTAAAATACCTAATAAGCATGCCATTACTGAAAAAACTTCCCATTGAAAAATCAATCGCTAAAATGATCCTTAAACTTTAAAACTTTTACTCTTAACGCTGAAAACTAAAGGATTGTACAGTATATGTATGTTTTACTGTAATTGTCTACATTTAATCGTTCTATCTTCAAAAATGAAAGAGAACCTACTATTGACGAGAGAGGGATGATATAAATGACTAGCTGTGCTTGACACCCCAGATGCAAGCAAGTCAAGTATCAGATTAGCCTTGGTAGGACAATATTCTTTTCCCTACATTTTGTCTGAGGAGCTGCACCCACCTTACCTCTACTGCGTTGGGTAATTCTCATAAGATGTCCCTTATTTTTTATACAGAGGTTTCAAAGTTGATCAGCAGTTCAAAGACCTTCTGAAATTTCCCTAGAGTCCGGGGAGGGTTTGGGAATGCTTTAGATGACTAACCTCCCTGCACTCATGTCTGATGAAAGGCTTTTTCAAGATGCAGCTTACGTACCATCTTGCCAGGGAAAGTCTTCCTGTTTTTTAGCAAAATCTGAAAAAGGATGATAAGAATTCCATCTTGATTTGTTTTGATTGGTTTGGAACTATAACTGATTTTTGTGGTCTCAAGACAAAGAACAATGAAGTCTGGGCCCGTCCTATAAAATGGGGTGGCTTGTACGACAGATCGTCAGTTGGTCGTTGGCTGTCATAGTCAAGTGTTGAGAATTTTGCGAGAATCTCACGTCTCACGAGGCACACCAAGCTACAAGTAGTAAGATGAAGACGGCTTTGCTTCTTCTTTCCCTTCTTGGGTTAGCACTCTGCATTAGTGGTAAGTTCATCTCAAGTCATTTTGCATTTTCACAGCTTTTAGTACACTGCTTGTTAGATCGTTTCAACCATTTTCGACCTTGGAACCCAGATTTGTTTATGTAGCTGCATAGCCTAAAGCAAATGAATGTAAGCCATTTTTATCGCGGTTAGTGTAGCAATAGAAGTGAGAGGTTAGGAAGCGTTTTGTCGCATTGCTTTTTTTCTAGTCTAGATGCTTGAATTACGCTGAACTGGTTTTAACCATGCACAAAAGTATTTGAATCCATTACAGATAACAGAGTAAATGAGTGGAAACGTAGTAGTTCAAAAATGAACAATGCTTAAAACATTGCGATGCAATTTTATCCATCCGTCGAGTCGAAATGTGGTATGTTAGATTATATGTTAGAATATGGTGAGATAATTTGTTTTCAACTGTAGAATATCGAACAAGTAGCTAGTGAAAAAAGAATTGGGTTGAATTGCTTAGCCATGATGAATTTGATTAAACGGTAAAAATAAAAGATTTGTGCACGGTTGCAGTTGAAAAATCAAAGACATGTTGCAAAAGGCTTCTTATGTACCATATCATCTATGAATAGGTCGAACTGATAATATGTATTTTTCGCCTTATAGGCACTGCGTTGAAACAAGCAAAAGACGAACAGGTTGAAAATGAGCCTGCTCAAGCTGAAAAGCAAGAATTAGAAGACACAGCCTCTGAAGTGGATGAGGACAACCAGGAAGAAGAAGATGAACCAAGAGAAGATGAAGATGAGGATGTAGAAGAAAGTGATGCAGTTGAGCAAGGTAATTAACCGCTTATTAAGGAAACCTCTCAGACTTGTCTACTTTTTGAGGGGTAGTACAGTCTTAACATCAGCATAGCACTTGAGGATGGCGTAGAATATCTGAGACATAGCAAGATATGATAACTAGCTACTAAAGTCTTGCTTTGTCAACGTCCTGCGATTCTTCGTTTCGGTAGCTAATACGTTGCTTAGGGAATATTCCAGTAATGCTTCAGGTAAGAAGAAAGCGGTCTTATTTAGTGGTCTTATTTAGTGTGAAAATAATTCAAAATATTGCTCGTTTTTCTATAGCAAAAGACGAAGTTGCAAATCAGGCAAAGAAGAACCCATCTCATATCACCATCCACATTCACAGCGGCAGAAGAAGAAGATATTACTACTACAGAAGAAGATACTACTACTACAGAAGAAGATATGACTACTACGGAGGGAAATAAATCGACATAACAGAATCTGAACAAGACCTAAGACGAGAACAAGGAGTTGAACGTTGATTTGGAACTTGAGCTTGTAATCCTTACTTTAGTTATTTAGCAGCAAAGGTAGACTCATGTAAACAGTTTTATTTTTTCGGAATTGAAATTAAAGTGCACATGGGACCAAAATCGATTGTTTCATTTACCTGCTTCCTTTTTTTATTGTTCAAGTTGCATAAAGTTGCATTTGACCATCACATTGGCTAAAGCACGAAAGATGTAGGCACGGGTAGGAACGAATAGAAACGATTAAAAAGTGAAAGAAACGAGTAGGGAACAAAGTTGTCGACTGCCAAAAGCCTAAAAGGTCGCTGTAATCAAGATAGTTTGGTTCTTTGAATACTCAAAATCATGCATTTATAAGCATAGATTATTGATGACCATTTATGCTCGTTTTTAACAGTTTAGAAAACTTATCCTTGGAGCATAAGATAGATTTATGAATGAAATTCTGGTCTTACTTTGCCCACTGTACAGGGTTAATGGGATGGAGGTGAATTTGATATTTGACAGAGAACATGAGATGTGGTTGTGGGCATGGAGAGCATTGGGTGAATGAACTTAGGCACGTCACAAAGGCAAAGCAACAAGTGCCTGGAGTGAAGCAGTGTACGGGGGCACATGAGTACAAAAGGCACTAGGGCGCAAGGCCACACTTGGAGTCTAGGTGGATCTTCCTGTTTTTCTTGATGCTTATTATCAAGTGTGTCATATAAAAGGCTGGCAAGAGGAAGAGAGCATTTTTAAAAAGGCGAGTTCAGCTAAAGGCCATTATTGAGCAGCCCTTACTCAGTAGCTTGACTTATTAATGTGCCCTGGAGTTGATTATCTTTTGTTTTAATAATTCCAACCCTAGTTACTTATTCCCTTTTTGCTTATTGAGATAAAAGTGTGTGTACCCCTTTGACGACCTTAAGATTGGCATATATGAAGGCTTAACAATTATTTTGTCTTTAAACAGGGGAATTACCACAACCATCTAGCAAACTGCCTAACTCTAGATTTTATTTCAGATTCAGTTTCTCCATGTTGAAGAGTATCTTAAACTGCGTGAGGCCATTTTTTGCGTGTCCCGGTATTCACTTTATTGATGACCACACCCACCCACGGTATGAAAATAGTTTTTTCTAGAATTGAAACCAATGTATAGAGTGTCACAAGGCAAAAAAGAAATAGTATAATACTTACAACTTTTCTCTTAAACTTAGGGATGTACAGGTTGCCAAAATTTGTGTTGTTGTTGTTGTAAAACATGAAGATGTTTATTTTTTGCATATAGACCAATGAATTCGAGCCCCAATCAATGGTTATACTTAGAATAGTTAAAGTATTGTATCAAAACTATCTACCAAGTATTTTATTCGTCTTTAGGATGTTTATTTGAGTTTCAAGGTAGCTGTTTGAGTTACAAATCACTGAATCACTGGATGGAAATCCGAAATTTTGCACCACCTCTAATCGGCATTGGATAACATGGCTTTTTTAGTGTTAGATCACTGATCTCCAAATGAAGACTGGATCGAGCATCTGTCCTTCTAAAATGAAGTCATTGGCGGCCATATTGGTAGGACCAATTCAATACATTGAGATTCCACTAGGGACTGCTTTTTTCTTTGATGATTGTTGGAATGTTATGAATGCTTAGCCCGAGACTGAATAATCGTGCTTCTATTGTTAGCAAAGAATACAGGCAATATAATTTCTTTGGCAGCCATATTAGGGGGCCGAATGCAAGTCGGAGCAATTGGCTTCAACATCTGAATCCAGAGACAACAGAATGCTCGATCCAGTCTTCTTTTTGAGATCAGTGGGTTAGATCATGTTGTTTCACCACCACAATCTTGAATAGTAATTACTTGCCGGTGCTCTCTTTTCAGAGATGCCTACACTCTTTTTTTATGAATATTGAGGTTCAAAATTGCCAAAGAACAATGAAAATTTAAGAATAAACAATGGGAAAGTTGAGGCTCAGGAGAATCTTAAGTATTCCTATAAAGAAAAAAGAGTGTATTTATCATTAATGGTTAATGGTTGCAAGAATTGAATTGCAGAATTTTCAGGTAGTGACGGTTTACAACACAAATGGTTACCTTGATACTCAAATAAACCTCCTAAAGAAGGCTTAGTTAGATGGTAAATAGTTTTCATACAACGTCTTAACTATTTCTTATAACCATTGATTGGGACTCGAAAACTTTGGGTTTATAGATATTTCTTCGTTTTTCAACAACAACAATAACAACACAAACTTCGAGATGCTGTACCTCCTTCAATTCGAGAAAGAAGTAGTAAGTTTTATACCATCTATTTCTTGCCTTGTGGTACTCTAATAAATTAATAAGAAACAAAATCTGAAATAAAATTTAGGGTTAGTTGTCAGTTTGCCAGATGGTGGTGGTAATTTCCCTGTCTGCTAGATCGTGGTCTCAAAAGACAGTTGCACAGACGCAAAGGAAGCGGAACATTTATTTGGATTTATCATTGACACCAGTACTCAGTCAAAGCATTGTGTGGGAAAGGTCGAATCAGTTCTCAATCCAATACTTCCTGTGCGTACTTCCTTTACGCTTCTCATGATAGAAATAAAACCAATGAACGAGCAGCAAATCAAACAATGCAATAAAACCCCGGTGTCTGATTGGGTAAGATCAAAATTACAAACAAGTTTAGCAATTCCTGAATCGTCAAGAAACTTCAAGTCTGCTCTAATTCGTCAGTCAAAAAGCTTCCGATTTATTTTAGGATTTACATCCATTTCGTTATTTTCAAGTTAGTGACTGTGTATTTCCACACCTTAGTGCTGTGGTTTTATGAATTCTATTGAAGTTTTCATTTCAACATTTTTATCTTACTCTCTGATCAACTCGGTGTGATAAAGTCTTTCCTCTCAAAATGAGCAGTGGGACAAGCTGGAACATCGCCTTTACTGTGGTAGGCTTTTCTTACGTATTCTTTCTTATTTTTGATTTTTGCTCTGACTACGGTCAATTTTTTCTTTCAAAACCGATGTTTATAATTTTTCAATTAAATATTGGGTTTCTCATTGGAGGCCAAATTTCAAATTCAAGGCTTAGGCAGCCGATGACAAAACATTTCGGCTCTGTTGCTCAAACAGGTCATTCTTGGTCTGTTGATATGTGAAACGAAAAATTTTTATTAGTTCTTAAATTCATAGTATGTATATCAATCTTAAAGTTGTTACTACTTCTTTTGGCCCCAAATCATTCTTGCGCGGTTCAAGTAGCATACAGTAATAAGTTATAAGAAACTTTTCTAAATCTTTGTATCATAGTTTCTTAGTTTTCACCCCAAATATCTCGCCAAACATGGTAAGAACTAAATTCTGAAAATCTGGCCCTTTCGTTTCTTACAAACAGAATGAGATAAGAATAATTTGGTGCCTCCATTTTATTTCCAAACATAATATTTTAAAATTTGATTAGTTAAGTACATACATAACAGATTTTTACACAAACTTTAATCCTGGCCAAAGGTAATGGGATTTCGATTATTTGTTCCATGAATCCCTCCTTTACTTCCATGGGACAATGTTGAGGATGCCATACATGGTTTGTGAACTCAAAACTGTTCCAGGGCGGAGGAAGGGGGAAAACACAACAAAAGGGATGATAGACAATTCCTATGTTTTTTGAGAAGTTCCTTAGTCTTGGCTAGGTTGTAGGTAAGTTAAAAGCGAAAATCAAATTATTTTATAGTGCATAACAGCGTTTGAATTCCATTTCAGGCTCTCTTTGGAATCCTGAGTTGTTCATTAGGTAAGCAAATGTCTCAGTTTTGACTTTATTACGTGTTCTGGGGTGACATGGGAAATCTGGGGTATGTACCACGCGTAATTTCATTAAGTTGCACGAAAAGAACAATCTAGATAAATCTATTACACTCTTTTTTCTTTACCCTATAAGAATAAATTTTATAAGAATATTGAGGGTCAAAATCGCCAAAGAACAATGAAAATTTAAGAATAAACAATGGAAAAGTTGAGGCTCAGGAAAATTTTAAATATTCTTATAAAAAAGGAGTGTAGCTTAATCTCCGGAATAAGCTAGTTTATCTAATATTTCTGCATTTTGCTAATTTATGAGATATTCTAATTCCTTTTTAGGTCAAGCCGCAGAACTTGGTGCATCAATTGGAAATGGAGAAAAAAAGCACGGTGGGTATCTATTGTTGAATAGTTTTGAATATAAACTGAAGCACGTAGTCAGGGGCGCAGTGGCTGGCCCCCAGCAAAAATTCTGTCAGAATTATCGTGAAATTCGTCAGATTGTCAGAAATGTTTTATGGCTTAAAAAGATGAAACTCTCAATAAATTAGTCGGGGAAACTACTTCGTTCGACCATTCTAAGACTAAGAGTGTTTCGTTCGACCATTCTAAGACTAAGAGTGTTTCGTTCAACCATTCTAAGACTAAGAGTGTTTCGTTCGACCATTCTAAGACTAAGAGTGTTTCGTTCAACCATTCTAAGACTAAGAGTGTTTCCTTCAACCATTCTAAGACTAAGAGTGTTTCGTTCAACCATTCTAAGACTAAGAGTGTTTCCTTCAACCATTCTAAGACTAAGAGTGTTTCCTTCAACCATTCTAAGACTAAGAGTGTTTCGTTCAACCATTCTAAGACTAAGAGTGTTTCGTTCAACCATTCTAAGACTAAGAGTGTTTCGTTCAACCATTCTAAGACTAAGAGTGTTTCCTTCAACCATTCTAAGACTAAGAGTGTTTCCTTCAACCATTCTAAGACTAAGAGTGTTTCGTTCGACCATTCTAAGACTAAGAGTGTTTCGTTCAACCATTCTAAGACTAAGAGTGTTTCGTTCAACCATTCTAAGACTAAGAGTGTTTCGTTCAACCATTCTAAGACTAAGAGTGTTTCCTTCAACCATTCTAAGACTAAGAGTGTTTCCTTCAACCATTCTAAGACTAAGAGTGTTTCCTTCAACCATTCTAAGACTAAGAGTGTTTCCTTCAACCATTCTAAGACTAAGAGTGTTTCGTTCAACCATTCTAAGACTAAGAGTGTTTCCTTCAACCATTCTAAGACTAAGAGTGTTTCCTTCAACCATTCTAAGACTAAGAGTGTTTCCTTCAACCATTCTAAGACTAAGAGTGTTTCCTTCAACCATTCTAAGACTAAGAGTGTTTCCTTCAACCATTCTAAGACTAAGAGTGTTTCGTTCAACCATTCTAAGACTAAGAGTGTTTCGTTCAACCATTCTAAGACTAAGAGTGTTTCCTTCAACCATTCTAAGACTAAGAGTGTTTCGTTCAACCATTCTAAGACTAAGAGTGTTTCGTTCAACCATTCTAAGACTAAGAGTGCTTCCTTCAACCATTCTAAGACTAAGAGTGTTTCCTTCAACCATTCTAAGACTAAGAGTGTTTCCTTCAACCATTCTAAGACTAAGAGTGTTTCGTTTGACCATTCTAAGACTAAGAGTGTTTCGTTCAACCATTCTAAGACTAAGAGGTTCAACCATTCTGCTACCATTCTACACAGGGAAGTATTTATAGGAGAATGTCTAGAGACTGTCTTGCCTGGACTTCTCGGCCAGGGACTATCACCACGACTCACCCGATAGGGGGGCTATTAGGTCTCCCGAGAGGGGGGGGCGAGACTTTCAAAGAAGAAAATTTACATGGGGCGATGGAGGTCATTCTACAAACAGTTGGAGGTCTGGGAGGCGCTGTCAGCTCCGAAGCGGGTCCAAAACAGAGTCCTGATAGGGGACAGGGGGAAGCCCCCGAGAATCTGCATATTACGAGGCTTGAAAATGGCTGAGGATCTGCTTATCAGCACACTGTAGAAGAAAAGAAATACCCACAGTGTATAGCACTTTCTAAAAACAGTTAATGTATAGCAAGAGTCAAGGAAACTTACCTATTAAATGATATGGACGGAGAACGTAGGGCAACAAAATAACTTTCTCACTTACATAGCTACTACCGGGTTGACCGAAATAAAGTATACCAATAAGAATCAATATAACAAGAAATCTGTAGGATCTCCAAACTCCAGACGAAGCCTAAACGATGTGCAAAGGGCTAAGCTGTCATTTGGTATTGGTTCTGTATCGTATTCTGCTACAACATTTAGTTGTGGAAAATTCGAAATTAAAAATTTCTGAGGCTCAAATTCAGTCAAAATAGCAGCCATTTTTCTGTTTCATCCTTTAGACAACAACATGTCCACTTTAAACGCTCAGTTGGGAGTTTTAATTGAGGGGATATTATAACTTACTTATTTTTCTTTTCGTACACTTGTGTTAGCTCTGGAGAGGGCTGGTTTTACCGTCTTTTTACCGTTTTTCCTGTGTCCAGCCGTGGAAAAACCATTCGAACATATTTTTTACCACCTTTTAGTTTTCCCCGACGGACGGGGGGGAGACTAATACTCCCCGACAGGGGGAGCTATAGCCTCCCCTGCCAAACTCTAGCACCAGCCCTGTTCTCGGCAAACGAGAGTAAATTCGCCATCCCTCATCTGTCTTGTCGATTGTAAGATCAACATCTCTGATATTCAGGGAGATTTAAACACAAATATTTTGATGGCTGCGCTCCCTTTCCGTATTTCTCGTGTTGAGTACTAAACGCTGCGTAGTATCCCGTGGGTTCCTTGTTCCTTGTGCGTTGCTTGGCTAAAATGGCAACTTGTCTAACATTCCTCGACCTCTTCGATAAATTTATTATATCTATCCACCTTCATGAGTGGTTCTTGAGCCATCTAATTGAAAAAATACGTAAACTTTAAAATGAGGTATCTCTAAAAAAGTCTTCTTTTCCTACCACATTCGTAAACGTGTTTGGGACAGTGGAAATATGATAACCCTGTCCTTTATTCCAAAATATGGTTGTCATGTCTTTTTTGTAGGTTTATAGTTTGGCTAATATAGTTACTTCCACTGCATATGTTACAAGAAAGAAAATATAGGACATTTGTGCTTTTGCAGGTTACGTGGGATTTTATTTGCCAATCTGTTATATTAGCTGTTGTAATTTTTTTCTACTTTCTTTATTTCTAGTTAGTGCAATGTTAATAGCTACTCGCGTTAATAATAGCTTTACAACATGAAAAATAAATTAAATATAAAATCAACCTAATGTTTTAAAAGCTGACCAATTCACTTGTTCAATTTATATAGCCAATGTTTGAAATGTATTGTCTGCATAATCTACAGGGATAATTGAATGACGTGAATTTTTTAATATGTTCTTTGAAAATCTCCAAAATGTTGATATTTATTATTTCTGGTGGGAGGTTGTTGTTGTTCCATAGTTGGCAACACCTATAAGAGACAGTATCCAGGCCGTACAATAGCGTATTTGGTTTCTCTTGTATGAAAGGTACACTTCGTAAATTATAAGTAGCTTCATTAGATATTCTAAATACTTCATTCATGAATGATGGATTATTCCCGTTAATAGTTTTATAGATTTCTGTTGAAAATGTTTGCAGGTTCCTAAAATTGTCTACTGGTTGTAAGTAAAGATAACCTTAGTGCAAGATTCATAATTTCAATATGAATAAAAATTATAGGAACCAAAATAATTTTCTTATCAACTTATACGATATATACTTTTTTACTTGATACTTTAGTTTCACTAATTTCTTTTCTGCAATCTTACAATTTTACTTCAGCGTGTGGGGATGTCTGCCCGGCATATTACAGTCCGATTTGTGGATCAGATGGCAACACGTATTCAAATCCATGCTTCTTTCGAATTGCACGCTGCAAGAACCCAAAGCTAACCATGGCACACGCTGGGAAATGCAAAAAAGGTTTGCAAGATACTTTCAATTTGTGAACAAAAACTTTTATTCATTGGTTGTGTTTTCATTTCACAAAGCGTAAAGAAAACCATAAATCACTTTTTGCAGGATAATGCAAACTCTTGTATTGGATCTCTATAAACACCAATTTTTGTATCAAAACTCTCCCAACTTTCAGTGAACAGTTTGTAAATATCAATTTGAATCTTTACAAGCGACTGGATACAAGATTCAGTGTATCACATACTTTTGTTTTAGCAGGTTGTGATGAAGACTGCCCATTAGAAGTCAAACAACTTTGTGCAACTAATGGTTTGACATATGTTAATCGATGCTATCTGAGAATCGCTCAATGCCGCAATCCAAAAATTAGATTTTCGCATTCTGGAAATTGTGGACAGGGTGAGTTTTCATTCTCTACTGTTTTCTCAAATTCAATCATCACTAACATGTTTACTTTTGGACATATTTGCAGTGGAAAATTCAGTATCTATTAAATCACAACTGCAGCTAGTGTTTGAAAATCAATTTTATAAATCAAACAAACATATCGTAAAGTTTTATATACACCTAGTTGTTTTTAACATTTTGTTGTCTCAAAGGGAGTTATTTTGTCTTGCTATGATTCTGATTATTCAAGAACGAGGCCATGCTATTGAATATAAATGTATTCCTGTGATTTTGAAATCATAGCTGCTTTAGTCCATCATCTAGCATTGAATTTTCTGTGACCTCACTGTCTAGGGAAATCCAATTAAAAAATATAAGTTTAGCCTTGAAAGTCAAAAATGAGCAGATAACGTCACAGCTCCAGTCTTCTTACAAGTAAAAATGTCATTCCTTCTTTCTTACTGATTTCTTTCCTTGACAGTGAAAATCACAACCAAATTGAATGTGTTCTTGATTCATCTATTTGTCAGATTGTGAGAGAATATGCACAACGGAATTCAAACCAGTTTGTGGTTCAGACCGTCAAACATACGGCAACCGGTGTCATCTGCAAGTCGCACAATGCAAGAATGAGCACCTCATGTTTGCATATTCTGGGTCGTGCAAAAGAGGTAATTTTCATGATTGTTCTCTTGGTGCTTCTTCTTTAAGCAAATTCTTTACTTAATAGCGTTTTTATTTCTCATTCTTCTGAAAACAATAAGTTTCTATCCCCCCCGCCAAAACAATTCCTTAAAACTTTCTACTACAAAATTAAAAGGATTCTGTGACTTTCGAGAAATTCTCTATTTAGAATTTTCAAGAGTATTCAATGGTATTGTTGAAAGTTGCATCCGCTAGCATTTTTTGGAGATAGAAGTCTGATGTTACAAGTTTAGAATACTGATGCGAGTAGGACGGTTTCTTTGATAAACTTTTATATGCCAACTAATATCATACAGACATCTATCCTTATGACACTTGATATAGCCTTGCCAAAGATCTTCAAGATACAAATTTCTTCCCCTTGATATCCTGTTCATTCTTTTTTGCAGTTTGTAAGAGGGCATGCCGAAGAAATTACAATCCTCTGTGTGGCAGAGATGGCAAAACCTATTCAAATCCCTGCTTATTTCGGATAGCTCGCTGTAAGAACCCGAAATTGAAGATCGCACATCAAGGACCATGCAAGTCAGGTAAATATGTTAATATCTAATTAGATTAAGGTATTTTTCAAGTAATATTAGCTAATGTTATAAAGAAATCTATTACTTATTTCAGGAGAGCCACGCCAAGGAGAGATTCAAGTCTGGTACATCTTGTAATTTTATAAAAGCCAGTTGGAGCTCAGTACTAAATTCTTTTGTTAGAAAGTAAATTGAAACCTCAGATCAGAGCTCTTTAGCAGCTTATCAATTTTTGTGTCTCTTTCGAATTGTCATAAGATGGTGAATACAGGGTCATATTGATGCTAAGTACTGTCATTTAGGTTGTTTGGGTCTAAAATCCTTGCACTTTTATGAAATCAAACCTATGGAGAAATGCATGACCAAAAATATTTAAATAATTTGCTTTATTTATTCATTCATTAATTTTCTTGTTTCTAATTCATTATTTTTTTAATTCACAATAGGTTGCGACAAAATATGCTTCCCTGAATTCAAACCAGTTTGCGGCTCAGATCGCCAAACGTATGGCAACCAGTGTCATTTGCGACTTGCTCAATGTAAGAATCCGAAGTTGAAGCTTGCATATCGTGGGCGTTGTCGAGGTAAGGATTTGCTTTATCCATTATTGCTAGTAACTCGAAGTTGGCTTTTTGGTACACTGAGGTACACAACAAATTTGATGCACGTTCATAACGGATTTGTTGGAGTTTTTGCTTTAGGCCCCGAGTTGATATCAATATCATGGTTTGCAGCCCTTGTATCAAGCTCTTCCTTCAAAAATTATATTTTTTTTGTAAGTTCTAATTCTTACCCCAGATTTTCAGCTAATGGTCCAACTTCTCGTCCAAACATCCGTACCATGAACATAGATTTTATCTGGTAAACTAGACTTATGTTCTTACTTTCGTATTGCAGGATCTCACTCTAACACAACCGATGATCTTCTTTCATTTCTTTACAGTCTGCAACAGAGTTTGTCCTGATATTTACAAACCCATCTGTGGTAAAAATGGCAAGACATACTCTAATCCTTGCGAGTTTCGCATTGCACGCTGCAAAAACACCAGATTAAGAGTCGCATATAAAGGACGGTGCAAGTCAGGTTGGTTGGTTTAACATTTTCAGCTCATCTGCCTCAGCAGCAATTATGAATAAGATTTGTTTACAGCATTATCTTTCAAATGCAAACCATGAAAGTTGAAGCAGATATACTTGTTTCTATCAAGATAATTTGTGAGAAGAAAATGACCCGTGTAGGACTCGAACCCACGACCTCTAGATTGGTGCTCTTGTGCATTACCTCTGCGCACCGAGGCCTCGAGATAACCCGACCCATTTCACTCACACACTAGAGTACCTAGGGATCGTGGGTTCGAGTCCTACCCCTGGTCACTTTCATTCTCACAACTTTTCTCAATAGATTTTTAAAATCCTGCTTTTTCTAAAGTATACTTAGTTCTGTTGTACGTATTTTCAATTCTGATGAATAATTACTCACTTAGTAAGTTTATCAGTTATGAGAACTATTGCGGGTACACTAGTTCGTTATCGATATCAAAAGAAGCAAAAATAGACAACTTTCCACAAAGTCTCTTTAAAATTAGGAACAATACTCCGATCCCTGTTAGTTTCAGTTGTAGAAATACACACCGCAATATGACTTGAAATAAGCTACTTGGTTGAATATGATAACGAATAACATACACAGCTATACGCTGCAATATCACTTGAAATAAGTTACTTGGTTGAATGTGATAACGAATAACATACATAGCTATACGCTGCAATATCACTTGAAATAAGTTACTTGGTTGAATGTGATAACGAATAGCATACATAGCTATACGCTGCAATATCACTTGAAATAAGCTACTTGGTTGAATGTGATAACGAATAACATGTATAGCTATACGCTGCAATATCACTTGAAATAAGCTACTTGGTTGAATGTGTTAAGGAATAACATGCATAGCTACACGCTGCAATATCACTTGAAATAAGTTACTTGGTTGAATATGATAACGAATAACATACATAGCTATACGCTGCAATATCACTTGAAATAAGCTACTTGGTTGAATGTGATAAGGAATAACATGCATAGCTACACGCTGCAATATCACTTGAAATAAGTTACTTGGTTGAATATGATAACGAATAACATACATAGCTATACGCTGCAATACCACTTGGAATAAGTTACTTGGTTGAATGTGATAACGAATTACATACATAGCTATGCGCTGCAATGTCACTAGAAATAAGTTACGTGGTTGAATGCGATAAGGAATAACATAAATAGCTATACGCTGCAATATCACTTGAAATAAGTTACTTGGTTGAATGTGATAACGAATTACATACATAGCTATGCGCTGCAATATCACTTGAAATAAGCTACTTGGTTGAATGTGATAAGGAATAACATGCATAGCTATACGCTTCAATATCACTTGAAATAAGTTACGTGGTTGAATGCGATAAGGAATAACATAAATAGCTATACGCTGCAATATCACTTGAAATAAGTTACTTGGTTGAATATGATAACGAATAACATATATAGCTATACGCTGCAATATCACTTGAAATAAGTTACTTGGTTGAATATGATAACGAATAACATAAATAGCTATACGCTGCAATACCACTTGGAATAAGTTACTTGGTTGAATATGATAACGAATAACATACTTAGCTATACGCTGCAATATCACTTGAAATAAGTTACTTGGTTGAATGTGATAACGAATTACATGCATACGTACATAATTTTATTTGATATGCAGGTTTGTTTTTGGCAGAATCTAGCTGCTTACATAGATACACTGTTTAAATAATGAGAGATGATGTTATAAAAAATAATAGTGGCTTGTATGAAAGGTTTTAAGCCATTGAACGTAGGAATTGATGTTTCTTTGTTGAAGAATCGCAAACTTTAAGACCTTGTTCCGTTATAAGATAATATCGACACTGTTGAAGACCAGCGCAGAAATAATTGACCAAGAAATTGATTTTTGTGTTTCTCAAATTCTACCATCACCCTTCAATTTTAGTATCTGTGTTAGAATTTTTTAATAGACCTCCCCCTCTTACATCAGTATTCGGCCATAAAGATGGATCGATGAGATACTTTTTGTGTATTTTCAGACACTGAGTGCTATGGCCTAGGCAGACCCCTCGTGGATTTTACCGGAAGAAAGGTATGCTGTGGAAAATGCTTTAAAAGAGTGACCTGCCCACCTGGCTCCTATTGCCATGTTTTGCCGGGTGATAGGTCCTCTGTCTGTTGCCCATATTACCGCAAGGCAAAAAGTATGTATTTTACAAGTTTTTCGTTACACTCTTTTTTATGAGAATACTTGATTTTTTCTGAGCCTCAATATTCCTAATCTTTTTCGCAATTTTGACCCATGGAATATTCTTAAATTATTATTATGCTACAAATGCCAAAAAACATATTCTATTTCCCATGAAACAGAGCTCATGGACACTTACATCAAAATATGGGTGAGTGTATTTAAGCCATTTCCTGTAAAAAGCACAGAAATAGAGGTAAAAAAATACTTGCTAAAATGTTTTCATAAGATCGTGAGCCTAGCAATATTCTTAAGATATTCTTGAATTTCACCAATTTTGAGCCTCATTATTCTTATAAAACACATTTTTATGAAAAAAGAGTTTATGGATGCTTTGTAGAATCCTGTGTGAGGATGGCGAGAAAAACCTAAAACATTGCGAGACGTATAACTCCTAAAGCGTTTTGTTTGACAACCTTTAGATTAATGTCTTACAGAAGGAAATCCTGTTTAGGCAAAATTTGGAGAAAACCACGATATTGTTTTTTGCCGTGAGATGTGTTAGATGGAAGGAGGAGGCTCAAGGACAAGAAATACGATTCTTCCTCCTAGGCCTATTTCGAAGGCATTCTTACGAAACTTAATGGTCTTTTTAACTACGTGCGTGTCATTCTCTCAAAAGTTTTTGCTTGCCATACTCTTCTACTATTTTTCTTCCTATCCAATTTTTTCATCTCTAATGTATCCACTCCAATTTGCTCACTATGTAGTACTTAAATGCGAGTCGTCTCTTGACCTAGATTTGGAATGAGCCGTGGCCCATATTTGTGTTCCGATCGGATTTTGTGAATTCTGGGGATAGGGATGCAGAACATGTCACTAAAATGAAACTAATACTAAAGAAATCTGTGTGGAGTAAGATAACCCAAGAAGGACTTGAAATTTCGACAGGGATTCCATCTCTGTGAATTCTGGGGATAGGGATGCAGGGCATGTAACTAAAATGAAACTAGTACTAAAGAATACTTTAAATAATCAAACTTCCCTTCTAGGTAAGAATTTCAATACTAAGCTTGAACTAGAATCACTCAGAAAATACGTATGTGCATGTCACATGGAAACAATGGTTCAAAATATGACAATTTTAAACTTAGGCTCTTGTTTCGAAGTGTGTAAAATGATTTTTGTTTCAGAAACTAAAGAGACGGAGGAGTAAGAGAATCAAAGACTTCGGTAGAGATTAACTAGACACTGGCTTCCAAGAGACGCTGTAGCTAAACATACCACAGTTTCACGGATCAACTACAAGATATTACTTCCAGGTTTGACATGATTGCCTACTTCGGTTAGATTTTTGAAACTTAATATTACATGTCTATAGGATGTGATTTATCATCTTTTGCGAAAATTGGCAGGGATTTTTTTCTATTCGTATTTGCACTACCTTTCTTCTCGGTGAGATTACTGATCAACTTTTCTTTATAAGACCTCCATTCGAGTTGTTGGCAAAATGCTGTGTGCAAGTCACGGTCATTTGGATAGGTTTTCAAGCACGCGAATAGCTGGTCTTTGTGTGCAGTTTTTAAACATTGCAGTAAAATATGTCTCTTTATCAGAATCATTTCACACCCTGAGCTTACTAGAATGAAGCTTCGCTGAGGCTTAGAATAGTCTTCTTCTGTTTCACTCTTGAACAAACCCTGGGAAATTAAAATTAGTTATTATTAATCAAAAGTGGAGCCAGTTTATCAAAAAACTTAGGCAGGTACCGACAAGAAGCCTAGTCTAGATTTTTTAATGATAATATTTCTAGCTTACTTACGAAAAAGTCTCCTTTGCAAAGAGTAGCCACTTTTACGATGACATTTTCATACTCTTTCTCCTCAACAGCCTTGGTATCATTTTGTATTTGAAAAACGTTTCCAATCGAAGCCTGCCGTCTTCGTATCTTTGCAGCTAGACCAGATCCTCCAATAGTCGTCCTGGGCCTGAATTCACTCTCGTATTCCCACTTCAATGTTTTAGCATTCTCGTTCTCCTTCGTCGAGACATCTTTGGAAGCGAATTTTATTTGCATGCTTGGCGAGGATGCGATTTTCCTTAGCGTCTGCCTGCCCTGGAGGGGTTTTATATGCGTATCTCTGCAGTCGAAGCTGGTTTGTTCGCTTTTAGATACGGAAGTCTTGAGATCCCTTGGAACGGATTGCCGTCTTCTGCCTAGGTTCATGCCTGGGTTGGCTCTGCAGATGTTTCTGAGAATATCACATTGACCCTGTCAAAATGATAGTAATATACAAAATATGTATTTTAGTTTCACCCGTAATGTCTTCGTGTTACTAGGTTCTGCATAATTTGAACAACAACTCTTTCATAGGTGTAACATTTCCATAGAATCATGATTATTGGTTAGATCACTGGGCTGTATTATCATAGTTTATAGAAGTAGATGGTTAGAAAACCTTTTGTTTTACGTCTTTGTTTCACATATGATGTTGAGCAGTACCTGAAATTGCAAAGTGCATACCTTATCTTCTTTCCTGACCGTAAATATTGAAAATTTACAAATAGCCTTCATAAAAATGGTGGTGAATGTATAAAACTTTTTATTGATCGCTAATATTTTTGCATAAAGAACTAGAAAAAGACTTTAGTCTATTTTTTCAAACATGATTCTGTTGGCTGAAACAAAGGCACACCAATACTCTCTACTCTTTCGATTTTGAACAACTTGCACAAAAAGATACAACTATCGGTTTCTAAACCATCTGCCTTTATAAACTATGGTACCATAGTGCGTATAGATACCTCTCGCGCGTGATTTATACATTTCTTTTTCCTGTGTACATTTGCTTTTTTTAATTCCGATTAGCAAGCCTTAGGCCTATATACCTGGCTTTAAATTATTTGACTGGACTAGGCTATTCAGCAATAGCTTTTCACCATTGTTCTGGCATGCTGAACTGATTAATAGCAGCTTGCTGGAACTGCTACAAGCACAAATATTTCTTGCGGAGAAGCAGGATTTGGAAAATCAATCGAGATGATTTGTGAGAATGAAAATGACCCGTGTAGGACTCGAACCCACGATCTCTAGATTCGTACTCAGAGCGCTACCACTACGAAACCAGGGCTTCGTTCCCTTGATTCTCTTGATTTCACTTGTTTCCCTTGATTTCACCAAACTACTCTCCAACAAGTTGGAAAAAATACAACTCGATATTATAGAATGCAATGACATACTATATAAAAACTGACTGAATTGGTGTTTACCTTAAGACAGAAGTAGACGAATTCTGAATCTTTTGTGTCTCTTGCTACGATTTTGTCTGAAAGATAGTGGTACGTCGACGATTTCTCAGCCAAGCTTTGAAGAATTTTTCTGGGAAGTTTATTGAAGAATTGTACCGATCTAAAAATTGATAAGAATAAACAGTTGGATACAATTAGCCGGAAAACTTTGTGTGTATGGGGCTGGTTTAGAAGTTAACAGTTTTGGAAGACAAACCAATACGTTGTGAGTTTGTTTAAGTAAACTGAAGTAGGTGATTATCTCAAGGGGATCCTCAGCCCAATTTATGATTCCACTCTTTTGATCTCTCAAACTAACTACTCAGGGGCAAATCTCATTTTTTCTCATTTGACTTTCACGCTGACCAGGATATTCACAATCATATTTAACAACTTCTATCAGCTACCAAAACATAGTCAATGGAGGAAATGATCTGGAAGCCTTTTATTATGTCTCATTGTAAACGTTTTTCAACTGTTACCGTGCACAAGGCGTTGTCAAATATTTTGTCTAGATTGACATGGTTAGGCAACTGAACCCAATTTTTCTTTCCCGCTGTTTCGTTCGATACATTCTAGTTGCAATATCATCAGAATGTTTCAATCGATGATTCGCTGAACAACCTTTCTGTTCACATACCCATATTCTAATAGAATTTGAACAAACATTTGTCGGCTTTCGTCTAAGAGCATTTCAACATCAAGAATAAAGCAAACATGGCTTTATATTCTCTTCTAATGACTACGATAAAAATAATGAAAGATAAAGAGTGTAACCTCCTTATTGCTTTGTTCAGAACTAGGCCTTAATTCGAAGCAACAGCATGTGGATATGCAAATGTCATATAATGAATGAAGTGATAAGAGCATTTACTTGAAGAACTCAACTCGTTCAGAAATTTCCTGGATGAAACATCTGTCTAAGCCAAGTGCTTTCACATCATCCAGATCAATAACCAGGAAATCAGTTGTGGATAAGCAGACGGCAGTTTCTTGTCGTTCTGTTGCTTTGAACAGTGCTTCTTTCTACAAACAAAATTCATAAAATGAGTTGAGGGAGTAAGCAGCACAGTTAAATTAAGTAACATAAAGTTTCTCGGAGGCAGAGATACAAAGCGTCAAATGAAATAATTAGCATATGGTGATGAGTTGCAAAGCAGAAACAAAATTAGAATTGGAAGACTTGTAATGAAGGTGAAATAAACGACGAGACAGAAAGACATGACGAGGAGATGTAATAAAAGAGTAAAGAAAGGAAAAGACTAGGGAAATAAAAGCAAATGAAAAGAATGCTTATGAAAGAAGAAATAAAGTAAAGCAAAAAGTTTTGTAAAGAAATGTTCAAAATGGAGATGCTCAAGAAAAGCCTGAGAAGAAGTCTGCAAAGAATGCAAATAAAAAGAAGATTTTGAAAAACCAACAAACGATTTTGAAAATAATGGTGGATCTCATTTCACGTAATTCAATCTTATATTAGTCAAATTTTGCAACGACCTATGTCTCCTACGGCTGCAGTCAAGTATTTTTAACTATGCATTGCTAATAGACATTTTCCTATTCTTCATTGCATGAAATGAGATATTTACCATCTTTGCAAGATGTCTATTTAGGCAAAGCAAGGCAAAAATCAAAGAGCACAATCCAAAATGATTGCAAACAAAGCTGAATGATATTTAGATTATCAAAATAAAGGCTTTCAAGTCAAAGCAAACCATTAGCTTTAAGCAAGGAAGAGACACATCAAAAGAAAAACTCAAAACTTTCGAAGCAGAAGGGGGTCTAGAATTGACATGAAAATATACAGAGAGGCCAGCTTCGCAATAACACCCAAAGGCCCTAAAGATATAATACAATAAGTGGTTAATCTTACCCCGAAGGAGTCTCCTTTTTTCAAAATTGTTTTATTTGATGAATTCCCGTTTGAATTTTCTTCTTGCTCGCTGGTGTTGTCACTTAACAGCCCTTCTTCGTTGCCGTCTTTCAACATGGCGACCGATCCATTGAAGACGACATACAGCGATCTGCCGATGTGGCCTTTTCGAACGATAACTCGTCCGCGCTCAAATCTACAAGTAAATCTATAATGGTTTATCAAATTCACACTAATTCCAAACAGAGGTATCGAGGATCAAAAAGGCATAGTATCTTATAAGGGCCTTGTCTCCTATAAAGAGAAACGGTTAAGAAAAAAGTTTTGGTTTCCAACAATGAGTTAGCCAGGACAAATCCTGAATATACTGGAGAAGAGCCTCAATCTTAATCATAACAATCAATCATCATATTTTCATTTTTATAATTACCTACTGTTGTGTTCTTAATAATACTCTTGTTAAAACCGGAGTCCAGAAAAGTTTTCAACCTTCCTCCGGGTAACATTTTTAGTAGCCAATTGTCTTCCTCACTTAAGTTAGGTTTTGTTCAAGAAGTGTTAAGTTGTAATTTGCATGCAGAGATTGATAAACATAATTTTCACCAAATAATCCTAAATACATAAAAAAGACTTCTATGCAGTAAGGATTTACCACTTAACCATGCTATCAAACGGTACTTTTACAATTTCATTGGAATGAGCATGAATCCTTCCTCAATACCGCAGTTTTTCCTTAACCTTTCTCCGGTCAATGACCGTGCAACCGTAATGTTTTCCTGACCAACTTGGTTTTAATCAACAAAACTGTGAGTTGAATTTACCTTTCGGCAGTTGCAGCTGTTGCCAGTAGGTGGAGCATTTCTCTCGTGTATTTTTGAAATACCTCCATCTGTCTCATCAAACAGCACAGCATTCTAAGTTCTTCTTCTGTTCTTTCCGCTGGGTCTTTTCGGCATATCTTGGCTGCCCATTTCGGTATTGGAGCCTGTCAACATGACATTGCATGCTTTAACTACAGCATGGATAAAAAAGTCGATCGGAAATTGGTTTGCGTGTATAAAGATATTGGGATCAATTTCGGTCTTTGGTATATGCCTTGAGAGAATTGATGTTTCTCATTCTCCTTCTAGCTTCGCTGATAGATTCAATAATTAGTCCAGTGGTCATTATTTCTGTTTCTAGGCTATCCCTCTCTGACGACCATGGGGTTTTTTCCAGTCTCTCGTTACAACGCATTTCATTCTTCATAAAGTACAAACCTGTTAAATACACTCTTAGCCAGTATAGGGTTTTCTACCTCAAACTATTGCTCAATATTTTTAGGAGGCGTGTCCGAAGTCCCCCAATGAAAAGTTCAAAACATTTCCCGGACTCAAATAAGCGTCCGTTGATTCTTTTGGAAGCTCTAAAAGACCCCTGTGTTGGAAGGTAATGGTAGCATCAGTATGACTGTCATTTTGGAAAATATTTCTGGAGTAGAACAAATTCTTGTAAAAAGAAAATCCACTACTTACCTCAGCATTTGTGCGGAATACCGCGAGATCAAACCATAGATCTGGTTCACCGTAATTTCCAGAAGCAGCAGAGTGTATTTTGAGGCTTGAGTTGGACTTCAATGCGCTGTATTTTCCATTTTCTGCTGCGTATCTTATCAACTGGTTGCAAACCGCCACGAGTGTCTGAATCTGTAAAATGTGTCAAAAATATTTATTGGTACCACTGATCTCAAAAAAAAGACTGGATTAAGCACTTTGTTGTAACTGGATTCAGATGTTGAAGCAAATTGCCTCGGCTTGCTTTTGACCTCCTGATGTGGATGCCAAAGAAATTTTGTTGTCTGTATTCTTTGCTAACAATAGCTGCACGATTTTTCAGTCTCGTGCAGAGCATTCGTAACATTCCAACAATCACCAAAGAAATAAGCAGCCCCTAGTGAAATCTCGATGTATTGAATTTGACCTACCAATATGGCGGCTAATGACTTCATTTCAGAATGACAGATGCTCAATCCAGTCTTTATTTTGAGATCAGTATAATTGATGCATGATCTGGATCTCATTCAATGGGTGTATGATATTCTATGTACTTTATAAGTCATATTCCACTTTCCGTATTCTTCATTCTGTGGGAGGAATTTTCCCCCTGAAAGCCACAGCTCTGTATGGTACATCTGCACAAGCTTTGATTGTCTCATCCAGGGGGAAAAGGAGAGTTCAAAAATAGCTCATCAAATTTGCACACGACATAAGAAAACACTGATTTGTACTTACATTTTTAGAAATTTGTCGGAATCTAGCAATCTGAAAAGAAAACAACAACATTTTTGTAGCAGTACGTAGAGAAGTGTATTTGAATTGTTTGAAGCCTCCATGACAGGATGTCTACCCGTTGTCAAACAGTTACACGTCGCACCAATATTGAGTATAGGATGATATCTACCTCTGTCCAGGAGATCGCAGTAATAATTCGTTACGCCGATTTGAGTAATCTATTTTCTAAATTCAGTCCTCTGCTATCGCCTATAGGGAAATGCTTGTGGCTCTTTGGCTGCACCATTTCATAAGTAATTTTAAACGGTTGAACTTTAACTCAAAAATACGCCATGTCACCTAAGTCTTTATCATTGGCGGGGCTATATTCAGTCTCAAAGTAATGTCAATACCCCTGTCCTTGGTAGTATTACAGTGACTAGGCTTCTTGCTAAAGACCAAAGAGGTTTTTGTCAGTGAATAGACCAATATCTTGAGTGACGGTTCTAAAGAAGGCATTAGTCATTTCGAGTCCAGTTGCACTTGTCCTAACTATTATTGGGTTAATTGAAGGGTCAGGTTGGTTAACCCTGCTGAGTAAAAGCAATCATTCAGTACTTACTCCTGTTACTTTGGTGCTTATCTCTTCAGGCCCTCTCCTGGATGATTTTGCACTGGTTGCCGAGTTTGAGTCTCGGTGCTGTCTTCTCGAGCGGTATTTTTGAAATATATGGTGTTCTGCTATGGATGAGCTGTGCGCTTTTTGCTTGGCCTCCATATCTTACTGTAAAGAAAAACATTTGTTTATCTCACTGCATAGTTAATTGATGAAGGAAAATGTTCATATTATCCCTAAGGTTGGCAAGACAAGTAAAACGCTGAAGACTTTTCACATTTACCTTTGCCCAAATTAAAAAGTTAACTACCCAACAAAAACAAAAGTCAAAAACTCTTACCCAGCTATGAGGTGTATTTTTCTGATTTTCAGTCATTTAGGTATTAGTTTGGTCTAATTTTCTTATGAAAAACATTTTTCGACCCCAATCCTTCCATAGAATTAAATCAAGTTTTACCCAACCTTTCAAGAAGCTAGAAAATAGATTAGTCAACCAATTCATTTTCAGTGTCAATCTGCAGCACAAATGAATCAAGTTTCAGGTGGAAACCAACTCGAAATATATTACCGAGTAAAGGACTTGCTGAATGACCAAAGGTAGGTATTGGTTAACAGACGATTCTTCATGAAATGCTAAACATGATCCACTTATATTTTTGCACACATAGCTATACTACTCCATCCTTGTCCAAAGGTTTCTTGGTTTAAACCCATTATCATACCTGACACAGAAAGTGTGAGAGAGAATTTGCCAGCTCTTCTGTAATTCCAGGCAAAAAGGCAAATGGATTCATAAGGTGAGGTCACATAGAGAAGAAGAGAGACATTGAAAGTAATTATAGGTTATCACATGTGTATAGATACCTCTATACAGTTTTGAGCTTGCTTCTTCGTCCAATGCGATAATGACTAGCGTTGTGCCATTTCTTCACCAGTTACAGCCAAATGATATGCGAGGAAACATTGCTATTGACTGTAATTACCAAATTGTTTAACCTCCCGATCAATATTCAAAACGAATAATATGAATCACTCTAAAAAGAAAATCCCAGACGCGTTTTTAGGACTGTGGTAGGAGAGTGTGATTAATATTTCACGATGACAGGGAAAATGTTTCACAAATGCTGCCCAATTTTTTAAGCCTGTGTTTTCAATGCACGGTTTTAGCTGTCAGCACTCAGCCTCGGTGGAGAGCCTAGACGATAATTAATGCATGTGTTAAACACGTACGGAATCAGCGATCACGGATTTCATCTCATGGACGAAAAATACACTGATTTGATTATAACAGCTCTAAGAAGGTTTTTAAACCGTAAGAGGACTTTCATTCCAATTTAGACTGCACTCCCAAGGGAAAAACTGAATGCTATAGCTTTATATTCTAATCCTAGATTTTTTGCCATTCTAAATAGCCAATCATTCCATCAGACATTCTTCTGTTCTCAAGAGTCACCTTGGGTTAGTGCAGTATTCAATAGAAAATGGGCAAACCTTCATTGTGGAGATACACTGACAAAAAAGAAGACATTTAATAGTTTTATAGAAATTTCTCAGATTTAGTTTAGTTCAAATGGTTGATGTTTAATTTAGTAGTCTTTTCAGAACCACTCAGAAAAAGACGGGTCCCCAGTATCATGTCCCAACTCACTCTTTTTATTACACAAAACCACTTTTCAAGAAACTCAAATATGAAATTTATGTACAGAGCATTCTATTATAGGCTGAAAGGAAGTTTGATGTCTGCAGATAGTAACACAAATTAAACTCCACAATGCCAATAACAATACTGCTTGATTTATGAATTTCTATATATGTGCATTTCATTAGCTAAGAAAATAACATTGCATTACTGCATTTCCATTTTCAAAGATTGTTTAGTAAGTCTACAACCCATACAAGTGCCAAAATTTACCCTACCAGTGCATTTTAATATATGCTTTAACAAGTTATCTTTAAAAGTTTCTATTTCGTGGTGAAGGACCAGACATCTCCCTTGAATTTAACTGTTTTGGAAATCACTGCATCGACTCTCCAGAAGTATGTCTTGCTGTTCTCGAGCTTGCCATCAAAGTAGACGATGTTACCAAGTTTATTCGCTGTACTTTTGAAATACGCAGGAGACTTGTCATCTACCGCATCTTCAACCAACGTACGATCAGTAGCAAAGTAAACATCATGCGTGCGAGCATTTAGGCCGTGAAGCCACATCACCGCATCTCTTGTATCAACGCTCACTGTTTTACTGCCATCTGGAGGCACAGGGGTGCTCGCCTTGAAGAGCTTGCGGCCTGGGATCCAGTACGCCTTCCTCTTAGCTTGGTAGGTATAGGCACCTGCTCTATGATGTCTGTATTGAGACTCGAATCTAGGCCTGAAATCAAAGTTGTCGGCATCCATAATTTCGTCTCTGACATTTCCTATGACGTTGTCTTTGACCATTATTCCTGCTATCGGCCAATAAGTGTGTTTTTTTATTTTCCCACCGTTTGCAACGTCAGCCGCATTGCCAACAACAACCGTGTTGTTATTGATCATTCCAGGATTCTTCCGGACGTATTTCAGGACACAGAGAGTGCAGCCGTCCCCTTGCTTGTCACTGCTTCGGCCACTTCGTTTGTCGAACGCCAGATTGTTCAACGCCTTATGGAAGTCACCTAAATGAGATTCAAAAAGCTAATTATAAGAGTTCATTTTTGAAAGTACAAGGTATTGGAAGAAATAATCATGAAGCGATAGGCCTATGGAAAGCTCTGAGGGCATGAAGATTTCAATTTTCAATTCACATTTACAGTTCATTGCATGGTCCTCAGTACAGCCATGGTTATTCTACACAAGGAGACATGTTTGCGAATATTGGAACCGTATTCTATACAACAAGAGGGGATTTGGTACCATAGGCACTATCTTTTATTGTAGATTATGAAATAGCAAAAACTTAAATTACCTTTCACCATGATTCCACCACAATTAAACACGACATTTTGCTTCATCGTTCCTCGCGTTCCGATCTTGGGAGGCTCACCATCGAATCTCAGGCCGTACTTTGGAGAAGAGTGTACCCAGTTCTGCGTGATCTGCGAGCCTGGTTGCTGCTTGCGCATCACTTGAACGCCAGCACCATCATTTTGGATAAACCCCCAACATTGCTGGTAGATATGATTCAACTGAATAATGGGTCTGGTACCAGGACGAAGTCCAGCGCTTGCTCCGTTGTACCGCAGCGTGTTCCTCACAAAGGTATCATTGACCCCTTTAGATTGAACTGTTTGGCTACCTAAAAATCAACGCAGGACACTAAGTGTTAAAGATTATGGCGAATATATATTAACGTGATGTATCTCTATGATGTAGTTTTTTCCGTGTAATTTCGAGACCGAGAAAATGTACTTCATTGAAATATAGCCGATAAAGTGAGGTTACCTTGGGTCGTAAATCTGGTCATGAATTTTGCCATACAATGAATGCATACAATACAAGATGTAATAAAGTAATAATAGCATACCTCCGTTAGCAGTCAGCATATTGGCACCACTCCAGTCGTTGTACTCAAACAGGTTGTTTGCAACTACTGTGTTTGCTCCTCTGTAATCCAACACCACCCCATCGCTGCCAAAGAACGTACAGTTGCGGATTTGAAACGCGCCATACTTTTCGACTCCCCTTCTCCTTGCAAAAGCATAAATGCGAGTCCACTGTGGAGGAGAAGGATCGCCGAGCATGCGCTTCGAGTATGATGGGAACTTGAAGTTCAGAGATTGGAGTGTAAGATTATCGATGGTGTTTGTCATGCTAATGGTTTTGGCCTCGAGGGTCGTTGCGAAAAAATCAAGGTTCTTCACAACGATGTCTGAGCTGCTCGTTATTTTGATAGCGTACGTTTGAACTTTTCCTCTCACCTCGTGATTGGCAGGTGAGTCATTATTCTTCGTCCACAGATAAAGCATTTTCGTTCCATTATCAAAAAACCATTCCTCGGCTTGATCGAGCAACTCTAGCTTGTCTTCCATGTAATACCTACTTATCTTTGCCGTGAAGTGCACGTCCCCAAACGTATCCTTGTACTTGAAACTGTTCTTTCCTGGCCAGTGTTCCTCTGCTTTTGCCACGAATGTGCAGTAGCTTCCAATGTTTAGGACTGCCATTGCTCCTGTCATGTTTAACTTGCTTGCTGCCAGTGAATCGCCTTTGTTTATGATGTTTCCTCGTATGGAGTTATCGTCGAGATCCGCCCATAGCGATCCGTTGAAGATGGAGCGGTCAGACCAGAGTGAGTTTGGCCATCGGGCGTTCGTCATCATTTCGCCGTCTACAAACAGCTGGCTGACATCACTGTCGATTTTTGCGCTGAAATAATTGAAAATTCATATCAGACAGAACTTCGAATAAATTTGAATTCAAACTGATGATTCAGTAACAAATAACAATTAGTGGTATTCAATCAACAAAATGTGTAAATGATGTTGATTTCTTTGAACTAATCGACTTTCAATATGTAGGGAAGCTATTACACCCTCCCAAAGGCCAGCAGGCCTAGCTGAGACTACCTGCGTTGACAGTGCTTCAAAGAACGTAGCTACCCCCATTTTCTTCGTTGATTGGAGTACATACCCACCAAAGGGTTAGATCTATCTACGTCTTTTATATATTTACATTAAAACCCCAGTCTACTTGCGAATTTGATTGCCGTTTTGAAAATCTACATACGTGTATATGTTGCTGGTTGGATTCAGTTGCTTCCATCCCAACTTCGGTTTTATAACTACGGTTCCGTCCAATGTCGGTCTTGTTTTCTCGGAGCCAGAAATAACAATGCTCTGTTTGCCATTGATCACGACGTCTTCGTGGTATCTTCCCGCGGTAATTCTGCACTCATCCCCAGCTTTGACTTTATTCACGCAGTCCTGGATATTCGTAAACGGGTGCTTAAAAGTGCCTCTGTTGTTCGAACTGGTCTTGGTGTTGTCTACGTAATAACGTCTGGCCGCTGCTGCTTGGAAAGCCACAAAGAAGCAAAGAACCAAACCAAAAGCTGCCATTGTGGATAACAGCACAATGCCCGTCCTCTGCTCTCTGCTGATTGTCGTAGCTGGAAAATCAACTTGAAGAGTGGCTGGAGTTGTTGTAACCGAAGTGGTCTTTTTATATCCACTCAACCCGACCTTCTGTTCAAACATTTTATTTAGTACTCGGTTTATTTTCAATAAGTTCAAGATCCCCCTCTCGAGAATCGGCGAAATAAGTTTCTTCTCTCCCATTCCTGTTTTAACACCTGCCCTAAAGATTAGAAAGGCCGCAAACTTAATTAAAACTAGAGAGCGTAAGCATTAGTGGATTTTTATACAGTAGCATTTCGCAAAGGTGTGTTAATAAAGGATAAAGGGTATTGGTTTAAAAGTTCAGTAAGCACATCACGCTATGTTTTACTCCTCAACATCCACTCGATCTAAACTCAACAGCTTTGAAATGAATGAATCAGAGTTGCCGAAATCCTATCTGGCTTGGTGAGTAGAATGTTCAACCAATCAGGAGCTACTTTCGAGTTCCGGGTTTTATGCTAAATATCCAACTTAAAGCGAAGAGAGCCTGGTATCATCTTATTTTGCAATATTTTGCAACTCTGGAAACTATTTCTATGTGTTAGATTTAGGAAAAAAGCATTAGCACTCAAAAAATAACCTCATCATTCACTAAGCTAAAGATCTACTAAAGGGATACAATCTAACTCCTTCACTTTTAAATTCAACTTATAAATTTTAAGTACATATTTGAGTCAAATATTTAGCATAAAACTCGGAACTGGAAGGAGAATCCTCAGTGGTTTAACTTTTTGCTCACCCTATGATTTAGGACGAGAGAAAGGAATGGTTAAACTCAAAGCTGCTTTTGAGTTCTATTTTAGTTCTTTCTAGGTCTGTATGTAGCACGTGGGGGAGGGGAGGGTAATTCCAAAGATGGATTCCTTGGTCAAACGATAAAACAATATTTGACAAACATTTGAACTTTTGCTTATCAAGCAGAATGTTAGTCTGTTAGGCCACCATATTAAACATATGTTTAACACAACTGAAAAGTTTCAAAAACATTTACAAACAAATCCTACCTATCAGGCAATGTTTTGTTGTTATTAGAAATCTGGCAAAATCACCAAACTTGGTAAGGAAAGCGAAACAAAATGTTTTCAAGCATTATTGTTTGATCGTCTAGCCAACCGAAGCATTAGTATTGTGTCTTAGTATTTCGGTCGTTCTTGAACAATGGTCGCTTTAAAACATTCGTTACTGAAGTAGAAATTTAAGTCTATTTCTTATTTCGTATGATGTGCAATTTCTTCTTCTCTCCTGCTAAATTCAATTACCAAATATAATCTGTCATTATCTGTCGTAGCTTTGATCAATGCTGCAGTCCCTAGTTTTGGTAGCTAATGAGTTGCTATGGGGCATACTGCATTCATGCATTGCGTGCGTAAATCCAGGTTGCCTTCTTTTGCGGAATCTATTGCACGCACAATGGCTACCAACTACAATTGTTGCAGTGATGAAATATACACCTCAGGAGTGCAGGGCTATTTGGCTATTTGTAGATTTAGAAAGACATAACAAACTTGAGTAAGTTATCTTATGAGAGAGAAGTACGTTGTGGTAAAATCATCATTTTTGGATTTCACCTTTGAATTCTGGAGAAAGTAGGCCTAGGCCTAGTACTCAATTCAATTCAATTTTATTCGTGGAAGGTTACAGAAAGGAGGAGTGCGGATGCTGTTAAGTGTCAGCATATCTTTGTTGTTTGAAAATGACGGAATGATATAGGTAGGTATGTTAATGATCAATTCTGGGGATTACTCCTTGGGGTAAATCAACAACTAGAGACAACTACAGGCCCAGCTGCAAAACCGGTCCAGTTGGTGTGGTGCGGCGTTGGGCAGACCAACTTTTGGGGCCAAAACTCTTTATTTATAAAGAAATATTGCTATTAGAAATAACATAAGATTTTTAAGTAAATTACTTTCTAAAAATGCAAGAAATTGCATCCCTGAGTGAGAACTTAAATTTCAAAATTCTCAGGGGATGCCACGGGCACCGCAAGTTTAGCTTGAACCGAACCAACTATGGACAGCTTCCGTTCGGGCCTGTACTATAATTTTAAACAACCTTCACCGCATCTGTTTGATTTTCAGTCTGGGGAGCTAGCAACAATGCTGTACACTGCCATCTCTACAAACCCTTTCTCAACCCCGGGGACTGACAGTATAAACTTTTTATATTACTATTTGCATGGAAAATCCTTATATTTCTATTGGTTATAGCAGTGCAAATGTAAGAGATGTCTTCCACAAGAGAGTTTGGTAATCCGTATTCCGGATATTCAGAAGCTCTTGATGACCATGAAAATCTGAGAATGGTATGTCCTACAGTCATCAGTTGTTACTAACCATGATAAGCACCTTAGCATTAGAATTGGGGGCAACCATCGTTCCTGAACAACAGGAAGACTAGGGACCATGCTGTGAACAATTGAATTTTTGGATTATTGGGGGAAAGATGCTCCCCCTGCCCCCCCCCCCGCTTCCTACCAGCCTGCCTATGATAATTCATCAATGTGTTGTTGACCTCCCTAGCCTCCTTTCCTGTGTAGGTGTAATAGATGTATCTATAAAACCAGTTCTTGGTTCAGGAAATTCAAAATAGCTTGGGCTGGAAAAGATATCAAACTGTACAGCTTTCTTCCAGTAACCTGTAGTCTGTAGTACAAGATAGAATAGAAAATGCTATACATGGTACCATCCTCCTGCTGCAAGTGAGACCTAGGGTTTAGATTGCCACGTTAAACAGTTGTTCATTCACCCATTCTCTTATGGATTGGAATTAAAAAATGCCTGTAGAAGAGGGTCTAATAGCCACTTATAGCAGAAATTATCAGTGGTCTTGGTTGCAATTTTACAGGCCATCATCATCATCATCAAATCAAAACATGGTCAAAGCAAAACAAAGCCTTAGGAATAAATGAAATTTCATGAAATCATTTTGTCAACTAAAGTGAACATTAAAACGTTAAAACTACAATTTATTTTGTCATCACTTTGAAAATAGGGAAAGGGCTAAGGGTTGTATGCATAGATCACTGAACCCTTATTTGAATGGTATTGATATGAATCCAGCCTAAACCTGTCAAATGAAGTGTGAGGAGGGACATATTCAGCTGTCTGCCATTCAAGGAAGAAGGTATGAAATAAGTCCCGAGATGAGATGAGATAAAGGATTGCTCCACTTTGTAAGAATACATATTTGAGATGGCCCTTTGTACTAAGTACATATAACATTAACTAATAAGCTAAGAGATAGTGCAATTTGCCTATCTACAGTTGACAAAAAACTCTTTTAAAACTCCTAAAATTTCATAAAAAGAATTTCTGTTTCAGTTTTATTCAGATATGCGTTCCAAAATCAAGGTTTGGGTTGAAGAAAAGTTGAATATCATCAAAGATATCCCACCCTCTGATAGAGACTACAGTGTTTACACCGGCTCTACAGGTGAGGAAATATCTCTATGTTTGAACCATTTTCTTCTAAACCATGATAACATTGCTTGGGGTCTTTATTTTCCCACAAATGATTGTATTGTGAACAAGAATAAAGATACTTTCAGGCCCCTATACATTTTTATTCATTTTAGGTATCGTTTATTTGCTGTATCATTTGGCCATTGGCATTAACAAAGGGACCAAAATAGAATCGGAATATCTAACGTTGGCTTATTCTCTTGTGAAGTCATCCATGAATATCCTCTCAGTTAAAAGGATCACATTTTTATGTGGAGATGCAGGTTGGCATTGTTGTCAATTAGATCACTTGATTTGACATATTCCTTGATCAAATAATTTCAGGACGGTATTTTTATCTTTTTGATTGGGAGAAGCCCCTTTGCTGTACTGATTCCAACAGATAACCAAGGGAAAGAAGCACTCTTGATATGTTTGTACGCATGATGGGTTCATGGCCATATTTTTAGATACGTCCATAATGCATTGAGCAGCTGTATTGGCTACTTTCAACCTTACAACCTTACACCATTGCAAACCTTATTCCATTGATTCGGAGGATATTCTTTCAAAGGGGAGAATGATATCTTGCAAAGGGATGGATACGCTGACAAGGGGTTTTATATCATGCTCAGGTACTGTGATTAGGGCATATAATCATCTTGCACAAAGTCTTCACTGTAGGTAAGATGATATAGCATCCCAGTGTAAGCGTATCCACCGCATGCAAGCATGATATGCCACCCTTCTTGAGAAGTGTATCAACCCCTTGTAAGATGATATAACGTCCTCTTAAGCCTATCCACTGTGGCAAGCGTATGGTTCTGCAAGAGCCTCATTTACGGAATGAATTTATCTATTTTCATTTTGGATCTCCTTCTGTTTCTGTCAGGACCTCTTTGCTTGGAGGCAGTTATTGCGTCAAGGAAAGGCGATCTAACGACGGTGGAGAGAAATACAGAGAAGCTGATTTCAATGGCTGATCGATGCTGCAATGATGAAAATCTTCCAAATGAATTATTGTTTGGAAGGGCGGGATATCTGTTTGCTTTGCTATATCTACAGAAATATGTAAATGCTGGGGTGATTGATGATGGTATCATTCTAAAGGTGAGTGAAGGAGTCAAATCATCATAACAGTCAAGAATTGTAGCATTTTCAATGTAAACAGGTCATAAATGCAGAAGTGGAAGTCTGGACTTAAATGGAGCATTTTTTCCGCAATATGTCAAAACACAGACATCAGATTATTGAAAATTCTTTAGGGTCTTGAAATTTTTAATTTGCATGTTTCACATCTTATTTTAAAAGTTGGTTGTTAATTTATTATTAGCTCCTAGTC
The DNA here is from genome assembly GCA_963924455.1 of Pelagia noctiluca. Lineage (NCBI taxonomy): Eukaryota > Metazoa > Cnidaria > Scyphozoa > Semaeostomeae > Pelagiidae > Pelagia > Pelagia noctiluca. Next base: position 12,165,663 of record OZ004315.1, read on the forward strand.
TGAAACTTTATAATTTTAATACAGGTTTGCAGAAATAACCCCAGAGGGACACATTGATGTAAGAAAAATTTATTTTTGTGAATCAAAGTTTTGAGTCATGAGGCTAGAAAGGCTGAAACTTCATTTATGGTCTCTTTGTCATGTTCAAATCTTTCTTTCAAAGGTCTGTCACGCAATTTTGGATGAAGGCACCAAGCTTGCCCGACAAGATCATTCCAAAATTCCGCTGAAGTTCACATGGCACGGGAAGGAATACATTGGAGCTGCTCATGGCTACGTTGGCATTTTTTACTTATTGTTACAGGTTTGTATGTTTAGGTTTCAAGCGTTGATAAAGTTGACTTCAAGCCTACGCATTGAAACCTTCCGTAAATACCAAATATTTTTTATTAGGGAACCAAAAGAAGCCAGAAATATTGGTTTTTTAGAAAATATTCTATGATATTCAACATCATATTTATTTAGGCAATATTTACATCTAAAATTTTAGTAGTAAAGAGAGAGGATAAGACATACATTTTGCATGTTCAAGTACTGCTCAACATCAACTGTAAAACAAAGACTTACAACAATAGGTTTCTAAACCATCTTTTTCAATAAACTATGGTACAATTTACTTGCAAATATTAGATGAAAATCATTTAAAATTTCATGAAAATCATTTTTGGGGTATGCTACAAATCGTTGGTTTTCCCAGTCCGTTGAAGTAGCTAAAGCTAAAACAAACCATGTGAGAGAGCAGTGCAGGAAGAAGAGAGGTGAAAACCTGTTTCCTCTCAAGTTTATCTTGATTGGCCGAGGCTTACAACCACTGGAATTTCTTTATTTATGTGGACTGGACAAAAACGATGAATTGTGGCAAGTCTTTGCATTAATTAGCTAACAGAATCACGATTTTTTCGGTTGATTCTCTATCTTGTAATCATAGTTCTAAAGCAATTAGTTTCGAATGGTTTTAACTCCTTTGTAATGCTTCCGTTCTAGCCACAACTACAGAAGCACAAATTGATTCAAGATGCACTTCCGGTTATCAAACAATGTATTGATGAGTTGATAGAATTGCAATTTCCTTCTGGGAATTTCCCATCTTCTCTTGGAAATTCAAATGACAAATTGATTCAGTGGTGTCACGGTGCCCCTGGAGCAGTTTATCTCTTCTCAAGGGCCTATCAGGTGATTCAAAATAGAAATGAAATTCAAAGAAACTACCAACGCAAAGGGATAGTGACAAAGATATAGTCTTAGCAGTATAGGAAGTACTTTTGCTTCTCCTAAAATAGAGCTCGGTGCATAACTGTGGAGTGTATTGTATTGCATATCATGAAGAAAAGAGTCAAGAGACTAAATTCTGCATCTCTACAAGCGTGTTTCGTGGTTGCTAACGATTGCCTCTCCTGATGAGTGGGCAACAACGAAACAGGTTGGTACCGATGCAGAGTTTGGTCCTTTGAAGAAATGTTATATCAAATTGATATAACTCAGATTTTCAAGTAGAAACATTTACAGATAATTGTTTTGTATGGAAAGCAAAAACAGAGAAATATGGACGCGTTGGAGTGATGACTATGCATTTGAAGGAAATGATTAGCAAATAACGTGTTAATTCTGGATTTTACCTTAGATTCGATAATTGATAAGGAAGATATAAGAGTCAAGAGACTTTTTCTTCATTATGTATAAGCTTTTCATTATTGAATTCCAATTAAGGCCCTTAAAACATTCACTCGTCTGATTCAATTTCTCGAAATCTACTTTATGTAATAGCAAGATTAAGGAGGATTTTGTAAGAACAGACTGATCACCGAGATCGATAGGAAGATCAAGAAACAAATACATTTTAGTCGGATTCTGGATTTGATTTATCCAATTTTTCAACCTGAATTGGTTAGTCTTGGAATATTGCAAACAAAGCGATACATTATATGTTAATACGACTATCTCGGCTTAATAGTAGGGGGTAGTGTGCCTAGACTGGGGGGATATTGTAGATCTTTCTCAGAAGGCTTGGTGCAATTGATGGAATATGGATAGAATATTGAATTCTTAATGTTTTTTTAGAACCAAAATAATTTTCTTTCTTCTGTATTCAGGTGTACAATGAAGAGAGGTACCTAAATATCGCAAGAGAGTGCTGCAATGTTATTTGGCAGCGTGGACTGCTGCAGAAAGGTTATGGATTATGCCACGGCACTGCTGGTAATGCATATGCGTTTCTGTATCTATACCAAGTCACAAAAGAAGACATGTATTTGTACTATGCTTACAAGGTATAATTCCCTTGGATACCTTTGAAATACGAGTATCATACCGCCACATTAGTTATATGCTCACGAACCAAGGACCTTGACCGCCATGGGCCATTATGTCAACCATTCCCGTAATCAGGAAGAAAATCAGCATTCTACTTTTCTGGTTTATCTAGCACCAGGTCTACCAACAGTTGTGTCATCCATTTGTGTCTCTAATTGCATCAAGTTCATGAGTGATTGGTTGCTATATTAGTGTTTTTGAGCCAGGCAGTCCATCTTGCCTTTTACATACCCAAACAAAGGAAGTGGTCCACTCTCCCTAGCACAAGGACGTCTACTCTTGGGCCTGGCAAGCATCCAAGAACGGAGATAGGGATGTTAGAAGGTGATGTCTAGCTTTATACCAAAAAATGGGGCTGGGGTTTAAAAATTTACCCCAATACTGGGATTTGCTGGGTAGGGCATTAAAACACTTTTAAAGTGGCTTGGGTGTCTGTCTTCTGTAAGTTATTCAGATTTGCTGTGGATGCGGATAAATGTTTCATCAGTATTCTACTTTTCTTGTGTATCCAGCTCCAAGCCTATCCACAGTTGTGGCATTAATTTGTGTCTCTGATTGCATCAAGTTCATGAGTAATTGGTTGCTATATTAGTGTTTTTGAGCCAGGCATTCATCTCGTTTTTTACATGCACAAACTCAAGGTAGTGGTCCACTATCCTTAGCCATGGACTTCTGCTCTGAATGGGAATAGGGACGTGAGGATATGGCGCGCCAAAAGCAGCAAAAATACTTGTTAGAAATAAGAGCTGCTTGTTTAAATTTTTAAATACTTATTAGACTTTTGTGATACATATTTTTTATGGAAAACTAAATTTTTTTTCCACTTGAGTAATTGAAGTCATAGGAACCTTCCTCTTCTTTTTAAAATCACGTACTCTGCATATTTTTTGGTGATCCCTTTGTTTTCTGAGATACCAATTATACTTTTTTCTAGAAGTTATTAATTTTTTAGATACATCTTTTTTAAATACTTATTTTTCTCAATACTTATTTTTTTCGATACTTATTTTTTTCAATACTTATTTTTTTCGATACTTCTTTTTTTAAATACTTATTTTAGTTAAATATACCTCTTTTTTTCAATACTTCTTTTTTTACGATACCTCTCTTTTTAAATGCTTCTTTTTTTCGATACTTATTTTTTTAAATACTTATTTTTTTCGATACTTCTTTTTTTCGATACTTCTTTTTTTCGATACTTCTCTCTTTTTCGATACGAGGCTCCCGCACAAATCAAAATCAAATAGCGAACAAAACATGGCCGATCTTGTTGGCGTGCATGATGGCTGAATTTGACGAGAATTCAGAATTAGAAATTTTTGAAAATTTTTTGTCCTCTCTGCCAGAAATCCTTGAGAGCTTGACTGAAGGACGTTTTGAAAGGCCCGTGTTGGAGGAGATAGCTTGCAGACAGCTGTACCACGAGGCCGTTGACTGCTGTTATTTGTTGCAGAATTTCCTTTTTTATTTGTCTGCTATTCCACCATGTCCTACTGTTGAAGATATAGAAGAAGGACTTTCCACATTGTCTGCAAAGGTATACGATCTTTCCAATTTTTACAGCGAAAGACTTAATATTTTAACGCAAGATGCGACTTCCATTCAATGCCCAATAGATACCTTTCACAGCGGTGAAAATGATATCTCTAGAGGTCGAGGTCGTCCTAGGTTTCGAATCAAGAAAGAACAGCTGCAGGGTTTAATTGAGATTGGATTTAGTTGGGTACAAATTGCAAATTTAATTGGTGTTAGTGTGGATACGTTAAGACGGCGAAGGAGAAGTTATGGAATGGATGTTGGGACTGGCACAGGTTCACAAACAACTGATGCTTCATTGGATGCTGCAGTGCTCTCAATCCTTACGGTCTCTCCAAATTCTTGAGAGCGAATGGTCATCGGAGCATTGATGTCTAGAGGAATCAGAGTTCAACGTTCAAGGATACGCAGCTCAATATGCAGGGTAGACCCAGTTGGTAGAAACCTGAGGAAGAAAAGAGCAGCGATAAAGCGAAGAAGATACAATGTGGCAACTCCAAACACTTTGTGGTAGGTTCGACTTCTTAGTTCATTTGTTACCTACCTTCTGTTACTGCACCCTAAATGTATACCATAAATCCTCGAATAACAATTTAGGGATTTTGATCTTTCTTGTTCCTGTAAAAAAATACTGTTTCTACAGACAATCATGATTTAAGCCAGGTTTACACGAGAAGAATTTTTTTGTGCGAAGCGACTTATTTGCTGCGAATGCGTGAAGAACGTGTGCAGAAGTAGAGTTTAGAAAGTTTTCTGCGAATTCGCAGCGAATAATTCGCTTCGCAAAAAGTAGAAACCATTCCTGTTGCGAAATTCGCAAGCGAATGGTCATCCCCTAAATTGTTATTCGAGGATTTACGGTATACATTTAGGGTGCAGTAACAGAAGGTAGGTAACAAATGAACTAAGAAGTCGAACCTACCACAAAGTGTTTGGAGTTGCCACATTGTATCTTCTTCGCTTTATCGCTGCTCTTTTCTTCCTCAGGTTTCTACCAACTGGGTCTACCCTGCATATTGAGCTGCGTATCCTTGAACGTTGAACTCTGATTCCTCTAGACATCAATGCTCCTCCGATGACCATTCGCTCTCCAGAATTTGGAGAGACCGTAAGGATTGAGAGCACTGCAGCATCCAATGAAGCATCAGTTGTTTGTGAACCTGTGCCAGTCCCAACATCCATTCCATAACTTCTCCTTCGCCGTCTTAACGTATCCACACTAACACCAATTAAATTTGCAATTTGTACCCAACTAAATCCAATCTCAATTAAACCCTGCAGCTGTTCTTTCTTGATTCGAAACCTAGGACGACCTCGACCTCTAGAGATATCATTTTCACCGCTGTGAAAGGTATCTATTGGGCATTGAATGGAAGTCGCATCTTGCGTTAAAATATTAAGTCTTTCGCTGTAAAAATTGGAAAGATCGTATACCTTTGCATACAATGTGGAAAGTCCTTCTTCTATATCTTCAACAGTATAGGACATGGTGGAATAGCAGACAAATAAAAAAGGAAATTCTGCAACAAATAACAGCAGTCAACGGCCTCGTGGTACAGCTGTCTGCAAGCTATCTCCTCCAACACGGGCCTTTCAAAACGTCCTTCAGTCAAGCTCTCAAGGATTTCTGGCAGAGAGGACAAAAAATTTTCAAAAATTTCTAATTCTGAATTCTCGTCAAATTCAGCCATCATGCACGCCAACAAGATCGGCCATGTTTTGTTCGCTATTTGATTTTGATTTGTGCGGGAGCCTCGTATCGAAAAAGAGAGAAGTATCGAAAAAAAGAAGTATCGAAAAAAAGAAGTATCGAAAAAAATAAGTATTTAAAAAAATAAGTATCGAAAAAAAGAAGCATTTAAAAAGAGAGGTATCGAAAAAAAAGAAGTATTGAAAAAAAGAGGTATATTTAACTAAAATAAGTATTTAAAAAAAGAAGTATCGAAAAAAATAAGTATTGAAAAAAATAAGTATCGAAAAAAATAAGTATTGAGAAAAATAAGTATTTAAAAAAGAAGTATCTAAAAAATTAATAACTTCTAGAAAAAAGTATAATTGGTATCTCAGAAAACAAAGGGATCACCAAAAAATATGCAGAGTACGTGATTTTAAAAAGAAGAGGAAGGTTCCTATGACTTCAATTACTCAAGTGGAAAAAAACTTTAGTTTTCCATAAAAAATATGTATCACAAAAGTCTAATAAGTATTTAAAAATTTAAACAAGCAGCTCTTATTTCTAACAAGTATTTTTGCTGCTTTTGGCGCGCCATATGAGGAGGTGATAACCAGCTTTATACCCAAAAATGAAGGTGGAGTTTCGAAATTCACCTAAGAATAAGTAAGATTAAGCGAATTAGAAAATATTTGACCCCAATGCTGGGACTTGCTGACTAGGGCATAGGTGTCTGTCTTCTAAAAGTTGTTCAGATTTGCAGTGGATGTGGAAAAATGTTTCATCAGCATTTTACCAACATTCACTTTCTTCTTGAATAGGTTGCCACAGCTACTCTAGTTTAGCTTTTTTCTAGACCTTACTCGAATATTCCTTGTCTCCTTGCGTTTTATGATACGCTGACGTCATTCCAGCAATAAGAACATCGATTAACCGTTGTTGGCATAGGGATACAAGGAATCATGGAGCAAGTCTCCATCGTGTGCCCATCAAATGCCAAATCGAATCCCGAGTTACGCTTTCCATTGTCTTCATCAATAATTTTGAAGAGCTCATAGTATAATACGTTAAAGATGGATATATCAGGAATTGGCACTCTCATATTGCAGAATACTGAGAGATTAACATCAAGACTTCAATGTTGCATATTCTTCGTCATCTTCATTTTGATTTCGCCTGTCACAGCTCTCACTGATTTTCACGGTTTTTTATTTCAGTTTGGTGAGTGGTGTCTCGACTATGGCCGGCATGGCTGCAGAACACCAGATAGGCCATTTTCTCTTCTTGAAGGTAATACTCCCGTCCTATTTTACTCCACATTCTCTTGCCGCAAAATTATTTGCTCAAATCAATACTATAGAGCAAAAATTGCTGAATAGATTAGCTTCTATTATCAAGAGGTCATAATATCTTGAGATTTTGGAAAAAAATTCATACCATATCCTTTAAAAAATATCAAATATTTGGATGGGATGAAAATCTATCTATTTGGGATTTTTTCGGATAAGGATGCAAAAGAGCACCCAAAAAGCAGAATGAATATATATATCTAAACAATTATCTCTGGCCATGTTTTCCCAAATTGCTTCATACTCTGCTAGAACACATGCTGTCTGCAATCGTTGAGCATATTTCATTTTAACCGCTCGATGCGTATTTTATTTCTGATTTCATATACACGCACCTTTTATCTTCTCCGCAGGTCTTGCCGGAACGATCCACTTCATGGCGGATCTTCTGGATCCGGAAAGAGCACATTTTCCTGCATTCCAACTGTGAATATCGGTCTGAAAAAGTCTGAATTATTCAACTCGAAGCTTGGGCTTTCCAGGGTCAATGCTGGTGAGAGAGATTTCATTTCTTTTTGGATAAAATTAGCATCGATATTTTTTGGTTTTCTCTGTATCTTGAAAATAGCTGTGTATATAAAAACTGAGACTATTCCATCCTAGGATCTAAGTTATAGATTTTGGGTTTGTTAAGATGCTTTGAATATATCATGCTGACATAGAATGTTTTCAGTGGTCAATCTAAAGATCAAGAAAGAGCTAATGAAAATATTTGCTCGCAACGCATTTTGAATCTCGTCTTTCACCGAAAGAAAGATTATTACTGAAATTTATCGTTGGAAATTATTCGACTTTGTTTTTCCTAATTGTGAGCACTGATGACTGATACAACGTATAAGTACGGCTTCTTCCACCTGCATTCTCGGGGGGGGGGTATCTTAACAAGGATATGGTAGTGGGATGTGCCATTTTCAGGGGTACCTTTTTAAAATCAAATACAGAATTATGGGTCTACATTTCCACTTAATAGTCGGTTGTGCCCGGAATTATGCGTATGAATTTTGAGAAAAAATAAGGGAAAGAGAAATGTGGTGATCGTAGATCACCCTGAAGAAGAATTTACACTGATGTGTGGTATGAAACTTAAATTTAAAAATATTTTGTCTTATTCAGATACAATTATGCGGTGCTATTGAAATTCTGCTTCTTTTGCATATTCTGTGACACGGAATTATGGGTCCCTTTTTCAATTTACGACACGGAATTATGGCCCCAATTTTTTTTTCAAAATGGCACATCCCTATCAGTTGACCCCCTAAGGTACCCCCCTGCATTATCTCCAGAGTCAGGAAAACATTACGGTTGCGCGAACATTGATCGGAGGAAGGTTGAAAATACCTTAGAAATAAAGTAAGGAGTCCAACATTTTCAAATCAAATGGTATGAAAGTGCTGTTTGATAGCATTGTAAGGTGGAAAACTCTAGCTGCATTGAAGTCTTTCTAGATGCTTAACGGATTATTTGGTATATATGATGTTTTTATCTCTGCTTGCAAATTACAACTTAACATTCCCAGTATAAAGCCTCCTAAGTGAGGAAGAACATTGGTTTCTGGAAATGTATCCGGAGGAAGGCTGAAGACTTTTCTGCACCCTGATTATCTCAATGCTTATTCTCTGCCGGTGCCAGGCGTTCCTGTGTTCAGCAGAACCCTACTTATCCGTTGTATTAGCCAAAATTAAATGATTATCACACCAACTAGATGAACGCGGCTCCTCCCATCCTTAGCTATGTGCTGTATAGCACAATCGCTATGCCACTCGGTTTCTAACCAATGGTTGTTGTGGTTGTTTCTAACCAATTCCTACTTCTTGCATTATCGTTATTAGTTTACAGAGGTATTTTTGCATATAGATTGATCATCCAAAGAGTAGAGTTTTGATGATATTTTGAAATAATAATTCTGATTAAATGAATAGGCTGAACGAAGTTTATCAACCTGTATTTGGATTCCCAGCCTTTTGGGGATGCATATCTCAGGTTTTCTGGTTCCTGTTGGTCTTTAGGGTGTCTCAAAAAAGGGTTCCTGTTCCGCTAAAAATAGGAACAAGATCTGTGATTCAGAATATTGAAAGTAACACGAATGGGTTACCCATGGGGTGACTCGTTCATATTTTCACGTCAGAAAGAGAACGAAATGAAAACCTAAAGAAGCTTGGTCGATTCTCTTCTCTAATTGGCTGAGCATTAGACCCTATTTTCAGATCCCAAATCTTCTGAGCCAGCCTCCCTTTCAACCTCATTACTCCAGACCACCGCATTTCTTGGATGACAGCAAAACCGTTATGATCTTGTTATAGCAAAAGCGATAAGGATATATATTTAATGCAAGGAAATGAATTGAAACCTTCAACCTTAATCTCATTTAAGACCTCCCTCCACGTCCATATCTTGTTAGCTTACTGACAGTCGCACTGAAGGCTATTACGAGCAATCTAGTATGGGATTGGCTATTTCGACTAAGACTCTGCTGGGATCATTAGATTAAGTTTTGATTGGATGAGTTTTGTCTTTTTTTAGATGTTCGGTTAAGAATGTTTCCGACTATCAGTTCCATGAAATGGAGTATTGAGCTTAATTCAATTTCTCATTATGACGGACTTTATAACGGATCCTATTAACTGGACGCCATGAATATAGCAGCCATTTCATAGAAATTGCACATTCCAATGAAAACTTTAAGTTCAGAAAAGGAACATGATACTCATTCTTTTATATACAATAATATCTTATCAAAAAAAAATCGCACAAACTTTCTTAAAAAAATCCCATAATGGCCATGATGGCAATAATGATTATCATAAGAAAGCGCTTTCAAAAATGTCAAGTTCTGCTACTATCAATGTTATTAATCTACTTTGCTTCAAAAAATACTAGAGTCAAATCTAATTTCAAGTTTTTGTTTCTTGTTGATATTTGTTTATTTTCTAACTAATTGTAAAAGAAAAAAAAATTGAAATTATTTATAACATGGATGCAGTGAAGTCAGCTATTTTCCATATTGTTATTAGACCTACACTAGGTCGATTTTCATTTGCCCATTCATTAATTTCCTCGTTGTTGCTTATTCTGCTTACAGTTTCACGTTATCCACATTTTGCATGGACCAGATTCTTATTATCAGTCAGTTTGTTTTCATCAGGGGGTTAAAAACGAGGGGAAACGGGCATTACCTAGTTCGGTTTTCAAAGCCATTAGTAGGTAAGTCTTTAGCCTCAGGCAAACGAGCAAAATATTGCAAAATAAAACATGGATTGTTTGCCTACTTCATATCAACACCATAAAAAGAACCCCTAAAAGGGTATAAAGTTCTCAGGGGAATGATGATGGTGATGATGATGATGATGATGATGATGATGATGATGATGATGATGATGATGATGATGATGATGATGATGATGATGATGATGATGATGATGATGATGATGATGATGATGATGATGATGATGATGATGATGATGATGATGATGATGATGATGATAATGATGATGATGGTAATAGTGATGATGATGATGATTTCACGAATTCATTCATGATTGGTTAACATTTTGTTCGTCGTACTCTTAGATTTCGTCACCAGAAGACTCATCCATAAACTCATCCTCCAAAGCATTATCATTCGGTCCGTCGTAATTATCTTCATTTTCTTCGTTGGCATCCAGAAGCAGCTGTACGACATTTTCAGGGAAGACCTTGGCACTCCATAAAACGCTACCTCTTCCATCCTTGCCATGTCCCACCCGACTCTCGACATCTAATTCCAACTGGTCAGCATTTCTGTATATGCTTGCTACATAAGCTGATCTTGCGATGTGCAGATGTAGATTAGCACCACATGGTGGTGGGAAAAACCAAAAACTAATTGATCTGACATCATTTACACTTTCTCCAATTAAAGGCGAGCGGTTGTTAGACTGCATGCATTCTTCAGCAACGATTATGTGGCTTATTTTCATTTTGGAAAGCGATGTTAAAGTGACAAGAATTTATCAACGCAAGGATGCAAGAGGTAAAGTTTGATGGAGTGCCGAGGCCTTCCCTGAAAACACCGAAGAGCTGCTTCTGGATGCGAAAGAAGAAGATGAAGATGATTACCACGGATTGAATTACGATGCCTTTGAGGATGAGTTAATAGATTAGTCTTTTGATGACGAAAACTAAGAATACGACAAACAAAATAACCTCTCGAGTGCAGATGAGCAATTGAATAATCTTTTGTATATATTTCACTAATTTCGTTTATGTAAAAGTTCAGTAGGACCGAACACAAAAAGCACAATTTTCGAAACTAGCAACCTAAGATTGATCAAAAATTAATATTGACCATGTTCCAAATTCCAGATGAATTTTGATCATGGCATCGATTTTTGAAATCAGCGACCTAAAATCGATAAAGATCGCTGACTCTCTGGAAAACGAACTTTTCGCATGAAAACAAGGTTTAATCCTCGAAGCGAGGCTCGAAGATGCCGAACTGGACTTCACAACCCCAATTTTTGTTATCAGCAGCCAAAAATCGATTGAAACCCATGAACTCGACTATTACTGTTAATTTTCCACCGAAAACGAGGCTCAAACATGAAATAGAGGCTTGGTTGTACCGATTTCGCCCACATAACATCGTTTTTGGAATCAGCGTATTGAATTGACCAAATCAAGTTGGTCTTAAAAATTCCCTCGTCGGGTGACGATAGCCTGGTCTAAATGTGTTACGTGAATTTCAATTTGTTTCACTCTCCTGATGGTCTATTGGTTGTTCATTCTAACGGATGGTTATGAAATGACCTTTCGTGGGATGTGGAACTCTGAAAGTGAGCCACAATCTCACCACAAATTACTTTATCTTACGCATCTTGCAGCAGACTTTACGTGGTGAGTTCTTTGTGGGCTAACAGTATGTGTATGTGTAAGTATCTTAGACGGGGAAAATAGCCCAACCATCTAACCAAGTGCCTAACTTAACTTTTTAAGGTTTATATCGCTAGAATAGGTGATTCTGAGCAATTTGAGCAAACGTACCATTCCAGGAAATGTTTCGTTATCACGTGAGAGATGACGTCATAAAATGGGCCTAAATGTGTATAAAAACTGCTGTAACTTTTGACAAACTCAATATATACAAATGATATTTGCATATTTGAAAACAGAATTCAAAGAGCTTTCGAATGATATATAATATATTGCAAAATGTTGACATAAGGATTTTGACTGATGACGTCATCAAAATATTTTCCGTTGTTTTTGATCTTTTTTGTTTGGGCAATTTGTGAATGCGAAATCAACTCTAGCCATAGAACATTAGCTCAGAGAGAGAGAGTGCCAATTTCTAATGAGCTGCTGTTAGCTAGCCAAAATAGTGCAATGCGCATGCGTGAATACTAGTTGTATGCAAAATTGTTTATAAACAGGTTCTTGGTACCTTTTTAGAGGCTTGCAATATTATTTGAGATATTTGCACCACCACGAGTCTAAATAAGTATAAATTCAGCATTTAACATCAATAAACAGTCTTTGGCCGGTACAGAAGGACACGATGATCGTCATGTTCTATTCTTAATCAGTATGAATGTCATTGGGAGAAGCATTACTAACGGTTTCGGAAGATTTACTTCAACGATAATTCACCCATAATTCATGCGAATTATTTCGTTCCGTTTTATGGTTGGGAAATTTTACCTTATAGAAAATTCAAGTAAATAATTACATCAGTTCCATAAGCAGTGGCTACCATTGAGTCAATGCAGTTTTACGAAGCTTCTCTCAGAAACTTTTTGATGAATGAATGTAATTCTGTCTCCAAAGAACCGCGAAAAATTTGGGTTTATTGTTGGGTTGGTAGCTGTAAAGAGACACACCATGCATGGCTAAATAGTTCTATCTGGTTTCAGAAGCCACCAAAATTACGGATGTAATTCAAACGACACTGAAAAAGGAAGCCTATAAACATGAATCTGAAATTAAAATAGAAGGTAAATGGTCTAAATCAGCTTATGCTGCAGGGCAACAAATTGTAAGAGTTCCAAAAGAATGGAGACGAAAAAGAAACGACGTGGCCTCTCGTGAAGTACTTAGGTGACGACCAAGGTATGGTTCATCTAGAGCATCCTGCTGATACATGCCTCGCTATGCATACTTAGCAAGTAGATACTGAAAATTGGTGATCATAAAATACTCCGATGTCCACATCCTCTGACATGGGCCAATGATCAGAAAGAATCGCTTAAGAAATATGCCCAAATATACTGACATAAGTGAAATAAGTGACATATATAAGTGACATAAGTGACATCTGCAAATTTCTTAGCTCAAAAATATGCAGGGCTCTACTAGCAGTATATATTCTGGCCAGCGCAATACAACATACTACTTATTTAAGGTAGGAAAGTGAACGTGTTAACGAAACTAATCAGAAGCAACCAAAAACCGATTGGCTGGGAGACCTCGGACAAGATGTCTTGGATAGTCCGTTGACTGCAAAGAAAGCAAGACAAGTTATATGCACTGCTAACAAGGTGGAAAAATGTTTTGACCAATCAGGGCATTTGTTTACTTATCATTCATCCAATCAAATCACGGTAAAGACCATAGATTTCGAGGAGTTGACAGCTCAAGAGCCGCGAAAATGGTGGAAAAACGCGAAAGCTGTGGCAAAAATAGCGTTCAGGGTTCTGTTTTTCTGCCGTAAACCCGTAAACTTTGGCACCATTCTTATATTTCTCAAATCTATGATAGTTTATCTAAATTTTTACCGCTTACGAGGTAAATATTTTACGTAATTGCTGTAAAAATTGACTCGAAAACTCGCTCAAAAATAGTCTTAGCTTTGAATCACGAGTACGGCATAATAAACTAATATGTTAACTAATAAACTATAACTAATATTTCTAATAAACTAACACTTTAAAATTGTAAAACACGTTTAAATTGTATCTTGAAATCTACGAACTAATTTTTCTCTAGGGATGTCTTCCTTTATAAGCTTGATTGACAAATAAATGTTTAAGTTTTCATAAAAAGATGAAGAAATTGCGAGAGTTACGGTCTAAATCTTTCGTACCCGTGATTCATACTTGACGTCTCACAAAGTGTTTATATTTCAAACATTTCTTCTTAATTTCTGGAATGGACGTTTCAAGCAGTATTTGATGCATTTTCACGTAGCTTCGGCGGATTGACTAGTTCTGTTCCGTGTTTGAAAACACTTAGAGAAATCAAAATCATAGGAAGGTTGTAGTTGTTGAACTTTTGATACAGAGAAGGTTGATAACTTTCCTGGCCTCTACGTGGTTCATTGGAGATCAGTTGACGATGCACAGGATAAAGAAGCACAGGGAGTTGATCAAAGGCAGCAACAGCAAAGAATAAATTCGACAAATCTACAAATGATCAAAAGTCTACAAATGGCTAAAAGCAATAGGAAAGAAGGCAGAAAGTCCTTTTTGCTTACATGCGGTATTCACGCATGCGCAGTATTGTTCTACCTTGGCTAGCAAACAGCGCACCACTGACAATTGTCAGTTTCTCTGACGTTATGTTCTATGACATAACTTGATATCAAATCCACAAATTGCCCAAACAAAAAAGATCAAAAACAACGGAAAATATTTTGATGACGTCATCAGTAAAAATCCTTATGTCAACATTTTGCAATATATTATATATCATTCGAAAGCTATCTGAATTCTGTTTTCAAATATGCAAATATAATTTGTATATATTGAGTTTGTCAAAAGTTACAGCAGTTTTTATACACATTTAGGCCCATTTTATGACGTCATCTCTCACGTGATAATGAAACATTTCCTGGAATGGTACGTTTGCTCAAATTGCTCAGAATCACCTATTCTAGCAATATAAACCTTAAAAAGTTAAGTTAGGCACTTGGTTAGATGGTTGGGCTATTTTCCCCGTCTATCTGTAATAAGGTAGAGGGTTCAACGCAAAGAGTAAATAAGTAGACCAAGATAAATTTTACATTCTTTGCTGTGAGCCAGCATACTGTACATCCTCCTCGAGCAATCCTCCTGATAATACCACTCACGATTTTCTAAGTTAATACATTTTGATATAGTAATCCAAAAATATACCATGCTTTTAAAATTATTTTATAAGCATGTATTTATTTCATAAGCATGTATTTTATTTTTTGTCTTTAAACAAATTTTAAAAGCTTCGTTTATTTTTTAATTACTCATGTGGCTTATTTATAGAAATGAATTTCTGAAGGGGGCGCATTTGGATAAGCGAAGGATTTTTCTCAACCGTTGATATAAAAGCCATAAAAAGCAGCAAAATTCTCTCTGATGTCCGTTTACAGAGAATATGGTTTTAAATACCCCCTTTTTCATCGCTATTTTCAGTTAAAGGTGAAGAACAATTACCCCTGTTTTTAAAGTAGATCTTAGAAAGATCATTACTGACCCCCTGTGTTCCGGGACTCCGTTCTCATCAACCAACACTGGCTCATTCAATAGCTTTGTGGGATTTTGGTAATTAAGAGGCACGGATCACTCGTTCTATTGTACTCGGGTCTTACAACGGTCGGTCAACGAGACATTATCTCGCCCTGATTTGTCGATAGCACGAAACGATATCGGGCGTAATAACTAATATAAACATTGCGATAAACCGATCATTTCGGATAGCTAATGAAACTACGAAGTTGAGAATTATCCGGCGCGGCATGTGGTGGAGGTATGAATTATGCAAATAGTTTAAAACAACTTTAAAGCTGTGATTGCATTGTGCCTAAAGATTTCTCTTCGCTGTTTGTATCTGGCGAAATCTTATCAGGTATTTCATAAGTATTACTATTTGGCATGCGTATCTTTTTAAATCTTTACTGATAAAGTCTTCAATGGCTATTAAAAATGGTTTGTGTTTTTAATTCGTCGGCAGCATAAACATTCGTTAAGAGAACAGTTGATGGTAATCATTCTCTATTCGAACCAAAACAAGGAGTGTTCTGTGTAAATTGAGTGGTGTGATCCTGACGTCATGGAAATACTGTATCTTGCAATTAGAGATCAAGACATACGCACATTTTTGCATTCAATTTCAGCTTAAGCTAGGTACTAACAGAGTGGCTACCATGAGTGCGAACGCAACACCGAGTATCGTTGCTTTAAGATTTAGGATTTAAATAACACCCCACTCAAAGTCATAAATACCTAATAATTATTTTTTATTAGCAATGAGCAATCATTTGCAACCATCAACAAGTAGCCAAATCATAATGAAATAAGGCAGTAAAAAGAACATTTCTTATCAAAATTAAAGAACAAAGTTTCTCCAATTACATAAACCCGAGCTGTTAAAGTGCTACTCGTTATTTATTTTTCGAAAATAATCTTTAGGCCCATAAAAAAACCCATACTCTCAAATGGCCAGAAATGTAGGAAACTCTAGCACTGGAAAAATGTTTCGTAAGAAACGTTGTTGTTATTAATTAGATTTTATAGCTTCGGTTTAGAATGTTGGGAATGCTTTAGCTACGTTTTCATTGATAAGATAAAGTGCTTATACTTGAAGCTCTGTAAACCTAAACTAAAACGCATGATCAGCATCAATCAGATAATATAGGCCCATTGGTAAATTCAAGAAACTTGCACTGAACTCCAAATTTGAAAAATATAAGAAACTTTGGGCAGATGTTTTGGGCAGATGTTTTAGAGTATCGTTACAAGAGGTGTCTACAGGGACCTAATGAGGGCTTGCAAGGAACTATTCGTGCCTCTCTTTATGATTTGCGAAAGGGATGATAAATGAGTTGGAATCTTGATAAAAAATGGAAATGGAGCACGTCGAAGAAATTCAAGGGCCTTGCACGAACTTCTTCTGGTGATGAAACTCTTTATACCGTCTTCTTGATCACAAAGGTCTTGTTCTGTGTGGAAATGGAAATATTGCTCTTGTTGTGCAAAATTCATGTTGCTAGAAATTAGGCCCAGTCCACGAGCTTCGTGCATCCCACTAATCTCTATGAATATTAAATAAATCCTGTGAGGGGATTATCGTGTTTTCTTTTCTTTCCTTGCTTTTTTAAAAAAAAATTCAATAGTCATTCTATCCAGGCTTCCATAAAGGCTAGTAGCTTTCCGTGCATTCTAGAAAAGTGGTTCTAGATTTTCTTAAAATTCAAAAATACTTGCTTGATTGTCAATGCAGGAAAATCGCGTAATTGTACCTGATGTACCTAGGACTTTTGCTCAGTAGAGTGAAACTTCACCTCCTGTCTATGACTTCAAGAGTCCAGTACGGTTAAAGGTTGGAGACCTAGTACGGACAAACCGTAAGTGGACACAGTGTAGACCTATCCCAAACTCTGTATAAGGTATTACTATAAATATATCATGAACCATGATAGACCTGACCTCAGTAATGGGTAAGCCTTATTCGATATCATAAACTGTGTACGAACTTGTGATTAACCATGTAGATCTATCTGCTAGCAATACAAGATTTCAACCAAGTAGGACAAAAATAGGAATAGTGCTTGTGTAATCGGAAAGGAAGATGGTGAGGAAGAGAGAAGGTACTATCGAATGGATGTTGTCTGGGGTTATTTGTCGACAATGAAATTTGCAGATGGACAGCTCATGTTAAGAAACTTTTTAAAGTTGCTAAGCTTGTGTTGGTACTGTCACATTCAAATGCAGGGGAAGAAAGGGTGTTCAGCATGGTGCGAAAGAACAAAACATCATTTTGTTCCAGCCTGTCAATGGAGGATACATTATCTTCTATCCTCACTGTCAAGTTGGCTGATATTAGTGCTGTGAATTTCAAACCATCTAGTGAGCTGTTGAAGAAAGCTAAGGGTGTTACATGGGACTACAACAAGTAGCATATGGAAAAGAAATAGACTTAGACTTATCAGACATTTCTGTTACATTTTTCTGTTGATATTTAATTAAAAAAAGTTAATCCTCAAAAAAAATTGCATTTAGTTTTATTCAATGACAAGGCTTATCAAACCAACCCTACAAAGCTTTTGGAAAATAATTTGAGTAGGTTTTTAGATGATGTCTAATTCTTCCCAGGGCAAATTTTTACAGAAGTTATGCTGCGAGAGGCAATTTCAGTCAATCTTGGATGCCTTTTTTTCAAAATTTTCTAGGGGATCACGCCCCCAGACCCCCCTAGGAGGCCCAAAAAATATTTTCCTCGCTCCGCTCGGAAATTTTTTTTGTTTTCATGTTTCTCACTTATTCTTATAATTCAAACTTGACAGGTCTGACTATAGGGGTATCTCAAACGTGTAAAGTCACTTATGGACTGATAACAAACTACGAGTAGACCTGAATCGTGTACGGCGTGCGCAGGCCTTCAGGAATCAGGGAGAAGGGAGGAAACCTGAGCTATGGAGCGGTGATGTGGTGATATGAGGTTCTGCTCTATTGCAGAGTTATCAGGTTGCGCAAGAGTGAACATGTTACTGTAATACGATTGTTTCTGTTACTCTATATTAGTTTAAATTGTCTTTGTCCGATGTAGACACTAACAGCCTGCTTTTCATATCAAATTAAGAAATAGGATTTCAAATGAAATTAAAAAATGAAAAGGATGTTATAAAATGACAAACTTTAGGTTAATTTACTAATTTCAATACAGCATCTAAGAAAAGAAAAACGTTATCCAATCCAACCATCGAACACTAGTCTATTATTTAGTTTCTCGACGGAAACATACATGCTTTTTTATAAGCCATGTGGTATTGGCTTTTTATTTGTGTGATTAGCAATATCTTTGTACCTTTAAATTTGGGCGTGCATTTTGATCTCGTTGATTTCACTCATCATGTTCTGGACTTTTCTTAATGGAAGAAACACGCTCATATTAGCATATCTATGCATCTAGAGTTTGGGTTATCTATATCAAGTCAAAGAAAAAGATATAGAAAATTTGTAGGTTAGATTTTTTATACAATATCTCTCTGCTAGATATTGGGCCTCAATACCCTTATATATAAAGTTTGTTGTCATAAAGTAACAACAACGCCAAGGGACACCTTTTTCAGCAAGAGGGGCGATTCTCAAAGTAGAAAGTGTACTTCAGCTGAACTGTGGTTTGAAGAAATCGTTCGGTTTCCTTACTTCAAATCCTAATGAAATCTAAGTGAAGGAGGGAGGATACCGGATGAAGGAAATTCTATGAATAACCAAAATTAACTTCAAATGCTGTCTGTGCAACGGTTTTATGGAATCTCCATTTGCCATCTGAACTACTTTAACAAACAAATATTTAACGGGTGTACTCTGTCATTGTAACCTCTCTCTTTTCTCTATCCGATTGTGGTCGATTTGGCTGCATCTTAACATTGACTGCATCTTAACATGTGTGGCTTGCTTGTCTTAAAACGTTAATACCTTGTGAATTCTGGTGATCTTGCTTTCAACGACATGCTAATCGTCTTCTTAATCGCCACGCCCCGCACAGGCAAAGGTTTATATCAGCCCTGTGTTGCTTTAAATATTGAAGGTGATGAGTTAGATATGTTTGAGCTCAGGGTGTTGTAGGGGGTTAGAGGTTCTGAAATAAACATTTTCTTGCTTCCTCTTATTTCTATCGAGTTGAGTGAATCAGGTTTATAGCTTTCACCTGCACAACGCCGGTTTAGTTAGATATTAATTAGGAGACTAGACGTCACAGGCAAATATTTCAGGTGCTATTTCAGGTCCAACTTTTTTTATTCTATTTGATATTTTTCAATGCTGGCAATTGGAAATAGTTTGAATTTCTACTTGCTGTTCCGAAGGGGTCAATACTTGATATTTAAATTCCAGTGGGGCATTAGCCTCTCCGGCTATACCTTAGCTCCTAAAGGTTGTATACCTTATTTCCTGCAGGTGATACGCTGATGATAGAACGCAGCAACGTTTCTCTAGAATCCTAAAGTTTACCTAATGAGCAGGGTCAACAATGATTCAGATTATTAAGACCTACTAACTAAGGCCCTGTTTACAGAAGCCCGGGTTGACTGCAACCCACCTCAGAGGGTCAGCCCTTCTCCAGTCTAATCTCTTCAAACGTTTACACGAAGATAGCTGTCAACCCGCCTAGGCGGGTAACCCTTCTCTAGAGTAGGGTTGACCCTTGTAAACGGGTTACCTTTTTGTAATTCTTTTCCATGTGAAGGCGGGTTGACTCAACCCGGGGTTACTTCTATTGTCATTTTTAGTGTCTCCTACGTATGTGAGGATTAGCAAGCTCACCCGTGCTGAGTCTGCCAGCTGCGGAAGAAGCCACCCGGGTTCGTGTAAACACTCACAAATCTTTTTCTAAAGCAACGAGCCAACCCGGGTTCGTGTAACCGGGCTCTAAAACTAACAAAAATGAGGCATTCCTATGATGAAGAGTGTAAAACCCATCCCACGTGTCAATGAAGATGTCCATTCGGAGCTCTGTCGACCCCCCGGGCCTTTGAAGGCCCACATTAGTTTTAATGCTATATACGCCCTTTCTTTGATCCCTGATGTGAAAATTACTTTGAACAGTTACAATAAGCTTGTTATTTAATCATGGGAAATCCAATTCACTTGTATTTGTATTTCAGTTGAGCTGATTTGAAGCTAGATTTCTTGCTTGGCTGGAAGTAGCTAGAAGAAGCAGTGGCAAAAGGACAAGCTTTCAAGACTTAAGAGGTTGGTATTCATCTGTTGCATATTTTTGTAATTTTCATTTCTCACGCCGATAAAGCTCAATAAGCTTTTTTTAAAAAGTGACCAGTGCTGGAATGACACAGACGATAAGCAACTAGGGGATCGATTCAAATGCATCAAAGTGCTGAAACTAGCCTATCTGTAATTTTTTCACTGTCAGTTAACCCTGTTCGAGTCGTTTTTCATGCATACAAGCTATCTCGATATCATTACTAAGTCTGCTACTTCTCAAAATTTGTTTCCTAAGATGCAACTTTCAATTTAGATTTTCTTGGCTTTTGCGTCACTTTCCTATAGAGAGTATATGATAAAAGTGCGTAGCAATAGTAGAAGTTAGAATCCTCATTATCGATTTATGTAGACTTGATGATTTGAAATTCTTGATTTTATCAACTTGTTTGCTCCTAGAGAGTTGTTATCTATTTGTCTTTTCTAGGAAACGTTAATAGTTGATTTCGGGCAAGGATCGAGAATGGCATTGGAAGAAGAACTCGCCGAACTGGACGCAGTTCTTGGGGATGTAAACAGCATGATGAAGGATCTGAATGTCCAGTCCGTCCTCGAGTTCTTCCCAAACAACAACAACAACGAGGTTAACTCTTTAGAAACACAGATTTTGCTCGTTTTAGAGATGTACACTCTTTTTTTCTTTTTAAGAATAAATTTTATAAGAATATTGAGGCTCAAAACTGCCAGAGAACAATGGAAATTTAAGATTAAACAATGGAAAAGTTGAGGCTCGGGAAAATTTCAAATAGCTATTCTTATGAAAAAAAGAGTGTAATTTGGTAAGAAATGACTTACCCGCACTGAAATGATTGACTTATTATTCGCTGCCTTGCTCGATAAACCCAGGTAGTTTTGCATTCAGCGTAGAAAATTCTTAGAAATCGAAACTTTTGCCCATGTGCAGTACTTCCCCCATCTTATTCACATATCTAAGAGTTCTAAACCACAGAGTGAAGCATGTAGATATTCCGCTATTTTACGTTTGATACTCTTTACAATGGTATACACTTTTTCTAAAGTCGATCGATCCTCGGAATCGATATTTGATCTGAACTGTCGGATCGTTCATTAGCCTGTGCTGCTAATCCGCCACTGGTCGGAGCAACAATAGTGCTTAAAGATGTGGATAAATCATTTTCTCTGAATCTGCCTTTTCTTCCTTATTCAGACTTTCAAGGAGATCATACACGCAGAAATGGATGCTGACGGACCAGCAGGTATCATTTACATGCTCTCAAATGCACCTCTTGCTCAATTACCTCTGTTCTTCATGAATCCATTTCTATACAACCTAGTTAGCCTCGACATGAGGCGTAGCTGAATCCTAAAGTATGCATTGTTTTCAAACTTACAAAGCTATTACATTTGTTACATAAAGCATGTAGATAGAATTACTACAAATTGGTAGAAGAAAGAGGCAAAGAAACACAATTTTTATTCAGCACACTCAGGCCTTTCAGACTTATGTCTTCCTCAGAGTGTGACTTATGATTTCATATGTGTTTTCTACCAATGTTTTCTGATTTTTCTTAATGTTTCTTTAAGTTTTCTAAAAATGCCTACTTTTCTCTACCAATTATTACTAAAGCAATGCACGCTTTAGGATGTAGCTACACATCATATTAGGCTAAGGTTGTATGAAGATGAAATTCTAAAGAACAGCCGTATTTGTATTATGTGGTCTACAACGTGTCAAGCCGTGGTTGGTGTGGTTCTGTGTGTAGGAAAAGGCTTTGGACACGTGATAAGGAGTATGGCAGGCTCGAGCCTCACCGGAAACACTTCCCACAAGTTGTGATCAACCCAGCTGTTTTTTCGTCCGAGGCCGGTAACTCATTAGCAAGGCTATTTATCATAACAAATGCTAATCTAGGAGCACGAGCTACAGAAAACATCAGTTGGTTTAGCACCTCCTATTGGATAATCCACAAGATTTCCGCGGGCTGTTTTCTTCATTTGTATTCCCTGAAGCACTTTGTTTTCAGAATACACTCTTTTCTTTTAATAAGAACTAGTAAAATTGGTTTGAAGCTGGCTATTCATAAATATTCCTCTATTTTCAGGCTCAAATATTCTTAAATTGTTTTTACTTTTAGAAAATTTCTGAAGCCTGTTTTTGCTATCAGTTTTGTTAATTATTACAAAATTTGACTTTCTTGATCATCTGACATATGTATCTGGGTGCTGCCAATCTGATTGTATGCCAATTATTCGTCAGTCTTATGGTTTAATCTTATAGAACTATGTTTTGAGCTAAAGATGCTCAGCCTGAGTTTGTTCTTAGCTTGTTCTTAAGTTTTGGTGAAATTTGAGGCTCATATTGTAATAAAATTGTTCTTATAAAAAGAGTGTTATCTATTGTGATCTGCAGTTGACAAGCTGTGGCAATGACGTTAGTTTAACACATAAAATGTGTTGCTTGCTCGTCATAGGATTCTCTCTTTAGTTATTTTTCGTGCCTGGTTCGATGATAAAATGCACCATTCAAAGCAGAACAAAGTAAACGAAAGGTTGAGCTATTATTTGGTACTCCCCATTTAGTTGTCTACAACTACTTTTCAAAGAAAGTTCGAAATTAGAAATTCGAGGTTGCCAATTCAGTCCAAACATGAGTCATTACTCTTCTTAAATCTTTAGACTGAAACAACATGCTCGCTTTGCCGATGATTTTTGATTAAGAAGGACTTGATAACCAAAATGTTGTTTTCAACTTGCATTATTTCATGTGTTTGGTAAGAGTGTTTTGTCGTGTTTTAAAAATACAGACTAGAATCCACCAGATTTTCTATAAAGCAAGCAAAAGATTATTCCTTGACAACAGCTAAAACTTCTTAATACCTTTCAAACTAAATACCTGCGCCGCCAGCGATTGGATATAATCAAGAAATCATCGTTGTTATGAACAAAACGTAGACAGAACGACGTGCTTTTCTAATTGTTGTTTTTATCTCGTGACATTTGAGTTATGCCTTTCAGATAGAATTAAAAAAGAATCTAATTTTCTCTTTCTATCTTGAAAAACGAAAGAAAAATTTGATGAAATTGGTAGACCTATAGAGAATCCTTCTAAAACATTTGTTATGACTTATGTGGTAATTTCGATTCTTTGATCTAACACACATCTCGACATAACTTTGACTGTTAAAGCCCAATCTGTATGAATTGCACAGAAGAAGGAGATTAGTAGTTCACTGATAACATGAATATCTTTGTTTATGCTTTTTGTAGGGAGGCTGCTTCGAACACTCTCAAAAGAGGCTGACAGCCGAAGCATTGGCCTGATCAGCTCGGCTAATTCATCAAGCAGAATTTTAAATACGTCACCATGCTCGTCATCCGGGAACTGCAGCAAAGAGGGAACTGGGACCGACAGACATAGTTCAGTGTCCACGAGTTCATTTTCTTATGAAGATAATATTGTTGATATGGCCTCTTGTTCAGACGATAGCTCTCCTACGAGGCCAAACTCGATATATAAGATCAGAGATTATTTGAGCTCATCCAGCAGTGTAGAAGATATAGAGATAAACAAAGAAGCACTGCCTGACAACATGAATGATACCACTGAAGTCAAGGTAGGCCTGAAATCATTATTTTCTTCCCTGCTTTTCAGATTGTTTGATATCCAGTCAACCTCAATGTCCAACATCATATCAAAGTCACCCAAAACTTAGAACAAGCGCAATTCATTTTGAGAAAATCTTTATTTAAGACATATGTAGATATTGTAAAAGGAAAAATAACCTTGGCCCTTCAAGCAAGTCGGTTGCTTTTCAAGATGAATTTCCTTAGAAAGAGATTTTTACAAAGTGAAAGATGATGTTGCTGAGCATTTGAAACAAGAAAATAATTCTTTAAATAGTTGTGATCCAATATTCTTAGTTTCCAATAGAGTAGTCTAAGCACTTTTTTAAAAAAACTCACACCTTCTAAAAGGCTGGGGAAAGCCTGGATGACGTAAGACGGCAGACGCTAGTGCAGAGTTAAAAAGGATCAGTCGAGAACATTTTCCTTACAATTAAAGCTACTATAATTCTATCGAGACGTTAAGGGTTTTATTGTTTTAATGTTATATTGTAGTATTTGTTGATTATCTGTCTCATTTAAGGTTTCAGTTACTGTATTCTATGAAGAAAGATCGTTTGATGTCAAGATTTTCAAAACAACAACTGCCAGGGATCTGACGCAACGAGTCATTTTGATCAACCGACTACAAGACTGTCCTGAATGGACGGTGTTCGAATGTCTTCAAGACCTCCAACTAGGTAGGCAGAGATGCTTATCACGATACACGACATTTGTCCAGTTGTTTTAGTTATGTTCAGCAGACTGGTTGGACTATATCTGAGTCATGTGAGGGTTGCTCAGTAGTGTTGGGGGTATTTCTGCGCAGCGTTGGGGATCCCCTACTCAACTAACGATACCCCTCCACCCTACTCAGAGATACCCTCCACCTTAATTAGCATCCCTCAAACATCAAAAGGGGCACTTTAATGGTGAGGAAACTTTGGCCAACTTCAGAGAATCTTAAGGGCCTGGTGGGATTTTTCCCATTAGTTTGTATGTCATGTTAAAAGATCCTCTGATCCTTACTTATACCTGATGGTATGTTTTGCCTTAGAGAGGAATCTAGAGGATCACGAAATGGTTTACGATGTTGTTCAAAGATGGCCTAGCAAGAGTGATCGACGTCTCCAACTCAGATATTTTGCTAAGAAATATGAATTCTTTTCGAAACCGACGGTGAGTTGGAATTTCTTTTCTGTTCAAGATTTTTTTGATGCTGGTGCTCTTGAATGTTGATTTTATCTTAAAGCTATTCAACACCTATTTAAGATAAATTTCTCGTAGAGGCTCTCTCTCCTGTTTCATGATTAGCTTCAAAGTAAAATTATCTGGGAAAAATTAATCACTTAGAGCTTCTAATATGTGTGTAGTTTATATTTGGGGTACATTTCTCAGGTTTGGGTTTGGTCAATTGATTTAGTTTCGAATTAATTTCCTAAAAAATATATGATATACTTAAAACTTTACATATTTGGAGATTCACTTAACCATCTGAGACGTAAGATGATATATGATTAATTTCAATGTTAGGTACGTGGGAAATGTTTTCTTGTTACGCTGTTATGTCCAAAACATTACCTAGTTCATCTAACTGCCTAATCATTGTGTTGCACTTCGTTTTTTCGAACATTATCGATCTTTGAAATTTTATCGTTTGGGGGGCCCATAGCCCCCCGGCCCCCCCTTGGATCCGCCCCTGCAGTGGAGGAACATCTGAAGAAATACAAAAATAGTGAGACTCTGATGGAGCTGATGAGGAACATGACAGTGATTTGATGACGGTGGAAGTAATTTGCTTTTCCATGACTTTAGACGAAGAGAAAATGGATGCAGATGTAGCAAATGTGTCATTGATTCGAAGAAATACATATGGGAGGAACGTGGGAACATGGAGACTATCATATTACTGAAAACTGCACAAGCACTATGTCCAAAGTTTTAAGTAAATTAAGACACAACTGTCTTTTTCCTTGAGCTCCCAACCCAACCATTTGCCTAATCTCAAGAATAAAGAATAGGATCGAATTGCTAAAGTAGGAGTTGGGTAGAATTTCTATACATGGTATAACTGGTTGGGGTTGGGTAAAAAAATTTTTTTATATTCTCACTAATTGGAAAAAGAAATGTTCAATTTAATTTCAATTAATTTTTCTCCGGTACCAACAACTGGCTTAAGAATGAACTTACCTTCTGTAGCCAGCTTGAGCTTGCTTTTAGATTTGTCTCAACTCTGACAAAATTTGAGGCATGTAATAAACTTGATTCTAGTTCCGGATTTTATACTACATTTACGAGATTTAGTACAAAAGAGCGATGCATTTGGTAAAAAATCTGGAACAATAATGCTGATCCTGATCGGTGGTCTTTTCGTTTTTCCTTTGCTAGGCTGCATTCACACTGCGCAATCTTTTACAAGCATCTTCATGCGCTTGTAAAAAGTCACTATAGTCAGTGTGAACACCTGAATTCCTATTGTCATTTTTCACCCATGCGTGCACACACCACTAAAAGGTGGCCCATCGTGAACGCACCCTAAGCCATGCTCCTGCTGGAAATAAACCTGTGTGAAAGCTTTGCACTGATACGGTCAGTGGAATATATCTTCAATTCAAATGCTCTCTAAAGGGTGGTCTGACTTCAAATATCACTGTTAATGCGAAATAACTTTCATTGTAAAGATTCTCATTGTTTGGTTTCATATCTTTCACGTCAATTAATTGTGTGGTTTCATTTATCAAAATTAGGCTCTCACTCCTTGGCAAGGAATTTCGAAAAGGCAGCGCCATTTTTGTTTACCTGAGAACGGTGATAATCAAATGAAAAGTTCATTCCATGATTTTGAAAATCTCAGTACTTTCATCTGCGTTTTGACGTCATTAAACGCCCCCTCGTAATCCGGCTTTGTTGCCACCTAACAATTTGAGTATCAAAAATAACATTAATTGTTCTTTGTGACATATTAATATTTTATTTGTAATGAGATCCATTCTTAACGACATCAGATCTTAATTTCAGAATTGTAATTAAATTCCACTTTCGAAAACATCTATTGGTAAAGAAGGTTTCGCCGAGACTCGAGTATTAGCGGACTGACTCTATTAGGTTGAACCGTATATCAGTCCAGACTCTTAACCTTAGTCAGTCGAATCAGTCGAATCAGTCCTAGGCCGAATACCTCACAAAGCCCTTGCTTTGACTAACTGGACCTTTTCGGTTAATAAAGCCTGGATTAAGCCATGTCAACTATGCGCCCGTCTTTAAACTATTGATGTATAGAATATTGTTCTCACTGTCTTCTCAAGTTCTTAAAAATCAATTCTTTGAATGCAGCTATACTTCCAGATTTACCTAAAAATTCAGTGGCGAATTTCAACCCTTTCCAAGGTATTCCCTGTTGAAATAATGTGTAGTGGCAAACACTCTAAGTTGCCTCTAGTTACCAATAATAGAAAGTTCCAATGATAATCCAGGATCCCTTTCCTTGTTAGTTGTACCAGTTAAATGAAAATGCTGAAGAACTGTGCAACTCAAACACGCTTGTTGCCAATGATTTCAGGAGATGCAGTAGAACTGGAGTGAGTATTTTTTTATCCTTAGAACATATTGCAAGTTTGATATTTCTTAACATTCTGTCACTACGTACATAAAAAGACTCTCCAAACTTTAATACTAATACCAAACTTCAATGCTAATACCAAACTTCAATACTAATACCAAACTTCAATGCTAATACCAAACTTCAATCCTTATCCCAAACTTCAATGCTAATACCAAACTTCAATCCTTATCCCAAACTTCAATGCTAATACCAAACCTCAATGCTTATACTAAACTTTAATGCTGATACCAAACTTTAATACTAATACCAAACTTCAATCCTTATCCCAAACTTCAATGCTAATACCAAACTTCAATCCTTATCCCAAACTTCAATGCTAATACCAAACTTCAATGCTAATACCAAACTTCAATCCTCATCCCAAACTTCAATCCTAATGCCAAACCTCAATGCTTATACTAAACTTTAATGCTGATACCAAACTTCAATGCTAATACCAAACTTCAATGCTAATACCAAACTTCAATCCTCATCCCAAACTTCAATGCTAATACCAAACTTCAATCCTCATCCCAAACTTCAATGCTTATACTAAACTTTAATGCTGATACCAAACTTCAATGCTAATACCAAACTTCAATCCTTATCCCAAACTTCAATGCTAATACCAAACTTCAATCCTCATCCCAAACTTCAATGCTTATACTAAACTTTAATGCTGATACCAAACTTCAATGCTAATACCAAACTTCGATGCTAATACCAAACTTTAATGCTAATACCAAACTTCGATGCTAATACCAAACTTCGATGCCAATACCAAACTTCGATGCTAATACCAAACTTTAATGCTAATACCAAACTTCGATGCTAATACCAAACTTCGATGCCAATACCAAACTTCGATGCTAATACCAAACTTTAATGCTAATACCAAACTTCGATGCTAATACCAAACTTCGATGCCAATACCAAACTTCAATGCTAATACCAAACTTCAATCCTTATCCCAAACTTCAATGCTAATACCAAACCTCAATGCTTATACTAAACTTTAATGCTGATACCAAACTTTAATACTAATACCAAACTTCAATCCTTATCCCAAACTTCAATGCTAATACCAAACTTCAATCCTTATCCCAAACTTCAATGCTAATACCAAACTTCAATGCTAATACCAAACTTCAATCCTCATCCCAAACTTCAATCCTAATGCCAAACCTCAATGCTTATACTAAACTTTAATGCTGATACCAAACTTCAATGCTAATACCAAACTTCAATGCTAATACCAAACTTCAATCCTCATCCCAAACTTCAATGCTAATACCAAACTTCAATCCTCATCCCAAACTTCAATGCTTATACTAAACTTTAATGCTGATACCAAACTTCAATGCTAATACCAAACTTCAATCCTTATCCCAAACTTCAATGCTAATACCAAACTTCAATCCTCATCCCAAACTTCAATGCTTATACTAAACTTTAATGCTGATACCAAACTTCAATGCTAATACCAAACTTCGATGCTAATACCAAACTTTAATGCTAATACCAAACTTCGATGCTAATACCAAACTTCGATGCCAATACCAAACTTCGATGCTAATACCAAACTTTAATGCTAATACCAAACTTCGATGCTAATACCAAACTTCGATGCCAATACCAAACTTCGATGCTAATACCAAACTTTAATGCTAATACCAAACTTCGATGCTAATACCAAACTTTCCAGTGCATATTAGCTTTCCCCTAGGTCTGTAGTTTAGTTCTGAAAACTGCGTAATCATTCATTCCAATGACATAAAAATGACTGTTTCTCATGGAATATTCAGAATTCGGAAAAAGGCGTCGGAAAACCAATTAGCATCCGAAATTTTTAGATTTTAGGGGTTAAGCTGTCGTTTTGAACAAACGACTTTTATTGCAAAAGCTCCTTACTGATCTGACTATCATTCATCCTCCATTTTTTTCCATTGCAGAGACATTTAATCGACCCTGGAAAGGTCCCTACATTAGAGGCGTATCTTCATACAAATAACTTTCACAAGAAATCATGGAATAAGAAATACTGTTTTCTCAGAGAATTCGGTATATTTTCAACAAGCAAAAGTAAAACAAAGGTATTTAGCGTTATATCCACAAATCATATCCACAAACTTACCAGGGGAGCTACTGTATTTTAACAAAATGCACTGAAATATTTTCCTCATAGGGGTCGTAGGGGGAAGACTTTCCAAATTTCCCAGGGTAATGCACATGACCACCCCAAGCTTTGGAGGCTGTGTATGACACCACCAGTAATGTTAAAGATCGTTTTTTCTCTCTCAAAATCCTACTGGATAATATAAGCTCTTTGTGACACTTAATAAAAGCTTGCAGAATTTGTTAAGAATTGAAAGAATTGGTTTCTTTCCATGGCTTAGATGATCAACAATCTTTGGTTGGGTTGGGTCATGCTTAACTGTCTCCTATTGGATAGTCCTCCTGATCCCCCTCGGCTATTTTTTTATTTGGTATTCCCTGAAACACTGTGTTTTCGAATGTCTATTGTGTTCTGAAAAACGAAGACATTTGTGTATTGTATTCTCTAGAACGAAAGAACCAACCAGATAACTTTTACAAAAGCTGCTCCCCAAATGGTTTGGTTCCAAATTCGTTCAAACTTTGTTGGTTTTATTAGGGTGTTTTTTATCCAGCTGAAGCTGCATGTTTGATGTTTTGCAATAACATGGCCTACAAATAAATCAAACAGTATAAAATGCTGTACAGTAAACAACCGCACATAAGAACATGTGGAAAAAGAACTTCAGGCTAAAATTTTGCAAGTAAAGCACCATTTTCATAAGAATAGAATCAGACTAGTAGTATAAATTTTCTTATTCAAGGGTGCGAAATGATAATACCGACTTTACACCTAAAAGGGAACATCACATATTTCATTTTTTTTTCAGCTAGTATTTTCTTTGCATCAAGTCAAGACTTCAAGGGAGGGTTTACTTATTCACCGCCACTACACTCTTTTTTTTTATAAGAATAAATTTTATAAGAATAATGAGCCTCAAAATCGGTGAAATTTAAGAATATTTTAAGAATATTGCGAGGCTCAGATCTTATGGAAAAAAAATTTTAGCGAGTGTTCCTTTACTTCTGAATTGGTGTGCTTTTTACCGGGAATGGTTTAAATACACTCACCCAAATTTTGATGCAAGTGTCGATGAGCTCTCTGTTCTACAGGAAATAAGGATATATTGTTCTGTTATGTACCATATTTGTAATGCTGTAGGTGTGCTTTCTTGGCATTCATGACAATAATAACAATTTATTGCTATATCCGTGTTTTCTGCCGTAAGAATAATTTAAGAATATTCCGAGGCTCAGAAAAAAATTAGATATTCTTATAAAAAAAAAAGAGTGTAGTGGGCCAGTAAACCACTGATCACATATCTACCAAAGTTGCATTTAGGACTCCCAGCAACAATTCAAGAACAGCTTAAGAACATTTTAAGGATGATTTCTCACTTGATATCACATAAATAAGAACGTAAACAGTCTGATCTCAAAATCACATGTTTTTATGTGCGGCTGTTTATTGCATTTGGTGAAAGAAGAATAACTGATTGCTGTTTTTAGGTCAAGATTATTGTCAAGTGCCGTAAAAAGCTAATACATTTAGTATTACATTTCTTGTATTTTGAAAATGATAGTGTTGATCAAGAAGATATGTTTATGGGAAAACTGGAAAAGCACATGCAAAACATCAGGGAGCAAGTGAAGTAAACTATACTTGTCGATGTAACTGCATGGTGCAGTGCTACGAGAACATCCAACAAAATATTGTCAAGTGAGTCGCGGTAACGAGCAAATCTCGCATTATATGAGTTACTTCACTGCTCACTCATATATGTGTTCTCATTTTAGAGAAGCTCCAAAGATCTGAAATGCAAAGTTGAATTCGCAAGCGGTTTACTGTACACCACTCTACCAGAGTTCAAAGGAAATCACAAAGCTCCAAGCGGATATTGCTTCTGTTTTGCTGTAAGTTTCCTCAGCGTTTATTTATCATCAGTCAATGCCTAGTATGTCTCAACTGCGGCTGGATTATTGGGCTGAATCATGTAACATATGCTATTTGCTGCTATTTAGACTTAAGTGCCTTAAAAGGATTAGATCGACTCTGTTAAGTTGAGCAGATGCTCACAATGTCAGTGTTAATTGATATCTGTCCAATGAGAAATTATCTGGGCAAATAAACAGGAGCTTTGCGCTAATAAGATCACACCTTATCGATTCATTATTCCGCTGTCTTTTCAGAGTCTTATGGCTTTAAGCTCGATCTTAGCTATCCAGTGGCGGAAATTATGGGGGGGCTGGGGGGGCAATTGCCCCCCCAATTCAAAATAAGTCGGAAATTTCTCTGAAAAGTCGGAAATTTTGGTCCTGGAAGTTCAATTAGGTCTCCAACTCGAGAATTTTGATACCTGTGCTTTAACAATTTATTTTGATAAGGCCTAATTAATTTCTTTAACACTGGACTCTTTTTAGTCTATGAGTCAAAATCAAATATAATATCTTATTCATTTACTAGTCATGGTTTGTGTTTGTACTATTTCTACATGGTTTGTATTCATATACAGTCGACTCTTGCTATCTCAAACTCTCGCGGGGAATGAAAAATTGTTTGACATAACGGGGTTTTGAGATAACGGGAGTCGAGATTTTTCTCGACCAAAGGGGGAGTTCATACGTAAAAACAGGGTATAAACCATGGAAAGATTGTTTGCTTCTAAAAGTCACAAATCTGAAAACCACTAAACAGGTATAAGTTTTAGGTAATAAAAGTTTATCAATGGGCAAAATGTTCATTCAGTTTGGCAGCCAAGAATCGGAAAAAACTGGTTGCCATGACGGAACCGAATAACCTAGTCGACGAAGGAAAATGACCCAATCATAGGCCATCTACCTAAAGGGCCAAATATCAAATTGGCAAAGACCATCTTCTTCTTTCTCAGGTCAGACAAGTTTAGTTCCTACACGGCAATGGTTATAGGTAATCGATTAAACTCTGGAGATGGTCATAGGATCAGAGTTCGTTGCAAAATACTTCTTATCGGAATATACATATTTCTGTTTGAAGTTAGAAGTCTAGTGTAAGTTTAAAAAAAGCAATTATTGGTGCATGATTGTACCAAATTGAAACTTTTGAGTCATGATGTTAGAGGCGAAGGGGTTTTTTGCTCACGGGAACGAAAAGTTCGAGATAACGGTGTTGCACAAGAACGGGTCTTATTTGCGTACTTAAATATGAGGGGAAAAAGGTTTTGTTCAAGGTAGAGAGAAGCTCGAGATAACAGGGGTCGACTGTAGCTTTAACATATGGAGGATTCTAAGCTAGTTTGAACCCTCAGAAAGAGCACAATCTTAAGAGCTTCCGGGGGCTTACAACGCCCCAGACCCCAGCTGCCTGGGCTCCTTCTTTGCCAGGCGAAATAATGACTCGGAAATTTCACTATGCTTGCCCCTCCACTCAAAATGCCCAATTTCCGCCACTGTAGCTATCTTTTTTACCCGACAAAAGACATGTGTCAATTTAATCATTAGTAAAGAAAGTACCTGGCAAAATTGTCCTTTGAGGTTTTCCTGAAAATCAAAAGTAAAATTTGGACTTGATAGAAAAAGCTGGAAACAAACCTTCTTGGGTTATTACATATCGATTCTGTTGGACAGAAGATATGATGATAGCTTAGGGCCTATTTATATGGATTTGGCTAGCCCGGATGATTTTAAGCCCCCTTTAAATAAGCAGAGTTGGCCCTGGGAGGTAATTTCCAGCCCGGCAAAATTGGTGCGATAATAGTGGTGTGATCTTGATGTCAAGTTTGTCAAATATAATTCCAGCCCAAGTTGCACTGCTTTAATAAGAAAAAATAAGCCAAGTTTGGTGAGATCTCTGGTGTACGAAGCTATAGATTTTTTGCGCACGTGAGATTTAAGTGGGCCAGTCTTGGTCCATATGGCCCTTAATCTTTAACAAATATTTTGAGCTGCAGCTGGAGATTACCGTCCCTACAGAGTTCTTGATACAACACTTCTCACTCGTAATTCTATCTGGTCCACCTCCTGATTGTAACTTTAACAAAGGTTTTCTTTTGCCTAAAACTCCTGTGCTTGTCTTTTGCCTAAAACTACACATTCACACTGAATGTTCGACCAGGTTTTTAATGTAGCATTCTGATTGATCAATCTTATAATTTGAGGGACTCTGACTGGCTGAAGAGTATGCACAAAAGTTATATTTGTCTATCATTCTCTATTCGATTTTCAGCCAGCTGTCATATCCGATCAAAAGGAAATCAAATGTTTTTGCGCTGAAGAGGAACAAGTGTTGTTGAACTGGATTGTGGGATATCGACTTGCAAAGGTTTGTGATTTATTATTAAGCGTCGAGCTTGGGGGGCTTTATCTCGGTCTGGGGGGTCAGCTCTAGCTGAGGGTGCGATCAAAGACTAGCGATTGCGTGTTTTTTGGCGTATATGTTACCTAACATCTTTAGGTGCCCTTCTTGCCAAGTCAGTCTGTAGGTTCCTACATCCATGGTCCCGGGGTTCCACTGTAAAATACTGCTTCACCACTCTTGTAAACTCGAGCTCGCTCTGATGTTCATTGCTAAGCACTCGGTTGACGACAACCCACGGTACTGTTCAATAGAGGCCTATGACGTCAGAGCATAGCAGCATCTCACCGTGGTGGAAAGCCAATGCACTGAGTGATAGCTTGTTATCAAAACAGCACTGAGCTGCTCTTGTTGTTTTGTGTAATGATTTCGAAACATTCTCGATTGTTTTGTGTCCCTAGAGACACATTGGTTGTTTTCTTTGTCTTTGTTGCTATATTTGGAGTCGAATTGCTTTGAAAAAAATTCATTACGTAGGGAGGAGATTTCTTATGGGTTTGCTTTTGCTGCATCAATCACAATGAAAATTGTCATTATCATCATTGTTTGGATGATATGTCATCAAACACAAAGATATTCAGTGTGCCTGTCATATATTCGATAGATAATCCCTAAAGATACTTGACGGAAATAATTTTTGATCTTAAGGAATATCAAAAAGGCAGAAGAGTATCAAAAATGGCAGATGAAATGCATATGAAAGCTACCAAAATCATATTAAACTTTTAACCCCAGAAATACCTAGGTTCAGGGCACACACCCCTAAGAGTAAGGTGTATCGCTCTCATAATAGAAAAAAATAATTCAGTATCTACTTGACTTCCCTTTTCTTTTTTAAGAGGACGGGAGAAGGGGGCTAGAGAAACTCGTAGCTTTCTTCCCCTCCCCCAACTGAATAAAACCCTTTGTGCTATTTTGGGTTTTGAGCTTCTGGTGAATCTTCTCTTCCAAGAGTCTAGCCCGGTTTTTTCCAAAATCTGGTCTTCAATAATTTAATGAGCTCGTTCCCATGTTTACCTCTTCATTCCACTCGAGGTTTTATCAAGTTTCATATCTTCTTCAGAGTAGAACACTGTTAGACAATGGTGGATACAGAGGCAAAAATCGCTATAGAAATAATCTGCTCAACTTTCGTAGCCATTGCTCAGGTCATTATTTGATGTGTTGACTTTTAGTCACAATCCCAAATCATTTATATAGGTTGTTTTTTTGCCCTACTTTGTCTGGGTATGCCTCATTGATAAGCAGACCAGCTGAACAAATTTGAAACGATGAGTCATGACAGTATGAATGCTTTGAAGTCTGCGAAGAATTCTTTTCCTCGGGTAACAAGACCTTCCAAGCCTATATTAAGGGTGCCCCCGAGAAAGAGAGGACCATGCCTCTTGCTGCCAACTTCTACCTAATTAAGCAAAAAGTAACGAATGATATCTAGTGGTCCCAAAGCCTGAAATGACGAGCAAAGCCAGCTTAACCTTTATTATGCTTGGCTATGCTTGGCCAAAATTTCATTTTACAGCTCTGGTGTTCTAGTATTTGAAATATTTCCATTCGCTGTAAAAGCGCTGTTTTCGGAAACGTTTCATGAAATCAGTTGGATGTCCCGAAATAAATTTCAACAATTTTAATACATCGGGTGTTGGCTAATAAAGTTTTGAAAGTATTTCCAAACAATCGAATTAACAACT
This sequence comes from Pelagia noctiluca, assembly GCA_963924455.1. Lineage (NCBI taxonomy): Eukaryota > Metazoa > Cnidaria > Scyphozoa > Semaeostomeae > Pelagiidae > Pelagia > Pelagia noctiluca. The sequence continues at coordinate 12,201,474 of OZ004315.1, forward strand.
GCCTCCCATATTCCACGGAGAAATTGAACATTTTTCGTTTCAAAGGAACAACCTGGGCGCTCGGTGGATTACAGGAAAGGCAATAATGGAATCTATGGGATATTCAGCTTGAGCCTTTGTGGGCACAAACAAAGAAGCTTATGAGATCGTTTTATTAATAAGACTCTGCACAAGCCCACTTGTCTATTTTTGGTAACATTTGATAAGGTATAAAAGAGAGATTCTAATGAGGTGGTTTCAGTTAGATCTGTGGTGTGATAGAATTGAAAGCTGGAAACTTTTCTGTGTGATAGAATTATCGGGCCTAAGCATTTAGAAATGGAAAAATCAGAGTGGTCATTTTCTGGCTGGTGTAAACTTGCTAAAATGGTATGACTATGGTAGTGTTTTATTTTCATGCCTCTGATACCTGATTTCCATATGTTTTTGTGATATTTTGTGACAAAGTGTACCTTTCTTTACTTTAAGCTTGTGAGCGGGGGAGAAACCTGAGCAATTTCAATCGACGTCCTATCTCAATCTTGTGATCTATGTAACAAATTGAGTTTGCGCATAAGCTAAGACTTGAGAACTAGAATGGTAAACGAGTAAACAGTTCGTAAACAGCAACTCTTTTTGCCTTCCTTAAGAGGACTTAAGCCTCCAGATATTCAACATTTGATCATTACATCCTTCGTGAGGACGTGCAAGCATTTCATTTATCAGCTGTATAAATACAATCTGTCAGTTTATCCTGAGAAACCAGACATGCGTGATAAGAGAACACAAGATTCATAAAAGTTCTCTGTTGGTTAGTAACACAACAATACAGTTCTCAACCAATCTTTCCGGGAAATTTGTAAACATTTGTTTATGTCAAAATGTACACAATCATTTTCTTTATAAATCACAATGAGAAATAAACATTATGACAACAATGTAATCGTATTTAGATTTCCTTTCTTTAACTATTAGAAAATGATTCAAACTTTTATTCTGCTGTTTTTACTTGCGAATAGCACTGAAGTTCGAAGCACCAATTCCGAAAAGCCTTTGCATATTATCATGAAAATATTCCACCAAAAATTATAGGTTTTTATTCATTTCAAGTTTCTACTGTCAACTTCATTATGAATTTTGACGATGAAGACAGTAAACACAACTCTCTTTGTATCAACCAACGTCACTGTAGTAATTCATCACCGTAATCATGAATAAACTTGCATATGCACACAGTGCTTTTGAATGTGGCTGCCAAGTGGACAGTTGAGAAAATCTATTTCATCTTTTATTCAATCCTTTGACCTGAACAGTGAATGCACTCAAGAATTTCAAGAAGTTTGGGAATTGATTTAGCCTGCCTACGTTTCCTGTCTACGCTCTTTTTATCGTCAATTTGACCTAAGCACTCGAAATTAATCAGACATTGTTTTATACTTACACCTTTCTCTAACTTTCTTCACGTCCCTTGTGTGTCATGTATTTTCGTACCTTAATGAGGAACTCATTCACTCATCAAAAGGAAATTCAGTACTGGGAATTCTCATTAAGAACAATTTACCATTTTGCTTTGATGTCTTCTTCGCCCTTAGAAGACAACGTAAAATCATTTATAAGTCATAGAGCTTGTGTATAGCTGCTTTAGGTACCTTCACCAGATAAAGTGGATCTGAACTACAACATTCCCAAAGGAAACCTCTGTCCAAGGCCGAGAACATAAAAACATGTTTGTAAAAGCATAACCCCCTGGTAGAATGTCTAATGTATTACCCCCTGGTGAAGCTCAACGGATTAAATGCTCTTAAACTGTAAGGAAAATATCAATTCAGTGTTCTCGTTTTGCAGTTCGGTTCAAAATTGTACAAAAATTACAAACTGGCAACGCAAGACAAAAGATCAATCCGAACGGTGTCAGCACCAGTTGAGATGGTGAGTGCGTTCATTTTCATAATGTTTTACTTTTTAGTAATTCATGATAGAGAAAAGGTTTTTATCCTACCTTTCTAAAGATTCACATGTTGGATATTGAATAATCTGTTTCTAAACTGATGGACGATGAAAGCTTTTGTCAATTGAGCGCCCTTTACTGTTAGATTTCAGCTGAACTGGGAAGTCGAAATGAAATAAGATTACCATAAAGCTGAATTGATGGGATTGGCCTTCCTTGTCAAAAAGCTCCAGTGAAATGAATATTTTTTGGATATATAGTATGAATAATATAATATTTGCCTAGATTGTTTTGCTGCCCGATTAACTTTTCAATCATTGCATTTCTATTTGTCAGATGTTTGGGAGGTTGCTGCAACTCTTGATAAAAGTGTTGTTTTTAATGCATGCATTTTCAGGCTTGCCTTCCTGACTCAGTGTTTCAATGCTCTCTTTTCATCTGTTAGGACACAATGGTGCGGAGAAAAAGAGTCTCGTTAGATCATCGAGTTCCTTTGGACTTCTCTGGTCAGGAGAGTCGAGTCGTATCAGACCCAGATGCTGCAAGGGCAGTCCGAGAAACGATTTCATCTCAGCTTCCAGTAAGTACCTCATCACATTGAACGGGTGGCATTACCTATCATACAACAGATAATTATTGTTGAACAGTCAACCCTCAATGCGGAAAATGTTGAAGTTATCTATTAATGAATGAAGAATTTATTTATGCTTCACGGTCAATGAATCAGAAGTAGGAATGTTGGTCTGCTATGTGTGGGTGAGTGAGTGGGTGACATTCATGTTTAACTTGCTTGCCTGACTAAGCCCGACCCTTGTTCTCAGCAGGAGCACAGTAGCAGACATTTCATCACTATACTCGGTAGTATGAAGTCCTAATGTGCTAACAGTGTTGCACTCATTTCATCTACCGAAGTTTTAGCTGATCCGAACAACCCTTCGAAATTTAGTTCGTCTAACCAATAATCTTTGCCAAAGAGTCGTATCGTAGAGCTGTACCTTACTCAGGCTACTCTATTCAGTGCACTAGTACCAATGCCTCTAGAAACAAAGACCTTTCAAGTTTGTGAAGAGCTAATTTCCCATTCATCTATTTTTCAATATTCTTTAAATCATATATGTGTGTGATTTTAGAAACGACTGAAGCGTCGATCCACCGGAAGTTATCATTCACCCTACGCATCTGGTATCCCAAGTCTTCTAGGTAAGTATTTGTTCTATATTCAACTCTTGTTGAATTTTAAAGCAAACCCTGAATTACGTTTTCCAACACATATAGTGAAGTTTCACGATCATTCTACAAATTGATGAATTTCTGTTCTAAGACAGTTTCTTGGCTGGAAGGCAATTTGAAGCACTGGTGATTCTAGCATTCCCTAACTTTGTGCACAGGCTCCTTGAAAGTAAAACAGAAGAAGAAAGATTGGGGTCTTATTGATTTAGAATCAATGATTCTGATGGGTGTTAGAGCAGACAGACAGCGCTTGCGGACATTTCACAGATGTTTTAATCCTTTCATTTCCTGTTTGATGCTAGAATCAGATAATTCAAATTCCTCAAAGGTCTTCCTTTCCGTCCAGTATACTGGGATTTTCAAGCACTTGCCCGGCCGTGTATTTGAAGTCTAATCGTTATTTTTCAGAAAAATGTTGGTTTCACGGAAAGCTAGAAAGAGAGCAAGCAATCAAGAGAATAAGAAGCAACGGAATGGACGAAGGGTAAGGATTTATGTCCTCAAGCTAACTTCCACTCTGAGTTTGATAATTCTGTGACAGATTGGTCATCTTATGTTGCTAAACCTTATTGCCCCCATATCATCTCTCCTTTAGCTCATTCTGGGTGTAAGCTTGCCAATTTTCCTATCATATTGCGATCACACACGTATTTGTCTAGCAAGCAACAACGTAACTATTTCTGATTGCCTTTTTTCATTTGCAGCTTATTTTTAGTTCGAGAAAGCTGCACGTCTGCAGGAGTTTATGTGATAAGCGTCGTTAAAAAGAAGAAAATCCTTCATCAACAAATTTTCAAGGTAATCCTATTTTAGATATGAGTTTGAAATACCCTAAACCAAACGGTTTATTAGGCAGCGTCATAGGTGTTTTTCTGCTTATCTGTGAAACTCGAACTCCTCTTTCTAGACAAGGGGATAAGACTGAGTAATTGTTTATCTCTTGTGATTCTCGAGACTGGAGAACTGGGAAAGAGCTTTTATGGTGTTCTAGACCAACCCATTCAAAAAAGCTGTCTTTGCCAGATGCAAAGAATATCATCACTTTAAGGTTAGACTAGGAAACCACTGTCCTTTGAAGAGGCTTGATTTGGATAGTGCAGCGCAAAATGAGCTGCAAAGTTGCTACCCTTCGTTCTCCTCTAACGGTTGCATGGAACTAGCCCCTCAACAATATAGCTTCTGCAAAGGAGAGGATTTGAAAAGAAATTCCCGTCTTTTGGAGAGACATTGATAGGAAACACAATTTATGATGATATATGACTATTCTAATAGTGCATACATTGTTTTGAATTAACCACACATCTTAATGTTCACATGCACTACACCGGTTGGCTGGAATCTACTGGGCATAGACGGGACCCCTCTCAGTTGAGGATAAAAAGGTAGAATCTCAAGCAGTTTGAAACAGCTTAGATAAACGTTTGTGGTCTCTAGCTTCATAGTCAATATTTTTTCTTCCTTCGCTGATGATGTTATTTTGAATATCAATTTACACCTTGTTTTCATTTCCAGGCCTTTGGAGAAGGACAAATATTCTACGGACTGGAACATGGCCCTAGATTCCAATCAATAGAACAACTGGTTGAGTTTTATCAGAACTACAAACATGCTGGAAAGTCTTCGCTGCTACGTAAACCTTGCAAAAGATCCGAAAAGTTTATCTAAATGATGCAACTGAAGACGGGTGTCGTGTCAGCATGACAAAAGATGGGGTCTTCCAAAGATGGAACGAATGCCCTAGAGCCAATCAGGTTTCCGATTGATTCCAGTCAGATCTGCTAAATCATTTTCCGAGGATGATCCCTGAGTAAAGAAGACAACACAACATAGTGGCAAATCAACGCTTTGATGTTAGTTAAAGTATTCCTTAGAATTGAACAAATTACAGTAATGTAGATTGACATGCTAGAATACGCATTCATAATACGGGCCTTACCCAACAAGTTTTTCCTCAGTTATGATAGATGATTTAACAGCCAAAAAAGGAATATGTTCTCGTTTTGGAAATTTCAAGCTTAGCCTGTTCGGGTATCCCATTATCTTTATCAACCCCTGACCGGATTTTAATTCCTGCAGTTCCTATGGTGTGTTCAGCTTGAAATCAGAAAGTTGTTATTGTGCAATGCGCACATTTTGCTATTTGTCATATAAACTTCAAGCATAAAAAGGAATAGAAGAACTGAGTTTGGTGGGCGATTGTATTGTGTTCCAAATTAGCTCCTTCCAAAGCTTAACGAGACAATTAATCCAAAAACGTATTGTCTATATATGTCATTCGACTTGTAAATATGTCGACATAGATTTGTAAATTTTGAAAATATAATATCAAGTGTAATAGTGAAGGTGGCTTTGTTTCTGTTTATACAGTCTTCTCCCATCCAGGGCAACATAACAAAAATGACGTAGCCAATAGATTATGTGTCATGTGTTAGGTCGAACTACCTTTTTTTGAGGAGTGCTACTCTTATGCTTCCAGAGCGTGCTTCTCTTTAGGCCTAAGAACCAATGCTCGTTTGGAGTCGTTTGGGTGCCTTCCTGAACTAAAAGGTTGAAAATCTGATTTCTCTGAAGACCTTATCATACTTTCTAGAGCAGTATGGCATTCTACCAGGTAATTTAGCATTTTTTTGTGTACCAGGTGTTTCTATGTGGCCTTTGAGTGGAGTTTTATTTAGGCCATGCATGCTCATGAAAACTACACATTAGCCTATTAAAAGTATTGTACAGGTCGATCCAAAATGGCGGCAAAATTGCAAAGTTGTGAGGGATAGGCCTAGATTAAAATCCTCATTACTTTTAGCAGTGGGAAAATTTTGCCGACACTATATTTCATAACAACAGGCATACAAGCAAGGAGTTTTTGAAGAAGTAGCAGCTATCGTCTAAGCCTTAGACGATAGCTGCTACTTCTTCAAAAACTCCTTGCTTGTATGCCTGTTGTTATGAAATATAGTGTCAGCAAAATTTTTTTGATTAAGGGCCTGTTCACATGAACCCGGGATAGACGAGTTGACCCGGGGTAAGCCATTGCCCCAGGCTGACAAGTTGCCTCGGCCTTTGGTCTGAAATAATGCGGTTCAATTCAAACACCAAATTGTTGTTCACATGAACTTTTTATTACCCCCTGGTCAACCACGATGCTGTGTGACCCGCTCTTCAGTGCCCGTTGACCCGCCCTGCACGAAGACGATTTTGGTGTTCGAGCAGAGTGGCATTTTTTTGCTACCAGTCACGGTAAAGGTCCATCTGATGGCATCGGTGGAACAATTAAACGCGAAGCTGCAAGAGCCAGTCTTCAGAGACCATCAAAGGATCAAATCCTAACTCCATGGCAACTGTTCCAGTTTGTCCAAGCAAATTTGAAAGGAGTAAATGCCGAATTCATAACTTGTGATGAATGGAATACGGAGCAAAGTTTTCTCAAAGAAAGATTCTTGATGGCAAAAACAATACCTGGAACCCAGAAACTACATTCCTTCAAGCCAGTTTCCAGATCGTCGATTCAAGTGACTGAATTCAGTGCTTCTGCATCATCCAGGCTTGTTTCTGTTGTAAAACAGGATTCCGAACCATTGGATGATGGAATAATCACTGGTTATGTTGCAGTTGCGTATGACAACGAATGGTGGCTGGCATATGTGCATGAGGCTTATCCAGAGAGAAACGAACTTTCTGTAAACTTTTTGCATCCACACGGCCCAAGTCCATCATACGTGTATCCACACAATCCAGACAATCTTGTTATTGATAAAACTGATGTGTTAACCAAGTTGTCCCCAACAACAATAACTGGCCGTACCTATACTTTGTCACGTTCAGATACTTTGAAAGCTTCAGATAAAATGGGACAAAAACAACATTGAATGTAAAAACTCTATTGTTATGTCAAATTTATGTTCTAATTCAATACTGTATACAAATGAAGAAACGTTTTAACACTAAGTGTTCAATGTTGCTAATGCATAAAAGTTTGAAAAAAGAATTTAAGAATCTTAATATATTCAAAATTTGAAATTTTTGAAGATAACAATTTAAATTGGTGTCTTGACTTCAAACGCCTTTTGCATAGCAACCCATGACGGTCCCAACTTTAAACTTCACAGGTGTATGCAATATGAACTGATCTATATTTAGAATAAATTTTATGACCTTTGACTTTGCCGCTTGGGCGTGGTCACGTGATGAACTTTTCATCTTATCAAATACATACTTTTTATATCTTTTAGCTCGTTTTTAAGTGAATAAATGGATTCCACTTGCCAAGAGCTTTCAAATGACACCAAAATCACCCCCATACCTTAAATATGGCCGAAATTAGATAAATATGGTGTTTAGGCGTCGGCCGCGATTGTCCAAATTTGGAAGCGCCATAACTCCGAAACCAGTGAACCGATTTCAAAAATTTTTTGGATCTGGCACTTTCTCACCAATACCAAAATGTTGGCCAAATTTGATCCAAATTAAAAAGATAAGTGTTTTTTCATTGTTTCACTTGATATGGAATGACCCCCCACAGCCATAGTGGAATCGGCGCACGTTACGCCACAGATCTGTGGCGTACAGCCTCTTCATCTTTTTTACGCCGGCGTATATCTTCCCGCTTGAAGAATGGTTGGCGTAAAATTTGAGGCAAAAAAAGTTGGCGTAAAATTTCAAAATGCGAAGGAGCGTCGCATGCACTTTCTTCTGTTCCCTTTCTTCTGTTTGTCATTTCAATAGAGAACCAATATCAACGTGGGAGACTCAATAAAGACTTACGTCTGTCAATTTGTTTGAAAATCTGTGTTGCTGCTGCGGAGGAGCAGTGGATACCGCTGCTATGGAGGAGTACACTATTTCGACCTATACTACTAGGCATATTACTCTTGGCGTAAAACAAAACGGTGCTTGGCGTACATATGTGGCGTACGGAGTTTACCGATTCCACTATGGCCCCACAGTGGCAACATTTATCATGTGAACAGAGTGCAGGGAAACCGCGGCAAGTTTGCATTTAATTTTTCAAATTCAGCAAGGCGCGAAATTCAGTTTCCTCTTTCAAAATGGCGGAAAGCAGTGACAAAAATCATAAATATCATAAATAAAACATTGAGATGCTGCATACACTCAAGAGTTGAGAGCTGTACCACAATTGCTGAACAAATAACCATTCTTAAAACTTTGGGATTCATTTTTCTTGTTTTATTTATCAATTCAATCGTGTTGTTTGAGAAATCACAGCATTTTTTTACTTTGAGAAAGCCATGACAAATTAACCTCGGTATCGTTTCGGGGATCAGAAACTTGCGTTTAAGGCTGCCCCGGGGCAACATTTTGTTTGCCCCGGGGCTGTATTTCGGACCCGGGGCAACTTTCACCGGGGTTGAGGTAAATCATGTGAACAGATGTAGAAAGTTGTCCCGGGTCAGTCATATCCCCAGGTCAACTTTTTGCCCCGGGTTCATGTGAACAGGCCCTAATATCAGTGCAAAAGTGTTTCAAAAAGTCATTAATCAGGTAAAGTGCTGTGTTACTTTTTTGCTGCTGCTCTAAGGATCGCCATGAGTCTTGTCCTAGCTGTAGCAAGGCAGGAGATTGGTAAACAATTTTTAATGGAGGGAGCCAGGGTGCTTTCCATGTTATGTCTACGCCAAAGACTTTGTGATATACGCTGAAAGAAAAATAGATTCCATTGTTCCAAGTCAAGTGGAAAGTACATGAAATGCACCTTAGGGAGGGAGAAGACTTTAAATTTCAAAGCTAATTTTTGGAAATTAAGAAACTTCTCTGATATACACAGTCGTAGCCATTATTGTTGTGTTGGTCAGTCAGCAAGTAAAATACTCCATAGATAAAATTTGTAGATACATAAGAAGGTTAGTAAACAACATGGCTACCTGAAGAATAACAATATTACAACTGATGTGAGGCACAAGGCCAAAAATTAATCTCTTCCCCTCCCTTGAAATGTTTTGGGCCTCCCTCATTTTCCCCTCATGCTAAAATACAGAAAAAACAAGACTCGTGGGGATCGTCAGGGCAGTAGCAACAAAGAAACAAAGCACTTTACATGATTCATGACTTTCTAAGACATTTATGCATCGATTTTAGATGACAACTGCTTCTATAAAAACTCCTTGCTCATATTTTGACCATCACTCAAATCCTAAGTAATGAATGACTTCTCACTTTACAGCCTAACTTAGGACCCTCCACCCTTTATTTCTTTGCTATCCTCCAATAACCATAAGCTGCATCATTTCATGTATCAATTTACTTTCATGAGCTCAGTATAGCTCAGTAGGTGTATAGAAGTTCATATAAAGACAAAGTGTCTGGCTTCGCTTGCACATTAAACTACTTTGGCATTGGATATGTCTCCGGAAGGATAGACCTGCAGTTAGGAACAAGAAGTTTAGGAGCAAGTAACTCCTCTCTTGCCCTTCGCTAAAGTAGAATATCTAAATCCAATACAATTCCATTGTGAATTCTTTCAACCCTTCCTTTCTGATATAGTTCCTGATACTGAAGGACTCATGACCTAACAGTTTCAAAACAGGGACTAGAATGTCAAGAATTTCAAATGCCGCGAATGATCAATTTAGGATGAAGTTAACATTCATCATCATTTAGAGAATACCTTTATTATTATACAAACTGCATAGTCACTCACTTCTAGTAATTCAATCTTGCTCTTCGCATAAAAATCACCATCTAATCACTTAAAAGGAATTACCATGGACAGACTCACATGATAATTCTATATCAGGCTCTGAATTTTGAGATTAAATGAAATCACGCAGGGAAACCTTTCAAGGTGGATTAGCTTATTTGAGAATCAGCCTTTTGAAGCCAGAATTGCCAGGATTTCTGACCAAAAAGAATTCAAAGTTGATTTAATCTCTAATGAAGGAAGTAATACGAGTCGAGTCATGCTTGTGGTGAAGGATTATCATACGTTCAATCAATTAAATAATTTCATCAATAATGTAGTAACATTTTTGTGCATGTTGCTTTATACAATTTTACTCTTAACAATGTTGTAATGAATTTCATCTCAACAATAGATAAAGTATTTACAATTCATATCTAAAGTGTTGTGGAGGAAAATGCTTCAAGGCCTTGATGTATAAGAAAACGGCAAAATTAAAAAGTTTAGTACCGAAATGATAAAGTATTAAATTTTTTACAACGAGAATTCAGTACGTTTCGTAGGGATTTGATATTTCGGTTCTAAACTTTTTAATTTTGTCGTTTTGTTGTACATCTACAAAGTACCACACGCAGTCAACTCTTTTTCTTGATGTATTAGCCCTGGCAAGACAGGTAAGACCCCTTTAAGAATCAGATGACATACCGTTTGTTCTTTGATTGTTGCGGAAAAACATTATTATCAACTACTAGAGCTAACTGAACGCCTACTGAATCCCTACGAAACGTACTGAATTCTTATTGAAGATCAATACGATTGTTGCTACTCATCTCAGCTAAGAATTTGGAAGTTTAGAGCTCTACTTGTCCATTTATATTTCAACAATCAACCACCTTTAGATATCTCTATCAAATACTGCTTTGAATATGCACATTCACAAAAAAATGAAACAACTAGAAACGAGTAGAAACGGGTTGGAAACTGGTTGGAAACAAATAGATAATCAGAAGGAACCAAGAAGCTCGAAATTAGGTAAAAATCCACTCATTAGGAAGGGGATAGATTAAGTCCTTCCAGCAACCGCTGTCTGTTTTTTGTACCATCCAAAGACTGTTCCATGTTTTAGTAATTGAGCTAGATATTTGCCTGATATTCCAAAGGGTATCTTTCATACTTGGCGATAGCGGGTTGCGTGCGGGTTATGTCTGAATATCTGAAAGTGAAATCCCACCCACCCATAAATCAAAAAAATGTGCCAAGAATTACTCATCCCTTTCTCTCTGCGCTTATTTCTGAGCACGTCCAACGATAAACGTCTCTAGTGATCGAAGAGTTTACCATAACAAGTATATCTCTTATTTGCACGTAATAAGAAATGGGCTATCCCATTCCTTTTGGAGTCATTCTCTACCAAACATGGCTTTCAAAGCGTTCCTGATATCCGAGCATTTCCAGCAATAAACTATAGGATTAATGGAAGAGTTCATCAGTACAAATACCTCCCCCCATCTGCTGGCAACAAGCATTGGTTTGTCTCTGACTGACTTCACGCATATGATGACACCATGAGGAATGTAGCAGATAAACAGGACAAGAATAACGATGGCGATGGTATTGGCTCTCCGCTTCTCAACTGGTCTTCCAGTGCGCAAGTCAGAGGCGGCCATTTGCGACACCGTTTGTTCGCGGTGGATTTTCTTCTTGTGACGCAGCACGACCCTGTATATGAGGCAGTAGCAGACTACAATCACAATGATAGAAAGGCCCACACTGATAGACGCACCAAGATATAGAGAAATCTTCTCGCTTACCAAGGGCAATAATATGAGGAATATTATAATCATCCAGACTATTGTTATGATAGCAAAGTATCGCCTCTTGTTTTCGAAACGTTGGTACTCGAAAGGATGACAGATGGCAAACCAGCGATCGAGGCTTATCATTGCCATGTTGACAATAGATGATCCAGCCATGAGGTATGAGAAGTACATGTGGAACTGATCTAAGATGCAGTAGTTATTCTGCATGCCCTGCAGCTCAAGTATGCGCCGTGCGGCAAAAATAGGCTGAGTGACAAGTCCAATAAGAAGATCTGTCACACATAGGCTGCCGAGGAGAATATTTGACTGTGAATGCAACGGCTTGTTTTTAATCAACACCCATATGATGCAGAAATTACCAATTGCCGCACTCAGGCCTAACGGGATTGCAATAACCGTAGAAGCGATTGCAGTTGCTTTGTATGAGGATGACATCTCTTGGAAAAGGCATTCGGTGTTTGTGTTACTTGAAGCGTTCATGCCGGAGAGCGATTTGATACTATTATAGTTACGAGATTATTGAAAGCGTTTCAAAACCCAACGGCTAAGCAAATTTGCAATTATGCTGTGAGAGAAATTGTGTAGTTGGAAACATGTCCATATTGATTGGGACAAATTGAATTAATCAGCTCACACAGAGGTTATAGATAGTTTTCTTTGTTTGATTATCTTGTATCCGGTACCTGCAAAAAATAAACGAACTTGATAGATGGAATGAACTCATTAAAGGCTTCTTGAAATGACTAGCAAAGATGATTCGCTTTTCAACTTTTATCGAGCCTTGTAATGGACCAGCTTATAGCTTCAAAGTCACATTTGCTATTATATTAGATGACGAAAATCTGGGGGGTTCTGTAAGAATTGGTCTGTAAGAAGTGGTTTTCCCAGTTTCCATCTTGACTGTACGTTCGTCTGTAACGTAAGTCAACCTAATACAACATTAGGTTGATCGATTTCCTTACGCACGCTGTGGTGGCTACTCACTGTTCGTATTTGCAAGCTGAAGGAGTAGTTTAAGTCTTTATAAAATCTTAAAATCTAGCATTCAGAAAAAGGTGTAGAACTCGAAATCTTTCTCTTCAATCATAATCCCTGACACTTAACGTGCATACACTTCAAATGACACTTACTCATAAGACTCGAAATCGATGATTGACTCATACATACATGATTCTCTTATTTCGTGATTTAGAACGTGTTCACTGTTATTCCCAATGTAAGACTGAATTACAATACAGAGCGAGTTTCAATCAAAAAACATACAGGAAATCTATCACAGATACCTTTTGTGTTAAGTAACATTGAATCAAACAAACCACGTCTAAAAATTACTCTTCAAAGTGTCTTTTGATTTTTAGTATTCGGCTGTATCAAGGTTGGTAAAAACACAAGCACGCTCTATCAAGCTACACAAGCCATAGCCAGCCTGTGTCTGTAAGTTGATCTAAAGAGGTGGTCTCACTCGGGATTTTAGAAAGGTAAGAATTTAATTTAACATACCCTTAAAGTTTTGCATATTATCTTATAGGCCCGCCCTAACAGAACTTAAATTTTGCATATTTTCTTATTGGCCCGCCCTAACAGAACTTTCAAAATAGATTGTGCTCCCACAAAACTGTTATCACGCAAGAATCTATCTCAAAACTTCTAAACTTATTTGCAGTGGCCAGAATTATGTTTGTGGCAATGCAACCCTACATGATGCTTCTTGTTGGTTTATTATTTGCAAAAAGCTGGTCGATTGAGATAATTAGTGAGAATGAAAAATTACCCTAGCTAGCATTATTTGAACCCGCAAACACTGAATTGCCGCATCATAGCTATACCAACAGATCATTGGAGCAGCGGATTTGATCAACCGACCTATGTCTCACCAATATCCCATCCCGAATTGCACCAACACTTACCATATGTAGAGATGAACTGCGACAAACCTTTTCCGGGTTCTTTGACCACTAAACCGGCTATTTGCTTAAACTACTTGCCCTCTTTACCAAAGTGTCACTGGACTGGAGGGATATCCGATTCATAAGGTCATCTTGTAATTTTTTGAGTGAAAATACCCCACTTGTCAGACCCAAAGTTGGTAGTATATATCCCCCCCCCTCCTATAGAAAACAAAACTGTCAACATTTGAATGAAAAATTTAGTTTTTCTCATCTCCCACTGGAATGCTCTGCCATCCCTTTAATTGGAGATTTTTCGATTTACACATAGAAAAGAACCACCATTTGTGCGTTAGCCAACCACAGTTAACCTACCTTTTTGGCATGCAGATTCAACTTGCCAAGAAGATGTACCTTACTTGTAGGACCCAGTATCCAATACTATACAAGCAGTGCTTGAAATTAACCTCGCTTGCCAGCCCAAGACGTGAAATGTGGCATATTTTCACCCCTTCAAAGAGGAAAAAATCCATATAAGATACTCAACTTATTAATTTTTCACGAAGAAAACCATTGTCTGGTTGTCCATAGAAAACCTGTCCTATATTTAGCAACAGCAGCTGACTCTATTCCACCTTGATGTCTCAAGCTGTCCAAGGTAAAACAGATTTCAATACAGGAAATGAATCCACCCTCAATATCAGTCATAATAACAAGTCTTTTCACCTACCTTTGTGTGACCTGTTGCTACAATCTTTCAAAAAAACCACGTATACCTATAGGATTCTTCAAGCGAAATTTGGTCAAAACATGGAATAACAGCTACATGCGCACAGCCCTCATTATTCATGCATGAGTCTCAGTCCATTGCTTTTCCATATACTTTACAAAACAAAATGAGAAGTAAAAGAACCTTGGATTATCGTTTATCTGTCCTTTTCTAGTTAAGCCAGAAAACTTGCACAAACTAGTAACTGGATTTTTGAATAACGTAACCGTTTCCATTGCATTTTTCACATGAGCAAGTTAATGAATAGAGTGGACTGTTTGTCATTCGACTTGTTTCTAGGCTAAGCTTTTCAGAATTATCCTTAATAAACTGAAAATTCTTTGGATGGTTAAAGAGATTTTAGGGTATCTAAAATATTGGAAATAGACATGAGTTTTTTTTTTAATCAGCTGAATAGTTTTTGACACGATTACGAACTTAAAGATAGCCGAAAGTGAGACTTTAGTGATATAATGTGGCTGCAATGATTGTTTTTAATCTACTAAACAGTTTTTGACCTGTTTTAAGAGCCTCTCCAGTGAGCATTTTTTATTCCACACACAGACCAATGCGGACCTGTTGAGACTGCGAATCAGCAATTATCCTTTGTATATCTTTTACCATTTTCTCACAATATGCATTTGTAACTCTTCTTGAATGGAATTGTTTTTGAAAAAGTTAGAACTTTGTAGGTTTCTATTGAGAAAACGGTAAGGGATTTCACTGGAACAGTCTTTGGATGGTACAGAACTTCAGTATAGCCAGAAATATCGGATACATAATGAAACGAACACATAGATTACTTAAGCTTTTCGTCTAACACTCAACAGAGTAATACGTCAGAAAGAGAACGAAACAGAAACCTAACTGATTTATATACCCAGATGTGAATCGAAATAGGCCAATCAGAAAAGATGACAAGTGTCAGACGAAAAGCTTAAGTTAAAACGGATGGAAAGAAATCATACGACTTACAAGGAAGCCACTTTACACTGATAAGATAAGTCATCATTTATTCCCGTAACCTATTTCAAAGCCTGGGAAAAGCAGATGTTTTTTATTAATGTGTGTTTTCGAAAGGTTGTATGAAATACAAACTGTAGTCTTCTTCATCAAATAATCTATTGACACTTTCAATTCAAGAAGTTGAATGGTCTTTGATATTTCCATGTCGCAATTGAATTTCCCGTTAAATGTTGGCACCAAAAAACCTTTTTATCCAAATTACGAAAACGAATAAAGCTATTTTCAGTCATTTGATATATGTCTTAATTTTCTAGCTATCTTTTACTTTAATTTGAATTTGTGACTTCATTTCTTTTTTAAACTCAAATTGCATGTGACAATTTCCTTTTTGAAACGTCAAAAAGTCATGGAGCAACCTCTCAAATAAACAATCAACAATGATTGATGAAGGGAATGTCTTATTGTGTTTACACTTTATTTGCTAATATTTTAAAAATAAATCTGAAGAAGTCTTTTCAGCTAAGAATGTTCTCATTCTCAGTTGTGATCTCCATTGCAAACAAAATTATTTCATCGATAAGAACAGAAAATCTGAGTGATAAAACAAGTTAAAAAACTGAAACTGTTGTATTCCTGTTTATAGAAGAAGTTACAGTCGTTCACCTAAAGAAATTGCAATAACAGAATGCTAATCTACTGCTTTTGTAATGGATGTTGTTGACGATCCTACTGCGTCAAGTTACTGCCATTTTCAAGTCTTCTTTTTTATATATATTCAATGGATAAAAGTCTTTACACTATTAACAATTACTACTTATAGCATATACATAACAGTGACGATACCCTGGGAAGCAAGAGTCCATGACTATCCCAGGGCCATTACATTAAATACTTTAATACATATACACTAACAAATTACAGGAGCAATAATTTGGTTGTAATGATACTTCTTTTCACTTCTTTTCATTACAATAGACTTGCTACAATACAATTACAGGGTGGTTCTAGTCTGCTTCTACCACAACAACAAACAATAGTCAAAATGAAAAAAAACATTATTACTAAGGTCGAGCAGCAAATGCTAGTTTAAGGAAAGTGGCAACTGCCCTCAATAGAGTGGCGGGGATTGCCGAGTGGCTAGATCACTTGACCCTTGTTCAAAGCGTCCTGGGATCGAAACCACCCCAAGAACTGCCACAAAGAGTGAGGAGAGAATTTGCCAGCACTCTGTAACTCCAGGCAAAAGGACAAAAATCATGAAGTATATTCACATCGAGAGGAAAAACCAGGGTCGAACTGCTGCATTAATTCACCTATTCATTGGGTCCTGTGATCTTTGCGCATAAACTAATACCTTAAGAAGATAGTAAGTGAATTTGCCTATCAACTACCAGAGCTGGGATCTCATTAGTCATCATGAAAATAAATTTGGAGTTCCGAGGTAGCGGAGCAAAGTTACAGAAATATGTCTTTAAAAACCTGCTGATAAAAACCTGCATGAAAGTTCTGATTTTCTTGAGTTGGAATGATTCTCATGACACATGGTAAGAAAACCGCATTGAGAGGCTCTTATATATCTCAGTAGTTTGTTTCAAATACCTAACTACTTCGCTTTACCTCGGTGTTTGAACATTAATTTGGAAATCACAAAAGACCTTACTTTATATTTTAGATTAAGCTCAAGAATAGAAGAATAAAACGAGAAACGTTTACTATATAACAACCCGTTCTATTTATAACAACCCGTTCTATTTGATGGGCTGAAGTGGTCCTGATATTGGATCATCAACTGGAAAAGCTCAGAGTAAATAATAATGGTTTGATAACGGGTTACGTCGGAAAGCTCGTACGTAAATATCTGAATTTTTAATGGTAGCTACTAGATATCATATATTCGAAATATCCTACTTGGGAAAACTCAGACCCCGTCCACACGTATACGAATATTTTTGAAAAAACGCATATTCATTTGTCCGTTTTGGCCTTCCTTCCACAAGTAGCCGGAGCTTTCGGAGATGAAAACAGAGCTTTTCGAAAATGATGTCCAGGGTGGAGATTTTTGAAAACTCCGTTTTCATGTTGTCTTAATAATAGATAATAAATAATAAAATGAATTCTTTGTTTAAGGTTGGCGTGGCTGATAGCACAAGGCTAATTAAGGCCAACCATAGTTAATAACAACATGAGTAATAAAAGCAAAATACAGTTTAAATTCAAAAGCTATTCTAAATATAACCTAAATTTACAATATAAGTTTTACAAAATCTAAAGTTGCACTTCAGATTCAAAAATTTTATGTCATTTTTAAAATGTTTTACGGAATGGGACCCCTTGAGGATGGCGAAAACGTATCTTTTCGAGAACGATGACGTCACCAACTTAGGTTTGCACAGTCAATTTAACAAACAAAACCTTTTTATTCGTGATTCCTTCGTGTCCGTGTGGACGGGGATTTTTTGAAAACGCTCATCGTGTGGACGCAGATTTTTTCGAAAACGGGTGAATAAATATGCGTTTTCAAAAATATCCGCATACGTGTGGACAAGGCCTCAGCTCGAAGGTTCGCTTATCTCAATTCATAACAAAGAGAAACAACGGGCCTCCTTTTCAATACAAACGAGAATCATGCTCTTGAAAGATGAGCAGGCATCAACCGACATAAAGTGCCAACCTTGAAGCCAACAGCTGGCTGAAGCCTATAGAAAAGCCTGCGGAAAAGGCTAGCACAAGGTGATCATTAAAAGGAACAATCCAAGAGTCAAAACAAAAGGAGCCAAAATACGAACAGGCTAACGTTAAACCACAAATCTGTTGCAGCACAGGCTCTCCTCAAATAAAATGCAACTGAATCTAGGCCACTGCTCAACCCCGAAACCCAAACCGTAACGGAACTGTCAGATCAACAGTTAACTCGCTGCAGAAAGAAGCACAAGTTAACTTTAACTGCCAAAAGGGAAATCGGTCCGACGGGACGCGCAGAACTTGAACCCGAGCTCCCTCTACCCATTTCAAAATGTCACTCACTTAAATATCTCATGGACTACCGTGTTAGGTTTAAAAAATCAACATGTTGATCAACACCATCAAAATGCATTACTTACGCTTCTGTCAAATTTATGTGATCTTTCTTCTTTTCTTACTCGAGGTCCAGATTTTTATTTCTTAGTCTCGATTCCTGCTTTGCACGGTACCGTAGCCTTCCCTTCGATGAATGATAAAGTAGAATGATGTCCAGTTATGTTTATTGCACCCATTTGCACAAAAGAATTCTTTAGATTGAGAATCCTGCCGACTACACAACATCTCAATCTTAAGTATGACGAATTCTCGTTTGGAGCCCACTCGGTGAAGAATCGCTTGCTCAAACCAGCTGGTTTGCAAGTGTACACAACAAGTCGCTCTAAAGCTCGATGCTCACAAAATGTAGAAAATGACGTCAGCCTTGTTTGGCCTCGGCACGACAACGTCAGTGTTGAAGCGATCACTGTTAATTGAGCTTTGATTCGGTCTTCGAAAATAAGAGATTCGAGAGATAAAATATTAATTGCTGCATTGTGGGAGGCTCGATTTGTGACGTGTCTAAACAACTGTTCATCGCAGATGCTATTATCAGAACTTTCCTCCACACGACGAGAATCTTGTCTTGTTTTTCTCGTACCCCTGCCCGTATTGCACTCTCAGGGTTCAACGTAAATCGTATAGAATGCTAGGAGGATTCGTAGAATGAGAACGATGACAATATAAACCACTTTATTTGTATTCACGACAAGAAAAGCATATCAACCAATTCTACATTAAGATGAGTCGTGCAAGTAATTGTGCAACACCCTCCCAGTCCTCCACAGTTCAACAGCATTAAAATCGCTCTAACGCTTTGCTCGCGTGTTTTAGGAAAAGCTTTGGATACCTTCACAGTTTGCCTACCATAAACCATGATAAATGATATCAGTGATGTTTCAATAGCCTTCGACGACTTTTTTTGTCAGATCAGAGGAAAATAGCTGAACGTAATTGAAAATAGCCCTCGTGTGTGAGGAAATCCAGCACCACTACTGTCCACCAATGGTCGTGATCTGAATTCAGATTACAAAGCATTCTAACTTAATTTGCTTAAAAGACCGCAACAGAAACAAAAATATTAGCTCGTGCCAACATTGATTATGACCTCTAGAAAAAGAGGAATATAATAATCATAACTGACATGAACACGAACCAACTGGTGAGTTTGCTCCTTTGTAACCGCAACCCCAATACGCTATGAATACAATGAACCGTGCAAACTGTGCCAGGCAAATACGATGCCTCTAATCCTATCTCCCGATAGTTTTTTCCATTTGGAATATACCGTCTTATTCGAATGTGTACGTTTTCGGTCTTCGCACTGAAATTGGAGACATTACTCAATAGGCACCGTTTTCGGAAGTATACGTATTTCTTTGCGTATTCGGAAAGCTCTGGATTTGAAGAGGAGCAGTGTGAACGCAAGTTCAAACCGCATGGGTTTTGCTCCGTTTTCCCTCCAAAAACGGAGCAGCGTGCACGCTACGATGATAAATTCTACATTAATGTCAGCCTAAATCCAAATATTAGATCAAATATTGCAATTGATGTTAATACCCACCTCTATTCTAATGCCGATTTCGTTTCCGCTATAGAAGCCGTCTGTGACGTCAACTCTAGAAACCGCAAGCAATCTAACTGGAGCAACAGTCAACTGATTCCCGCAAGCAGATGTGAACTCGAATGACCAAATGACCTGCAATACGTGAACCAAAACGAGTCTACTTTGTAAGTCATTGGAATCATTATCTTCAGCCTAATCAAATTCTCCAGAACAAGAAACGACCGCTTAATTATTGATTTCCCACGCAATGCCTTATTTTGTCAAGAATAACATAACAAATATTGCGCCAAACTGTGATATGAAATAATGCCTATTCTTTGCGCGAATTTCGTAATTTTGAGCAGATGCATCGACAATTGAAAATGGATTGAATTAAAAGTCCCGGGGGGGTAACTTCCATATATACTGGTACGGGATGTGCCATTTTTTGGGGTGCCTGTTTTCAGGTAGAAAATAAATTTTGGGGTATCATTTTTGGTAAGATCATACATGGTCATAAATTTTGGGGTATCATTTTTAGCATGACCATAAATTTTGGGGTATCATTTCAAGAATAACTATTTAGGGAAATGTGTCTTTGATTTTAGGCTTGATATACAAAATGGTCCATAGAAATCAAACATGAAATAAATTTTAGGGTATGCATTTTGTATGGTATGTAAATTTTGGGGTAGGGTTTTTGAAAAATTTATAAATTTTAGGGTATGACTTCATACGTCAAAATGGCACACCCCCGTCATCTGCCTATTGAAGTTACCCCCCGGGTTAAAAGTTTAAAGCCGAATTGAATTCTTCTTTTGTTGAGTAAATTAAAGTCCTTTCTCCTTCAAGTCAATGTAATTGAAACCAATATGAAAATTTATAATGCAAGGTGTTACTTCATTATTCAAACTAGGTCAACCCAACTCAGCGCAATTTCGTTGGAGCATCATTGGGAACTATTGACAAATTTAGATCTTCCTGTGCTTCTAAGATGATCTCTAAATCAACGAAACTCGTCAGAACCTTGAAAGCCACGTTTCGATATGCAGGTCTGATCGAGTATGTGTGTTTAGTGGGAAAGAGACGATCTTCTGCAATTATGATATGGTAATATTGTCACTTTATAAGAGGAGGGTTTGGAAAATCAATCGAGGTAACTTTCCAGAATGAAAATATCCCGTTTTGTTCATTTTCATTCTCACAAATTATCTCGACTAATATTTTCACTGTTCATTGCTGCATGGTACATGTTACTGCATAAAACCATTTTGTCACTGCACATATTCTCTATCACTGCACACAAGAACTACGCATGCTTTCAATGCCCAAAATCCAAAAGATTTAATGTTTATAGATCCCAATAGGAAAGTCGTCGAGCTAGTATTGTAAACTTGAAGCATGTTATTGATCAACATCACAGCAGATGGTCTTGTTGAAGTTTTAGGGAAGATACTCCAAACCTATCGGCAGGTATTGACAGAGCTCTAAGTTATTTCATTCTTTGAGAAAACATCTCCCAAAATTATACTTTAGCTTGTCATTCTACTAGTTTCGAAAAATACTCCTTATAAGAGATCAAACCCTAGATTTCAATTTTTATAAAGATGAAAAGTTTCAGGAAATGATTTCGGCCATGCTTGATGGAATCTTATCAAAAGCATTTCGAAGCTCTAGGTCAAACTTGCCACAATTTGAAATCTCTAATAACGAAGTAAAATTTTATCTCGGAAAATATCCATCCTGCCTCCAATCATTATTAGGTTTGATGAGTTGAGGCTGTCTATATATATAATAGCTATAACCGCATAACCTGCCTTAGCAGCAACATAAATGTTGTTAAGTTGTTAATTAGTGCTGTCCAAGTTTGTCTCTCTTTCGCTAGTGTTCTCAAACTTTTAGTGGCTATAAGTGCCATCTAAAACATTTTTCTTGAATAAGGTGTCGTGTACCTTAAGAAGCCTACAGCACTGGGTAATTTTCCTAGCATCTTATACAGAAAAACGTGTAATTGAGCAATAATCAAGTATATAGAGCTAGCATCTACGAACTCTAATTGTGCATCCTAAGAAAGCGGAAACATAGCGAAACAAAATATCTAATGAAGTTTTGCATCTGACACTTATCGGAGTATTTTGTCAGAAAGAGAACGAAAATGAACACAGAGGTGGATCAAAATTGGCCTCAGGGTGGAAGAACCAGTTAGGTTTCATTCTCGTTCTATTTCTGTTCTGCTACTCTGAAGAGTTTCAGACGCAAAATTTCCCAACGTTCCCAATTTTTCTCGCCATCCTCGATTCAACGTTATGAATAAAACTTAGGTTTTCCTGTATCTTGCATCAAAACATTCGTGTATCAAGAATTGAAAAAAATACATTTAAGCTATACCAACCTGAAGTGAATCTATTATGCATCAGCCGTACACTTCGGTGCTCTCAGCTCATCAATACTTCTTCCAAAAACCATTATCCCTGAAATGGACAAGTCCACAATGAATAACGAAATTAACAGAAACAATTTCTAAACCAGTAAAATCACATTAATATTTGATCATCCAGACTGTTAACCATGACAGCTGATCCCACCCGGGCTTGCGTATTGATCGTAAATGAAACAAAAGGGGGTCTTGACGAGCCCTTCTACAACAATCATTCGAGACACCTGCACTTTCTATTGAAAAAAGATATCCCTCGCTGATTAGGAAATGTAGTTAGGATTACGAGTTTTTGTCTTACATTTAATTAAAATTTTCAACTGTTTCCGCATTGGATGAACATTTCTAGATACATCCATAATACCAAATATCAAGACTGCCAATAGACCACTTTCACAATGACGCCAATTCTTTTGAAATTCATGAAACATCAATATCCTCGATATCATGTTGATCCAAATCCCAAAGGCGTGCATTGTTGTAAGCAACGCATTGAGTTCTTTTGTAGTTGTATTTCTAGCATAATGATATAATGAAGAATTCTTGCTCAACAGAGAATCGCATCAATTGCCTCACTCTCAAACATATTCTACATCATTGTGAAATGGGTCTATTGACAGTTGTGGACTTATGGAATTCATCAAAACTTAAGCAAATTTGGAATCCGTTTCAAAATGCTGGTGAACTTTCAATCACTACTACACTCCCGTTCAAAATATATAGGGACGCCTCGTCACAAAATGGCGTCACTTCCTTGACAAGTAACTTAGGCCCAAATTTGTTTGCGATTTGCGATCTCTTCCTGTGATGCGTAAGCGAGGTTTCGGCGCCAAATTGAAAACACTTACTCGCAGCATTGTTGAAATGAAAACTTCATAATAAGTAGGTAGTAAATTGAGCGGTTTTGAAAAGTGTTTAGGTCAGGAAAAGAAAACAGAGTGAGAAAATAAAATGTATGAAAAACAAACAGACATTAAACCAAAATTGATAATTAACTGGTGAAGATCTTGAAGCAATTTCAGTGAATTATGGCTGGACAGACTCCTGGTGAGTTAAATGTTTTGATTTTGGAAGTCAAACTAACGACGGTTTCAACGAAATTGCTTCGAAATGAAACTCTGCCATTGATAAAACGCTGGCAAGGATGAAGTCATAATAAAATGCCTCAATACATCACAAATTAGAAATTCTCTTTCACAAATCAATAATTGAGGGTGTATTGTTTGTTGGTGATATAAAATTCCAAAAGGGAGGTTTTTCGACTTTAAGCATGGTGTAATTTTACTCCCAAAGCTCTTCCCATAGTTAAATTTTTTTGGAAAAGATTCTTTGTGCTTCGTGCTGTGGTGGTTTGTCGAGCTTTTTAGTGATTATTTTACACTACTTTGATGGGTTGATAATCAACTACAGTGCGCATGATAATCAACAATAATCAACAACAACAATAATCTATAATAATCAATAATAAACGATCAACAATAAGCAACTATAGTAAGCATGAAAATCAACTACATTACACGTGTTAATCAACTACATTACGCTTGATAATCAACTACAGTAAGCATAATAATCAACTACATTACGCATGATAATCAGCTATAGTACGCCTGATAATCAACTACAGTACGCATGATAATCAACTGCATTATGCATGATAATCAACTACAGTATGCATGATGATCAACAATAATCAAAAACAACAATAATCTATAATAATCAATAATAAACGATCAACAATAAGCAACTATAGTAAGCATGAAAATCAACTACATTACACGTGTTAATCAACTACATTAAGCTTGATAATCAACTACATTACGCATGATAATCAACTACAATACGCATAATAATCAACTACAATACGCATAATGATCAACAATAATCAACAACAACAATAATCTATAATGATGAATGATAAACGATCAACAATAAGCAACTACAGTACGCTTGATAATCAACTACAGTATGCATGATAATCAACTACAGTACGCATGATAATCAACTACAGTATGCATGATGATCAACAATAATCAACAACAACAACAATCTATAATAATGAATGATAAACGATCAACAATAATCTACTACAGTACGCATGATAATCAATTACATTACCCATGATAATCAACTACTTTACGCATGATAATCAACTACATTATGCATGATAATCAACTACAGTAAGCATGATAATCCACTACATTAATCATGATAATCCACTACAGTAAGCATGATAATCAACTACATTTGTGATTAACCCACCTTAGTAAGTACAAAATCACATCCTCATAGATCAAATCACCACAACAGTAGTGCTGAATCACCAACACAAAAATGATGACGAGTTTACTAGCGTGATCATTTTATTTTATGAAAGTCATAAGAAAAATTATAGTCTGAAAGCAAACAATAGGGCATTAGTTGAACCCGTTGTGCGTAAGTCGTTCTGATTTCTATTGTTTCCTTTTGTTATGTTATACTTTTGTTCTGCTATACAGTAAATTAGTCACGTGACTTTATGTTAATCCCATTGTCAGTTTGTATTTGCATTCGTTCTGCTTTTCAAGTTTGCTGGTAGGCTGTGCTTGCAAAAATAAACTTCAGCTTGTACAGTCTATGATTGAAACAGAATATTTGGAAAACAGCCAGCTAGCCAATAACGGAAATATTCATATAAAGTAAGATTATGGAAAGGCTTACAATCATCCCACCCTTGGATACACAGTAATTAGCCAAGAACACATAGACTGCCACTGACATAGACTCATGTACAAACAGCAGTTAAGCCTTTCATGTAAGATTGCAAGCAATAAAGAGACTTCCAAGCAAGTATAAACATCACTTGATGAATCGATTTAAGGGATGAAAAGGTTAGATCTATTCAGTGATAGAGCTATGCGGTGTTGGTTTTAATTAAAACTGCTAAAGATAAGGTTGTCTTTATTAGCCTGTGGTACTGACTCGACTGGCTTGTGTTTTAGATCAAATTTAGTTGAATGGAGATTTTGAATTTTCATGCAACTCAATTTCTCTAATCCTCAATCCAGTCAAGTCTGTAGTACAAGCTAAGTCGTTATTGGTTAGTAAGGAAACAAATACCGTAGCTGTATGTCTTCTGTTGCAGTACACCCGTTACACTGTAGCTACTATATAAAAAGAGTTTTCATAAGAATTGGTAATTACCCTAAAAGCAATCATTGAAATTGATTGAAATATTCCTGTTTCCATCCACGTACAATCAATATCAGGAGGGAATAATTCACATAAAAGCCGGAACTGAATATCCCAGTAATTCGTATCCTGAAGGGTTGCATTTCGTGTTAACCGGTTGTAGGTCGTTCATGATATTCAGTTAAGTTTTTCCAATAAGCAACTACCAATTGATGAAGTCGATGGATTCGATGACGTTCTGGCATTGCTTTACTAGCTTTCTCTTGCTGGGAGCACGCAAATAAGCCGGGTTCTGATGTATCGGGTGGTAGCAATCCTTTGATTTTTAGCAAAGATGCTCAGCAACTGCGATTGCGGGAACTCGAGCCCAGTTGCTTATTGAAAAGAGTGTATTTATTCAGTGTGAGGCTAAGGTGAGAGGATCAGATTTCAGATGAATAGTCAAAGAAGGTGCAAGAAATAATATCACCACTTATTCAACCCTCCTATTCCAGGTCTTCAAGAGCTTTTATTCTCTTTGTATATTATTGTTGGATAACTGGGATGAAGCATGGCTATGCAGCAAAATATTTAGCCTTCTTATTTCCAGATGCATCTTAAGCAATCATAAGATGATCTTAAGAATTTTATAAGAACGCGAGCCTCAGATTTTGCCAAATCTTAAGAACAATTTAAGAAAACACCGAGGCTGACCATTTCAAGGTCAATATAAGAATTATACGAAATACGAAATACGACTGACAAATAATTGCAAAACTAGAAAATTGACAGGACACAGATATATCAGATGGTCAAGAGAGCCCACATTTGAACCAACTAACACAACTGATAGCCAAATAAGGCTTCCAAATCATTATAAAGTAAGAACAATTTTAGAAAATTTCAGGCTGAAAATAAAGGAATATTTAAGAACAGCCAGTTTCAAATCAAATTTACTGGTTCTTATAAAAAAAGAGTGTATTTGAAGTTTTGTTTAATTTTATTGGTCTGCATTTAAGAATTGAGATTCAGGGCTTCTAAACTTCTAAACGCCATTATTCTGTTCAATTTTATAACAAGTCTACTTTAATACCGGCAAGCGAGGTTTTGATTGAAAGGATTTCTTTCCGAAAAAAATTTATGCTAACTTGCATTCTGTTTCACAAATTGATCAAATTGAGGGAAATAAATCAAACTTTATATAGTTGTAGTTTCAAGATAGTGAAAAAACACTTGTCACTTCACTAAATCCTTCTTGGAGGAGCCACAGTCCAGAAAAGTCCTAGACCTTCCTCCGGGTACGATTTCCAGTAACCAATTGTCTTCGTCACTTATGTTCGCCTATACATTAGGATGATTGAGTTGTGATATGCATATAGAGATGGAGCAAACCCATTCATACCAATAAGCCACGAGCATAAAAGCATAACGAGCATTGAGAATACTTCAATACAGCTAGAATTTATCACTTCACAATGCTATTAAACGACACCTTCATACCATCTAATTGAAGTATATTTGAATCCTGCCCCAATTTTTCTGTTTTTCTTAACTTTCCTCCAGTCAATGACCGTGCGACCGTAATATTTTCCTGACTCTGGATAAGGCCCACTCATATTCAAACGTGCAACGACATTTTGCTAATTTTCTCGCGTAATTTTGTGATTTCTATATTTTCGTTTGTGTTTGGTAATACCAGATTTCTTCTTGCAGCGTGAATTAATAAGGGGAGTGATCAAGTAGCGATCAAACTACGATTATTCATCTTGATAGAAAACACCATGAAAATCTTTTTAGCCGAGAAGAGTTTCACTCTCTTTTGAAGTGTAGGAGATTTTTTAAGAATAAATGGGTTTCCAGAGACTTTTGTTAAAACAATAGAATGGACAGGAAAAGTGTACGAAATTTGGAGGGAGTGATTTGCCCCTCGCTTTTTGCCTTTTTCTTTCTTTCTTTACATCCAATGTTATGTATTTAGCCCTTCTTTTGAGTTCCCTGGAGAGTGAAATATTTGCCTTGTAAGTTTCTTATCAACGTATTGCTTACTAAAATACTTGCAGAAGTAAATTTGATGAATACCTACTGAAGAGTGATATGTAAGATAGAAATGAATTTTATTTAAATAAGAGTGAAAATATGGATGAAATGCTAATTGATTAATCCCTGTAGAAACTTTTACTGAAAGTTCTATCATCGACGAATAAATATTTTTTTGATTTTGATAGAAATGTTCGGATTATTTAAACAGATATTTTCCAAAAATATAAAAAACGTTTACATTTAGTTCAATTCAAACACGATCAAGATTTCTCATACAAAATGAATGACTGATTTTAATCACTTGGGTGATCATGGAAGATTTTCGTAGGACCCCAGTTATGTATATATATAGATAAATAGACTAGTATGTACCCAGATATACTAACTAGTTTCATCTTTAGACCCAAAATGATATACTTTTCGTCTTTTAATTGTTGACCCCATATACAGCTACATATTGTCATATCTTCTTTACGATCTGCAGTATGATATGATCACCCCTGTCATACAGGTTAGTGAGCAGGTTCTCTCGGCTAAATTATCAACAGTGTACGGTAAAGTTAAAACTATGCACAGAAGAAGATCTTTGCCAGTTTTTTGGGAAAACATTTTGTTTCAACTTTTGGGGTCTTAAAAATGTTACATACCCCTCAAATGGTTACTGTAGACGCTGAAAGTGCTAACATAGTTTATGTCTCAACCCTGCCAACATTGTCTTTTATGTCTCCACCTATCCTTATATTTAGTATTTTTAATATCTTTCTCACCAGTGTCTGCAGTCATTATATCTTCAGTAGTTTACTGGCATCGGCAGAGGACATCAAACAACATTGGCTCATCGAAGGTTTCTTTCAAAGGAGTTCTGGATGGAAACTATTTCCAGCTTCTTTTGTGGAAGGAAAAGGATTGCACAACTTTTGAGGAAGATCCTACCTCCTTCGGTTTACTTTTTATGCTTTCAAATTGTTCCTTCCATTATCTCAAACCTTTGTCTATATAGATGGCCAGATACTTAGTCTTGTGTCTTGTCTAATCTTTTGATAAACTAATAAGTTGTTCTTCTGCACTGGTAAGTTGTTTAAGTCCTGCAATAATGCATTCACTTTTAGCAGCATTCAAGTAAAGGTTGTTGAGTCACTTCCAGCTTGATATGTTTTCCATCTCAATTTCTAAGTCATTCAAGAGATCATCGAGATTTAAAGAGGCAATATTCGCACATATCCAGTATATTTAGATCATACTTTCCTAACAGTCGTCATTCATGTACAGTCATTTATGTATAGTATGAAAAGTAGTGGTCCCAAACAAGAGCCCTGTGGAATACCACATGGAATCTTGAATTTCGCACTTCAAAATTACAGAATTGCTCCCTGTTGTATTGGTCAGGTAAGATATGAAGTAATTACGCTTGATTGCTCGATAGTATTGTATTACCTTAGCTTTGACTCGAAAACTTTATGATTTACCGTATCATATTTCATATTTATTTCATATTTCATATTTTGAGGGTAGCCCATTCAGCAAAAGCTGATTTTCGTGGGGCCCCTTGACTAAAAATAATAATTACAAATTTAATGTTAGAATACTAAAACCTAATACATTAAAACCTATATATACAATTTTAAAAATAGATCTGATAAAATACTAATAAATATTTACAAAATAAAAGAAAAAGATAAAACCAATCACTAAAAAGATTGCTTAAAACTGTTTAGTGATGATGCCTGTTTGGACTAAGCTGAGAGGCTCCAAAGTTAGGCTCCTCTATACGAAAAACATTTTTGCCCATTTGCTGATTTTTTCATGGGCAGTCGCAAATCTGTTTTTGTATTACGGAGGTTATGGGAGGCTCCTTGTGAGTTGCGGTTGAATAGGCTACACAGATACTCTGGAGCCAGCTCGTGCAGGGATTTAAAGACCATTGTCTTAGTTTCACAATTTATAAGTTCTTCAATGGTGTTCCATCCAAGCTTGTGAATAAGTGGTTTGCTTGGGGCATCAAAGCTACTATTTGTGATAACTCTAGCAGCACGATTTTGAAGCTTTTGCAAATGGCTAATTTCCACTGAACCACAGCAGCCCCAGACAGAGCAACAATATCGGAAATTAGGCTCTACTATGCCTGTATAGAGGGTTTTTAGGGCTTCCATAGGTAGAAAAGATTTCGCATATTTCAAGAAGCCCACAGCCCTTGAAACCTTAGTGGAAACGGATTTGACATGCTCTTTCCAGTCAAGAGAGCTGTCGATCTGAAGGCCAATGTATTTAGTTGTTTCCACCACTTCTAGTTCTTGGCTGCGAATTTTAAGATCCAAACCCTAATTTTGGCATTTGAGCATGTTGTGCTTTGGTTTAGTAGCAACAAGCATGGATTGAGTTTTGGCAACATTTAGTGTAAGTTTGTTGCCTTGTAGCCAGGTGTCTAGGCTTTTGAGATCATTGTTGATAACGTCATTCAGCTGAGTAATATCAGAGGATCGGTAGCACAGGCTGGTGTCATCAGCATACATAGACACAGATGAATCCTGAATGGCCCGTGGGAGGTCATTAATGTAAATGAGGAAAAATAGGGGAACCAAGACATGAGCCTTGGGGCACACCAGTTTCCAAGTCCCCAGTATCAGAGTCTATTCCATTAACTCTGCAAAACTGTTTGCGCCCAGAAAGGTAGGATTTGAACCAAGAGAGTTCACGGTTTTTGATACCATAATGTTCAAGCTTTAGGCAGAGAGTTTCATGATCCACAGTATCAAAGGCCTTTTTTAGGTCGACAAACACCAGGCCTGTGAACTGCCCAAGATCCATTCCACTATCACTATACCAGTCATTAGTGATTTTGAGCAAACATGTGACGGTGGAAAATAGGCGCAGAAATCCAGATTGGTTGCCAGAAAAAAGTCGATTGTCATCAAAGGCTTTTTCAAGACCAAAAGTACACCTTACTTGATTTTACCTTATATCAGCTTTTTTAAACCAAGGCTCAACTACGTACATTCGCTCCAAAATATAGAGTACTTCAAGTTAAATCAACTTATAGCATAATTCAAATAAGAATGAATCAAAATAAAACATAACGCAAATGTACACGTTAGTAATACAGTTGATAGATAAGCTTAAACTTTTAGTAGGAACCAAATGATTAGGGAATTTTTTGACAAACTCTGAAAGTTAGTTTCTTACACACAGTTTTTCATAGTTTATAGAAGAAGATAGTGTGGAAACCTATTATTGTACCTTTTACCAATAGTTTTTTCCGAAATTGAGAGTTTACAGTGTATTGTGTTGCTATTGTTTTAGCCAACAAGGAAATGGTTGAGCAAATAGACCGAAAGACTTCTTTTAGTTCCCTATTCAGAAATATTCGTTATTTAGAAAAGATTATATAATACTCAGCATCTTATTTATGTAGGCAATACTTGCATGCAAAATGCTAACAATAAAGAGAGAAGATAAAACATACGCTGTGCACTTTCAGGTACTTTTTAACATCATAGTGAAACAAAGACCTACTACAATACCTTTCCCAACCATCTATTTCTACAAAACATGTTTTTAATATACTTCAATAGTTGATCATGAACAGCCTTTCGATATTTTTTTACATATTTTTTATAACTGTTTTTGAAAATAGGTGTCACCTGAGCTAGTTTCTAAGATTGAGGAAATTGAAATATTCCCTTTAAATGGATGCACTTTACATCAAATTTCAAGGCCTTGCTTCTTCTACCAAAAGTGTATACCTGTTTGTCAATTCTACTGATTTATTACTTAGGAGAAAGTTCAACTTCTTTGGAATTTTTCCTGCTCAGACCATAGTGTGGGTTTTATAAATTTACACAAACAAAGATTCGATCGATTGTAAACTGAAAACAATAAGCAATTGATGTCGCAAGTCTTTCACGTCAGTTAACTACACAAGAGTGCCCAGTAGAAGATTCTGCGAAAAGCTATGAACGGCCACGATGCAGGCACGACCCGAAATCAATGGTAAGCCCCTTTCTTGCCAAATCATTTCTATTGTTTGCTTTAGTCAAGTTTAGTCCAAATTAATTATATTGCTTTAGAAGGTACCGCCAGCCGCCAGCAAACAGTTTATCAGTGTCTTCGGTGTTAACCAATCAGATCACAGCCTACGTATATTCCAGTATCCGGGACCTTACAGTAGCATGGCGGATCGTTCTTAGAGGAGTAAATCCACGCTCTGAAGAATTTTGTTGTTGTTTCGTAAGAACACGTTACTGTATTTTGTTTACTACATTCACTGCAGAGCAGAAATGCCTGCCAAATTACCTTGATTAAGTCGATTCCTCAATACCCAACCGATTTGATGCTGAAAGAACCAAACATACGACATGCAATGCCACAAAACAATGGATGGTGAGAGCTCCGCAGCAGCAGTTGGCCTAGATTCGTCGTTGTCCATCCTGCTGGTTCATCATTAGTCTCCGAGTTTCGTGAAGCCCTAAACACTCTCCATAGTCCTTGCTTGATAATTGCTGTTGAAAATCTCTCAACTGGAGGTAAGCGTGAATGAAAATTCTTGTCGTAGGTCATGTTTCCAACAAGTTCATTGTGTTTCTTGTGTGGATCACCTTTCCCTGATCGTATCGAGCGACTTTCTTCTTTTCCCAAACATCTGCAATACCGAGAAAAGCAATGCAAAAATGCACAAAAGCACGTAAAGTCTAAGATATGGACATATATTTTAGCTGAGATACACAAAACTTTCAAAATTTGAGCCAAATGTTATTTTATTTCAGTGGTATAGAACATCTAGTTTTAAGATTTCCCCGCCATTATACTAAGTAAGGGCTCTGTTTCTTCGACCGTGCGTCAGGCAGGGAGATATTATAAAACCCGCTTCCCATTCAGATCCGAAACGTTAAAAATCGGAAAGCTCCTGGCACAAAGCAGTCCATTAATGTTGCAAAACTGATTATCAGTTAGATCAGCACAGTTATTTCAGCAAACGGATATATCGAGGGATTTTCTAAATATCGCCGC
This sequence comes from Pelagia noctiluca, assembly GCA_963924455.1. Classification (NCBI taxonomy): domain Eukaryota; kingdom Metazoa; phylum Cnidaria; class Scyphozoa; order Semaeostomeae; family Pelagiidae; genus Pelagia; species Pelagia noctiluca. The sequence goes on from OZ004315.1 coordinate 12,233,931, forward strand.
CATTTTAAAAGAGGCTCCTGTTCAACATCATCGTAAATTTATGATTCCATTCATGGCGGCGAATGTCTTCTGATAAAGCTCAGGCAGGAAATTAGATTCCTCCCGGTTTGAAGTGCACAAATAATCCTGCTAAAAGCGCAGTTAATGTGTGGTTTTTGCCTGCAAAAATTTTGATTTCTATTTTGTGGAAATGCACAAGTTTTGATATCAAGCAAGATCAAAATCTTGTCCATAAACAAAGTCCTAACCTGTGACGTAATTTAAAATCATCCCCTACCATGTGAAAGCTACAGTCAAATGTTTTTAATGGCTCTTGATTGAGGGAGATTTTCTGTGATTCTGAAAGGTATAGATAAGGCCAATTAATTTTTTTAACTGTTAGTGTCCTAAGGTATATGTTGTGGAGTATTTCTCTTCTGAATTATGCTTATTCAAAACTGGAAAGAAGCAGGGTTTTGAAAAATATTACTCTTCTACTTTTGAATTATCTTGATTGCTTACTTAATTCCCAATATTGCCCTAGACCCATGCTCATTCTGCACCGGGTTGTATCAGTAAGTAGTAGCACAACATGATTTTTGCGTGATATGCGTGATATGCGTTTTGCCCTTAATGGGTGAAATCACCAAGCTAGATAAATTCTAATGTGAAAGCATGAAATGAATTTTCTGTATGAAGCATGATTTTGTAATTTTTTTGGTCAACTGTGAGTATTATGGATTGATTTACTAGCTCAAAGTTGAGCCAGTTCCCTTTTTGAAACTCTGTTGCTCTTCTTTTACGCATTTGCTGACAAATTTTATTTCACTTTCTATATTCATAACAGAAAATAAATAAATGGCCCCTATCCCCCAAGAAGTTTTGTTCTTGTATCATGCATGAAATTGATTTTAGCTGCGTGATTTGAGTCTGCAATATTTTAGCTATAAATGCATGAATTGATGCAGTGCATGCTTACGAATTGTCTTTGCTTTTCACAAAAAAACTGACTGACATGATAATCACTGCATATCGCTTGTCCAGTAAAAATCACTGTTGAAATATTGTATACTGATGCTAGATGGACCAATTTAAATATTTATATTTTTTTTTCATTCTTGTTGGCAATTCCCTATTAAAAGGTTTGTGTCTATTGAAGAATGAAATATGCAATGCTCCCAATGACTTTTTAAGTTACTGTATTTTAACCTATGGAAAACACGATGTTTAGATAGTTAGCAATCAATGTAGACTGCCCATTACAGAGAAACAAATGAAGAAGGTTTGAATGTAGAGAGAGCAAGGCAATTTCTCATTGCCCAGCTTTGCCACTTACTGCTTATATGTGTTTCGTTAATAATTCTGCTATGACGATGTTGGAAGGCTTTGTTTACAATAAATCTTAGGTTGTTAGATTAACAGACATTTGATCTCAAAAGGCCCTCCCAAACCCCAGCTATGTAACAACATGAATTTGTGCTATGTCTTTCAATGTCAAGTCCTTTCATTTTTGATGCATGGAATTCTAGTCATGCTGTCTTTGTCTGATGATATTGCTTATATTTGTCATCCTATGCCTAACCTTCTGCCTAGTCTGCAGAGTGTGGCAGCTGGACAAGATCTTTGGTGCGCACATGAAGTGCAGGCGGCCCAAAATTGCACTCAAAATTTCAGCTGCGCCACCAGAACTCCAAAATTTGTCCGTCTGCCCATAATCTCTCAAAAATTTAAACATAGATTGGGATTAGAATGTTTGTGTGAATTTTGCAAGCAGACAAAATTAGTGTTGGGGCAGGTTTCCTTCGAAAGGAGGGTTATGAGCTCTGCAGAGGGGCTTTTTACCATGAAAACACCAAAAACTAGCCTAGAGAAAAAAATAATCTAGAATCATCTATCTTCTCCAAGGGGAGGGGCTAACCTCCTCCGACAAGGGAGAATATATACAACCACTCAGATTGTGGTGGTTAAATTCTCTCTAGAGTGGTGAAATCTTTGCAACTATCTGTATTTTATCCTTTGAAATTAGCCAGGTACAAGAAGTGATGTTAGGGATACAGTAAGCATGCTACACGGCATAAACACAGAAAAATCATGCCATTCAAGCATAGAGTAACAAGGCATTCGTGTCTGAACCTTAGAAAATATCATGACTATTATATGTATATCTTATAACCGAGGTGTCCTTGTCTCTCAATAATCAGCAACAACAATTTACCTGGCAATCAAACTCTTAATAAACTTTTCCACTCAAAATTAAGACTGGATCCAGCTTCTGTTGTTGGAAATGTAGTCCTTGGTAGCCATATCAGAGGGATCACTCCAATGCATTGAAAGAATCAGAGAGATGTGGTGGATGGTTGGAAATTTATAAATGGCCAGCATTAGGTTGAAAAATGTGCCGCTATTGTGAAAAACTACAAGGGATCAACTCAAAATTGTAGAGAAGGGCTTCAAATATTCAACTTTTCAAACAACAAAATGTTACATCCAGCCTTTTTTTTAAAGCAGTGACTATTTGAAACAAATTGAACTTTCTACTTACGAGTCTACTTTTCTGGGGTAAGCCAATAAAAAAGTTTTTAGGATACCTGTTGAATCCTTCAAAATTTGTAATGATTAAATGACGAATCAACTGATTATGGTTTTAAAAAAAAGGGCTGAAGAAATCTTTTCCATGAACATCAACCCTACTGTTTTTTAGTATTGAGAAATTTGTGACAGAGATGTTTTTTGTATTCTTTTTTTATTTCTTGAAGTAAGAACAGAAGCCAGAGTAAAGCTAGTCAATATTTTGTTTACATAAATTTACATGCATGCTCATTGCATCGATTAAATTAATGTTGAGCTTAGCAGACTTGTGTTGAAATACCTCTAGGGCCTCCATGAAATGAGTAGCTGCCCAAATTAACAGCACAAATATCATAATTTTTAGTATTTTGTTTATTTGTTGCTGCTCATTTTCAGTTTTGTGAATTATATCTTTATTGTTTAGGAAATGCGCGATGATCCACCAAGAGTGGGTCGCCCCAGAAAGGGAACGCAGCGAAAACCAAAGGAAAGACCTGAAAGGTAGGGTGATTTTTATTTGTCATTCTTCAACTTAGAGTTTTGACTTAGCAACTGATCAGTTTACAATAAACTGATATAAATTCATGAGGTTTGGAAAATGTATTCTACCAAGCAGACTACACCCCCCAATCATGTCTTGAACCAAGGACTCTTTCCACCATGGGCTAGTAAGCTCCCAAATAGTACAACAACTTACCGCTCTTGTTTTCTTATGTACCTAGCTTCAGGCCCATCAACTGTAGAGGCATTTATTCATGTTTTTCTTTGGATAGTGGTCTAGCCCTGATTTCTAAGAGAAAACTTACTTTTCATTCATTTTTTGCTCTTTACTTTGCAATGCAGTGCAGTATGGAAGAACCTCTCTTAATTTAACATAAAACAAGAGTCTGGAATTAAAGCAAATACCTGGTAGAACGTCAGACAGCGGCATTTCTGATTTGCTTTTCTGTCTAAAAGAGGGATTATTAGGGAGATCCTGAAAAGAATTCCGTATAGTAAACTACGATTAATTGCAAGATTTAAGTAATTATATGCTTTATTTTTGTTGACTGTTGTAAGTTACAACACTAACCTTCTCCGTTGCAAATCATTAACTGATTCTTCATATATCTTTGCTAGGTTCAAGTCGGCAACATTCCAATTAGATGATGATCAAGATCTTCAAATTCCTTCAGATTCAAGGGGCAATCGAAGGGTAAGAGTTCATTTCTCTAAGCTCATTATCTTCTCTAATCTAATTCTTTCATTTCAAACCACAAGAAAGAATCTTCCATGCTTGACAAAGGAAAGTGCAAAAGTAAAGGATTTCCCTCTTTAAGTGCCATCTTCCTTGTTTCAAAAATTGAAGTTTTGACTAGAATTCCTTGTTATTTTTAGAAGGGCATGATTTAAATCAAAATTTTTATTCATTGCTGCATAAAATAATTAGTGGCCTTAAAGATTTAATAATAAATATTACTGCTTATCAGTTCATTTTCAACAGGTGCATACAGTAGACTGTTTTGACTTCTTTGTTATAGGGACAGTTATCAGGTTAACAAATTGTTTTATTTTAGAAAGCTCCATGGAATGTTGCAAAATTTGTTCTCAATTCATTTTTGAATCATATGCTACTAAAAACTGCGCAAGTAACATTATTTGGTTGTTTCATTTCTAGATTTCCTCTCCTATCAATGTCCTGACCTCACCAACAAGCATTTCTTCGACTGCAATTTCAATTGATTCTGCCTCTTCGGATATCAACATGTATGATGAAAATGACATCAACCTTGCAGGGTATCTATTTTTCATGTCATCTAGAAAGCAACAGAATTTGTTATATCTTTATTGAGAACTACTGTAAATCATAAAACCTACATGTTGGTATTGAAATATTAAATTAAACAATACCTTGAGACATTAATTAACCCTGTATTCTTAATTGAGACGGTCAAATTTAAGCTGCGCATCAATTAAGCTGCAATCTGCTCCAATTTATTGAAAGGTTTATTAATTACATAGTAGGAATGTGTATTGATTAATTAAGCCACATTTAACTAACCCCATTCTTTGTTGTGGGGCTCAATCAGCTATGCGGCTTAATTAAGTGTATTTGATTATTCAAATCTAGAGCTAAAATGTTGAGCTTTTTTAAGTTCTTGTTCACAAAAACTCTTTCTCTTTGGGGCACATCTTCTATTGGTACACTTGTTACTGTACTAGCCCAACTAAATATTTGCCTAAATTCTGAAGCGTACATCACTAAAAAGTGTGCTACAATTTCTTTGTCAGGTGAAGGGAAAAATATGATTTGCCTATTTTTACTGTAAGGCTGATTCAACTGCTGGGTCAAATTTTACCACTCCTTAAAAATAATGTAAACCCCTTAAGGGGAGGTGTTTTATGCCAGACTAGGACCAAGGTAGTACAAAATTATATGAGAGCTAATTGCTAGAATTGATAAAGGCCTAAGCCAGGACTTCATATTCATAACTTTAAGATATCTTTCTTAATCAAAAAGAACAGTGAAACATTTTGAATGGCTATTTTAATTCGTTAATGATTATGTTTTGCAGCCAAGACGCTCTTTGTGCATTTTGTAACTGTGGATCTGAAATGGCTCAGATACTTGGCCAGCTCAGTCGTTACTACCCATCACCAGACTTTGATCCATTCAAACTAGAAGAGGAGTCAAAACCAAGCCACTCAAAAGACCCATATGCTGAAAGATCGAAAGACCAAGCAGAGGAACTCACAACTGCCCCTCTACGAAAAGAAAAGCGATCAGTTGGCAGACCCCCTGGAAAGAAAAAGAAAGGAGGAAAGCTACCCCTGATAAGGCAGCAGCACCTCACAGCAGACATGTCAATGTTTGGGGCAGCTAATCGACCAGAGATATCAGAGGTCTTTGATGCAGACGGCTGCTTGTGGGCGCATCACTGCTGTGCTGCTTGGTCTGCAGGTGTCTGTCAAACTGATTCGTACGATTTAGAAAATGTGGACAAAGCAGCATTCAAGGCTATATCAGAGGTATATTGATGAATATTCACACCAAAATATTGATCAAAAGTATACATAAGAGGCATTGTCACGAAAAATAAGTATTGTGGAATAAGAACTAATTTTGTTCTTATAGACTTCCAAGGTATTAGATACACAGAGAATGCATTATTTCGCCAAGAAAAACTTTTTTGTACTCTTTAACAGAAACCAAAGTAAATGATAAAAGGCTTCTGACTAATTTTCAGACATAACAAGATAAGGAACTTGTTGTTTGTCTTAATTTGCAAATGGTCTTTAAAACAACTGTCTAAGGAATACAAGTAGGGACTCAGATGTAATGGGACTTGGTGACCACGAAAAATTTACGAAAGAAATAAGCTAGTTTTTGTGAAAGGAGGCAATAAATTTTATTGTTTGTAACAATTATTTGTAGGATACAAAAATTGACTTTCGTAGAACTTTGGAAACTTTTATTTTGAGAAAAAGAAGGATAATAGAGCAAAAACAGCACTAGCCTCTAGAGAAGAATGTATTCTTTCTTATCAATGTTATTGGAGACCAAAATATCATGGCAATGCCTCTTTAAGAATTTTTTGGGGATTCTATCCTAGATCGTAAAATTTATGGTAGCTAAAAAGTCAAAGGAGTTTTAAAATCCTTGACATAACCCATGGCACTGCAATTGCATTGGTACATGGCTAATCATCCATCCACAAACTTAGTTAAGACAAAGGTTCTTCTCTTCTATCTAACTCCTCCCCAAGAAGTTTCCAATTTATTAATTTCTCATAAGATTACTAATTGCCTGTTACATAATTTTGCTGAAATATTTTGATGGTGAGAGATAAGATCTATGATGATTACAGACTTTTGCAGATTATAGTGGAATTTAATGGAAATAAGTTACTATCAGCAATATATTTTCTTTTTCTAGCAATGCTGCCACTGCAGAAGACACGGAGCTAGCGTTGAGTGCCAAATACAAAAATGCTCAAAATTGTACCATTACCCATGCTGTGCCAGTGCTGGAGCATTCCAGGATATCAAAAGCATGGTTCTCCTTTGCCCTGATCATTTAGATAGTGCCATGCGTCTAGGTATGCTTTCCCTTTTTTAAAAGACTATTTAGTCACTCCTATTACAGGAGGTGATATGTAGTGATATTTTCATTAGTGATTCAAGAGTTTTCAGGAAAAAGAATACCATGGAGTAGACTGCAAATTATTTCGGAAAATCTTTGCAACAAATTTCAGTTAATGCTTCATAGCTTTTGCTAATGGTACTGGAAAATAGCCATAGAAATAGCTGAATGTTAGAAATAACCTGAAAATTACAAAATAGCCAAACAAGCCATGTCCTCTCGTACAAGAATTGAACAACGAAACTTCAACATGACATCTCTTTGTTGTATATGAATAGAGTAAGGACATTCATGGAGTAGCCCCCTAAATTATTCACTGTTCAATGTAACCCCCTTCCGTTCCCATGATGATCGCATGAAAGGGTAAGATTCAGAGTTACAACGAAGATCCTACCTCTGAGTCTAACTGTCAAATACAACTTTATAAAAAGTAGCCATACAACCTTTTCATTTTGCTCTGCAGAAAGTGAAAAATGTTGAGAGCTTTTTTCTCAGGCTTTAGTAATTGTAGATAAGTTCTATCTGGATAGTTGTTTACTTAATCTGAGTTATTTTCGTGTAGCTGGGCCGGAAGCAACCTGTGTTCTCTGTGACAAAACGGGAGACATAGCCAAGCAGTTGTTCTGCACAAGCTGCGGAAGACATTATCATGGAAAGTGCCTGGATCCACCAGTGGCTATCAGTGCGATTGTGAGAATGGGTTGGCAGTGTCCCGAATGTAAAGTCTGCCAGGGTTGCAGGTAGGTGCATTTTTGATCGGACAGGAGGCAAAAATATCTCACCAAGATAGGTGTCGGAAACTTTTTTCATTTGTCTACGACCAAAAAACTTGGAGAAAACTGTGCCTGCAGAGATTCCTATAAAACCTGAATGTATTTTGTGGGCAAAGATATCCATGCCTGCTCAGTAGCAAAATATGTCAAAATGTTCTTTCAATAAGATTATGTGACCGCAACAGCCGGTCCCAGTAGTCCCCACTTTGTTGGCTCCTACACCCAGACATCAGGTGTGTTCTATTATCTGATATTAGGAATTTAGTGATGCTTGGTGATTGATACGAGTAAAGTCGTTTTTCAATGATTAACCTGTAGCTTTTGGGAGATCACAGCATATAGGAATCTTGCATTGTGATATCTTTTTAGACAAGGTATGGATTCTACCTGCTGAAATTATTGTTTTTATTACCATTATTCACATTATTTAAACAGGATACTCCTTTAGGTTGTTTTTTTCTTGCTAAGGCCTTAATTTTAACAGTAACAGTCCGATTTTTAATGATTCTAATATAGCTAAAACGAATTCCAGTAAAACCTAGCAGTTTATGTGCTGTTATTACAGAGGGTGTTTTGTTCTTGAATATTCCCAGCTTGTTAGTACATTTTTAGTTTTTTTCATAGAATCCGAATGTTGGGAATTCTGTAATATCAAGTGGAATGTTGTTCCAACACTTTATGATATGAAAATTTGATTGATTGACCATGCTTCTCTTTCTAATTCCAGGCAACCTGGTGATGATGAGAAGATGTTGTTTTGTGACGAATGTGACAAGGGATTCCATACCTACTGCTTATCACCACCCATGTCATCTGTACCAAAAACTGCATGGAAGTGCTATGTAAGTTACATTTCCAACTCATTTTGTCCTACCAGAAGAATTCTAAATTGTTGCTTAAAAATTCAATTTCAATGAATTTTGGAACTTTTAGCTCCATGGTTTGATGTGGTGAAGATTTTAAATGGAAATTTGCAATTTTCTCTAAAGAATGCTACAGGGTTTACTCACTGATCCAGAGCTTAAGCTGTCTAGGTAGGGGGACTTAGTTATTGACCCGTATTGTGATCGTTCAGGATTGCAATATCAGTATTATAAAGTGGATGGTATCTTCATCATTTTACCGGATAACAGTACCAGCTCTTGCCAATTTATACTCAATGAATACCGATTATGTAAATTAGAAAGGATAATTAAATTGAATTGCTGAATGTTTGATCTGATTCAGAGATACCAAGAGATCTTAAACCTGTAATAGTATAGTGTTAGTATGTATGCATTAATTATTGCAGAGGTGCCGAAAATGTGAAGATTGTGGATCAAATGTACCTGGGACAGGACCATCCTGTCGATGGCATTTCAACTACACTGTTTGTGACCGATGCTACCAACAAAGGAAGAAGAACACACTGCAGTGCTGTCCAATGTGCGGTAAAACTGTGAAGAGTTTTTCTGGAGATCAGAACAAGCAGTGTGTCAAATGCACCAAGTTGATACATTTCAAGTGTGATAAGGAGATAGGAAACGAATTGGGAGAATATTTTTGTCCCAGTTGCAGGAAGGATTCACATGATGTTGACCCTGAATTTTCTGGCTTTATTGTAAGTCATCGTTTTGTTATTGAGCGTTTCTTTATGTTTCTGGGGATCAGAAATATAGGTAATTGACACCAACTAGGAAATGAATCAGCTTGAAAACTGTAGCTGATAGCTCTTTGCAAACCTTGAGAAATACAGGTCAGGTCAAACTTCATTGCTATCAGAAAATTCTGTCCCATTCAACCAATGGAGTTCTGTTCTCGAGAATGGGCCTGTTTTTATTATTTTACATCAGTTTCCTTTGACATGCTCTTGTGATTTTTTCATATTGTAGATTCTTAGTAATAAACAGAGCCACCTTATTAATCATTTTTCATGGTAAACATTTCCAATACAGAAACTATATCTTTCACAATCAGGCTTGACCCAATCAAAACATCTTAGCTCTGTGACATTACTTACAGTTATGAATACCCTCTACTGTTGTTCCTTCTAACACTCACTATAGGCGTAAAACAGTTAGTTTCAAGGGGAGTTCTTCATCATATCGTAATACAATTCGTTTCAAGGATTTAGCTTTTATTAATCAAAGTCTTGATTTTCAAGGATACCAAAGAAGAAAGCAATGACAGCCTACTTATGAGCCCAGTACATTCGTCCACCAGCAATCTCGAAGCGGAATACTTAGGCCAGAGAACAGTGACCATTGCAGAGGCAGAGGCTATATCAAGGACAGCTACTGGATTCTTGCACAGGGAACCATCACCGCTTCTGAAACACAATGAAATGGAAGATCTCGACTTGAAGGAAATGGATATTAACTTTGATGAGGTGATGATGGAATCTGGCCTCCATGGGCCCCTTATGCACGATTTGGATGACCTGAAACCTGAAAGCAGTGACTCGTTCAGCTCCCCGCCTCACATTTCTAGCTCTGCTTCCTATTCTCACCAGTTCTCCTCTCCTGACGACAGGCACCATTTGTCGCGAGTCTCGTCTTCAGTTCCTGCCAGGGCGGCTAGAGGCAAGAAGAAAATGTCTCCCTTTAGGTGTAGGGTAAGTTTTCCAAGAGCCTTTGGAGGATTCAATTTAACAGTTTTCCATTTATACAACCAGACTTATCCTTAAATGACTAAATAAATGACGAAGTAACAAAGAAGCAACTATATGTAACTCTCTGGATACTGTTTATTCATAAGGTCTATCTTCATTTCATAGCCTTATTCCTTTCTGTAACTAATGACTCGTGACCTCACAAATCTTACTTAGTGAGTGGAAAGCATTGTATGACCTATTTCAACCTCACCATTTGATTAAGACCAACTGTTTAGGAACATTTAATGAGTTAGTATAAGATTTCCATATGATGAATTCATAGGAATATAAATTTCTTCCCTTGTCACCGTGTAACAAATTCCCTCATTTGCTTCCTTGCAGGCTTAGGCAATGTGCTTCTAAATCATTTTTTGTTATACTTTTCACTTTTCCTTAGTGATTATTTTTTAGGCCATATGCTTCTAAACCATTTTTTCGTTATCCTTTTCACTTTTCCTTAGTGATTATTTTTTAGGCCATATGCTTCTGAACCATTCTTTCGTTATCCTTTTTACTTTTCCTTAGTAATTGTTTTTTCAGCCATTTTTCTAGATATATTGAATTTTGATGCAAAGTTCCCAAAACCTTCGAGAGCTTTGCTGTTTAAAGTTTGAGCTTGGCTACCATTTTGACAGTTGCTAGAATATATTTCATCAGTGAGACTTGGAGGGGGGAGGCACGTTAGATTACTGGCGTGGTTTTATACGTCTGCCAAATGAAGAAATCTATTCTTACTTGTCTCAGGGTCGACCACCAGGGAGTGGAAGGGGTAAAAAGAACAAAACTCAAGGGCAAGGACCAAGACCAGGACGCCCTAGGAGCAAAAGCACGACAACATCAGGTCCAAACAAGGAGAACATTCAGGTAAGTAGGTGGGCCTGACCATGCTCTGCATCCATCTTGTATGTATGTCCTCAAGAAGAAAGATTGGCGGATTTCAAGAATTCGGGGCAAAAAGATATAGGGTATAGATAGTTCTAAATAGGCCTATTATATGCAGAATTGAATTCTCTATCGTTTGAGGTACGGAAGAAGTTTCTACGACGAATACTTAAGGTGTAAATCACAATTTTCAAACGCGATAATGTTGCGATCTTTTATCGGCCTAACTATGATATCCATAACGAAACATCCACTTGTAACCGCAGCTCTGACCAGAATTTATCAATTTTTTTTGCTATTACCTCCAACAAGAACTTTTCTAGTCTTTCTTTTGTGTCTCCTTGATTAAATGCGGCTTTAATTAGACTTTATTCCGCCTTTTTAAACATGGACTTTCCTCCGAACTTAGATTTTCAGGAAAGATGGTGCGTTGCGTAAACTCACTTGTCACAGGGAAATCCCCTTCTCCAAGAGATTCGCGTTGCGGTTCGGGATAAGTGAGTTTACGCATTTATCAACATTATCGCGTTTGAAAATTGTGATTTACACCTTAAGTATTCGTCGTAGAAACTTCTTCCGTACCTCAAACGATAGAGAATTCAATTCTGCATATAATAGGCCTATTTAGAACTATCTATACCCTATATCTTTTTGCCCCGAATTCTTGAAATCTGCCGAAAGATTGGTTATTTGATGGATGTTTTAGTATTTTCCTGTTGATTTCTGAAGTAAATGACTATTATCAACGTTATTTAGATGACTAGCCAACCCTTATACTTACCCTACCATAAGGACATGCCATAATTATTTTGTCTGACTATCTAGGGTATTGGGGGTTCATTGCACCCATTTGTGCTACAGACGTTTTGAAATTGCAAATAATAACCTACTAGACAACCCTTGGGATTTAAGTTTGACGCATGCTGGCTTAGAACCCAAGCGGTGTAGAGTCTCAGAACCAAGAAGCTTGTTTAAATGTTCGCACCCCAGTTCTCAAAACAGCGCATCAGATTCATTCACACACGATTTTACACAGATATTCGAATTGCATTTATCCTTTGATGTCCCACTGTTTCCCAATTAATTTTGTCACTTCTCTCTGGCTGGACAGATAACAAGTACGGAAAATAACAAGAAGGAAGATGCCGATGAAGATGCAGAAGGACTCCATTCCACTGTTATAATGGTTTCAACCAAAGATAAATTTTCTCTAGGACAGGTTTGTGTCGAAAGTTTGCTTTATTTTAGAAATGGTCTTTTTCACGAGATTCAATTTGCTTTGATCGTCATTATTCTGTATGTGTTAATATGAAATTGCAATTATCATCAGTTTTTACCCCTTCTGGTTGCTTTGTTGCTGCTTCACTAGACCTGCACAGGGTATAACTTTTAATCATATAACTTTGTTATCAACTGGTCCAACATAAAGCACGCTCTTCAATTCATTAACGTTATTGCATTTAGTTTTTAACAACTTTTATGATAGTAAAAAAGGCAGTAAATGATTTTAGAAGTTGTCTTGTTTACGTTTGCCTGAAAAAACTCTTTCTTTCCAGGACATTTGTATGTGCTGTGGAAGCTTTGGAATAGGCAGTGAAGGTCATCTGATTGCTTGTGCCCATTGTGGTCAATGTTTTCATCCATACTGTGTGAATATAAAGGTGAGTCTCGCATTATTACTAAAAATGTTTAAATTTAAGGGCAATAGATTTTTGCGTTTCATTATGCAGGCAAGGGTACATATATTTGTTTTAAATTCTTCAGATCAACAAAGTTCTGATGACAAAGGGCTGGCGCTGTCTCGACTGTACAGTCTGCGAAGGATGTGGAAAGAACGAGGATGAAGGGAAACTGCTCTTGTGTGATGGTTGTGATATCAGTTACCATATCTACTGTTTGGATCCTCCATTAGAACACGTTCCGCCAGATGGCTGGAAATGTCAGTGGTGAGTTCCTCCTCTATATTGTCTTAAAACAATAACACTAGAACCAAACCCACCTTATTGGACTGCTTGTCAATGTATTCTTATGTGAATTATGCTAATTATGTGTTCCGTGTCTCTACTTCGTTGTGATTTATAATACATATGATTAGTCTGTTTTTACTCACATACAAGTCTATTGTCATGCTCTAAGTTTCTCGTTACTTCTTGTAGTTTATACGCACAATGAGCCCTATAACATTATAGCCACCGGTCCTGATTCCGACCAGTTTTTTCGGTGCAGAACATGCATAATTTAAGGCTGTATTAAAGGGGCTCCACAGTATTGATTTTTTCTTCACATTGGCTTTAATAACTACAATTCGAGCTGGCTGTGGCCAAGGCAAAGTGACATTTACTGATGTGTATTTTTTAGGTGTGTTGAATGTGTCAGCTGCGGAGCAACAACGCCAGGAACTGGCTGCAAATGGATGGCAAGCTATACTCAATGTGGACCTTGTGCTAGTGAAGCTGCTTGCTGTGTTTGTAATAAGACCTACTTGGATGACGAGCTTGTTATTAAGTGCACGCATTGTCTAAGGTGAGTTTGTGTTTTAACCCCCAAGCTGATAGGGTGGGGGGGGGGGGTGTTTTCCATCCCTTCAGCCATTTTGGTTAAGAGACTGTTCAAATTCATGGATTGGTGACAGGTCAAATAAATATTTTGGTTCAGCAAGTCTTGGATTTTCAGAATTCATAGTTTTCTGTAATTTTATCTTTGATAGTATTTTGTTTTCCGAATTTGGCAGGTTTTTGATTTTTGAAGAAGTGTGCTCTTGACACTGAAATGATACTTTTGTTTCTGGAAGTCAACCTCACCGCAAAAAGTTAAGAATTACCAATTTTGGCAAAATCTTCATCTTGAGAAGTTTTTTCCCAAGATTTTAATGAAAAACTTTTTTGAAATGATTACTCCAAATGAGGACTAAATCTTGGTTTCATGTTGATTCATACACTTAGGTGGCTACATGCTGATTGCGACGGTCTAGCAACTGAGGACGATAGTGAGCTTGCTGCAAGCTATGGGTACCACTGTCGCCTTTGCAGAGAGAAAACCGGTCATTTTGGCATCTTCTCAAGTTCTTGGACTCAAAGAATCGAAAAAAGCATTTATACCAGTACAAGCAAACTAACAAATACACAAACTATGATCGTAACACAAACAACAACAACTGTCCTGGCAACGAGTGTCTCTAACAGGAAATCAAAATTGTTGGGTTCTGGCAAACCCAACCGGTCACCATTGATGAAATTAGACTCTCGACTGCCCTTGCATCCCGTGCAGACTTCCGTTCAAGGAACATTCGAAGTAAGACTGCCTGGCCTAAAAATGAAAGCACGTAGAGAAGACATAATTGAACATGATTCTGTGAGTCTTACTGAAAAAGGCCTGAGGCAAATTAAGAGTATGATTGTCAAGGCGCCAGTGCGAAGCCAGAGTCGAATAAGAGACAGACCAAGGCAATCGAGTAGTGATGTTAGGCTTGGTGAAAGAGAGACTAAAACATCAGGACAGCTTACAAAGACAACTGCCTGTAGTGAGGATATTGGGGAAAGTCGGCAGCCGGTGTGTTTAGCATCTGGGTCTGCAGAACAGGAAGACAATCAAGCCGAGTCTGAGAATGAGAATCGACCTGTTCAAGAAAAGCGACCACCAGGGAGACCTCCCGGTGATAAAAAGGCTGATGCAATGAAGTGGCCCAAGCTTTCTGATAAACGAGATGACCCGGTAAGTTTTTATTGCTTTATTTTGTGGATTTCGTTTACTTGAAATCAAAGACTGTTGAAATATTCCGAAAATCTCATACATGTTTATTTGATTCTCATACACACGTACGTAAAAGTGACCTCTATTGTCAGATGCATTGGATAATAGTCCGTAAGAATTTTTAACAACTTACAATGTATGTGATATAGACTTCCAAAGAGAGTAGGTGTAGCCCCCCACTCCAGCTACATCCCTGGGTCTGAAATTGTGAAATATTCTGTTGACAGATTGATTTTTTTGGCACTTCACTGTTGAAAATATCCCGAAAGAAACGAAAGAAAGATCCTCAAACTGAGAACGACTCTCAATCGTCTGACTACGAGTCTAGCAAGCAGGAAGAGATCAAGGGGCCTGTGGAACAGCCTCCTAATCAGGCAGGTCAGTTATCTACAGCAGCCTCGTACCCAGAAGATGAAATTTCTCAACAGCATTGTGCCACTACAACTAGTAATCAACATGGAAGGTATTATTACTAATTTCAATATCTGTTTTCTTCATGTCGTAATTCTAGTTTACTAGTGCAAAGACATGGAAGCAAATTCGATGCATGGTTGAGAGTAGAGTTGTTCCAATGTCTGCATTTTAAAGAAAGAATTGAGGGATTTCCCCACTATCAAAGTTCTTCCCCAATCGCTATTCTCCAGTAGATTGGCTTTTTGATTTGCAGTGGAACGTATTGCAGTGGAAGCTGATGGAGCTAGTGTGTAGTACTTATGCTGGAATATTCAAGCTATCAGGATGCACTTTCGTATTTGTTTATTTCCTTGAAATTCGGAACTTGTTTTTGAAGGACTGTTCCAGAGCCTTTTTTAACAGTTATACTGGGGGGGGGGTAAATGCCCCCCATTCCTCAACTTTGCCCCTCCAGTCATAGAGTTTTGACCCCATAATATTATCCCTTTTCAAAACAGTTACCAAGTCATGATAAAGGAGGCCTAGGTCAATGGGAAAAATGAAATGCTAGAGATTTAGGAAAAAGGCAACTTGTCACGGAAATCAAGCGCACAATAATGCTAATAATATAAAAAATGATCTACATAACGTTGTCAAATTATGAACACAACAAAACGTCAGATCGAAAGTTTCACGCACCGTCCTTATCACGTGGTCAAGTGTCTGTCATCAGAAAATTCTGGCCATTATGAGATTTTTTCGAAAAAAGGATCGCCGCGATTCCCGACCAACCGTAGACACTTATAAGAATAGAGACTTTGTCACTAAGTTTTTTTGAACTCGTTTTATTGTGACTGGTTAGTATGAACAATTCTATTTTGACGTTATTTCTCTGCAATCATGAAGGTTTGGTCAATAGGTGTTGTTCATCAGTTGCTCATAATCAGCTACTTATATTGTGGCGTTTCTAGGGCCAATAACATATGCAGGAAGAGAAACTAAAGGATCCTAAGCCATTTTGATACCTCAGAGATGACAAAATGTCAGGAGCTTATGCACCCGCTGTTTTAGGGGGGCTGCCCCCAGACCCTCGGCTGTTTTAGGCAATGGCCTCCGGCCATTACGTGTGTTCCTTCGGCACACCATGACGAGACCAAACTCCCCCATTATCCCCTTTTTAGAATTTGCCCCCCCCCCACTAACAATTTCTTAAAAAAGGCTCTGGTCTGTTCCTACAGATACAAAAAACCATCTCTTATCCACCGGCATTTCTGTTATAGCTTGATATTTTGTTTTCGTAGCTGGCCTTCCAGAATCCCCACAGGAATGGCAGTTGACCCATTATCAGATGAAATGCAGCATTCTGACTCACTGTATAAAACCCTGAACATGCTCGTCAGTGGACCTGAAGACGCTGAGCACCAACCCGGAAGAGACCTTCATCACGGTTTGTTGATCTTAATCCAACCATTCTGGTTTAGATTCATGTACTTTCTGGTGTGTGTTAGACGGGGGTGGGAATAGTAGGAGGGGTTGGAAAAATTTCAACAAATTCAAAAGCAGGAGGGTTTCCTGGTCGGACAATTGTCTGGAAAGTACGAAAAAGGAGAATTCTGTGACGTAGACGTAGAGACCTAGTTTAGTGACAGTGACACGTTAGAAATACAGTGCAATAACTTCACTTATTTCACTCAAAATTCTCAATCTCATATATTTTTTAGTGTAACTCCTGTTTCGCTTGCAACTCGTTACCAGAAATAATTGGCGAGGGGGGGGGGGGGGGTTGGAGTAAGAATGTCCTGGGTGGAAAATGTTTTAAAAATCAATAAGTGAGGGGGCGTCTATTATAGACCAGAGAGTAGCTTCTTCAACTTTCAGTGTTAACTCTACCATCTTGCTGTGATATTAACTTTAACTTTTGATGATGTTCTTAATATGCATTAAGATTGAATAATCATAAAGAATAGATGATCGTAAAGAATAGATTATGGTATTGATATAAAGTTTCAACCATATAGTTTCCATTGAAACTTTTCTAAGCATTGAAAATTGATCAAATAAAAACCATTGCGTCTTCCATCGTCCAGTATTTTCTGATGTTGAGTTAGATTTAGATATGCTTACAGATAATTGTAAATTTTTTGACAAATTTATTATTTTCTGCAACTTTATTCAGATAGATCTGGACAGCCCCTTGATTTTTGTGTTGAAGTAATTGCAACTCTTTGAGCAGTTTTGATGCTTTCTCCTATTGTTTGACATGACAGATGTTTATTTCGAATTAGATCGACATGAGAGCCAAAAACGCCAGCAACATTATGCGACATCAAAACAACCTCAAAGCAGACACGCACCCCAAAATACTCTAAATGAACACAACACAAACATTGGACAAAATCCTGATCTCACTCCGACCGGAGATCTTGACCTGATTGGCTTATCCGACTTACCTCATGTAGAGGGTCACGAAGTAGAAGAAATCTTTGCCGGTATCGAGCGGGAGATGAGTGTGGATGGAACCCCGCAGTCACAAGATCAAAGTCCTATGGAAGGATCATTGACGGAATACCCCAAATCAGAATCTTCTAGCTTCAGCAGAGAACTCAAGACTGGCGATAGTAAGCCCAGTAAGTTCCAGGTATCCCACCCAAGTGTAACCAAGTCCGCAGATCCTGCTTTGACGCCTGGCTATGCAGATCACCCACAGCACCAGCGAGTCCAGTTGAGCCAGCCAGAATACCGTCAGTATGACATGTACCGAAGTAACCCATCATTCCAACCGCCATTCGACCAAAGAGTAGGCCAACCAAAACCCTTAGGGGCACATGCTGGAGAGACGGACGCTTTCAAGGCAGTGTTTGGCGAGGAACCTGAGATCAAATCGAAATCGCGTGATGATGCTTCTAGTCCGAAGATTGATGGGCAGAAACAGCTGAGAAAGTGGGAGCAGGACGAGAAGCTAGGAGACTTAGCAACTATATCTCCTGTTCTCTACGCTAATACCATGCACCAAAAATTGAAGATTGAATATCCAGGTATGTTGAGCTGTGTTTGTTGTGTTGCATTTATTTGTGCATTAATCCCACATGCTGTAGAAGATATATACAGGTGTTCATTTTTTTGCTATTATTATTGGGGAATTTGAGAAGAGGAACTAAATGGGAAGATAGGTCCCGTCGGCACAGTGGTACAGCTTACTAGAGTTTTGCTAGAGTTCAAGTCCTACTCAGGTCATTTTTTCTCTCACAAATTATCCAAATTTATAATTACCATGCTTAACTTGCTGACTTCACCCTAATGGAAATTATCCTGTTGGGAGTAAGCCTGTACAGTACATCCTCGATTATCCGAACCTCGATTATCCGAACCTCGATTATCCGAACGCCAAAGTTTTCATTAAAATTTTTTTTTGCAAACCAGTTCTTGAGAAACCAATCGAAATATTCGTTGCCTGCTCAAACTGTTGCCCAAAGTAAAAGTAATATCCAACGGAAGCACAAAAATAACACATTTATTCGTTGTTATTGTTGTTATTATTACAAATCGTTGTTGAAATTTACAAAAAACAGTTGCCTTAGTTTTGTTGTTGGTCTTTCCGTTTGCCAAGCTTTTCAATTTGCATTCAGTTTGAGCATCCTGTGACTGTTCAGGACGATGAAAATAACTTTTATAGCAAGTTTAATAGGTAAGATGTTCTTCCTCGATTATCCGAATTTTTTGCGTATCCGAACGGACCAACAAAAATTTGAGTTCAACCTGTTCGGATAATCGAGGATGTACTGTAGTTGGCTAATTTGATCTTGCAGCCGCACATGCTGTATGTCTTGGCTGGCAGAGGAATGGTAGACTTGAGATTTTATTCACTAAAGTTGACAACTTTGTGTCAGGGTCCTAGTTTTCGTCAGATTTATTATGGTTGATATCTTCCTTCTTCAGAATGGCCTAACCGAGCCAGAGCTATAGCACGACTGTGGAGAAAACTACCCCAAGAGCAAAGAGAACCTTTCAGAGTAAGATTTTGATTTACGTTCTGTAGTAGTAAAACATTTTGGCGTTATTTGCAATATTTTTAGAAATGAAAAATAATTATTCGAGCTTATACTTACTTGCTTCAAATGATCAAAATGCAGCTAAATGATTGGACAATCTTTGATTGGTACATAGTTATAGAAAAGCAAGCAAATTCAAAATGCTGTGTTTAATAAAGTATTTAGTAGAATTTGAGTGCTTGAGTAAATCAACTGTTTTGCGCTGGATATGAGGGTACGAGGGTAAGAGCTTTAATATCTTAAGGGTATGAGATCTTAAGGTTATGACTTCTAACCCACAATGGGTTGAAGGTATATGTATAATGAGCTGTTATTTTGGAATTGAGTACTTTGTAAAGCCAATAGCTGCAATTATAAATATAGGATATTATTCCACCATGTGCAGTCATGTAGTATATGTTACAATGTCATAGTAAGGCCCGGCCCTAGTCACATTGTCACGGTCATCAGAAAATCATTCTTAGATAATGAAAGTGAAAATATGTTGTTCGATTTTGTAGCTTCGTGCTCGCGACAACAGAGTGAAGCAGAAAGACCAGGGTCGAAAGGTAAATACTTGTATCTTTTCATTTCATGATGTTGCTGCTAAATAACACAAGGAGAATATCAATTTAAGATTACGAGTGTTACAGTAGAACCTTGTATTCAGGCATTCTTGGTGACAAAGTTTCTTTTTGTTTAATGGCGAGAAGACTTGTTTTTCAAAGAAAATATTGGCAGATGCTCCTTAATTCCCTACCCATTGAACATTGCCCTGAAAGCATTACATAGTTCTGCTTGAGACTGTATATTCCATAAGGTGACTGTTAGCTATAACATTATTATTCTTTCGTTTTAGCTTGGTACCTTTAAAAAGCCATTATCAACACCAACAACAGATGCCAGTTTATCCTTTGCCAGTGCTTCTCCAAGCCTATCCAGCGATAACGGTGACAAAATGAACCCCCAAAGCACAGCTGAAACCACTGCCATCGACGTCCTATCGAGCAGTCTCATGTTGAACGGAGAATCTAGCAATTCCGCCATGATGAGAACACCTAATTATCAGCAAAACATGCCTGGACATTCGTTCTCCGAATCCAGCCCAGGCTACAGCCACGATTCTAGCCATAGCTTCACGCATGGGGATAACAGTGTGTTTCGGCAAACCCAAGGTCACTTTCTTACAGGTAGTGGTGATGACCATATGCGTGACCCAATGTTGATGCAGACAAGAACATCCAGTGCTGTGTCGCCTTCGATTGCTTCTCTTCACAAGTCACAGCAGGGTTTGCCTGGATCCGGTGGTAAGATGCAATCAGAGAGCAACAAGTCATTTTCCATCTCTGATTTATGTAGTCCAACAACTCCATCTGATTTGCATTTCCCAGCTACTGGTCTTACCCCCACAACACCTGTATTTCCCACGTCCCCATTCCAGTCATCTCCGTATGGGACAGAAGCTACTGCCTCACCATCTGGGTTCATTTCTCAATCCCTGCCCACAGAGGGCAACCCGAGTGAGAAGAAGCGTTCGAAAAAGCAGGTCAAGTCTCTTAAGGAACAAATTGAAATCGACAAGGAGAAGAAGAAGAAGAAACTTGCCATCGAGCAGGAGAAGGAGCGACAGTGGAAAGTGCTGCAGCAGCAGAGGCTTAGGGAACAGCACATCCACAACCAGACACCTGCCATCCAGCAGGTTTTGATGATGAAGGAACAAATGAGAAAGGAAAATAACAAACCCCAGAGAAAATCCCAGATCAACCTGCCTCTAGATAACTCTGGCAGATCTGCTGTTCTCCCCCCAGTAGAACCATTTACACTTGCGCCAGCCAAGAATATGCAAGATAAAAACCGAAAATCTACAACTATCACCCACCCAGTCGCTGGTCTAGTCCCTTCTTCATCAAACGTAAGTCTGCCATCAAAGGACGTGCTTCAAGCGATCTCTGACACAAGTACATCATTACCATCGTCATTTGCAGGTCCAATAGATTACTTCAAAGATGATATACAAATTCCCAGTGATCAGGCCTCCTTAGACAAAGCCCTCTTCTTGACTAGTCCGTCATCAAAGAATTCTGACATCCCTGGCCAGATGGGTGAAAAAATAACTGATGCTATCCATCCGCCTTCTGCTTTAGACAGGCTTCTTGAAATCGGAAATGCTGGATTCTCCAAAATGGCAAAAGACGCACCCAGCCATGACACTGATAGCCAAAACAATGTGAACAGGGACCAACACCAGTCAGTTTTGTCAACTAATAGCTCGACCGCTCAAGCCTGGCCCACCTCCAATGACATTTCTAAATTCATTTCGAGTCCATCATTTCCAATGCAGGCACCATCTGAAGAACAAAGTCAATTTGCAATGACAACCACTAAAGAAAACAACACAGAGCTTCCTTCAAGCAAGGAGAGAACTCCTGTGATATCTACGATTAATAGCTCGTTATCAATGACACATGCGCAACAGCCTTCTCTCTCGGACTTAACAAATCAAAGTGAGAGTCAAGTCCTTTCGGCCGGCAAAAACGACCAGCCTGTAAAACCAGGTTTCAGCTTAGCCTCCGCACCTGAAAATCTGTCAATGGCCGCTGCCATTGTGCCTGACGGCCTGGACAAACCAGCTGGGCTTGAGCAACAGCAACAACAGCAGGCTCTTCTTTTCCAACAGCAGCAGTTTATGGCTGCCCAGCAGCAGTACATTCAATGGCAACTGCAGCAAAGAAATCCAGAACTATTCCAGTCAGTCTCCACCCCAATGCAGTACTCTTCGTATACCGATAAAGACTTACCAGAGGTGGACAGTGAGGAACAGCACCAAGAACGAATTCGCTTTCTTTATCGGCAAAGGCAAATGCAGAAACAGCAAGTTGTGCAAATTCAGCAGCAATTGCAACAGCAGCAATTAATTGCCCAGCAGCAAATTGCACAAGGATCCACTTCGACTCCTGTTCGACCCCAAATCGACGTTGCTCAGCAACAGCTAATGCAACAATTGTTACAACAGCAACAACAAACTCCAGACGCAATGCAGCAACAGTTTTTACTGGAATACAATCGCCAGATGCAGCAGCGAGCCGAGGCGGGGCAAAATACCATGCAATACGATAAGTTCATAGCAGAGCTTGCCCAGCAGTATGGTTATTCAATGCAACAACCGCAATCGAATACGCACAACGTTCCTGTGGTACAGCACGGTTCCACGTGGCCGGCAAATGCCACTCAAGGTATGCACCCGTCTGCCCAGCAAATGTTTGGTTACGGAATGGACGAGGAGAAGGTTAAAGATCTCAATCCGCAGCAAATTTATCAGTTGCAGCTTCAGCGTACATTGATGATGCATCAAATGGCAGCCAGTGGTATTTATCCGTCACAGCCAACTTCGCGAAATCAGTCACCTATACCCCCAGGGTCTCGTAAAACTAGCACTGGCTCAACTCAAGACCGCTCCAAGAAGACCAAAGATGTGAAAAAAGGTGTGTCAGTTGAGAAATCGACCAAGCTGGATAGTTCTGCTAAAACTCAAGATGTGCCTAAGTTGTCCACTCCTACTCCCCAGGAACTCATACAGGCTCGTAATCCTAAAGACGGAGAAGGAGCACAGTTGGAGCAAAAAACACCCACCTCGCAAAATCCTAACTTGAACGACTCTGACATTGCAGAAATTGTACCATCAGCAGCAAAACTGAGTGTTATAAAAAGTCCAGTACTGAACCCATCGCACAATGAAACGCCTTTGGTTGTTGGTGTTAAAGCTAGCTCTGGTAATACTCCCACAACTCTCACAAGAACTATCGAAGAAACAACTGACAGATTCAACAAAATAAATGATAATTCCGCCAATGTACATGACAAATATGTAAGAGATTCAGTAATCAACAAAGGTGTGGTCAGCTCGGAAATTAAATTGAATGCTTTCAGTAATATCCCAAAGGGGATGCAAGATACCGTAACAAATGCGATTTCTTCATCTTCTAAAGGCAATGCCAATTTCAACTTGCATCGTACTGACGTGATCGTGAATGCATCTAACCGTGCTGATGACCTGATTTCTTCTGATCCAAAGCGCCAGAACGATGTATCGAAAACTTTCAATGCGGTGTCTGCTGAAACTAAAGTCATTTGTAATGATGGTGTGCACTGTGGAACAGATTCTGAGGATGAAGGCTCGAATGGTAGGCCGGGGTTCGTTGAGAAGAAGCCATCAGGAGTTGGAGAGATTGCTGCACTTAAAAAGGCTGTCTGTTCTGATGGGATTCACTGTGGCACTGACTCTGAAGGTGAGAACGATGACAGAAGTGGGGTGAAGCCAAAAGCCGAAACAATAGTATGTTCTGACGGTGTTCACTGTGGTACGGACTTAGAGGACAATGGTTCTAATGAAAAGCCTTTTCCGAGTGTTTGCTCTGATGGTATTCATTGTGGGACGGATGACGAGGAAGAAACTCTGTTTGTGGCCTCTAAGCCAAGAGAACAGAAACCGTGCACGGATGGAATCCATTGCGGAACTGATTCGGAGGATGAAACCCAATCAATGTCTGACAAACTGAAGAAACCCAAACGCTGTAATGATGGAATCCATTGCGGGACTGACTCTGAAGAAGAAAGCAATTTTGTAACATCGAAGGTAAAGCAAGCCAAGCATTGTGCTGACGGAATCCATTGTGGAACTGATTCTGAGGATGAAAGCCAAGCAGCAGCTTCCAGATCGAGGAAGCCTAAACAATGCAACGACGGAATCCACTGTGGAACTGATTCTGAGGATGAAACCCAAACAACCTCATCCAAGTCGAGGAAACCTAAACAATGCAATGATGGAATCCACTGTGGGACTGATTCTGAGGATGAAACCCAAGCAACCTCGTCTAAATCGAGGAAACCTAAACAATGCAATGATGGAATCCACTGTGGGACTGATTCTGAGGATGAAACCCAAGCAACCTCGTCTAAATCGAGGAAACCTGAACAATGCAATGATGGAATCCACTGTGGGACTGATTCTGAGGATGAATCTCAACAAATATCTTCCAAACAGAGGAAGCAGCTACCTTGTACGGATGGGATTCATTGCGGGACAGACTCTGAGGATGAGAATAATTGTGTGCCTTCTAACCCCCAAAAACCATGCACTGACGGAGTTCACTGTGGAACAGATTCTGAAAACGAAGATGACTCCTCTATAGCTAAAAATCAAGTCTCAAATAAGTACCCTGAGGCTGCAGCACTTGGAAGGAGTGTATGCTCTGACGGCATTCATTGCGGTACTGATTCAGAAGACGAAAATGATGTGACAAAATCAGGCCAGGCTCATCTCAAGAAATCTACGAATAAGGCAAGTGCACAATTTGGTAAGCAGAAATGCTCTGATGGCATCCATTGCGGAACTGATTCGGAAAATGAGGAAAGTAACCAAGGCTCTGTTGAAGGAAAAAACTCAAAGAATCTTCCGAATACCAATTCTAACACTAAGCTCATTGCATCTCAGGGTAAATCTGTGGGATCGACCCTACCTGCACAAAAATTATCAAACTCGATATCGTCTGGATCATTGTTTTCTCCTGACCACACTCTTGAGGTAATTCAAGAGGGAGATACTAATTCCTACAATTCAATGCAGAGTATCAACATCGGACTGAAGGACTCCAAACATGCTGAGCACTTGCAAGGACATATGCAGGGCAACTTCGGCCTCTCAACAAGTAATCTATCAACGATACCGTCAATGCAGCCTGCAGGTATGAAAAGTGAGCACAAAACTATACCAACTTGTATCTACGACTCACCAAATGCTGTCACTGCTTCCCAGCCTAAGTCGCAAATCCAAGGCCGTCAACTTTCACAGCCTCAGACATTTCAAGATGCAAGCTTTTCCTTAACGTCATCGTTTGCTAAGAGTCTACAGACGTCACACGGTCTTCAAAACGAAACACTGCAAACCGCGTCAATCACTAAGACCACAACAATAATGACGTCATCAGGAATGCAGGAATCTCAGAAATCGGCACCTCATCAATCAATGCAGCCTCAGATTTTCTCTCCCAATCCGTCTACATCAGTAGCAATACCTCAGCATGTGGATGCTCAGTCGCAGGCCAGACAGCGTTCTAAGTTTCCAGGTATCCCGTTGTCATCCCCTCAATACCAGCAGGTATTTCTGCATCACCATCAACTGCTGATTATGCAATTTCAGCAATACCAATACCAGCTACAAGCACGTTTTCAGCAGTTAAGTCAGCAGCAGATGTCTCCGCAGCAGCAATTCTTACTGCAGCAGCAATATCATCAGCAGATTGTCCTACTGCAGAGGCAGTTTGTTCAGCAACAGGTGAGTGGCTTTGTCTGTTTCCAGCATGTTGGTTTTGAAATGCATCCTTGCCACCTGTGATGGTTCTTGCCATATCTTTTGGCGGGGTTGGCTTGAATTTATATCATTTTCATCTGCGAAAATCATGTAAAGAAGTGTTTTAAGAGATGGCGTGATTCCTCGATCATGCTTATACCTGGGGGCTTAATCAAAAAATTATGGTATTTATTTTAATGCTGGATTCTGTTCAAAAATAGGCTGTAAGCTCTCACTTGCAACCTTGTATGCCGACCGCCTTGTTTCTCTTTTCCTCTTGCTAAGGGTATACACCTTAAAGAGCCATACTGCAAAATAACTCAGCTTTGCTACAAAAAATATTAGTTTTATGTCCTGGAGCAATTTTTGAGTTTCATCTTTCACATGTACAAGCTACTTTTTTCTTTGATTTCTCGGAATACATAGGTTTAATAAATGTTTGCTTTCATTCAGATAATCTCTTAAAAGACAGCGATTCTTTTTCATGACTTTGATGGAACCACCTTTTGACTGTTAGTTTTATGATCAAGACTCGCCGGACAATCTACGATATATATTGTGGGAAACATTAGAATTTTCAGAAAAAAATATCCTTTCAAAAATTCTGAAAATTCACTTAGGAAATGTATTTTTTTAAAGGAAAACGGAAAATCTCGGTATTTGAGATTTGCTGATTTTTTCTTGAAATTTGTCACAGGCTGAACTACAAGGAATGGCGTCTGCAGGCATGCAATTCACGGAGCAAGAACTCAATGCGATGTATCAGCAACAGATGGTGGCACAGCAAGCCTATAACCATTGGATCGCGACTTTATCACTCGACCAACAGGGACAGTTGCATGCAAGGATGCAAGCTAACATGCAGCAAGTACAGCAGGCAATGTCTGCCCTCGTGCAAAATGCAACCAAGAATGCATCCGAGGTGAATTATTTCTTATTGTACATTCTCTCAGATCGAAATCAAGCAAGTCTCAACCAATCAAGTACTTCGAGTCCATGTAATTTCCGTGGGCTAGCCTCATAATAAATGAGTGGTTATGTTACCGGTGTGAGGCTCAGTTTACCTCTGGCGCTTGAATGATTGAGGCTCTACATGTGTGACACATAACTCTACTGTATTGCTGTTGATGGTTGATGATTTATATTTGCTTTTAATTTCGCTTTTGTCTTGTTCTAGCCCTCTAAAGATAAATCAAGAAAGGCCAGAGGGCGTCGACCTCGCAAGCCCAAGACCGAACCATCTGATCCTGCAACACCAGCACCCAATACGCCATCATTGCCCCCAACACCTGCCAGCGGAGGTGATCCAATATTACCGTCAACACCCAAAAATGACCAAGCTTCTTCTCAAGACCAAGTCAGCCGAAACCCAATTCCTCAACACATATACCCCACAGCAGCCACCAGCAATCAATCTATGCCTGACACCCAACAGCTCCTTGCACCAAATGCTATGTCTCAAGAAAGCAATGTTCCACCCAATGCTCAAGCCAGTAAAAGCCAAAGGCGAATTAGCGAAGGGTCTCAGGGCTACGAGAGTGGTAGGGCACATGGCGTCCCCTCATACAACCAGCCGCAAGGCTCAATGGATCAGCAATTGATGCAGATGCAAGGTCGTGAGTGGCAGCATACAGGTAACAATACACGGCATCTAGTCCAACAGCAGCAATGTGGCATTACCATGCAGCAGCAGAATCAAAAGCTACCCAGGGTTGACATTGTGCCTGAGGGCAGCAATCCTTTTAGCGACGTATACCAGGAGATGGAGAAGAAATCTAAAGCACCTAATCAATTATCCACCCCTCAGAGCGATCCAACTACAGCTCCGGCTCATGGTGGGCACTATAGTCAAGACCCTTGGAAGAGCATGCCTGTTGATGAAACGCGGCAAACAGGCTCTGGTAACTCGACGCCTCGTCTGGCATCAACCCCGATGCATTCTGGCTCTGCGTTTTATTACCCAAGCCCTACTGGTAAACCACCGTCCATACCACCCCAGCCTAACCAACCCATGACATATGCATCTAAATCTCGAATACATGGACCTGGTATGCTGCCACAGGGAGACCCCAATTCCCTCAGGCTATACAATGGCCAGTTAGCATCGAAACATTCATTTGACAATGCACAATCGCAATATTTTGATCCAAGCAGGGAACATTTAGGACATGAACCAAAGGACTCTCCGATGCAAGGGGTAAGTGACGTTACACCTATCCAGGGAGATCAGTTGACAAATGTGGGGCAATACAGCTCCCAGTCATCGGCTATAACACATCATAACACATTACCGTCTTATAATTCCCATGTGGCAATGGGGCACAATCAAGCACCAAATATGGACAATATTCAGAGTAACCAGTGGAATGTTTCAGTTGCCAATACCGAGCAGTCGTACTCTCACGCCTCACAACCAAAGCAACTGTTGGCATCAGATATGCGTAGCGCTGACTCTATGCAGCAGCAGCAGCAGCAGGAAGTTCAACCCTCACCAGGTCACGAGAGGTTAAGTGGATTGCCAAACGACCAACTAATGCCTCCACCTAGATACGACAATGCGGTAAAAAGTCCTTCATCGTATCCAGTGAATCTCAGCCAGCCATCTCAAATTGGGAAGCCTGAATCCGAGCAGACACTTACTAACCCGTCACAAAGTAATGCCCTCGGGCATCTACAGGCAAAAGAACAAGAGAAAGCAATGCAGAAGAAGAAAAAGGGAGGCCAACCCACCCAGTTACAATCCACCAGCGTCGATTTTAGTCTATTGAATTCCGAAGAGAAAGAGAAATTCATTCTTGAACGAAAGCGAGAGGATTTCGAAAGGCGTCAGCGACTTGTAGAAGAGCAGAAGCAATTGAGAATCAAGGAGCAACGTAATTTCAAAGCTGGTAGTCGAAAACTTGAGAAAAAAGTCCCGAGGCCAAAACAGCGAAAGCTAAAAGGTGGAAGAGAAAAATTACCTACCGAGAAATCACCGGTCCCGAGTAGACTGGTATTCGATGATAAGAGCCTTAAATTTCCACTCTGCGAGCCCGAGGTCCATCTTTTGTACCCCCTAGTACAACCGTACGGCAGTGGATTCTCGAATGGGGAGACGACATTGTATGGTGTATTTGGTAACGCTTTGGTGCATGGAAGAGGCGATTATTACGCTCAATTTCCATCTCCAGACCCCCCTGTCACGTCTAGCAATCCCCCTACCCCACCAGCCTCTTTACCTCCGTCTCCAGGCACGATCAATCAGTCACTTCGTGAGAGTCTTCAAATGATTCCAACTGAAGGCATTTTCGATGATTTGGCGATGACGAAACGGCCCAAGGACGATCTCACGTTATTCGGCTCTGATACCGAGCATCGCAACGCGTTTTACTTGCCAACGAGACATCACTCCGCCAGCAGTAATCCACAGTCGAAGGATTCTAAGGACGACGTAATGGTTACTTTAACAATGTCCAGCAACGATAAGCGAACGCCAAACGATCGCGTCTTGAACGTAACAGACATTCTCGGTGTCACGAATCCAGCACAAATCCAAGTCGTGGAGGAAAAAGGGCTAGCTTCGAACAGAGTTGAATCTTCAGAATTAGTCTCGCCTAAGCCTTGGCCATTAGCAACTTCGATTGGCAAAGAAACAGACGTACACTTCAGTTGTTTAGAGTCCAAAAGACCTTCGAACGATCGAGATAAAAACAAAGCCCCATTTTGTAAACATTGTGACATTTCCATTCAGGGTATGGGGTATACGCAATGCAAAGATGGCTTTGCCCCGGCTGACTCGATAGCTATCAAAATTGAGAACCGGACTTACAGAAAGATTGCAACCAATGCTGGTCGGGAACTGTTCGATGTATTTTGCTCGCAGCTTTGTTTGAGGAGCTATCACTCTCTATCAAAACCGAACACGGAATCGGCTGATAGTGGGAGATTTATAGATCCGGTTAGAAGTGTTATTCCGGTTTCGTGTGGAGACGCGTCGGATTCAGATCCCAGCAGAACCATTGCTGAAGACGTGGAAATGCGTGGAGATCAACAAGCCGAAGGCCTACCGCCCAGAATTACAAGAAGAAGAAGCTTGAATTCGGATCATGACGAAGTAAGATTATATTTGTGTTTCTATAATTAATGCGTTTTTAACTGTTTTTCTCGGAGACTGGACACCAAAAACAGGCTGTGCATCCTAACAACACCCCCGAATCAAGAGCAGAGTGTAAACCCGATACCAGTGATTAAAGGCCGAGATAATACTCAAGTTATTTTTTTTATCATGCACTCAAAATTTATTTCAGGGTAGAAGAGAGAACCATCTAGTTGAGTGTTTTTGAAATAGCAACGAGATAAGCTGTTAAGGCCTTCTCCGCCAAGATTTTGATTCTGAAAGATTGATGAAATTATTGTTTTAATCAGAAGTTTTGGGTTTTCACTCTGTTCTTTACGGTTTTACAGCCTGTTCACGTGGTGTTCAGCTTGTTCTTGGGTGTTCAGTACTTCATAAACAACGTATTTTCACCAAAACCACATTTAATTTATTCACATTACTGCTCTTCAAAAAACGTTTTTGAACCCCTTTTTTATTTGATTATTATCATCCCCACTCTTCCGTTATTTTTGTGCCGTTTGCCTCATAGTTGTTTTGGTTGTATTTCCCTACAAATTTTACCCATCATTATTGTAATGTATACAAGAGTACCTTATTCAACCTTGCTTTTCTCTTAGCGCACCACGAAAAGGCCAAGATCAGTAATTTGGAAAAGATGGCGCATAACATTCAGCCCAAAATTGAGCAAAAAAGATTCTGTGCAAACCAGTGTTGTCAAGGTAAGTTCTGTTTGTTAATTATCAGCTGGCGTAGTTTATTTCTTAGCGTAATATTTTTGTTAGCTATTACCTGGCTTAGTTTTAGCTTATTGTGTTTTTGTTACTATTACCGAGCTTTTAGTTTATTACTTAGCTTATTATTTTTGTTAGCTATTACCTGGCTTACTTTATTACATTGCTTATTATTTTGTTAGTTATTACCTGGCCTTGTTTGTTACATTGCTTATTTTTTTGTTTTCTTTAATTGGCTTTATTTTTTATTACTTAGCTTATATTGTTTGATAGTTATTAGCTAGCTTATTTTTTACTTTATAGCTTATTTTTTGTTAGTTATGACCTAGCCTTGTTTATTACTTTATAACTTATTTTGTTTGTTAGTTATTACCTAGCTTAGTTTGTTGCCTAGCTTAGTTTGTCTGTTAGCTATTAGCTAGCTTAGTTTATTACTTTACTTATGTAGCTTAGTTTGTTTGTTACTTAAAAAAGATGTTGGATAGAGGTTAGAATGTTGTAGATGCAGAATCAGAAATAATGAAGGAAAGGTATTGAAGCATTGAAAGTAAACAAATCAGAAATTAAACGACGCTCTCTTAGGTTATTGCTGATCGCAGGATGGTATCAGTTCACATGTTTTGTCAATTAAGTATTCAGTTACTTTGCAGTTCAGTTTATTACACTGCTAATTCACTGTTACATTGCTTAATTTCAGTTCTCAATCTAGTATCAAGATTGCTTAACTTTTTGCCTTGCTTAGTGATGCCTGGCTTTATGAAGCAGGTGCTTATAAAAATGTGTCTGAATTTCATGTTGATGTTGTCACAATTTTTGTAGCTGCTTGAGAAATACGGTGCTGCATTAAAAGTTGAGAAGGATGAAAAAGATAACAGAGAATGCATGCTTTGTGGCGACAAAGGCGATGGCGTGACGGAGGGGACTGCCAGGTATGGGGTTTCAAGGATATTGTAACATGTCTGCATCCTTCCAATAATTATTCATACAGTCCACTCTCACGGAGTTGCCCCCTCTATAAAGTTGATGCTTTAAAGATAGGCAATGGCTGTTTTAAGGACCCACCAAGTCATATGGGAAATGCTTTATGTTTTGTACTCTTCTACCTTACGTAGGACATTAGACAATATCCCCAAGATGTCCATTTTAGAGAAGTTAGACCAGGCACGTAGTTGGGTCAACCTGCGAGGGGGGCAAACATTGTTCAATTATAATAGAAACAATAGAGGATATGCATTGAAACAATGAGAGTCTGCTATCGTTCAGGGGGCAGTGCCCCCCAGCAGCTACTTTGGTGGGTTGGACTGTATTTATGTTTGTCCACTAGAGCTGGTAATCTTGAAAAAGCCAGTCTGTTTTTGCTGACTCTGACATATGTTGTTAGGTAGGGGCCACTGTAAGGGCTAATTTGATTGCCTTAGACTGATGGCAGCTATATTCGAAGCAGTGCAATGCTTGCCTTTCCTTTCCATTGTGACCCCTTCATACCATACTAACTTTTGACGCGCTTTTGACAAAAATCGAAATTTATTCGTGACTATCAAATCCAATACGTTGTAAATAATTTTATGCTATATAGGTCAAAACAAAACACTTAATGTAACTCAGAGCTATGTATCGTTGCAAGTTCTAAATTAAGTGTCGAACATTTAATTAGTAATGTTGTCTGTGATATTGTTTGTATTACTGTTAATGCTGAAAATATGTCTTTCAGGTTAATAAATTACGATGTAGACGTCTGGGTTCATTTGAACTGTGCGTTGTGGTCATTAGAAGTGTACGAGACACTCAATGGGGCCTTGCATAATGTCCAGAAGGCATACGAGCGAGGGATTCATACGGTATGTAATCATCATTAAAAGTATCTATAGCACCACGAAGAGTTTGGATAGTATTTCTTCAGCTACTAGACAACGAACCTGTGATCAGGAATAACAGGAGATCTATTCTTGTAGGGATGGGTCCAGAATGACATCCCAGCCCCAATCTAGATCTATTCATTGGTGTTTTGGATAGACTAAACAAACATATTTACGATGACTGGTTTGTGATATTTTTAACTTTTTTAGGCATAAGCCTAACTTGTGTTAACTAGTTCAACTCAATACTATGTCATAGTACATATATGAATCTGTTCTGCAGCAATAGTTTTACGATGCCGACCGAAGGACTATTCTTAACTTTGAGTTTGAGAACGTATCATAAGTGAAATAAAAAAGTCACACATTTATGCTATATGCTTATCTTTTCTTGACAATGACCTGGCGCCCACTTATTATTTGCTCCTGCTCATGTCCCCTGCTTATCGTGACATCAGTTGAATCTGTAATATTGACATTTTCCAATCAAGTATAATTATGTTTTCAGACGTGTGCATACTGCAATAGGAAAGGCGCGACTGTCACCTGCGCCAGAGTTATTGGCTCACAAATGAGGAGATGCGAAATGAATTATCACTTCAACTGTGCTATCAAGGCTCATTGTACCTTTTTCAAAGATAAGGTAATCCGGTTTTTCCCTTTTTCTTATTTTACCCTCTCTTTTCATACCACCCTTTTTTCTTTTCGTTGCAGCTTTTAGTCTCAAAGACTTCATAATAATCGTAATTGTGTTTCATTTATGTAAATTTGGTGGCAGTGATTGCCTTCACCTAATCACATTTCATATTCTATTTTGTTGAAAGTATTTGTGTTTTGATTGGTCAAACGAATTCACTTAGAAACTATCTAGTCCTTCATATTAGATAATTTAGTAGGAGTTAGTCGGTCATTTGAAGTGCTCAAAAATTGATTGACCGTTTTTATCTGTATTTTAGACGGTTCTGTGTCCTCAACACAAGAATTACGGTGCTGTTGATCAGCGGCTGCCATCATATGCTGTTCTTAGGAAAGTTTATGTCAACAGAGATATTACTAGACAACTGGCCAGGTAAAGCTCCGTTCTAATTTGTAGTTTCGTGATAACTTACAGTGATATCGCCAAGGGGTGGACTCAGGTGGGGGCCCCCCTTTACTAGAGGCTGATTTTTGAAGTAATAGAAAGATTTCATAATGGATCGACATTGCAAGAAATATACAGTCTAGATGCGCATTCAGCATTATATGACAAGGAAATATGCTGCAAGGTTGTTGGTTACATCCTCCAAGCCTTGAAGGATGCGGTCAATAAGATTTTCCAGAGTTACTATTTCCCTCAAACTTCCATCCACTTTTTATCCACCCCACTAAATTTGGACTGGCGAGGCCATTGACAACTATTGTACTATTCTATTGACCATAGCCATCTAATGGCCCAGAAAGTTGTAATATTGTTTTCAGCGCTATGCAGATCTATGAATGACCATACCTTATGAATTAATAGTAATCTAGCATGTCTCTGAAGGAGGATTTAATCCTAAACACGAATCTATACCTCACTGTGAATATGCCTGGAGTTGTAAACACTTCAAGGTTTCTTTGCTAACTTACTCTGCTACTGCCTTGGTTGAGGAAATTGGTTAGCGAGCTCCTCTTTAGTTGTATCAACCTGGGTTTGAGACCTGGTGGTGGCAAATGTAAATTGCAGTAGCCTGCTCTGGTAAAATTTCTTCATGAAGCTTTAGACCAAATGATTTAATTGAATTAATCACCTATCTTGTTTTAGTGTTTTAAGACTGAACAATGAAAAAGAGCAAAGGGCGTATACGATTCGAGTGGGAAGCCTGATTTTTCACGAGTTGGGTCAATTGCTGCCTCATCAGCTTCAGAAATTCCATACAAAGGAAGCTATATATCCAGTGAGTATTTCTGATTACTTCTGCTTAAAATTTATTCAGGTCTGTTAAAGTTTTTATGAGCACGGTAAAATGTCTTCAACGAACTGAAACATTTATTTGTGTGTGCCGAAGTCCTTAGAGCTACACGCTCAAATATTGGGAAATATTATTCAACTCTGGACGCTTTGCATAGCCTCCCTTTGTGTAGTTATCATTCCCACTATTAGACTGAACCTGCTAGTGACAGCACTTCAAATGGAAAACAGGACATGGTATTATTTTCGTCAGATTCCCACTATTGATTATGCCAGTGTTAAACGCAGCCATTCCGAGACTATGTCGGTATGGTTTCCCAAGGCTACTCACTGATTTTGTTATCATGGATCAACAGACAAGTAGGCCTCTTAAATCTTAACTTTTGGTTCTTTCTATTGGCTCAAGGCCCTCTCTGATTCATGACGGGCAAAAATACTCAATTTTGGCATCTTTCCGGGTAGTTCTGCGAAAGATGGTTAACAATGCTGCCCTGAGGGCCTGCAGGTGCTCGGACCAGGTAGTACAGCTGGAACAAGTAGCATGCATGCGTGATTGTAATTCAAATTTTTCTAGAATTGCGTAAATTTAGTTTGCTATTTTTCACTCGGCAGAATTATACATACACCTTGCCGGTGAGTCACAATCATAATACGTAACACAAATTCACAAACATTATATACATTATACACAATTACCACCAAATCGACATACATAGATGTACTGCTGATTATTGTTGATTTTTTTTAAATATTTCAGGTTGGTTTTCAAACAACTCGAATTTACTGGAGTACATCTCGACTTGGTCGACGCTGTCGTTATCTGTGCACGGTCAGCGAGCTTGATAAGAATCCTCATTTTACTGTCTCCGTTGAAGATGGTGAAAGTAAAGTTGGGAATTATGCTGGAAGAACTCCGAGAGGTAAGTTTTGTCGCACTTTTCTTAGGCCATAATCAGTACCAGTTTTTCCCAACAAACTTATCAGGTTTTGCAACAAGCTTTGTGATGTATGTGGGATGCTAAATTTCAATCTGGTCATGATTTTTCAAATTTCATATATACGAGCTGCATATTACGGCTTTGTGTGCTATTACGGGTTTGTGTGCTGTAACCCATGGAAGTGGAACTGCTAAAATGACTGGGTTCTGAACTCGTGTTTGGAGCCTCTTTTAAAGTCGGGCGAGTCTATATGAAATAAGAATAGATACTACTGCTAGAACTTCGCGTCCAAATCCACCTTATAATTAGTCTTAACGATACGCACCCTCTTTTGACACTGCCTTACTAGCTTTTAGCATATTAGTGACAATGTTAACTAAAAATAATTTTACTGAAAACTCACATAGTAAGCTCTGGGTCCTATATTTGAATAGAAAATTAAAAAATACGTCTTCGCTTCTCTTGAATATAAAGCAAAGGCTAATCTGAATATACTATCATCAGTTACATATAGCTTGGTTATGGGTTGGTTTATGAACTCTTGTGTACCAGTTTCTTCTTTTTCTCCATTGCAGAAGTTTGGAACTATATTATAGAACCAATTCGAAAGTTTCGAGAAGACTCCAAAATGGTGAAAATATTTCCTGCATTCGTAACTGGAGAGGTACATTTATAATATTTACTTGTGGTTGGTTTTATGTTCTGAAATGACTGATAAATTGATATCAGTTATTTTTCACATAATTTATTGAACCTTTAAAACTAGAACTGAATGAGACTTTACTGAAATTTATCGAACCTTTTATTGAGCTTTGTAATAGGTCAGTCCTTAATAGGTACAACAATTTAGGATTGCGTAGAAAATCGGAAACATAGCTAAACATAATAACTAGACTAATGTAACAAGAGAACGGAAATAGATGTAACAAATATTATATTTAGAAGTAGATAGATACAAATATTATGTTGAATAAGCCAAGTTCTTTCTGCTTTTTAGGACATGTTTGGTTTGACTGATCCGTCTTTGCAACGAATTATTGAATCGGTAAGTTAGGTTTGAAGCTTTGGTGACTTCTGGAATCAAATAGGGGCTCTGAGGTCCTTATTACACTAGGGGAATTCACCCGTGTTTGGTTGTTGTGCCTGCATTTCTTAGTAAAGCTTGTAAAAATAAATTTGCAATTACATGAGGTGGGCTAGCTTGGTAACTCCACTTGACCCGGGTTAGCCAAGCGGGTTGACCCGGCTTGCAGAGTTGACTCAGGTCAGCTTTTCTCATGCAGCAGCAACTAAGGTGTGTGGACACAAGGTTATGTCGTTTTCACATGGGTATTCATCGTTTTTTTGTGCCAACCTGGGTTGTAAGAGAGCTGACATGCTTTGTTTTCTCAGTTTGAATACGGATCAATCAAAACAAGCCAACCCAGCTTCCTGGCCCAGCTCGTATCATGTAATTAGCCCCCTCGAAGTCACATCGCCCCAGTGGGTGTGGTTAAATGTGATCACTTATATTTTGTTAATTTGTGAAAATATAAAACCAGTGCTTAGATAAACTACCATTGTGGAAATCTAACAAAGTTGATGAATATGAAGATTTTGGCCACAACGAAAATTTGGAACAAATT
This sequence comes from Pelagia noctiluca, assembly GCA_963924455.1. Lineage (NCBI taxonomy): Eukaryota > Metazoa > Cnidaria > Scyphozoa > Semaeostomeae > Pelagiidae > Pelagia > Pelagia noctiluca. The sequence continues at coordinate 12,270,581 of OZ004315.1, forward strand.
TTTGTTTAAATTATATTACATAACCAAAGTAGGCTATTATCATTCAAATATGATCCAACTTGATGGCCTATGATGGGGAAGATAAAAGATGGTTGTTTTTTGAATTGTGTTGATTACCTATTGGTTTGTACTGCATCCAATTATTTGCTTCGAAATTTTTTGCTGGAAATCCGATTAATGTTCCCCTTGATTTTTAGCTTCCTGGTGTAGACACGTTGCACGATTATTCGTTCCGATTCGGAAGAACGCCCATCATCATGGCTGAGTTACCTTTGGCTGTCAACCCGACTGGATGCATTAGATCGGAATCAACCAGACACGTACACCTCAATCGGTATGCTAACAATCTTTTCCAATTCGAACCGTTTTTGAAATTGTAAGCCCTCAAAACGCGAAACGTGTGTGTCGTTCAGAATGATAAACTGGGGGTCGGTGTATAGTTCTAGCAGAGGTATTTATTCATATTTCAAACAGATCCCACGGACAAACTAGCAGATTGTAAACAACTCGAGAGGAAGCTGATACTGCTAGTGTATGTTGAGTCGTTACATCTCAATCTGGATGCTGACAATCTTTTTCAATATAAACCTCAGTTAAGAAATGACAATTTCTTAGTGCTCAAAAAATAGTGGAACGGCAGAGGTTCGAGAGAAAGTTTGACACTGCTGATATATGTTGCGTCGACTTGTAAACAGCCTGAGATAAACATTCAAGTGTTTGGAAGTTCGGGCCGAATTTGCCTGTAATGTGCCCGTTTGAGAAGATTTCCCTATCTTCTGTTAAGATTTCAAGTACTTGCTATTATGTATCTGCAACAAACAATGGATCGTACTTTTTCATCTCGAGTGCCTGGCAATGATTTGTTGAGGCCTAATCGTAAGTTTCTAGTGTTGGATCAATTGTGATTCAGATCAGGATTCTCGGAAATAATTGATGACCCCTTCAACGTCATCTCACATTTCTTTCACAAAGTAAGGAACCAAAGAAATATTGAACTTACCAACTTTGTTTCCAACTTACATTTTTATCACACGTAAAACTTCATAAGATTCTTCCATCAACTCTTTAGGCTAGAAGTATCTTGCTGCCCCCAAATACCCTGCGTGTCACGTGCACAGTTGCCACCTTCACTTTTACCTGCTTTCCCTCTTGTGTTCTAGTTAATGATGACTAATCGTCTATGAATGTCTCACTTGATTTTGGCAACACTTTTATCTAAACCAACCGTATCTTAGAAGACAGGTCAGCGAAAATTGGAAGCTAAATTTGTTTATGTCCTATCGCCTTCAACTCTATACGCAATACAAGCTGAAGTTGATGTGTTCCTATCAAATGATCAAATCCTACTCACTCTAATAGTCCTCGTTAATCGCCATCATAAGTTTTTTATTGTGAACCCGAAAATGATTTATTTACGCTTTGTGTTTAGGCCTGTGTCCTTACGTACAGCCTCATCTGCACCCTCAGAACGAGGCGATCGTACTGATTCATCTGCTGAAGACAACTTTGGTAGCATGCTGAGAAACAACTGGGCAATGACGAAAACTGCGCAGTATCGAAAACTGAAGAGCGACTGGAAGAACATTGTCCTTCTAAGTAAATCAAGAATACAGGGCCTTGGTCTGTTTGCTACACGAGATATCGATGCTGTAAGTAGTGTCAAAGATTTCTACGATTATTTTAGCACTTCAGCGGCTATCCTAAAAGAGTTTAAGGTTGACACAATGAACGTTCACTTGAGATATTTGTTTTCTGTTAGATTTCAATCGTCGAATATTGTACAAATTTGGGATATGATTAGAAGCAAAATTACTTCAATTAATGGTTTGTAAGGGGAGAATGGTTCTCGACGGATTGTTCAATAGAAAAATTGGCCGTGTGTAGCGCTGTTGTATGCGAAAAATGTTCACTGAGTTTTGTGTATTTAGGTTAGAAGGAGTTTTATATTCTGTTTCTCAAATGTAATTGTTCATAAATAAACCTAGCTATTGTCTCTCTTCGTCATATCCAATTCCTGCAATGCAGAATCCTTTTTTGAAATGCAGTTTAAACCTGCGACCAAGAACATGTTGGCCTAAAATTTGTCGATGACTAACCGTCCCTGACCAAGATTCTTCAATGCGACTTATGATATACATCAAGATAACATTTTTCACTCTCACAAATCATTTCGATTAAAGATGACTTCACTTTTTTTCTCCAGAACACTATGATTATCGAATACATTGGTTCAATAATAAGAAATGAAGTTGCTAATAAACGAGAGAGAATCTATGAAGACGGTGTAAGTACTGCATTTTCTCTCATCTCTCTATTAAAAATGAGCAGATTTAAATTTAGCTTACAATACGGGGACGTAATAGCTTCAATGAAAATATGTTAAGTCTAATCAGAAGTCAAAATACCTGCTATTACACTCAACCCTTGCTGAAAGGGTTGCCGGTTCTAACCCCCATCAGACCTTTCAAATAAATTACGAGAAGAGAAGTTGCAGGCTCTCTGTAATTCCTCAGGAATAAAGTTAGAAGGGATCACGAGGTGTGGTCACATCGATTTTTTATTTCGTTAAAGTTAGTTAGAAACTGTAGCTTAATTGAAGCCAATGTAAAAAACTAGATAAGAAAGTACTCGGATCGTATTTGTCTGCCTATTTCTAGCAGTATTTTTAGATGTTGATTTTATTTCAGAATCGAGGCGTGTACATGTTTCGTGTTGATCCAGAGACTGTCATTGATGCCACTATGACGGGGGGACCTGCGCGATACATCAATCATTCCTGTGACGTAAGTTTCGCCAGTCTTTCCATATAGCTATGCTCAATGGATGATAAACACTTCACTTGGGAAGGTGTTAAGGCTAGGGTTAGAGTAAGCGTTTGGTTTAGGTTTGTGGTGGAGGTTACTGTTTGAGTAAGGCTGAGTTTTAAGGTAAGCATTAGGGTTAGAGTACAGGGTACTGTTAGGTGTAATTTAATTTCTTTTGATTTCAAATGTTTAATACTGAGAGGGTAGCACATTTAACACATAATTGCTGATTTATAAGAGACCCTCTCAAAAAACAAGATAAACTTGCTGCGTTGATGATATACTATAATTAATGCTTAAACTATATTGTATACTTGATCCATTTTAATTATTCTCGTAATAATTTGTTTATTTCCTTTTAGCCAAATTGTGTTGCTGAAGTTGTTGTGATAGAAAAAATGCCAAAAATTATAATTATATCAAATAGAAAAATTGACCAAGGGGAAGAGGTAAGTGCACATTAAAATCTATTATAAATTCAGCAAGTCTGGAATTACTGGATAAAGTTTTGGATCGGAACTTGCTTCCTGATAGGATAAAGTTTTTAAGGCAAAATTAGACTACTCAGATATTTACAAGTCTTTCGACGTTTTTTAAAAGGAACCTTGACTTTGTGTTGGGCTTCAGAGCTCATTATTTTCAAACTGAATTTTCAAAGAAATAAGTCCTCCCATCCTTGAAAATTCTAAAAAATGCTTTTCTCATAGAGTTCTTTCATTCTCTATATTTAATTTCACAAATACATTTATGTTTACATTTATATTTCACAAATTCATTTATATTCAAATACCGTTGTAACGAAGTCTGTAGGTCGGTTTTCCATGAAAGTGCTCGATATATATACATAGAGCCATATATCTGTACATCTCCTAATGAGTGGGTAACCACGAAACAGGCTTGTCGAGATGGAGAGTTTATCTTTTGAGTCTTTTTCTTCTTAGTCTACAAACACATTTATATTTTCCAATTTTCCGAAAAATTAGAGTGGTCTTTGGTTTCTTGTAAAATTGCTTCATATAAAAAGCACGTGTTTCCTAGCACAACTGAATTATGTGAGCTTGATTCTTAACGTAACCCTACTAGCCCTCGTTTAGCCCTTCTAAACCGTTTCCAAACACTGACTGAGTTCTTCCAAACCGTAGTAAACCCTTACTAAACCTTGTCTAAACTTCAAACCCAGCCTTACAAATGAGATAATCCCCTAAAAAGAAAGTAATCTACTTTATGACCAATGAATAGGCAATCTTTGTTATGACTAATTCATCTTGACTTATTTTATTATGCAAAATTTATAATATTTATTTGAGACTAATTTCTGTCTATTTCTAGCTCACCTACGACTACAAATTCGAATTCGAAGACGATCAACACAAGATTGCGTGCCTCTGCGGGGCAGTAAACTGCCGCAAGTGGATGAATTAAACTCGTTGGTGTTTTATAGTTGTATTATTATTATCATTATAATTAGTATCATAGTATTATTGTGTCATACATCCACATTTTTATACACTCCCCTTGTGTTAGAGAGAGAGCAAGTGGCAATGAGCAGAAGGGTAGCTTTGCAAAATTGGAACTTCTAATCATGCCGGTTTTGATTTAAGCTCACACGTGTTGGTAGCTGGACGAACTGGAAGGGCAAGCAACTTCACCAAAATCAGCCATATTTGGTTACAAAAGCTTGTTCTAGCTTACATCCATATCCTGTGCTATTATGTGAAAAAATTAGCTAGGTTTGTTTCATTCGCAACTGGTGTTAGTACGTATATGATTCAGTTTAAGGGGCATTTCGCTCCCTTCAAAGGATTTTCAGAGATCCCCCAGGGATTTTTATCAGAACATCAGGATTCGTGTACTGGGTCAGAAAATGTGTACTTGATTTTAGGCGATGATTAACCCTTCGATTCATTGAACGAGGTCACTCCTGTCGTGTCAGATTAGATAACCTCGATTGAACGTGATGTTTTAATAATTAAAGAGAATATGTACCATTGCCCCTATAAATAGGCCTAGAAACGCCCACTAACTGATTTTCCCGTTGCTTTACAATGAAACAACAAGCGTTGAAAGCGTTCAATTTATTCCTATTAGCTTGAGGGAGCCAGCAATAAACCGTCAATTCCCTTGACAATTGATCGAATGGTTTGCCTCGTGCTTCGCCATTATTGCAACTTGCTCCTCGTTATTTCCTTTCCAAGTTAAACAATTGCGATGCCTGAAAGACGAATCACTTTGTGGTCCTGTCGTTGCAAATGATTTCATCACCGGTGAAAATCTGTGTGAATCCTTTCTCAATTCTCTCCAAAGACTACTTACAACTGCCTTTGTACATCGAGCTTTGAATGCTTAGAATAAAGATTTAGGCTCAAAGCTTGTTAACTATTGTTTCGTTAACTACCATTGTTTCAGAGCTCATTAACTATTAGAGTTTGAAGTGGCTATGAGAGCTACAATTGTACATTAAGCTCATTTGCGAGCCCAACACTTGGTACCCGGGTGGATGAGTATGGCGGCTAATGTGGTGGATTAGCATGACTGCTTGCTAATCTACACACCAAAGAACATAATATGTGATATTCTTCGTTGTTAATTGTGCATTGTGATTTACAATTTTAGTACAAATCAATAGAAATTGTGTCGTATTTGATAAGATTAGATTGTATTTTAAAACAGCGGATGGGTGATTTGGACAATTAGCGCCCAGCGTTCCTCTTTTACTGCTATGAATTATAAGATTAGTGTTCTTTACACTGTATGATGTAACATTTATAAATATAAGACTATTCTGTTGTATGTTTGTACTTCTTCTTTTCATAACTCCTTTTGATTGTCATCTGATTAGAGAGCTGGTCGAGTCTATTGTAAGTCTATGCCCCGTCACACTGCAATTGAAGATCGTTTCCTGTTGGCGTAGTTCACTTTCACAGGGGCAATATTCTTTCGGGGCCGTGTATCTAAATGTAGCCCCATTGAATGAGGGCTAGCCCCATTGTGTGGTAATGGTTTCTGCAGGGCTGCTAGAATCGATAGGTATCCAAAAACGAAATTTAACCTTGACATTTTCCCAATTTTCAATCGAAATTAGAAAGTGATCGTTTTCAAACGGGGCAAAAGGGAAGAAGAGAGAAGGAAAGACAACATAATTACACTGAGCTACTTGCGCATGCGCTCTGTGTATCAAAAAGGTGTGCACGAAATTCATTCAGCTATTGTTAGATAATCCTTAGAACCAGTCTGATTGGCTAAAGCTTGCCATCGAGCCCTTAGGTTGAGCTATAGTGTTTGAATCACTATCAAATTATTCCTAATTCTTAATTCTCTTAACTTTAGTACCGCCCTGTCTTTCGTGTGATTTTTGTTACCTTAAGTTTCAAACTTGTTTGTGCGTCGAACCTTTGAGAGCCCGTTCCGTTGGCTGATAAGTGTATTGATAAGTTCAACAAAGATTTATTGACAAAAAGAAATGGAGCGAGAAAGATAACCTCATTGAAAATTTGCATCTCAAAGGGATTATCGAGGAGGTCATCTTCGACAGCAAGAAAATAAGTCTGAACATTCCCGAAGCCCAAGATAAGATTAGAGAGCCGCGCTGAAACAGCACTCTGACTTCGATTAGAAACACGATATGTACTCGATATAACTTCGTCGAGATTGGGACGACCATACCGCGAAAATTGTTGCGAGGTGCGTTGGATCGAAGTAACGAGGAAAAGACCCATTTGATTTAAACGAGCCAGCCTCAATACAATAACAGAAAGTTCAGAAGTGTGTGGTGTGGGCTTGTTCGTCCGTAAGATCAAGTGAGTACTACGTGCTATAAAATAATCTTTTCCCTATCCAAACTACTCTCTTCATACTTTGTTAAATATCTCAAAAGTCTTCACAGTCAATCTCGCGTAAGTCTTATCTCATCGGACCAGGTATAACAGTCCGACTTCGAAAGAATTCGACTAGCACGGTTACACTTACATCCCTATCTCAAAAGCTTGGACCATGCTTTACTGCGCGAGTAGTGAAATAAAGCGGGTTGGAATGAAGTGACTTCCTCTCTTGCTTGTTAAAGTTCTTCATGGGTGTGTGGAACGACTCACACAGATGCCATTTTCACCTGGGATTTGTTAATCATAGCTTGATAATCCGCTTGTTATTGTTGTCATTATAAAATAGATAGCCTGTGATTTTTGTTTTTAAAACTACACTATATATCTTCAGAAACACAAATCTTTTGATAAGCAGCCAATAAATAAGCAATTAGGCAGTTAGTAACTCGTACTGGATGGAATGATAAAGCATAAATGTGTTAAGAAATTAAAAGATTTGCCTCGTACTGAAGCTTTCTGAAATTTTATTTAGTTTTCGATCGTGAAAGAAAACAATAGAACAAAAGAGTCTACTTTTCTTTGCAAGATGTTGTAGAACTAAGTTTCTTATTAACGAGTTTCATATCAAGGAAATACGTGTGATTTGAAACATGACGAAGAAGAATTAAGTACCTACTCAAAAGTTTAGGAGCTGAAATTTCTCGACGTTGCTTTCCTATACACGCTTTTTCTATTAAGAACTATTTCCCTCTATGTATTTCAATCAAAATCTTGAAATATTGAAAAAGGCACGATGGATAATCCATACTTGTTGGTTCAAATTGGTGGCCAAATACGCTTTGGATGATTTCAAAGAGTAATATTGGGCTGTAATAGACAAAGGAAGATACGCAAAATCTTCGAAATCAAATCAAATCGCTAAAACAACCCTCTCCAAAAGAGGCCAAAATTGGTTTTTGGTCAAAATTGGTTCAAAATAAATGGTTGCAAATGGTCTTTTAATCTACTCATTAATGTTGAGGGAATGCTATGAGGCCATTGGAAAGGTAAGAAAAAACAAGCAATCTTCGAAATATACTCATTTAAAATGAATAGGAATTAAAGATGTCCTAGTTTTTGGTGAAAACTAGCCCAAAACAATTTGTTCCAAATAGGCTATTAATCCACTCAGGACTGTTCAGGGAGTAAAATTAGCCATGACAGCCCCAAAAAGTATACAATTGCCAAAACATTTCCCATTAAAATCAGACAAAAATAGGAGAAAATGCAGAAAAGCCTGATGAAAAGCCCATGGTTTTTCGTCAAAATTGGTCCAAAATAGATGGTTGCAAAGAGACTTTTGATCTACTCAAAAATGTTCTGAGGTAATCTCAGGCTCTAATAGCCCTAAAAAATGAACAAAATCCCCCAAAAAATTTTATTCAAAATCAGCCAAAAATTGAAAAAAGCCAATGGTTTTTCAAAATTGTTCCAAGATAAATGGTTTAATCAACTCATTATTAGGATAAAATACCCTTAGAAAATTCATAACATCACCAAAAATGTTTCCTTAGGCTAACCATCAGGCTTTTTTCTTACTTTTGACTGATTTTGAAGGAAATATTTTTGGTGATGTTATGCATTTTCTAAGGGTACTATATCCTAATACGGCTCCCTGAGCAGTATTGAGTTGATTAAAAGCCTATTTACAACCATCTTTTTTGGTCAAAATGGGGCCAAAGCAAAAATAGGTTTTTATCCACACAGGACTGTTCAGGGAGCCAAATTAGAGTATAATAATCGCCAAAAATATTTCCCTTCAAAATCCGTCAGAAATTAGAAAAAAGCCTGATGAAAAAAATAAATGGTTGCAAATAGGCTTTTAATCCACTCAAGACTGCTCAGGGAGCCATATTAGTGTATGATAGACTTGGAAAATGCATATAACATCACCAAAAATGTTTTCCTTCAAACTCAGCCAAAAATTTGAAAAAGCCTGACCTGATGGTAATTGGGAAAAAGCCCGTAGCTTTTGGTCCAAATTCGTCCAAAATAAATGGTTGCAAATAGGCTTTTAATCTACTCACGACTATTTAGGGAGCGAAGTTAAGCTAAAATATAAATAGCCTTAAAACGTGTAAAACCATAGAACAGTCTTTCATCGGTTCATATAATGTTTGTACGAATAAGTTTAGGATCTTTGACCATCTTGAAAACTGCACCTTGTTTGGATATGTTGACTTTCATGTCTCATTACAATATTTATTCATTTCTTCCAGATCAACCGAGTGAACACAGGAAAAGAAGTGCATCGAGCTATCAGCTGGTACTGAAAGTAGACATTAAAGTAAGTAGAAAGTTTTATCGCTGCACTGATTGAGCATTCCTTATCATTCGAATCTGTGTATGGTCATTTGAAAGCCGAATTTTGAGGCTGATTCCATTAAACAATCTCAGGTGAAACTGTTCTTACCCGCTTGATCTTGATTGAAAGGAAAGACAGATACTTTCAGATATTCACTGGTCAGACATTTGTGATTGTTGAATTGTAAGTTAGATTGATTGCTAATTATGTGGATTAATTGGTAGAGCTAATCTTTCTTCACCATAAATTTCTAAACAATTTCGTCTCACTCTCCTACTGACAGATGTTCGAGGCGTCATACTTCTCCAAAACTGAGCACATCATCATCCTGATCCTCTACATTCTCGCTACAACAATATGTTTAATTGGCAGCGTCTTCGTCTGGACTGTAGTCTTGAGCAGGCGAAAACTCCGCAGCCCGATGAACTATCTTCTACTAAACGTTAGCTTATCTGACATAATCTCTTCAATCAGTGTTTACCCGTATTTGTTTATCCTCGATCCCGGAAGGTTCAGTAATTCTCTGAAAGAGAACTCGAGGCTATGCATTGTCTCGGAAGGTTTAACGCCCTTCTTCATTGCCAGTGCCGCATCACTGCTCACATTATGCTGCATAAGCTTCAACCGGTTCCTCGCAATTAAGTACCCGACCAAACAGAGCCTAAGAATGAACCGCAGGTCCGTGCTGATCTTCAGTGTAATATCGTGGCTTATCGGATTCTCGTGCATGATGCCCGGAATGCTATCCTTCAAATGGGACTCACGGTTTAGGATATGTGCCCGAGATTGGGGCCCAATCCACAGTCTACCGTACCGACTTTCGATAATGCTTCTCGGACTCGTCCTGCCAACGACATTTCTACTTTTGAGCTACTCTGCTATTTACTTCAAAGCACGGGAAATCACCCCGTTCGAGGAAAACCATACCACATTCGGAAGAAGACGGATCCGGATTCAGAAGGCAGAACGCATGCTCGGTGTCCTTATTTTCATTTACATCCTCTGCTGGTTCCCATTTATTGTTTACTGGGCCATTTACAGCGTGACAAATTATTTTCCGCAAGATACTGCAATCGGAACACGGAGGAGTCAACGCTGGTTGCGTGTTACAGTGTTGTTCTGCACGCTAAATGGCACGATCAACCCATTCATATATGCCCTAGGATGTAATGACCTTAAACAGTACATGTTCCGGATTGCGAGGATTATCTGGTATAAACTGACGTGCAGAGCAGCCTTTCCGGTACATCCGCAAGCTTTGCCATACCGTTCGACTTTGACACGCGGTAAAAAGACGAGTACCCGGAACATCGCTGCAATTAACACTATTCAGGAAGATGTCATGTAATTATTGTAAATAGCGTTAAGTTTTATTTTATGACATGTCTCGTATGCAATTCATCTATTTATTCAGGGGGTGCTTAGTTGTGAACGACGTGAGTCCGGAATTTCGAAAAAGAGTCGTTTGAATGACCTGATTTGCAATACTATTGCATCCCATTCGTATGAGCATCAACTGCTTTTAACCCCATAAATGTGAATTTTATTGATTTTGATTTTCGCATATAAATTTTTATAGAAATCTTGAAAATTCGACCCATTCACCAAGAAAAACATAAAAACGGACAATTGTGTAACCCAGCCACATACATGAGCAGCTTGTCCTGTACCTAAATGAATAGAAGTACCAGTTTTGGCTGATTTTGAAAGAAAACTATTGGTTGTTTTATGCGTTTTTGAAGGCTATTATAGCCTAATATGGCTCCCTGAACATTCCCAAGTGGATTAACAGCCTATTTGCAATCATTCATTGACGGTTTGTAAATGTGAATGATGTTGTTAATAAATGGGTTCAAAGTAGGCCTGTCCCTTGTTCCCTCTCTAAGTTTCTGTATAATTTGTTATGTAATTTGTTAAATTTTCATGCTCATGTTACCAACCTCTTTGTGAAGGCAGGCCAATATTTCAGAACTGGATGGATAGCAAAGTAAAAAATATCTTTTTTTGATCAATTTTGACCGAATATCATGGGCTCACCATCAGGCTTTCAATAATTCAAATTTATTTGATAAATTCAATTACTTCCTAGTTTGTAGACCAACTATGTAGGCGAGGGATCGAGACTTGTGCAAGTGGGAGGTGAAAGCTTTTGACTTGTGTTTGTCAACAATTATACAGTTTCATTTCGTAAGGAAGCCTTTTGATGTCTCAGATTTAAAGAGAAATGATAGTTGTTTCACTTTTAGAAAAGAATTTCATTTCAATGAGAAATAATAGCGCTTTCACACCTTGAAAGATCTGATGTGGTGTTGCCTTCTGCGCAGGCGCGATACATGATCAATTCGGGCTCGCCCAGTTTTAATTTACATTTTCAAAATCAAGAGCGAAGTTTAAATCAAATTAGGGCGAACCTGCGTTATTTCAATATGGATAAGAATGAAATTTTGTATCCAAGTTAATTCGCAGAAGATGCTGCAAGCGTTTGTTGGTAAGTTGTCCCACCCTGTTTGTTTATGAATCGCTTGTCTGCGATGTCTGTGATATGCGTACGACACGTATCACTCTTATTTAGCAGATTGTTTCTTTGTTGATTTATACATAGTCACACTATGATTTACATAGGAAACTTTTGTCAGCGATCAGTCTGTGCTCGGTGTTTTGCAATGCTTTAGTTGTTAGATGCATAGCTACACGCATTATGTATTATTCTATTCCCTGCAGATTGTCTTTTTAATTTTCAACCTCGCATTTATTGTTTGGAGGAGAATATGTTTCAGCTCAAGCAAATAAATATGTAGTTCGGCATTCAATCTTTTGTATGTTTGCTTTCCAGATACAATAGGTCTGGAAATCTTTCAACTTGGTTTCGCTGCTGTGTAAAACCAGAATTCTGTCACGATGTATTTCTTTAGGATGCAGCAAGCAGCAAAGGCGTGGTGAAATTTGACGTTTCGTTTGGCTGTGCAATTTCTTTCACCTGCCCACTTACAATCTATCTCTAGTTGTGATTTTAACACCAAAGAACACAAGGCGAAGAACAAGTCTCGATACTCAAGGTGCTGCGGGCTTGCTACTTTGAGATGTTTACGAAGGTGGGGTTGTTTTAAACCCAGCAGGTATTTTTGCGATCAATGCCAAAGGTACGTCGTTTGCATGTGGAATTTCAAAATCAAGAGCGAAGTGTACATCAAATTAGGGCGAACCTGGGTTAGTTTATGCAGTGTGAATTGGGCTTAACTCTGTTATTCCTTTCTTCATAAGATTAGACTTTTGATTTCTTAGATATATACTGTTTGGTAAAAATTATACCAATGTAGGTAATACCTCTCTCATCACGAAAACTGGGAGTGCCAAGTGGACTAAACCAAGGGCTTTAGTTGCTCAGACCGAAGTTTGATTCCTTACCAGGTAAGACTTTTCATTTCTGAGTTTTATAATGTCTCGGAAAAATGATACAAAAGGAATACTTTTGTCATTAAGAAAGCTTGGATGGCCGGTGGGGAAAGCCAAGAGCTTTATACATCCTGACCGTAGTTCGACTCCTCGAAAGGAAAGACTTTTGATTTATATAATTCAGAATGTTTGGTAAAATTGATACAAAAGGAATTCCTCTCCCACTAAGAAAAGTTGGATGACAGAGTGGACTTAGCCAAGAGGTTTAGATGCTCGGATCGTAGTTCGATTCTACGCAAGGTAAGACTTTAAAATTCTAAGATTTATAATGTTTGGTGAAAATGATATAAAATAATACCTTTCTAACCCAGTAAGCTTGGATGGCCAAGTGGACTAAGTTCTGAGCTTTAGATGTTCGGGCCGTTATTCGACTCCTCCTAAGGTAAGACTTATGAATTCTAAACTTTGATTTCTAAAAAATAGAAATGACATCAACTTTAAACCCCTTCTGTCGGCGACAGGGATGGCCAAGTGGTTAAGTCACTCCACTCTCGATCGAAAGGTAGGTGGTTCGAAAATCGAAACCATCCTCGGAGGAGAAGGTGAGTCGGAGAAGAGAAGAGAAACAATGGGGGGTGAAGGGGAAAAAGATGAGTTGGGAAATGAGGGGAAGAGAAGTTTTGAGCATTGATTAATAGCTGATTAGTGCATTAAAACTTTTGGGAAACCCTTTCATTTCTTTGTTTCCTCTTCAACGCAGCTCCATTTTACTCCAACGCTGTTCCATTCGACTCGGTAGTTTCGAACCACCTACCCTTCGAATGAAAATTGAGTAACTTAACTACTCGGTTATAATGCCATCGACAGGTAAGATTTGAAGTTGATATCATTTTTAAGTGAGAATTTCGAAATCAAAAGTCTTACCTTACCAGGAACCAAACATCATCAATTCTAGAAATCAAAATTCTTATCTAACTAGGGATCGAACTACGGTTTGAACAACTAAGGCACTTGGCTTCGTCCACTTGGCCGTCCTAAATTTCTTGATAAAAGACGTATTTCTTTTGTAACATTTTTACCAAACATTTGTGAAAGATTGCTTGGTGCGGCATTAGATTCCAAGTAAAATTTTCATGCTCATGTTACCAAACTCTGTGTTAAGGTAAGCTACAAACTGTATGCCTTAACAAGGGTATCCAATTATATCGATACAGAAAAATTGAAACTCATAATGAGATCTCTTTACGTCACATTTCAGCTATTGTCCGTTAATTTGGATGTTTCATGACAGTGCCACAAATTTTCGAATAAATAAAATAAATTCATGAATAAACTATACGAATTGTATATAGAGACATCGAATCCTCTTTTGATGTACTCCTTGCAACAGATAACTCTGTATCAGTTCAGCAAAGAAACTTGTAGTTGCTTATTACAGAGATATATAAAACCAAAATAGTTTAAATTCATCGTTCATGGAAGAAATATTCGTCTAAAGGCCTAACATACCATAAAACCTTCCAAATAATGATAGTCTTCTTATACCAAGGGCAAATACAACTGCCCATGGTATAGAAACCATACGATATATCGGAAGTAGACGTTACCAATTGAAATGAAAGAGTCTTGTACCTTGAAAATCATAAAGGGTCCCATCAAAAAATGGACAACAGACAAATGCTCCTGCAAGCTCTGCAAAACATTTTTATCAAACCTTAGCTCACATTCAGCTAAGGTTTTTTTTCATAATCTTAGATGCTTTAGTTTTTGTGTAATTAACATCTTGGTATATAGTTGGCTTTAATGAACATTTGCTCTCTATATAGGCAACAATTTAAAATAAGTTTTATTTTAATCATCATTGTAACAATAAATCTTAGAAATCAGAAGTCTTACCTAACGAGGAGTCGAACTACAGTCCGTACAACTAAAGACCTTGACTTAGTCCACTTGGCCACACGAGCTTTCTGCTAAGAGGAATTATTTTTCTATCATCTTTACTAAATATTATATATCTTAGTAGTCAAAAGCATTACATTACGGGAAACGAACTATGGTCTGAACATTGAAAACCCTTGGGCATCCAAGCTTTCTGATCATTATGACCAAACTTTCCAAATCTTCGAAAAATAAACAGTATCACCGCACGAGGAAACGAACTACGGTGCCAACATCTTTAGCCCTTGATTGGTCCACGTGGCCATCCGAGCAATCTGCTGAGAGGGGTATTACATTTTCATCATTTTTACCAAACATTATAAATCTTAGAAATCAAAAGTCTTACCTTCAGATGAATCGAACTGCCGCCTCTACAGTCAAAGCCCCTGACTTGGTCTACTTGACCTTCTCAGCTTTCTTCTGAGAGAGGTATTACGTAAACATCATTTTTACCAAACATTTTAAGTGTCAGAATCAAAAGGCTTACCTTAAGGGGAATCGAACTACCGTCCGAACAACTAATGCATTTGGCTTTCGGGCCCTTCTCACCAACGAAAACCATAGGCTAACCATCCTCAACTGCCATTATAGTTTAGATAGCTAGATAGTTTGGATACATTTTTTCATACCAAAAATTCTTCAAGTGTCGAACAATAGCTGTGATTTATGAGCGAAACATACGGAAAACACGAAGAATCACCTTGATAATTTTCATTACATCATCTAATAACATTCATGTGCCATTCAGAAGTCAATGGCTCTGTAACGACTCCTTTTCGAGAAATCCGCCATCTTCTTTTAGTGATAAGATGATATTTCGTAATTTATCAGTCAAATCGAGAAGTCCAGAACCGTTCTTTGCAGAAATCCCAAAAACATTATCGAAGTCATTGTCAGCGAGGCTTCTCAGAGCTTCAACCACAGCCTCTTTTTCTTCTTCACCCAGAAACGGTAGGTTCTCTATAAAGGTGAAAAGTGAATTAGATAAAGTCAATATAGAAGTAACTTAACAAAAAACTTTGATGCTTATAAATATTTCATAGAAAATTAACCATACTTACTACTACTGAGCACTAGTGGTCAGTTCTTTCCACGTTTTGGGCTCCACACGTAGCCACTAATATCAAATTAAAGACTGGAATGAGCATTCTGTTGTCTCTAGATTCAGATGTTGAAGCCAATTACTTCGGCTTACGTTTAGCCTCCCAAGATGGCTGCCAGAGAGACTACATTGACTTTATTCTTAGCTAACAACAGCTTCAGAATTACTCCGTCTCGTGCTCAGCATTCACAACATTCCAACAATCATCAAAGAAAAAAGCAGCCCCAGGTGGAATCTCAATGTATTGAATTGGACCTACCAATATGGCCGCGAATGACTTCTTTTCAGAACGACAGATGCTCGATCCAGTCTTTTTTTTTAGATCAGTGACCCTAAGACTAACTCGGACCCTAACCCCAACCGGAACCCAAGCCCGAACCCTGGAGGAATTAGTCTCCCCCCAACTACCGTGTGTTAGTCCAGTAAATCAACATCAATCATACCTTCTTTTATGCCAACCATTTGATCTTTGATTTTGGACACAGCCAACCTAGTTGGATCTGTGTCAGTTTTGTTGAGAGCCAAAACTATATCCCTGGAAATCAGCTCTTTTTGGTACAAGTACAGCTCCTGAAATGAAAAGTTACTGTTAAATTATGAATAACGAATTTCTATAGAATCAGAAGCTTTCGAAAGACTAGATCATATACGGCACTTGCAAGCGTATCCACCGACACATGTAAGGATGAACCTTCACCCTGTTGTAAGCGTTCTACTTCATGGTAAGTGTTCTGCCGCATGGTAAGTGTTCCACCGCATCTCATTTTCATTCATCCTACATTATCTAACGTTGGATGTTACGTCTACACTACGTAAGACTAGTAAGAGGTAATAACTTAATCCAGCTTACAAAAAACCTACTTTTAATTACAAAAGGCTGAGGCTAATTTATAGCGTATATATAGATAAATGCTAATTTAAAAACATAACCTACATTTGCATGGTTCACCAGTCCAGCACTTTATTTGATTTCTGAAAACAGCAAGCCTTTGACTCATTTTAATTGTGTCAGTAAGGGTGTTCCAAATGAGACTCCCCTGAATGATATTGACAGGCAAACGTGTTTTGACCTTTGGAAGCTTACAGAGATCATTTATTCTTATGTTATATCTTATTTCTTTCTTTTCGTGAAATACCGTGTTAGTATGGTATGTCTTCCTAGGAAGCGTGTCCAGCCCCCTGTGAAATTATTCACCACCTCCATGGCAAGCCGCAAGCAAATACGTTTGCTAGTGTGCTTGGTTTCCTTCTGAACTTTCACGGGGGTTAGGAAATTAAGAAAACAAAGATGGGGGTACGAGCAGCGCATGGAGTGCAAAATCATTCAGCAATGGTACTTAGTCAAGACTGTGAATGAATAGGGAAAAAGCTATATAAAACTACTATATATATAGATAGTTGCTCTACAATTATTGCTAATGCTATGTTTGATTGTAATAACTATAATTGCTCATGTTATGTAGGTATGAATGTAGAAAAAGGCTTCATTAATTTTGTAAAGTCATTACTGAAGAAGCATAACTGCGAAACGTTTATTTGAAGTGTTTTCTTATATTTCTTTAAATTTCAAAATATTTGGTAGGATGAGCTTATGAGTATATATAATTGCTCTTCTGTTGATCATATAATAGTATGATGTATGATAACACCATCAATTCAAACGGTTTGGGGTACAGGGAAATGTTTTGTTTATTTCTCAAAACTTAAGCAAATCTTAAGCAACTTTGAGGGATGAAAATCCAAACTTTTTAGGCAAATTTGAGGGCTAGGATCACACTCCAGTTTCTTATTGAAAGAAAAGGTAAAGTATAAAATGCCGCAAAATATATCCTTTTAAGTTTCTCTCACCCGCATAAGTAAAGCAATTGTTTCAACTGGACTTCTCCAACGATGATCTTCGTTTAGCTGGAAACCATTTATATCCACCTGGATAGGGGAAACCGTTCACACCATGTTATTATTCATTTTTTCAGATATAATCTATTTGCCATATTAGCTTCAAAATTTTAGTTTCAGAAATTTAGGTATGGTTGGTTCAGGACACTATTTTGTAGCTATTTTCTGTTTTTATTAAATCAAGAATTCAATCATTGGATCATTGCCTAAACGAAGAATTCAAACTGAAACACAAATCAACACCTCAACTGTAAATTAGCCTGGTGCTGGAAACATCACAAAATTAGAGCGCTAACCTATTTTTCTTATTGGGACAGTGGGTAGCAGGCTGACCCTATTGTGGGGAAGGAACCGTGTTTGAGACCATTTTGTCACATATCAACATTGCACTAGCCCACTTGCGAGAACACAATTCCCTATGTCAGTTGATACCTTACAAATGTGAATATGAGAAAGACACGTACAATAGATACCTGAACCTTGAATTTGCAAATCACATACCTTTGCTTTGTATGATAAGGCAGAAATCTAACCAGAATCATATTGTTCAGAAGAAGCAGGATTTGGAAAAACAATCTCGGTATTTTGTGAGGATGACAACAGCGCAGTGGATGAGCACACAAGGGTTGTGGGTTAGAGTCATACCCGGTCATTTTCATTCTCACAAAATATCTTGAATATTAATATTGTTACTATAATATTTGACAGCAAACAGGAGGGGTGTAGAGATTATAGAAAACGGTAATCGAATGTTTCTCACCATCATCAAAATTGCTTTCGTCCTTTCAATATGTCGTAGAAATTTATGGCCCATCCCACGATTCAGATGTGCGTCTTCTATCAAACCAGGCAAGTCAGTATAGCTGATCTGAAATAACATATACAAAAATGTCAGAATCAAAGTTCCATCAAGTTACCAGTGTAAAGAACCCAGTTGCATAGTTGCAAAAATTTAGTCTGAAAGTCTTACTCTTCAGAATCCAAAACACTGTACCTTAATGTAAATCTATGTCCTCCAATTCAATCATAATTCTTATTTTTATCCCAATAAGTGTTACGATTTACAGTGGTTTCCGTCGTCTTGCTTTTGTAGTGTGCACTTTCGTTCCGTTTGAGTCTCATCTCACGCTCAAATTGACTTCACTTGAAGCAGCCAAAGTGATGACAAAGTGATCAAAAAATTGATTAATTCTAAGCAGTAGAAACAAGGATGTAATAGTGAACAATGTCAATGAAACTTCATGTTGTTAAAAAGAAGATTGTGTATTGATATGGCTCAAGTTATTTGATTAAATGATTTGCCTGGTACACAGTTGGTAAAGTGTTTTAAGGGCAAACACAGAGGTCGTTCTGGGTTTGGGTCCTACTCAGGTAATTTCAATAAAACATTATCTCCGTTAAATAGTAGATATTATATAAATATGAAATGATGTTTGATAAGAGAAATTATTTGAATAACTCACTGCTTTATGATCAGGGTATTTTACGATGCCAACTGTTGGTCGTAATGTAGTGACTAGGATGAAGAAAGTCGCATGAAAAATTATTATTTCATTTCTTTATTGATACTAAATGATTGGTATATACACTATATCTCTGCTTTACTAGAATGGTAGGTGCCAAACTTGGGTTTGTTAAGCTATCGGGACTTGCATCCATTCACAGCTATGCATAATACATTGATGTTACTAATGCTTTTATTATTGTATCGTTGTTGTACCACAGCACTGTCTCTTTCCAACCTGACAAACTGCTCCTATAGAAATAGACCAGTAAAGGGAAAAGATTTAAATAGTGCAAAAAAAACACATCACTGGGGGTCAGGGAATACGATCAATAGGCCTTGGGTCAGGGGATATACCCAATAGATAATTTAAAGTTCCCTGGTACGAAAACTGCCTGTCTAAAGCAAAGATTTATAGTTTGGTCTACAGAAAAGCTTCAAGGTTATGTCTACCAAATCAAATATTTTTGGGGCATTTCAGAGATTGGTGACATTGATGAATGATATTTAAGAGAGCTTACATGCGTAATCAGCAACTTTTGGTGTTGCGTTTGATATACTTCTTAACAATGTTGATTTGCCGGCGTTTGGAAATCTAGGAAAAAGATAATTAAGAACCATTCCAGATGAGCAGATAAATCTGAAAAGGAGGTTGAATTACTAAAGGCCTTCGACTGAGAACCTATGTTCAGGAGTTAGCCTACCCATGTTGTTAAATGAATGGTAGTTAACAGCAAAAATTGTGGTTTTTAGTCATTTATAGCCTTTTTAACGATCTTTAAAATTCTTTAAAAATCTTCATTTATCATCAATCATTTATAGCGTTTTTAACGATCTTTATAATTCTTTAAAAATCTTACTGCTCACCCAGCTAAGCCTACATCTCCAAGAAGCTTGAGTTCCAATGTAATAATGCCTCTATCTCCTCGCATTCCATTGAATTTTTCAGTCCGATGCGTCCCCCCTGCTCCACCTTTGGCTAATAATACTTTGTCACCAGGATTATTCAAGCTCTTTAGTACAGAATTATCTTCACGATAAATTGTTGTTCCAGGGGGGACTGTCAAAACTTTGTTTCTTCCGTCTTTACCTTCATTTGTAGCTCTTCTAAAAAAAGTTCAATGATAAGAAATGTTCATGAAATAGGTCCAAATGCCAATATAAACAAAATAACAACTAATCAAATCGATTGTATAGGGAGATTACTTTACTCAGCTGAATGTTACTAAGGTATTAATGAATTTTATTGAAGTATATTTTCACTAAGTGCTACTTGTTTCGACAAATTAACAACCTTGGCTACTTTAGATCTTCAGTTTCAAGGTTTCAAGAAGTATTTTCATATTTATTTGGGAATGAAAGGCTAATATCCACTCAGCAAGGATTCTTCGACTGCTAACAAAGGAATAAATGTTAGGATTAAGCTCACTTGCAAGGTGTGCCATGTTCAGCCACATGTCTTCGATTTCCATGCATCACATACTGCGATAATGAGCCACCCTCCACGCACTGAGCATAAACGTTGCCTCCTTTCCCACCAGCACCACCACTTGAAGGGCAACCCATGCCCCCAGATCCACCTCTGGCATAAATGCGGACTTTATCAACAAGTAAGCCCCTCCTTCGCTAAGATTGGAATAAAGAATACTGAATTTTTGAAAAGCTATATAATACATCAGGTATGGATAGTGCTAGGAGTAAGATCTAAGGAAGGCTGGTAATGAAAGACAAATGTATTCAGCAGAAAAACAATTATCTCAGTTAGCATTCTTTAGACATTGGCATTGCGTTTCAGGCAGGTAGGTAGTAAATTGCCGTTTCTTTAATGTCCCGTGGGTTGATAACCTCAGTGAAAATGCTCAAAGATGGGCAGTTATGTATGAAATAATTTTTTTTGTATTTGAACCAACCAAATTCTTTCTTTTTGGCTTTAAATCCGTCTTTAATTGTTGACAGACGACTCTTGAAAGCCATGATAAATCACTGAAATGAGAAATAAATACATCAATGCCACTCCTAGCGAGTAAGAAAATCTATACCTAGTTACTCACATGTGTACACCTTGCCACAAACATACAGTAAATACTAGTGAACAGTGAATACTCACTTAAGTGGAATGAACACCCACGAAAATATAGTTGATAATAAGCTTTCACCCAGTAAGGGAAAGGTCAATAATTACTTACTGCTAGATGGTGGATGGCTCTTCCAGGAGGACCTTTAAAGAAACACTGCTGTATATTTGTCCAGTACTATATCCACATGATCTCACATTATTTTTCCAGCAGATATGCCTGGTAACTATTTGCACTGAATATGTACCAAAAAATGGAGGAGAGTAAAAACTTGATAAAAAATGCTACGTTGAGCCAGGAGAACTGTTTATCCATTGAAGCACAGATCCACTCTTTAGAGAGGGTATATATAGTATAGGCTATTTGGTGGAGAAATATTCATTCAGACGCAAAGCTAGAAACATTTTCAAAGTATGCAATATTTGATTTATGCATGCTCAGATGTCTGCTGGACAAGTAATTTGAGGTCATACAGATCTTGTACCGCACAAATATCCATTGGGTTAAAGAAACTCTACAAACAATGCAGTACAATATCAAAAGCGGCAATATTAAGAGATGGGATGGATGGTTCTAAAAAAGGTAAATTCAATTATCAAACAACCCCTACAGGTAGAACAGGGAGCAAATCGTTAGAGGAGCTACCCTATTACAGAATCCTACATTAGGTTAAAGTTTCCTAAATTTTCAACACCAACAATTCATACCCTGCTATCTTGACCCACAGGGTACTTATCAACTTGATATTGGTTGTTTTACATTTATGGATTGTTTTGGGAACTCTTTCAGCTTTGTTCCTTTCATTTTGTTTATAAAAAATCTGAAATAATACAAACCATACACAAAATATCATTTACAAGTAAAATGAAACACTATCTATAATTTAACAAAAACTAAATTCATTTGATGGAAATATTTTTATGTACCTCAACCCTTTACTTAATTTCATTTCATTTTATCTAATCTTAATGTATTATTTTCCTTTTTCGTATTCATTATCCTATGCTTATTGTTACTGTTATATTTTTCAAACCATTATTTTTTAAATTTTATTTTATCTATGTGTCCATTCAACTAAATTATGTTGTTTATCTTAAAGTTGTTATATTTTCTTATCTACATTTTGCATTAATGCTTTAATTATTAACGCATTTTGCATTAATAATTAAAGTTTTAGTAACTGAATAGCTTTATAATGAAATGACGTAAATTCTAATTAGTTTGATATGTTTAGAAGAGTTTGAAGAAGTTAGAAATTTGACCTCGACTACAGAGTGGGCAAGTAATTTAGGCCCAGTTTTGTAAGAGTAAGAGCTGCCTTTTTTTGCTCAAGCCACTAATGTTCATGCCCTCGTTTCGATCTTTTGATCGTAGCACTGTTGATTGACAAAAATAAAATAGATTATTACCGTGAATCGGTTTTGAAGCAGTATATTCTGCATTTGGACTTATTTCCGCAAATTGAAGTTAGCAAAAACATGTTCAATTTCTAAAATTTCTTAGTCCTCTATCTTCTATTAGTATGCTCTTCTCTGACTAGCCTCTTGATTTAGCCTCATTGTCAGTTTTCATATGGAAGTCGAAACAGGTCGATGATATATAGTAGTGCGTAAAAGGTCATTCTATCAAGTGGCTAAGAGCCGGACCAGGATGAACTAGAAACACCAAAGAACATCATGCAGATAGTAAATATCACACACAATTCCTTAAATGCAGTATATATGAATTAATTGATAAACGATCTTTGAAACTCGGCCTCGGCCCTATCATGCCCTATTTATGATCAAACTTATATAGATAATGGAGCTCTAACTCGTTCCGGCGTTTATCGGAATTGCGAAAGGTTCATTTGAGCAGTAGTATCTATGACCAGTAGTCGAAACACTCGAACACAGGGAGACCAGAAATGAGAATTTAGAAGACCCCAGCTAAAAGTGTAGTTTTCCATACAAAACCAATGAACTCTTTCTAGGGCCTCTTCTTCGCAAAAAGTTCAACTCGAAGCCACGAGAGCACCAGAAGGCCTGTTGTTTTAGCTGAAGAAACCTTGAGGGCAAATTGTATGCTGTCGTCTTTCTACCGATCAGTTCTTCGGTTACGGCCTGTTTTAGTCCCCAGCAGAATTGATCTAAAGCTTCAATCAAAAGACGAACTTTTTAACAGTGCTTCCTTCAATCGGTTTTGGTGGCGGAAAATGGCTTCCGATGCCATGCATGGAGATGTTTTGGGAAGTTTCAGAAAGTCGGTGAAAGAACAGGTAGATATAAACAGATGCTGATATAAGGTAACAGGAGGCAAGGCAGTGGCATCAGAGCCAGGGGGACGAGGGAAGACAGCCCCTACTTTTTGCTAAAGAATTTCCTTGATTATCAACTCATCCAATAAAAAAAATCCAATGAGAAAATGTTTTCAGGGGGTTAAAAGCAGTGGCGGTTTTAGAGATCCCGGGGCCAAACCCCTAGATTTGACGAAGTTTGACGTTTTCTATAAGGTATTTTGCATTTTTCATTAATTTGCGGGGGCTTTTTGTTTACATTAAGCTTGGGGCCTTGAGGCCCCACCTAAAACCGCCACTTCTTTCTTCTTTTTTTTCCACTGGAGGTAGGGGTCAGAGGGGGGAACCCTTTATCAAAATAACCTGGGAGTCTTGCTGGAAATTTAATCTTTAGACCCCAGAAATACCTATGAAAATTTTGTGAACCCTAGAAACATAATCAAAAGGGACATCAGAACATCATTTATCAAGAAATCATTAGAAAAATGATAAAAATTCACAAATATGAACATCTGTTAGTACCCCTGAAAAATCAGCAATGTGGATTTATTAAACTTTCTACCCTAAGAATTATCTTTATCATAGTCATGGTCCTAAAGTTTTGACCCCGCCTGTTTCCCCTCATTTTTTAAGACTAGGGCTGTCATTGACTCAAAGCCAGGATTGCTCACAGCTTCAACCAATCTAACATCCTCTGCATCAATCTTGGTATCCCTCAACATACTGAACAGTCACTTTGTTCTACTTGTACTAGAATTTTACAAACAAAGTATTCTAGTATGTTACTTTATGTTTTTTCGAACGCAAGATCCCTTCTTTTTTTCGAAATATTCGGCCCTTGAAGTAATCAATATCTTACTAGTTGGTCGTCAAAATACTGTTCTTGTTTCCCTATGTCTGAGGTTCTTTATTTCAGGGTGATCTTGTAAGAAAATTGAAAGAATCTGGAGCACCTACTTTAGAGATAAATCTTGCAGTTAGAGAACTTAAAGCCAGGAAGAAGATTTTAGAAGCAAAAGAATTAGAGTTGGAGGCTCCAGCAGAGAAATTTGACAGAGGAAAGCTTGAAGATCTTCTTAAAAGGCGTTTCTTTTACACCCCTGCATTTGAGATTTATGGAGGTATAAATTCTTATTATCATGCATACTAACATTTGGGTCAGCCCATAATAAAATACTGGCTATTCTTTCGTCAGGGTTGTCTCTTGTTTTTGTCCAAACCTCAACATTAAAATTCATTTTACAAAACTGTGTTGCTTCCCAACTTTCCATAAGATTGATGATTGACATGTTGTTTTAGGTCTCTGATATTCTTATTCATTTCTTTCAGGCGTTGCTGGGTTGTATGATTTTGGCCCAGTTGGCTGTGCAATGGAAACCAATATTGTAAATCTATGGAGATCACATTTTGTGCTAGAAGAGCAATTTCTAGAAGTCAGATGCACGCAACTAACACCATCCCAAGTTCTCAAGTATGTAACGTTAAGATACTTTAAGGAAAGAAAATCCAATCAGTTCCAAAATTGTGAAATCTTTTGAATAAACTTTCACGAAAGAAGAAGAGATATTAGATAGAAGAAGCCTCCGCAAGGCTAAACTCAATAATACTAGATTTTCTTTTAGCTATTATTCATAATTTTCCATTATTAAGAGATTGAGAAGGATTTTAGGTTTCTTCAAAAGTGTCTCGAAAATATAATCCTCACACTATGGAAAAAGCATAAAGTCTCCACAGACAGAGACAACACAAAATACTTGCCAGGAAAATGCCATTTCACTAACGAGAGACACTATGTTTTACAGAGCGTCTGGGCATGTGGAAAGATTCTCTGATATTATGGTAAAAGACAGCAAAACTGGGGAATGCTTCCGAGCTGATCATCTTCTGAAAGGTATACAATTTCAAGTGACTTAATGCACTTAACCTCATTTCTAAATTGTTCAATGATGCTTGAACTCCAATCAAAAGGAGCTTTACTTCTTGATAAACTGGTGCAGTGAAGGTATATAATGGAATTGATCGGACACAGGCGGGCGCGCTAACCACTGTCCTAAACCAGGACAATAAGTTAGCACAGTAACCTTGATGTCTTCACAACTCCAGGCTTAATTATCCACGGTGGGGCATTAATTCGTGTTTCGGATTAAATCCTTCTTCAGAGCCATGTAATATTAACATTAATTCATAAGGCATGGTCTAACACGGGTAATCAAATTATACCAGAGCAGGCTACTGCAATTAACATATGCCTCCACCGGGTCTCGAACCCGGGTTTGATCGGACACAGGCGGGCGCGCTAACCACTGTCCTAAACCAGGACAATAAGTTAGCACAGTAACCTTGATGTCTTCACAACAACTCCAGGCTTAATTATCCACGGTGGGACAGTGGTTAGGACAGTGTTTAGTGCGCCCGCCTGTGTCCGATCAAACCCGGGTTTGAGACCCGGTGGAGGCATATGTCAATTGCAGTAGCCTGCTCTGGTATGATTTAATTACCCGTGTTAGACCATGCCTTATGAATTAATGTTAATATTACATGGCTCTGAAGAAGGATTTAATCCGAAACACGAATTAATGCCCCACCGTGGACAATTAAGCCTGGAGTTGTGAAGACATCAAGGTTACTGTGCTAACTTATTGTCCTGGTTTAGGACAGTGGTTAGCGCGCCCGCCTGTGTCCGATCAAACCCGGGTTCGAGACCCGGTGGAGGCATATGTCAATTGCAGTAGCCTGCTCTGATATATATTTAATTACCCGTGTTAGACCATGCCTTATGAATTAATGTTAATATTACATGGCTCTGAAGAAGGATTTAATCTGAAATACGAATTAATGCCCCACCGTGGACAATTAAACCTGGAGTTGTGAAGACATCAAGGTTACTGTGCTAACTTATTGTCCTGGTTTAGGACAGTG
This sequence comes from Pelagia noctiluca, assembly GCA_963924455.1. Taxonomy (NCBI): domain Eukaryota; kingdom Metazoa; phylum Cnidaria; class Scyphozoa; order Semaeostomeae; family Pelagiidae; genus Pelagia; species Pelagia noctiluca. Next base: position 12,296,649 of record OZ004315.1, read on the forward strand.
GTTAGCGCGCCCGCCTGTGTCCGATCAAACCCGGGTTCGAGACCCGGTGGAGGCATATGTCAATTGCAGTAGCCTGCTCTGGTATAATTTAATTACCCGTGTTAGACCATGCCTTATGAATTAAGGTATATAATGGATGTATATATCCAAACCTTGTGGTAAACCTGGGTTCCAAAGCCTGTCAGCATGAGGGCCTCTGTATTTCATTGAAGATTTTAACCTTTTAGCTTGAACACGTTGATAGAATTGCTTTCAAAATCAAAAACCATTGTGTAGTTGTTAAAGAACCCAGATAGGTTTGCTTCTACATTCTGTTAGTGTTGTTACAATTCGTATGGTTGGTATGGCTTAGGTGCCTGGTGGATTAAATTGATTGCCACGATGCTCAGTTGGTAGAGTAATTGTAGTGCAGATCCAGAGGTGGTGGGTTTGAAACCTACCCCTATAACTTTCACTCACCCAAATAATTTTAATTCTTTATGTTTTGTAGGTCATATCGAAAAGCTGATGCAGGCAAAAAAAGTTGATGTAGAAAAGAAGAAAGAATACCAAACGGTCTTAAATCAGGTAGATTTATCTTTACAGCGGTAGACTCATTTCATGTATGTTTACCCCAATCCATACCACTTCCTCTTGATCAGATTTAAATTCCCTTTTCTTCACCCAACTAGATGGTCTCCACCATTTTCCTAGCTCTCTACCCAGCATACTCTTCCCTCTCCTTGAGCATCATTGAATTAGGCTTTGGTCTTGACATTGGTATTGCATTGCGCAATATTACTTATCTGATTTAAATCAATCTTGTATTTCAGCTCGACAATTTCAAGAAAGAAGAGATCTGGGAGAACCTGCAGAAGTACAATGCAAAAGCACCTGTCACAAACAACGATCTAACTGAACCAGTTGCATTCAATCTCATGTTTGGTACTTCCATTGGGCCTAGTGGAATACTGCCTGGGTACTTATCACTAAACAGCCTTCTATGCTTGTTGTTGTCTATTATTCTTTACGCTTCTGTAACCAAGTCTGTAAAATGACAGTTTACATCAAGAAAAAATGATCTTGATCCTCCTATGCCAGCTAAGCTCCACCAATTACCAAGGGCAAGAAGTTTTCATTATCTCACGTCAATCCGAAGATCTAGGCTCTAGGGAGAAGAAGGATGATAGATCAGGCAGATAGGCATGGTATTGTCAGAGTTTATGATGGTTTCTTTACACTCAATTTATAATGATTATTGGACACGGCTGCATCTTACTATGGGGTCTATTCATTTGAGAAGAAGTAGGATTTGGAAAATCAATCTGCTTTATACTTTGAGTTCTTACTTTAACCCCTGACCTTTCAGGTTTCTTCGTCCAGAGACTGCTCAGGGAATATTTCTGAATTTCAAAAGACTTCTCGAGTATAACAATGGTAAGCTGCCATTTGGTGGTGCCCAGATTGGATGTGGTTTCAGAAATGAAATTTCACCCAGGGCTGGACTGCTCAGAGTTAGGTGAGTATTCGTTTGACTCTGCCTTTCTACAAATGAACCAGGTGAACCATTTTCACAGTACTCCCTTCCAGGCGTGTCAAAAAGGCTGCATTTAACAGATTAGATATTCATATTCTTTGAAGCTTGATGGAAGGGTTACAAATATACAGGGTTGAAACGAGGCACCAGCAATATCTGGAGTCTCTCTTTGATGCCTCAGTCTCCAGTTGTATACGATCTGTGTTTGCCCCTCTTTGAGTATGTCACTACTGTCTAGGTCACTGCACATAGACACAAAAGGTCCATTTCACACTGTTTTGTGAGCATTTCTTACTTAATGACATAATCTGACTAAAATCACCACCTTTCTCCTATTGTCAAGCCTACCAGGAAACATGATTCTTGGAACATAAGTAGATCAGAGTAATATGTCAGAAAGAGAACGAAACGGACATCTAACTGACTTATATTCTCAAATGTTGATCGAATCTATGGTGAGTGTCAGACGAAAAGCTTAAGTAATCTATGTGTTCGTTTCGCTATGTTTCGGATATTTCTGGCTATACTGAAGTTTTGTACCATCCAAATACTGTTCTATTTGTATTTCATTGAAGTTTTAAGCAAATAAAAATATATGGTTAATTTTCTGTAGAGAGTTCCTGATGGCTGAAATTGAATATTTTGTTGATCCCGAGTGTAAAGATCATGCCAAGTTTCCCTCAGTTGCTGATTTGAAAGTGAGGATACTCTCAACGCAGAATCAAATGTCTGGTGAAGCTGCATCTGAAATCACTCTGCAGCAAGCTATCGATCAGGTAATTTCTGAAGAAATAGTTCAAGTTGAGTAAATCTTTGATGATGTCCTTAATTAATAATGATTTAAAAAGCTCCTGGGTATTCACTGCAAAGCTTCACCTTTGTAGCTTCTCATGGTGATGTCAGATGATCTAAGAATCCAAAGCGTGTGACAAGGATTGCCTAGTGCTTAGATCATTCCTCCCTTGTTCAAAGGGTCGCAGGTTCGAATCCACCTAGATACCTGTAAAATAAAGTTTAAGGAGGGAATTTGTCTGCTCTCTGTTAATCTAGAAAAAAGAGGCAAAATGTATCACAAGGTGTGGTCTCATCATGGATAGGATGGACCATGGTCCCATATTGATCCATATTTCTGTGGCTTCGTGTATTTTATCTATCAGGTTTTTTATTTTTTTGTAGGGAATCATCAAGAGTACCGGATTGGCCTACTTCCTCGGCAGAATTCATTCCTTCATGGTAAAGGTGGGAGTAGATACGAACAGAATGAGATTCAGGCAGCACATGGCAAATGAAATGGCTCACTACGCTTGTGATTGTTGGGATTGCGAATTAAAGACATCTTACGTGAGTATGTCATATTTGAATCCATTTCATAAGACTCTTGTTGGTTCAACTGAATTTGCAGGAGTGAGGAAAACCGTAGTGAACCACCTGTTGTGGTGTATGATCTGATCACTATTGTTGTGATTGCTTTCACTACTGTGTTGAGTGATCCTGCACTATTCTGGTAGATATCATGCCCTTCTGTGGTCCATTATCATGCGTATTGTGGTGACTACTTTTTCTACTGTGATGGATGTGTATATGAATTCTATGGCTATTTTGCACTTCTATTATCAGTTTCCACTACTGAGGTGGTGATCCTGGAAAGGGACACCGTACCAGTGTGCATAGCGAGGTTGTTAGTTTTGTTAATTCAACATGCTACTCTGAAAACATTTCATATGTGTTAAGCTCATCCTCTGGAAAGGGACACCGTACCAGTGTGCATAGCAAGGTTGTTAGTTTTGTTAATTCAACATGCTAGTCTGAAAACATTTCATATGTTTTAAGCTCATCCTCTGGAAAGGGACACCGTACTAGTGTGCATAGCAAGGTTGTTAGTTTTGTTAATTCAACATGCTACTCTGAAAACATTTCATATGTTTTAAGCTCATCCTCTGGAAAGGGACACCGTACCAGTGTGCATAGCAAGGTTGTTAGTTTTTTTAATTCAACATGCTAGTCTGAAAACATTTCATATGTTTTAAGCTCATCCTCTGGAAAGGGACACCGTACCAGTGTGCATAGCAAGGTTGTTAGTTTTGTTAATTCAACATGCTACTCTGAAAACATTTCATATGTGTTAAGCTCATCCTATCTATTGTGTGAAGCTCGTCAATTTGAAAACGACAAGAAAATCCGTTCTAATATCTCGTTATTTCTAGGGCTGGATGGAATGCGTTGGTTGTGCAGACAGAGCTTGCTTCGATCTATCCCATCATTCGCTGGCAAGTGGGGAGAAACTGGTGGCACAAGTCGACCTTGCAGAACCAATATCCTTTTCAAAATTTTAGGCTTATCACATTGGCAAACGAAACCGCATTTTTGCTTTCTTAAGATGGAAACCACTCTGTGACTCGTATTGTTCGACTTTCATTTTAATTCTTTTGAAGCGTTCCTGGCCTTAGAAAAACTTATCAGAACCAACTATTTTAAAACGGTTTTGACAATTTTCAAAACGATTTCTAGAAGATTCTCAGTAATCAAGAAGCAATGTGTCTACGGTGATACGCAATGATTAAGACAATTCTGCCTCGATTTTAAATCATTTGTAAGGGTAATGAAAAGATTTGATAACGACAGTTGATTGTAAAACGATGGTTGACACTAATTTCAAAGATTTTAAATCACCGGTGCTGTTTCTTTTCAACTTTTTTTTCAAATGTTTTTTGTCTAATGTTTTTTCCACTGTTTTTTTACATCAAATCATTTTGCAAGGATAATGAAAATATTTGGCAAAGATAGTTTACTATAAAACGATGGTTGACACTTTTTGCAAAGATTGTAAATTACTGGAGTAATATTTTTTCTATCTTTTTGTGACGTATTTAATCCTTCGACTTGATTTATCATTCCTTGACTAATTAACGTCTCTGTTGATGTATCTGAGGTCGTGATGGACAAGGCATCCATTGGAAAGGCATTCAAGAAAAAGGCGAAATCGGTCACTGATAAGATATCAAGTCTGAATGCATCGGAGATCGATGAAATGGAAAATTCAATGAACGCCAATGGGTTAGTCTATTCTACCATTTACACTATTTTTGAATTAGTAAAGCTTATTTGAAATTTCTTGAAAATTGACAGTCATTGCAAATATTATGGAGAGTGAAAATTTTGCAATACGACCCCTACCCTTAGATTAAAGTGAATAGACATATATTGACAGGCAGTTATAAATAGCCTTCAGAAACTCCCACTAGCCAATTTTTTCCATCGCCCATAATAAAACTCTTGGTGTGAACGTTGACAGTGCAATAGATGTACTCTTAATTTGACACTGCACTAACCTTGTTAGTTCCCTAAAAAACGTAAAGGTATACGGTATTGATGTGGTTTCATTAAAAGCGTTTAATTTGAAAGGTGTAAAAAGATATTGACTTGTTCTTCCCTTCCATCCACAGGCAGCATACTCTGAGGATTGAGGAGGAAGATGTTCTAATAGAGCAAAAAATGGTAAAAGAAATCAAAAGATATAAAAAGGATGTCCATGGTATGTTTTTTACATTCAAATAACCTTGCTTGAGTTTACAAAATATTTAAAGGGAAAGGAAGTTACATAAAGTGGAATACACACTGTCGGTAACGCTTTTTTTCATGATAAAGGTGATTAAACTTTCTCAGGAAAATACTTTCGTGAATTATTCATATTCTAGGCAATAAAAAGAAATTTCATTGCACGAAAGTTTTTCCCTTAAGTACTCTAAATATCTATATGATCCTGATTGTATTTTAGTTCGTGAAGTTGAGCCACATGTGATTGAACCTTCGTTTGGAATTGGTAGGATAATGTACTCGATATTGGAACATAATTTCAGAGGCAGAGAGGGAGATGAACAGCGAAATGTGAGTTAGTGTATTTTTTCCTCAATTTTAAACAGAATTTCATAATTGTCTCTAAAGTTTTGATCATATTTGTGTATCTGTAGTACTGTTACAGTTGAACCAAATTATTTTCCATTTTAGTGGTTATCACTGCCACCCATGGTTGCGCCTGTCAAGTGTTCTGTTCTTCCACTTAGTAGGAATCCGGAATTTCAGCCATTCGTCAAACAACTTTGTAAGTATTTACGTTCACAAAATATCATATTGTAGTGTAGCTGTAGGATAACGGTTTAATGAAGTTGGGATAGTTTGATGGTTGTATTTTTTATTGTTATAAAAGTCAAAGGTACCTACCCTCATCAAACTAATTTTAGTCTATGTGTACCTCTCCAGCATTCAAATTTGCTTTGTTTACCTTTTATCTTGTCTTTTCATCTAAGATGATTTTAAAGGAATCCTGCAAGGCCAAAATGATTGATTTTACATCTCTCTCCCTGCCTCCTTTGGTATCTTTGCTTCCTATTGTAGCTCTTCTCTCTGTGGTGTCTCTGTCCTCTGTTTTCAATGTTACCTCTTGATCTCTTTGTTACCTCTGTTCTCCATATTTTGTCTACACTCTATTAGAACCTCTGCTGTCTGTGGTACCTATACCCCTTCCTGAGGTATGTCTGCTTTTTGTGTTACCTCTAATCCCCGATTAATTGAAACCCTCGTATTTTGATTCACTTTTAGATTGTTATCGATTAGATTATTCGTTTTTAGCTCATGCTCTCACAGAACTGGATATGTCGTCTCGTGTTGACGATGCTGGTGGATCGATCGGGAGAAGATACGCCCGAACTGATGAAATTGCCATTCCATTTGGCATCACTGTTGACTTTGACACAATCAACAATACCCCTCATACTGTAACATTGAGGGAGCGAAACACAACCCGACAAATTAGGTGTGAGGTGAGTTGCAGAGCAGATTTTCAATAATAGAATTACGCCATATTTCTTCGATTATAAAACTACATTCGTTTTAGGCCCATTTTCCTTCTAGAATGCTTTCTAGTGCATTGATTTAGGTATTTTTTTCTGTTATATTCAATAGCCTTTTTGAATATGTGTTTTTCATAGTTAATATTCTAAAAACAGAAGATAAGACAGCTCTCCAAAGTCTTCTCCTATCAAAATCAGGTTTCTGAGACTTATGGTAAATCTTCAGTTATAAGTTAGAGCATGTCTGTTGCCATTTTATATTTCATCAATGGGAATAGAGACAAGTCAAGCGAGAATATTTTGCAGGAAAAGTATCAGATTTTTAAATATTTTGTTTAACAAATCAAGGATTCTATTTTTGGTACCAACCATACACCTGAAAACTTTCATTCCTGTAGCACAACATTTATCGCCCATAAATGTTGGAATATTTTTATGCTGGTACTGATTTATCAATTCGCACTTCTGTATTATTTTTAGATATCTGTGGCTCCTGGACTAGTGAATGACCTGGTTCGTGGAAGAATACATTGGGAAGACGTTGAAAAGAAGTTTGGTCTGTTTGAAGGACAACAAACTATTGATAAGTAGATTTATTGAAATTTAATTTAATTCTAAGGAATTCAAATGCAACCATGGAAATCGGCATATTTTTCAAATATACTATTTGCATCTGATGTAACCAAGATCCTAAAGTCTTGCCTAAAAACAACGAACACCCTAGGCATAACATCATTTTGGGTAAACTATTGTTTGAGAATACTAGAGGTACAAGGCTCCATGCAGAAAATAGTATATTTTGGGTATAACTACCTTCCCACCACCCCTTTTCCTACGGGCCTACTTAATGCCTCCCCTGACAATGAATAGGACAATGGTGAGTGTCAAAAGGTATGGAAAGGGGTAAAGGGGGGCTTATATTTGCGCTAGGCTCTCATCAGTTGCGTAATGCCCCTTTTTAACAGACCTTAAGGCCATTATGTCTGAGAAATGCCACCCGTAAAACAAATAATTTCAACTCGGTCTTTTTGTCACGGTCTGGTGCACAATAATTAACCTGCTTGGAAATACAGAATAGAAAGTCAAAGGTCATCGTATTGAAAACAAAGCAAAGAAGAACGGAGAGTTTGTGAAGTACTTGACAAGTGAACTCTAGCTCTAAATTTGAGGAGTTGCTCATAGAAACGAAGAAAATAACAGTTTTCTGACTCCTGTTACCTTTATATGCTCTGCTCAAATAGAACTTTTTGGTTTTTCTGTTGCATCTTTTTTTAGTAGAGAAATAGGACTGCAGACGTCAACCAGTTTTTCATCATTTATCAAGGAGAAAACAACTGATACTAGAGGAAAATTTATCAGTTTGAAAAAAAGATCCAGAAGAAAGAAGCATGGAGCCTGTATTCAATCTCCATATGGTGCGAAAGTTAGAGAAATGTTGATTTTTGTTTTTCCTGCACAGCTGCTAATAGGTACTGTTTCGTGCCAATAAAGACTTGGTAAATTTGGCTTTCATCTTTTGAAGAGTCAAAACCAATTTTGAAGTGGGGTTATTCTATGATTTAGAATCTTGCATAATGATTCTGGATTGCTTTCGTGTGCACAAAATCCTGATTGGATTCTTAATGTCCCTTGCTGTACTTTCACATATGGGCATTCTGTGTTCCCACTGGAGGGATTTCCACAGACACCATGCCCTGCGTCATATGTATGAATATCAAGAAAAAGGCCACGAGACCTTGATTAGCAATGAAGAAAATCGACATCAGCGACACGAAGAGAGCTTAGAGTATTCTGCAAAGTAAGTTACTGTTTTATTAGCTTAATGTAAATTTAGGCTCCCTGGCTTTACTCAATACCTCTTACAGGTCTCAACTTCTCTCAATCACTGAGCCCTATGCAGTCATCCGAATTTAAAAGACGAATGTGATGAAAGTGATGAATTTCACTTTTTGCGGTTTTTCTTGAAACGAGTATGAAAAAGTTGATATGAATTTTTGCTGCGTTAGGTATATGATTAGGTATTAGGTATATGAATTTAACACGTTCTATAAAAAGTATTTTTAACAGTTTGAATTCATAATCACGCTCATGAAAAAAGTATGAAGAAGTTGATGTGTATTTTTGTTGCCTTAGATTCTCTCTGTGAAAAGTATTTTTGATAGTTTGAATTCATAATCATTTTCATGAAACGAGTAGGAAGAAGTTGATGTATATTCTTGTTGCCTTAGATTCGCTCTGTAAAAAATGTTTTTAACAGTTTGAATTCATAATCATCTTCATGTAAAGTGTATGAAGAAGTTCATGTGTATTCTTGTTGCCTTAGATTCGCCGAGACAGCTCGAGAACAAGAGCATGAACACGAGGAAGCCCTGAAGAGAGACCACGAACTCGTTCACGAGTCTTTTGAAACTTCGAGGGAAAACGAGTGGAACTCTAGAAGTGAGATTGCAAACCGTAAGAATCACTTTGATACAACTTTCTCACAATTGCAAGCTTTTCAACTATTGTCTATTGACTCCTCCTCGATTGGCTCTAAATGCTCACGTGGACACCACGTGCATTTCACTGCATATCACTGTAGTAGTCAATCATAGATTAATTAGTCATGGGCCTTACCCTTATTAATCAAGGGGTTAAGTTTCGAATATAGAAATATTCTTCCCAATTGGAACATTCTAAACTCCTTTTTAAGAGGATGTTCACCAAATGAAGCTGCAAAAGGAGTGCAGAATGCTGAAATTATGTTCGCATGCTGCAGTATTATGATTACTGCCACCTATTACATTTTCTAACAAAGCTTGCTACAAAATGATTTCTACATTCAGTGCTGTGCTTAAATGGTTACAAAAAACACCCTAACCAAACAGCACTTTTACTCGTCTAAGTTGCTTATTTCGGTTTTTAACAAAACTCTTTGATTCACAAATTCTAATGATACTTACAACAGAATAACGAGGGAAATCTCAAATATAGCGAAACATAACAGTTTTAAAGATTGGTTACATGATATTTCATCATGTACCCAATTTTCCTCAATTCTAAAGTTGTTTATTGTAGTATCAATTGTTGAAACGAAAAGTTGTATTGATTGTTTTTACAATTCTTATATCATTCAGATCCAAAAGATGCAGTGATCGATGAAAGGAAGGCAAAATCGTTCCTGAAGCAGTGGCCAAAATATCAGTGAACTTTCTACTTCATTGATGATGAAGGTTTTTGGATGAAACTGTTTTGCGGCTTATATCCTAAGGTCTTCAAAGAAAGCTGGGAACGCATTGAATGAGTCGAGATCCCAAAAGTGGATCAATGCAGCATTTTGAGGTTTGTCTAAAATACCACTTTACTCAATTTGATATGATTATTGACTAGTTTTCATATCGTCTTCAATACGTTTTGTGATGAACAAAAGAATTGTAAAAGAAATCAGAAACATTGCGAAACGTAATACATTAGGTCACTTATTTCTGTACCAAGTGGTACAAAGCCCTCTTCGCTGTATCAATCTGTACCAAGCCCTCATTAGAACACTAAAAATATTACTTATTGCAACCTTCCTCGGCTCAAAGCATTCAGCATTCATTCCATGAAATATCTGCTATGAAATCGTCTGCAAACTTTTCGGCACATCATGAATGCTAGCGCTCAATCTTCCACTTCTCTTTCTCGTTATATCCGTAACTAAACTTTTCTTATAAAGATTCCAATTTCGGCTCCTGATGTATCTCTGAAAAGTCTGTGTCCTGTCCGGATATTTTCTCATGGCAAATGATTTTATGTAGTCATAGAAACTGCCTCGTTGTTGTGTTATCAGGTTAATCTTCGGTATTGCAAGCAGTTCCGTCTAGAGGAAACATGAATAATTTCAATCAGAGTCTAATTATTGGACCATAGTCATAAGGAACAAGTCATAAGGAACAAGTCATAAGAAAAAGGTCGTAAGAATCAATAAAATTTTGGCATATTTTGTTGAGTTGAGTTAATAGGCATATACGCTTATTATCTTCTTAAGGTATTGTTTTATAGTAAAGCACAAGGGTTCCACTGAATAGGTATACTAATCAAAGCAGTGCATTGATCTTTGATAGGTTAAAACGCTTACTATCTTCTTAAGGTATTGGTTTATAGAAAAGCACAAGGGTTCCACTGAATAGGCATACTAATAAAAGCAGTGCATTGATCTTTGATAGGTTAAAACGCTTACTATCTTCTTAAGGTATTGGTTTATAGAAAAGCACAAGGGTTCCACTGAAAAGGTATACTAATAAAAGTAGTGCGTTGATCTTTGATAGGCAAATACGCTTACTATCTTCGTGAGATATCGGTTCATAGTAAAGCAGAAAGGGCCTACTGAGTAGGTAGACTAATCGAAGCAGTGCATTGATCTTTGATAGCCAAATATGCTTATTATCTTCGTAAGGTATTTGTTTATAATAAAGCAAAAAGGGCTTACTGAATAGGTATACTAATCGAGCAGTGCCACCCTGGTTTTTCCTGCCGATGTGACCACAACTTGTGATTCCTTTTGCCTATTTACCTTTTTGCCTGGAGTGAGAGGGAGCTGGTAAATCCTCTCCTCACACTTAATGTGATAGGCCTGAAGGTCGGATCGAACCCACGACCCTTTAAACAAGGGTGAAAAACTACGCGATAATCTCTGCCACAAGTGCTCTCATCATGTTCAGATCGTACAGGTACCTCTCTCCCTCTCTCTAAAATAAGATCATGGAGGCATCTCTGTAATGCTGGCTGCCAATAATTTCAACTCTTTCTGCTGAGTAATTTATGATTTCGTTTCAAAGTTCACGAAGAAACGTTGAATTGGCTATTTGGTTCTCTGTGTTGATGTCTCTGAAAGAGCTCTGCTCTGCTAAATCTCTTGCAACAGACAGTAGACATTTGGTTAAAACGTATTTGTGTTTACCTTCGAAAGACTAATAACACTCGATTTTCCAATATCTTCATCCACGCAGAAAAAATCTCCTTCTTTGAGATGTTGGATGACCAAATGAAGATTTTTACATTTCTCTGACTTCGGGTCAATTCTTAAATTCTTCTTCACCTCCCCATCTTCATCTACTGGTGCTAAAGTGTACTTGTCTCGTCCAAATGGAAGCTTTTCAATTATCACCGACATTTCTCGAACCACTTGGCATTTCCCGCTCATGATGAAAAACGAGTAATCATTGCTTTCTCGTACATCCTTGATTATTACCTAGAAGAGAATGCTAGGAATCAGGGACGCAGCGAGAAGCTCTGCAAGGGGGCCGTTCACCGTTTTTACCATACACTCGTGGATATTAGCCCATAAAAAGGGTTATCTACCCACAATATGTGTAGAAGTTTCTTCAAAATGGGGAGGAGCAATGCAGCTCCCTCTCTGGCTACGTCTCTGCTAGGAATGTGCTCTGAATCTGTGAGCTCATATTTTCAACTTTGATTCACATTATTTCCATTGCATTACCGTCTACTTGTTCTCCCTATATCGCGATTTATTCACTGGTCTGTCAAATTCTCACACGGCTTGAGAAGACTTTTCAGATCAGACCTCTAATTAAAATGGCCACCGAAATCAAAAAACGAGGTCATCATTTATTTCTGTCTAAAATCAGTATTGAATTGAAAAAGACGAAGCTGACATCTGAAATCATCACATGGAAATAGAGTTTTATCATCTATGCTGCCCAAACTTTTTACTCAAAAGCGCAACTTTAATTGTGTAAATATATATCTTCAAAATCTAAAACATTCTGAGACTCAAACGTACCATGTTAGAGCCGTATTCGACTGTCTTCGATGAAGCGTTCAGCAGTTTGATGTCACTCTTAACCCACGTGTCGAACAGTTCCAGTGATTTGAGAAAGGCAATCCTGCGTTCCTTTTCAACTCTATAGCTTGTTTTCAATACCTAAGACATTTGTAATGAACTTGATCAGTATAAATAAATAACCAAAGAAAGCTGTGGAAAGCCGATGGGGAAATAGCAACGTTCACTTTCATCAGGGATGCGCTACTTGTTCATAGCGGTTCTCGAATATTTTGGAGCTTTATGCTCGAAAAATGTCCTGCAGCAGCGAAAAGATTCCGACATTCTTTCTAGATCAGATCTCGGGCGACATCTATTGAATGTTGAACCAAGTATGAACTAAGACTCAGACATTAATCTTATCAGCAGAGCCGTAGCTTGCTAGAGATTGATTTTATGTAATTTGTTCCTCCAATTCATTTTGAACTTATAACTACTGATAATCGTGAAAAAATAAGGTTACCTATATGAGCAATAAGGGTTGTGTTTGAAGTAAGGAAAAACGAAGAAAATAATTTCAAAACCTTTTCAATATCCTCCTTGTCCACTCTCAAAAACTCAGCCTTTCCTTTAGATTTTACCACCGCCATCTTACTATTCTCACGTAGAATGACTTTATCTCCGAACGATTCACCAGCAGTCTTCTCTCGCACTACCTAAAATAAACACAGACAATCCACATTTTCCAATCAAACAAATTGTCATGAATGCTTTCCTTCCCCTGAGATATTCTTGAAAATTAAAAGACTACAGCAAAGTGCACGCAGATAAAAGCTCGTTCAATATTTGATTATAAGCGAGTCAATGTTATACCAAGGTACATTGTTATTATTGAAAACGCAATTACATCTGGAAAGATTGAATTAACTCCGCATTGATTAACATTATATCCGCATACAAAATCTGAATTGAACAATAAGGTGCCTTGAAATTACAGTTTTCTCTTTGTTTGTAGTGAAAGCGAGGTTCAGGACGTGTCAGACTCGCACTGTTATTGGTCGTCTTAAAGAGGCGTGTGTAGTACCCATTCATTCTTATGGGCTTTTCTAATAAGGCTCCTTGCTTACTTTAGTTTACTCAGATGTGCGACATTCTGGGGGCATTTATTAAATTGATGGGTAGGGATGTGTTGCCAAAACATCAAAAAGGGGACCCAGTATTCGATAGAATTTAAGTATTTGCTTTACCCATTTCTTAACCTGATAATACGAGAGCCTAATCTCTTAAGTTTATGAAATTGTAATAGACTTGACCATCTCTTAAGTTTATTGAATAGTAATTCAAAAATAAACCATTTTGCTTCAGTAAACTTCTCAAATGAAAATTTTTTTCGAAATGCGGTTTATTTTTGAATTAGTCCATTACTTAACCTAGTATAGAAAATTCACGTTGTAGAGGTATGCCAGGGTACAATTTCGTCCTAAGGTACGAAATCTATTGAATTTAAAGATATCTTGTGACGTCTCATGCATGTTGACGTTACTTTGGACTAAATGTACAACTGAAAAGGAAGGTTCAAGTTGCCTTCAAATATAATAAACCAACTTTCATCTAACAGAGCAAATACCATTTTACCTCTCAAGGCCTGTTGTGAATTGGGCGGGCTGTCCTTTGATGGAATTGAAGTGAATCAAACAATAAATAATTTACTGAGTAGTTAGGAGAGTGTGGAAATCTTAAGGAATGAGGATTGAGAAGGAATTATAACTACTCGATTATCGCCGATGAATTTAATCTTGCTACAAGCTTTCCAATCTGACAGGCTCAGGAGATAATACTCCAGGAGAGGAAATGACATTGGAGGGAATCGTCGATTTCACAAGGATGACTTGCTTGATTGTCATAGGACTATTGGTCAAAGTTTCAATAGACATGGGTTGTCTATAGTCGTTGAAGGGCACACCAAACTAAATATTTCATTTCACAAACACATAAGTGGTGGAATACAGTGTACAGCCAGTAATGCACGTTTTTAAACAAAACAGAGCAAAAATCCACTAAAAGAAATGTTACTTAAAATCATTCAAAAGAATTCACCTTCCTTGGTTCTTTTCAAAGGGGTTCTGAAACTCAGAGAATCTATCTTGGAAGTGGAAGCTAATATGCGAGTTGTTGCTGCTCAGAGTTTGTAAACCCCTAACCTCCAATTAAATCTTGTACGCAAACTCTTCGCTAGAAACATACATGATTGCCATTTGAAACTCCTTGAACAGATTTCCACTTTGAATCGAAACCTCTTCTCTGCTACCCAAATTCATATGGTTTGTCGCCTTTATCTTACCTATAGTCTATCACGATTCGAACAAATAGCACTAACATTTGCACGGCACATACTAACTTTCACCTTGTTTGCTGTTAAAATGCAGAGGAGAGCCCATTCCGTACAGATTTCGATGTATTGCAGCTGTAATATTTGGTTTGAAACTAGCTTTTCCCCAATGTGTTAGCTAATTGTTGTTGTACATAGATATAAGGGTGGGGAGACAGTCTTGAATGAGGAACCATTGTATTCACTGTTTGTCGCATCGACAGGCAAAATTAGTTAGTTTGCTGGAGCTTGACGAAGGTGCATACAAGCAAAAGAAGCTAGCGAGAAATGTATTGAATGATAAAATCAATTTGCTCATGAGAGTGAAACGAAATTGACCGCTAACGAAATAAGACCAATGGAAATTACAAAGATGTTAGGACAAACAATGATGTAGTTTCCTGAAAATCTCTCTTAGTGTTTGAAAGATCGAAAGTATACTTGCAACAAGTTTTGGTCCGTCAGCTTAACAATCCAATTCAATGAAACGCTTCACAACTAGGTCTCATAATCTAAAGTTTTGCACTGTTCCTTCCAAAATGGCAGCAAATCTGTAAAATCAACACGGCTAAGCCACAATCAAAATGGCTGCTACTTTTTTAGTAGGTCAGCATCGTATCATTTTAACAAGCAATGTTTGTAAATCATCTTTTTCCAACATTTCTTTAAATTTGAATGTTAACAATACTGACCTGCAGACATACATGGTAAGCCTTTAGGAATCACCAGGGCGATAGAAATCTTCACGCTAAATTTCTGTATTTGTAGTCGGATCTCATAAACACCAGTGAGGTATATGTTATTCATTTTCTGCTAAGTCTAGATTAGAAAATTCCCGATCGCAAAATATAGAAATGGGGCAATATGCATGTTTCGTTCCTTCAATTTCTGCCAAGACCTACTAAGCCTGAATCGGAAAATTTGCGATCGCGAAAAAAGGGAATGGCTAAGCATGCATGTTTCGTTCGTTCAAGAAAAGCTCAGAACTGATCTCTGCCGTGTATCATAAGAACCTTTCTACCAAGTTTGCATTTACATCCTTTAAATTACACAGTCTCATTTGAATTAAAGACTCTGTCCCCAAATACCCCTGTTCTTGTGCTTATGATTTAGTTAATAATTTATAGGAGATTTGGTAAGGTTTAAGGAAAGTTTTATATTTTGTCACTGGTTTCTTGGATTAATTCTAATCTGCTTTTCAATCACGACTGATTCCATTAATATGTAACAAACTGATGAGGCAATAATTTCAATGAAGAAGAAGGACTTCGAAATTCAAACCAAGGGAAGGTAGCTACATTAATTGAGATAATTTGTGACGACCAAATTTACCCGAGTAGGACTCGAACCCGTGAACTCTGACTTGCGCAACATTGCTCTACCAACTGAGTTATCAGGGCACTCCATCTACTCGAGCAATCCAGGCCAATGCAATCACACAAATTGCACCACTACTTACCAAATGTAGAGACGAACCTATCTGAGTTCATTGATTGATCGAATTTCCAAATCCTGCTTCTTCTCAAGAAAGGTGTATTTCCATGAATATGATGACAATCTTCCTTGCGTTAATCGTAATGTACCTCAATCGAGGGCATCACCAAAATCACTATTTACAACATAACATGGTTCTCGATGTGATTAAAAGTTTTGTAGATGGTCAGTGGAGAGAGCATTTATATTCTATTTCAAGGGTGGTGGGCTCGAGTACTACCCATTCAAACAAGTCATATTAATTGTTTATTTGATTTATCTTACATTCCTATTTGCTTTGCAGATGACTTTGAGACGTTGATGGAACTCAAAACACATGATGCTAGGAGCAAATCGAAAAAAGTATGATCCGTTTCTGCGGTGATTGTCGAAGCATTGTCGATGATATAAAAAAGGTAACTGAATTGTCAGAACTAAATAATGGAAGATATACCTGGTTCAGCAGTCTTCCAGTCTTTTCATCTGTAACAGACACTTCGATCGATACTGCTCCACTCAAAATGAAAAACAGCGACAACCCAAACTGGCCTATAGAAGCAGAAAACAAAAACAGTGCTGGCAACTAGGCCGGCTAGATTGAAGGACTTTCTAAGAATCTCGTCTCTTCCAAGCCTGATCGAAATTCAAATCTTTCAAGGACCTGCAACTCTAGCTTATGCACGGCTGGGATATCGTTAAGCTCGATCGTAGCAGCTGCAACAGCCTATAAGATGATTTTTTCTCATGGTTTTCAGCTTGAATAGAAAGAAGGCGGACTTTACAATTTTATGCACTCCATGTTAAATAGGTTATAATAGAGAACGATTTCACAGCAAAAACACTATATTAGCTTTCCATATCTAAATGGCATTGCGGTTTGGCGGGAAGCTTGTGAAGAAACTGTTCAACTGTGTTGCATAAACAATAAAGAAATATATATTTCCTCAGGTTGCGGGACAGCTGCTCAAGAGCAGAGCATAGTACACCAAGAAACTCAGAAGAATGCTTTCGAGTTCGGATGTTTGAAATTGCTAAAGATAGCTATTGTATATGAGATATTCGGCTTGGGTCATTTTCATTAACTCAAAATATCTCCCTCTGTTTCCACATCTTGCTTCTCCCAAGATGAGTTGCAGTTCTCGATATAAATGACCTGACCGACACCAGTTGATTGACAAGTTCTATTTCTTTCTCATCACTCATATCTCGTTTGTCATTTGTCATGTCACCCGATAGTAAGGGATACAGAAAAGCAAGCTGAAGGGACGATTTCGAGAAATTTGGTAGATCTCCAAGTGAAACCTCAACAATTTATACAACAAAATTGGCACGAACTTTTCGGTAAACCAACTTTAGTACTTGTAAAATCATGAAATAGTCATTTTACGCACTGCTTGATAGAAATATGCTAGGATAGCAGAGCGTGCTTCGAGTTCTGCATCTTGCAAGAGGGACAGAAAGGGGTAAATTGGGAACTGGGATTTACCTTTTTATAAACTGGGAAAATGGGATTGAACTTCGTAGGACAGTCTTCTCATGAGTATAACCATGTGGCACGATAAAGTTATAAAAGGTTGGTTTGCTTAGGCAGCCATTTCCATTCTATGCAGGTTCTGCCACTGGTCTGTGTTGCACTACCAGAATATAATCATGGTAAATGCAGCATGGTGCTCAGATTGCTTAAGGGCTAATGCCCGAAAGCTCTATTTTAGATAGTTAAGCATTGAGCTCAATTTACTGATAATGCTTCCTTACCTTCTTGCAAAACCTTTGTTCCATGTTCAAAACGCTCGTAGTTGATAATTCGGGGCAATTGCTTTCTGATGTCTTGTGGATATCTTGAGAATGCGTTAGTTCTTGTTAACAATGCCGAGATTCTTTCAAAATCCATTTTTTCTCTCTCCGCGTGTGGCTTTCGCAACGAGTTCTTCACAACCGATGTTAGGAAACCCTGGCATACGTTGCGTGTTTTAAAAACTGAAATCAAGTGAATAAGTTAGGTTGTGACTTTGAAAATATTGCATTATCTTGTATTGCATGGTAGCTTCATTGTATTGTGAACTTTATTGTATTGCTTTTGATATTGTGATTAAATTGTTTTGTGTTTTATTGTGATGTATTGCATTGTCTCTCATATCTCATCACCTTATTTCGCCACAATGGGGGCAACTTTTAGTGCCTTAAACTCTAATTGAAACGGTATGCTCCTGGTCTTCGTCTAGTTTTCACTATGACCTATGTCATTGGGTAGTCAGAATAACAAAGTCCATCCACATTGTAAAAAACCCTGGAACATTGGTGAATTGCTAGTATATTCGAACTTGAATCAACCTTAAGATAGATGTGACTGTGTCGTTTTTGGGCTGCGGCAGCAACAAATCACTTATATCACGAACTTCATATGCTAATTCATTCTTCGTCATATTTCTTAATTTTCTGTTCTGAGTTTGAAGTAGTTTGGTGGGACCACTTCACTTTAGTGGATAGTATCGTCACAAATCAGATATTTGATTGAAGATGATAAGGCAACATTGTGAAAAATGACAACTACTTTAGCTTTAGGTCTGAAACTCATCAGGGAGTAGTACGTCAGAAAGAGAAAAGTAGCTACTGACTTGAATTTTACAGTCAGTAGTAGTTGCCAGGTGAATATAACAGGAGAATATCATACTTTCAGCCGAACTCAATTCAAAGGAAGTTTACATCACTTTTAAGAGGTAAATCTTTCTTTTATGAGGGTTCCTACCTCCCCCCTGAAACGCCCGATTCAGTTTCAATTTTCCAATTCAGCAGAAGCTTTTGAGTGGGCATGAAATTGCAGACCATGTTTCACAGAGTATGATCATGAATGAAAGATTTAGTGCTTCCATCTGCTAGGTACTCACTGTTAGGGTTGAACGTGAAAACATTCGATTTATTCCTGCCCTGACTCTCCTGGTGTTCCGGTGCAGAGCTGCTCATTTTATTCAGGTCTTTGTCCCATGCCATCTTCCATTTGATGCCTTTCGCGGCACGGTAGAACTTGTTTGATGATGTGTCTTCAGGATGCATGTTTTTCAATGCGATTTCCTCCTCTATGTCTTCCATCACATCTGTCTCTGACTGGCACGCAGATAATCGATCAAAGGAGCAGTCTTGTATTGGTTTGCGGAACTCCAATAACGATGGCTGTACCGCAAAACATTTCATTTTCGACATGGTAGCGAATTTTATACGCACGCTTTAACTATTACAGGTGCTCTTATAGGCTCTTGAGTGAATTTCAGTTATTGCTTCTTGCCAAACCGAGCAGGATATTTATTGGAGTGATGAAGTCTCTTTCTAAAAGATCTGTGCAACTTGATATTAATTTGCATAAGTTCAAATCGGTACTGTACTGAACCTCATTTCAGCTCAAGCTTTCAAGATACGAATTATCTCGTTGGGAATTCGAACGTTTAATATCGAATCTATGACGTCCCATAAGATTCCAATGCTCTATAATCCAAAATATCCCGATATTGAGTTAAGATTGAAAAGAGAGAGAAAAATGATATTCTTGTTAACGTACTCAACATGTCAGCTTTAATTCTGAAGATTCAAAGGTTGAGTTTATTTTCTTTAACCAGTCTCTTCCGACATTTTATACATACATAGAGGTGGTGCGATTCCCCACTGGCCTCTCCAATTTACCCACCAATTGGACAGTTTTGCTCCAGCACTTTGGTGCCCTTTTCAAATAGTGAAATTTGATTATAACAAAGCTTTTCAGAAAATATGGAAAATATAAGTCGTTGAATTTTAAAAACTAGTAAATAACTATGAATTTGTTTTGTTATACTGTCTATGGCGAACTATAGAGAGCTCTATTGGTATATTTTGGATCCGTATGTAAGTGTTCTTTTCTCAAATTCCCCCTAGCGACAAATGTTTAAAGAATACACCGCTCTTCTTTGAAGAATTATGTCGAATCTCTTCTTTCTACAAAAGATGACTTACGTACTCCATTACTAAATACCAACCTTTTAGGCATCCCTAGACCACGATCAGCCACTGGAGTTTGTCAGCAAGGGCCTGGGTTCGAGATACATCTGGGGCAAACAACATTGATGTTCATTGATGGTGGCATACCTGTGAGAACATGCTTTTCATAAGGATGCTGATTTTCAAGCAAATATCCTTGCCAACTTGGTATTTCCGAAGAATAGAATGTTGAATGAAAATTAAAGAGAAGAGGCTCGGTTTCAAAGATTTAATAGACCCTATAATAAAACCCCTTTAATTAAAATATCCCTATCGTAAAACCACTGTAATGGACATCCTCTGAACGAACGATATTAGAAATATCTTTTGAAAAAGTTAAATCAATTTCTACGTTTTGCCTTTTCGCTAAAAGGAAATAGTTTTTCATACATGACCGTTCCATTATTGTCTCTGTAAATATTTAAGATTCGCCGTTTTATCTGAAAGTATTGCTTGCCGATTGTTGATCAAATATTCATACATTTTTCATAAGTTGCCTTGCTTCTTGTTGAAAACGCAAGAAAAGAATCATAATTTGTGTAATGATTTTACTCTTTTCAAAAATCCGTTTAGTCTTTCTGACGATCTAACATTTCAGATCAAGGCTCAGTTACTAGATTCCTAATGCTTGCTGTTTAGAAAAATTAGATTGCATTGGAATCTGGACGATTCAATTCTTCACGATAAAACTCAGTATGATTCTCTGTACATATTACCTCTTAGGTAGTATGGGACTTATCAATAATTGTCGTTGGTATTGGTTTATGAGCAAAGCACAAAGGGCCCACTGAATAGGTAGAATAGGCGAGCAGTGCGACCCTGGTCTTTCCTCTCGATGTGACCACACCTCGTGATTCCTTTTTGCTCTTTTACCTGGAATTATAGAGAGCTGGGAGCCTTTCAACAAGGGTCAAGTGATCTATAGGCATCCCCGCCAAATTTTAAAGGACTTTAATGTTATAGCTCTTTCACCCGTTTCCTTTCCCTTAGGTAGGTATCTATTTCAGGCTTGCATTATTGTAAGAATTTCAGAAACGTTTTAACACTTTATAAAGGGGGGAAACAGTTGCAAGACTGAAGGAACTTTTTTCGTGTTTTAGCCAAACATTACGAATGTTTGATTCATTAATACATACATACACACATACACACATACACACATACACACATATATCATTTAGTTGATAATGCAAGTCGAAATTTCACCTAAAAGCTGATGTGGACCTGCAATTCGCAAAAAGCTGGTGTGGACTAAATTCGCGAATCTTCAGAAAATATGAAATATGTGAAGGTGTTTTATTCAAAGATTCCAACCCTTCGTATTTAGGAAAAAGGACGGTTTTTCAAATACTTATACTAAATGATCCTACCGCTTTGGACCTAGGATTAAGCCATAGATAACTGCGAGGAGGTACTAGGTACCGAGGAAACAAATACCGTCAGTGCTTTGAATTGGAATTGTGTTAAAGGACAAAAGTCAATGCATTGCAGTGAAACAGGCTGTGAGGTACTACCTTGTCATATGACGTCTAATCAAAAAGGGGAACCAACTTTCTTATGGATACTCGTTAACAGTTAACAATGGAAATCAACGGTTTTAATCAATTTCACGTCACAATGAAGCAACAAATCGTAGTGTTACAATTGTAATCGAAAATGAAAAAGACCGCAATGAGAATTGTTTCGAAGTGGTGTTTGCACAGCTTCTGTTTGGCAACCTGTTTGATATAAATAAAAATGAAAACCCCGAGAAGACTAAAGTTACCTGCGATAGGAGATGGTACGTTGATTGCAGACAGGGCAGGGACGGAGCACGATTTCTACGACTCTCTGTCCATAGAGCATGAGTCTTCAGATTTTAGTTCATCAAGTGAATCATTAACTGACGAGTCATCTCCATCTCCGTCCTTTCGTCCATCGCTGCTGAGAAGAGGGCGATTTACATCGTTAAAAGCGGTGACTAACGCGATAATCGCGCAGAGATGTTGGGCTAAAACGGTCATTGACAAGTGGAAGAACGAGTTGCATGGTGCTGCGAATATTCAGGAGAAGGAAGACCCGAAATCAATGACTTTTAATCCTAAAGGTAGAAAGTTAGAAGATTTCAACATTATTTCACTCTTATGTATCTTCTTTTTCGTGTTTATTTCTTTGCCATGTTTCAAAGCCGAGAGATACTTGCAACGGCATTGAATGAAATTGCATATTAACCCATAATCAAGCAAAATTATTCCAAATAATTGAATCACCAGGAATGGAATCACAAGATGAGATCACAACGAAAGAAAGAACCAAGATCCCACCGCACTACTTCAATTTTTTTTTCTATTCAGTAAACCATTAAGTGTTTTATCTATAAACTAAAACTGTAGAAGAAAGTAAGCGTATCTCTAATCCAATCCAAAAAATGAGTTAGATGAATGCGCTAAAATTCGTTGATTTTTGTTTTCTATTACAATGATAATGTTTGCTGCTTATCTCACTTTCAGCATTCAAAGCTCATATTCAGGCATGTGGGAAGCTTACTCCTGAGATGAAAGTAATCCTTAGGAAGTATTCTGGCGATCGAACGGCAGCAGAAGTTGAAGTAGGGGCGAGATTGATAAGAAGATTGCGATGTTTCGATCGATATTCACCGTCAGTCAAAGAAGAACTCGGAAGAATTGTATATTATGATCATTTTGAAGATGGCAGGCTTGTTATTCGACAAGGTAAGGTATTAACTCAATCTTGTGTATTTTGGAGTAAGAGTGGCTAGGTTGATGTTAGGAAGATAAAATAAGAGAACTAGAGTTCTCTTATTCTATCTTGATGTTAGGTATTAATGTTTCCAATATTCTTATCTAAGAGTGGCTAGGTTGATGTTAGATATTATCATTGACAATATGTATTTTGGGGTATCAGTGGCTACATGGGTTTGCCACTGATACCCCGTTTGCCACTGATATTCAACTGATATACCGGGTTTGCCACTGATATTCATAATCAAATAACAAAGAATTTGGAGGAGATTCTATATATATCACGATGCTTTTAAAGTTGGGAGCCTTTTTTGGCAAAGTGGAATATCATTCAAAGTTTTTCGTGGTATCAGTGGTTGAGTCAATATAATCTGAATTTACAATACCAATTAAAGAAGAACTTAGAAGATATTTTCTTTTACGATTTCTAAGGCTCCAGGCTCGCTATTCAACAAGAAGATCGTTGTTCTAAATATTTTTTTCGGGGCATCACTGGTTAGTTAGAATTTTCTTATATTCATTTCACATTCAATGTAATAAGAACTTCAGAGTATCATTGAATTGATCAGAATTGATCAGATCCATAAACATTGTGCTTGGATTTTTCTTTCAATTAGATTTGACTCACGCATCCTAATAAACATTCCAGGTCGAATCTACCTCTCCAATTGCATCTCTTCAGTTGTTACACAATCAGCCTGATAGTAAGATGATAGATGATTAGTGATAGGTTATCAGGTTTAGTATAGTTGCAAGACTATTGTATTTGATTCACAACGTTTTGCTATTCAGGACAACTTGGTATTTCTTTTGACTTCATTGTCTTTATCTCTCCAATCACATCTCTTCAGTTGTTACACAATCACCCTGATAGTAAGATGATAGATGATTAGTGATAGGTTATCAGGTTTAGTATAGTTGCAAGACTATTGTATTTGATTCACAACGTTTTGCTATTCAGGACAACTTGGTATTTCTTTTGACTTCATTGTCTTTATCTCTCCAATCACATCTCTTTAGTTGTTACACAATCAGCCTGATAGTAAGATGATAGATGATTAATGATAGGTTATCAGGTTTAGTATAGTTGCAAGACTATTGTATTTGATTCACAACGTTTTGCTATTCAGGACAACTTGGTATTTCTTTTGACTTCATTGTCTTTATCTCTCCAATCACATCTCTTTAGTTGTTACACAATCAGCCTGATAGTAAGATGATAGATGATTAATGATAGGTTATCAGGTTTAGTATAGTTGCAAGACTATTGTATTTGATTCACAACGTTTTGCTATTCAGGACAACTTGGTATTCCTTTTTACTTCATTGTCTTTATCTCTCCAATCGCATCTCTTTAGTTGTTACACAATCAGCCTGATAGTAAGATGATAGATGATTAGTGATAGGTTATCAGGTTTAGTATAGTTGCAAGGCTATTGTATTTGATTCACAACGTTTTGCTATTCAGGACAACTTGGTATTTCTTTTGACTTCATTGTCTTTATCTCTCCAATCGCATCTCTTTAGTTGTTACACAATCAGCCTGATAGTAAGATGATAGATGATTAGTGATAGGTTATCAGGTTTAGTAAAGTTGCAACACTATTGTATTTGATTCACAACGTTTTGCTATTTAGGACAACTTGGTATTTCTTTTTACTTCATTGTCTTTATCTCTCCAATCGCATCTCTTTAGTTGTTACACAATCAGCCTGATAGTAAGATGATAGATGATTAGTGATAGGTTATCAGGTTTAGTATAGTTGCAAGGCTATTGTATTTGATTCACAACGTTTTGCTATTTAGGACAACTTGGTATTTCTTTTTACTTCATTGTCTTTATCTCTCCAATCGCATCCCTTTAGTTGTTACACAATCAGCCTGATAGTAAGATGATAGATGATTAGTGATAGGTTATCAGGTTTAGTAAAGTTGCAAGACTATTGTATTTGATTCACAACGTTTTGCTATTTAGGACAACTTGGTATTTCTTTTTACTTCATTGTCTTTATCTCTCCAATCGCATCCCTTTAGTTGTTACACAATCAGCCTGATAGTAAGATGATAGATGATTAGTGATAGGTTATCAGGTTTAGTAAAGTTGCAACACTATTGTATTTGATTCACAACGTTTTGCTTTTCAGGCCAACTCTGTATTTCTTTTTACTTCATTGTCTTTATCTCTCCAATCGCATCCCTTTAGTTGTTACACAATCAGCCTGATAGTAAGATGATAGATGATTAGTGATAGGTTATCAGGTTTAGTAAAGTTGCAACACTATTGTATTTGATTCACAACGTTTTGCTATTTAGGACAACTTGGTATTTCTTTTTACTTCATTGTCTTTATCTCTCCAATCGCATCTCTTTAGTTGTTACACAATCAGTCTGATAGTAAGATGATAGATGATTAGTGATAGGTTATCAGGTTTAGTATAGTTGCAGAACTATTGTATTTGATTCACAACGTTTTGCTATTTAGGACAACTTGGTATCTCTTTTTACTTCATTGTCTCCGGAACAGTTGTCGTGGAGAGAATTGAAGTCGACAAGCAAACTGGCTCAAGACACATTCAGGTATTATTGATTTAATTTGAACCTTCTCAAAACCAATTCTATTATTTTCATCAATTAATTCTAGCTTCAGACAAAATTAACGGGGCCCCTCAGATTTATTAACTGTCACAAACATAAAATTTGCCATTGCCCAAAGGCGGTGCTCTCTCATCATCAGGGCCCCAAGTTTGGGATTTCAAATGTACTGGCCAAAGGTGCACTTCCACAGCAACCCAAATAGTTGGGGTTTAGAGAAAAATGTTTGAGATATTTTCTCCGCCAACCAGTGCACTTAATGTGCATGACGGAGACAGAAAATCCCCGACATGAAATTAAAAATTGTGGTACAAATTTTTAGGTTGTGGGTGGGTGGGTGTGTAGAAGAGTGGAAGAGTGGGAGAGTGGGAGAGTGGAAGAGTGTGTAGAAGAGTGGGACACCTTACGAACAAACGCTTGCAGCATCTTCCGCGAATTAACTGGGATACAAAATTTCATTCTTGTCCATATTTAATCTTTGAATTCCAAAATGATACACAGTATTGAAGGGATGTTATGGTTTGAAAGACATCACATTTATATTGTCTCTGGTGGGCATTACAGATATTTTGTTGAGCTATGTTCAAAACGATTTGGGATATTCGGTTATATTGGACACTGAATAAATGATCAGAGTTGATATTTTTGTATCATTTCAAAATGGTGCTAAAAGTTGATAAATGATGCTAAAATGATGCTAAAATGATGGTATTAAACGAATCAAAATAGAAAACGTTCTACTTTTTTTAGGCTAGAATTAAGAAATTTTCCCTATTCTACCAAAAAATCTGCAAGTAGAGAGAAATTTGAAAGCTTAAGAAATGTCTAATATCAAAGTTCAAATTACACTATGGGAAATTTTCCCAATTCTTCAGTTCTAATCCAGAGGAAATGTTCCCTAGTCTTCATTTTTATCCAGATCTTGACAACTTCTCTTCCCAAGAAAAGTGTTGAGAGACGGAACAGTGTCAAATGTATTTCCGCTTTGTTGACGTTGAGATGAAAATATTTTTGTAAATCCAGTAAAATCTGTCTAATTTGATATTGTGCAATTCGAGGTATTTTAAACAGAATTGCACAAAATCTACAATTCCTCTATTTTTTAAAATCCAAATATTTATTTCAGAGAGTGGATGAGCTTGGCCCTGGATATTCATTCGGCGAGCTAGCTCTTCTCCACAGTAACACCAAACGTGCAGCATCCATGATTTGCAAAGGGAGCTGCGAGTTTCTGCGCATTGACCGCGGGGAATTCGAAGACGTAAGTGGTGCATAATTTCTCTTCTATTGGAATTTATCTTCTTTTCTCTTCTATATGACTTTTCTTCTACAATCAAATCTTCATTATTGATGGCAAAATGTCAGAATAGCTAAATGCATGAGAACGAGGACAAATCTTGAAGGTGAGGATGTAATTACTAAGTAATATAACGAATTTCATAGTTGATTCTAAATCTAAAGATGAACACTCTAATACTGTCAGTCCTTACTAAGCACTGATAAACGTGTGAGGCAGAATAATATCCGGACCTTTCTTATCGTGGTACTATCATACACTGTTTAAAGTTACGGCATTAACATGGTTGAGAAGCTCCCTTGTTCTTTCAGCTGACGTTGCTATATGGTATTTTAATGCTTCATGGTATGGTATAAGTAAGGTTATAAATATGTTTGAGATGTTGACATTTCCTTTCAGCTGACGATGCTATATGGTATTATAATGCTTCATAGTAATGTGTAAGTAAGGGCATAAACATGTTTGAGATGTTGACATTTCCTTTCAGCTGACAATGCTATATGGTATTGTAATGCTTCATGATATGGTATAAGTAAGGGCATAAATATGCTCGAGATGTTGACATTTCCTTTCAGCTGACAATGCTATATGGTATTGTAATGATTCATGGTATGGTGTAAGTAAGGGCATAAACATGTTTGAGATGTTGACATTTCTTTTCAGCTAACAATGCTATATTGTGTTGTAATGCTTCATGGTATGGTGTAAGTAAGGGCATAAACATGTTTGAGATGTTGACGTTTCCTTTCAGCTGACGATGCTATATGGTATTGTAATGCTTCATGGTATGATGTAAGTAAGGGCATAAACATGTTTGAGATGTTGACATTTCTTTTCAGCTAACAATGCTATATTGTGTTGTAATGCTTCATGGTATGGTGTAAGTAAGGGCATAAACATGTTTGAGATGTTGACATTTCCTTTCAGCTGACGATACTTTATGGTATTGTAATGCTTCATGGTATTTGTAAGTAAGGGCATAAATATGCTCGAGATGTTGACATTTCCATTCAACTGAGAATGCTATATGGTACTGTAGATACATATTATAATCTTTTTTCCCTCTTAGGCTCTTCAAACCATTCGGGAAAAAGAGTGGGATCTGCGAGCAAACATTTTAAATGAACTGAAAGTCTTTTCAGGGTATTCCACACGTGACTTGGTGGTGCTGAACACTAATGCTAAATCAGAGACATTCTGGCCCAATACTGTAAGTAAACAGGTTGAATATGATACCCCTTGCACAGGATATTTACACTTTGTAACGTCTTGCTCAGGGGGAAAACTTAAGGGGGATATGGAGAGGTATGACACCCCTCAATCCAAAAACCTGATTTCTCAGGGCAAATTACAGCATCAGGCATATTTTAGAAAGGAGATTAGCTTTTGATTTTTAAATGATCTCGTCTAGAAAAAAAATTGACCCACCCCTAAAAATAATAGCAGCAGAATCGCATAGACAACACAATAATAATGCAGAGATTACCCCTGAATTAGTCCAAATGATCTGTGTTTTGTTTTTGGGAAATGTTTAACAATTAACATTGATGGCTGGTGATTCCTTAACGTTTCGAAAAAATTTGGCAGGGCAGCTATTGCTATACCCCTCCAGCCAAGACCCTCGAGTCTCGTCCCTGATCTTGCTCTATCATTAAGGGAGATGGAAGCACGGGGCAGCGTAAAAACCCATGGAATCCATAGGAAGAAGGACTGTGGGAATATGCCCTGCAAGGCTCCCTTTGTTTGTATATCTGTCCAATAAGGAATCCCCGTGACAGTAAACAAGAGCTATTTGCCCATCCGATTTCACCTTACCAATCCTATTTTCAATCATGAATAAACAAGTGGGGTTGGTTATGATATTCTGATGATGGCAAAGCAAGAAACTCTGTGCGACAGGAAACCCGTTTATCTTCTAGTCTTGTTTCTACCTAATGATTCGAAGATATATACACCAAGAAGAAAGAGACTGACAAGACAAAACTCTCCATCTCGACAAATATATTCATTTTTATATCTCCTGGATGAGAGGGTAACCATGGAATAGGCTTGTAGAGATATAGAGTTATGTCTTTCGAGTCTCTTTCTTCTTGATGTTTATAGCTCTACTCCATGTCTTGAACACTTTAACGGAAACCGATACACAGACTTTGCAACGATTCAAAGGTATACTTGTTCTTAGGTGATTCTTGGAGGAAGTGCACTCCGATCAGATAGAGTTTACATCATAATATCAGGAACTTGTAACGTAGTGAAGCAGCTATTGGTGATAAAGAGACAATTGAAAGACAAGAAATACAAGTACGTCCTTCCCTCTGAAGAAATGTTGAAACAATTGAAACTATCTGATTGGGACACTGGAAACCCGAACGACATATTGGAGAAGCATAACTTAGTCATCAGTCAGTTGGGTAGTGGAGATATTTTCAATCTTGGAGAAAACTTAAGAGATGTGATGTACATCACATGCAGAAAGGTATGTTTCCGTTTTGATTGACTGTTTGATTGATTGCTCAATGCGTATCTTCGTTAGATATTGGTTTATGCCCAAAGCATGAATGACTCACCGAATAGGTAGATTAAGCGAGCAATGCAACGCTGATACTCTCTTGATGTGATAACTTTTCATGATTTCTTTTGTCTTGTGCCTGGAATTAGAGAGAGCTGGAAATTCTCTCTTCGTACCTCAACTCAATCTAGAACAGGTCTGAAGCTATAACAGGTTGAAACTGAACCCACGACCCTCACAACAACAGTCAAGTGTGGTAATAACTTGCTTACAGCAACTTGTAGGGGAAACTCTGGGAACTGTATTGGAAATATATCAGTACAGGGTGTGCCATATTCTGGTATATTTCTTACTTGCTTGAAATAGATTTAGGGATTCATTTCCAGTTTGATGAGATTTTTTTTATTACAAGGTTTCTGTGATTCATATTTCAAAAATGGCAATGGCAAAAGCAGAAACAGGGAAAGGATTCGAAAAAATCAAGGAAAAATTTGCCATCAGGATGCCACCACGGGAAGACATTTTCAACGATTTCGTGGCAGAGCTGAAATGGAAAAATTTCAAAAGGAAAATGGTGCAAGATGTTATTGGCCGTAATAAACATCACCATAAAATTAACTGGAGGAAAATTCCCTTGTATTTGAAAAACAGTGAATCTAGCTATTTGTGTGATCAAGATATTGTCTGATAATATAAGTCTTTTTAATGCAACAAAGTGTTGGCTGCAGTCTCGCTATGATAAGGTGAATATTTTCTGGGTTCTAGATTTATTCAAAACTATTGATGTAAACTATTAGACTAATTCCTTTGTTGTATCGGCTCTTTCCAAAAGTGTTTTTGTCAAATAATGATGGTGGTGAAATAGCTCCAAGATCGAAGAGACAGAGAAAATCAGATTAAAACATGCGTTATTTCTTTGTTTTAATGTCCTATTCAGAGGTTTTGACAGAGAAGTGTGAACAGGGGAGTACAGCAAAAAAGATCTTACGCAGAGATTTCTGCTAAAAATTTCTTGAAATAGTTTTTTCAGGGCTTCTGGATGCATGGGAAATGGGAAGAGGAACTGAAATATCTTAAATTCTGCACTTTCTAGGGCTATTATCATAGTTAAAAACATTTCCTTGAAATGTCTTTCTGTTCTTAAAAAGAATGACCCCAACCCTAACCCTAACCCCAGTTTCAACCCCAACCCTAACCTCAACCCTAACCCTAACCCCAACCCTAACCCTAAACCTTACAAGGGTTTACACTGAGCTATTTAAGCCTGGATACCAAATTAAGGGTTTTTGTTTGGAGAAAATGGTAACCTGCATCGACATGTACCCCATCCATTAATTTTGTTTTAAGTTATACTCTTATTTTGTAAGACATTTGAAGCCTTGAAGGCTTCTAGTGACAAGGCTTGTAAGCTCAGTGGATCGAGCATGAAGTCTTTGTGCAAAGGACTTGGGTTCGCAACCCACACTACCCACACTACC
Organism: Pelagia noctiluca; assembly: GCA_963924455.1. Taxonomy (NCBI): domain Eukaryota; kingdom Metazoa; phylum Cnidaria; class Scyphozoa; order Semaeostomeae; family Pelagiidae; genus Pelagia; species Pelagia noctiluca. The sequence goes on from OZ004315.1 coordinate 12,327,215, forward strand.
CATTAAATTTCAATTTTTTATCATCTTATTTCGATTGAAATTTATAGTTTGAAAAAACTTTGCTAGTACAGCAAGTCAACTCAGTTGATGGAGCGACGTGCTGTCATGTAAAGGTTAAGAGTTCAATCCCTCACTGGTCGATTCTGTTCATTTTGTTTAAAGTTGTTACCTCCCAGCCATTATGGACTTCGGGCACACTTTGGCTGTCCTGATGCAATATTTTCTTTGAAATCCATCCAGAATACTACATCCAAAATGAACAGAGAAGTACCTGTGTTGTTTATTGATTTAACTGCTGCCCATGATTGGTGTTTGCGGAAATGGATATTTCATACCATTTTTAACCGAATCGATTCAGCTAATGAAGAATTGATCAACTGTGTGAGAATCATTGAGGAACTATACAAAAAGACTGAATCGACAATGAAAGGAGACACAGAGTATTTCGAAACAACTTCAGGTGTGCGTTGAGGAGGGACTGAATCTCTAAGTCTTTTCACCTTATTTCTAGACTATGTTATGCGCATATACAATGACCATGCTTCCAAATTGGGACTTGGCCTTTCATTTGAGTTTCGTATTAAAGACCAGGCAAGAGAAGGCAGTGATAAAACTGCATATAGAGGTGATATGAGTTACACATGGATGAGCTATGTAGACGACATGCTAATAATGGCAGAGAAAATAGAACTCCTGTAAAAACCTGCAGACGTCTTGCAAGACCTTCTTCAACGATTTGGATTTACCATAAGCATTGATAAGACTAAAACCATGATTTTCAATTGGAAAGGAGCAGAGTACCCAGAAAGAAACATCAAAACGAATAATTTAGACATTGAAAATGTGGCACATTTTAGTTATCTAGGATCAGTAATATCGCACTCTGAACCTAGAACATCGGAAAAAGAACTCGACAGGCGTATTGGAATGGCTCGTGGTAAATTCGCAGAAATGAACAAGGTCCTTTGCAACTATCGTCTGAATTTGAACATCAGGATGAATTTTATAACAACTACCTCAGAAGTAGACTGTGCTACTGCTGTGAAACCTGGACTCTTTCAAAAATGCAATATGAACGAATAGAGAATGTGCACATGCACGTCCTACGACGCATGATAAGAGGTGGACTGTCAAGGAAGTCGTCTCTCTACGAAATAAAGAAAGCAAATGAAGCAATGAATGAAGGAAAGGAAAAAGAAGAAATTATACGTATCAACAGGGCGTGGAAACACACTAATGAAGATATTCTCACCATATGTCGTGCAGAAAAACCACAAGAATTCATTGAAAAAAATGAGAGATGGGTTGCGCATGTGGTTCTCTCAAACGAATTCATTACAAAGAGACTTACGTTTGTCGATGAAAAATACACAAAGGTCGGTTACCATCATAAGACTGTATACGAGAGGCTGACTAAGTTATAACAAGATCAGGGCTTGTTTGTGGAAACCTTTCTACGGAGCTGCAAGAAGAAAAAAGAATGTCGTTGATCAATCAGTTAAGCTAGTTAAATCAAGCTGGTGCCTTTAGTGCCGCACTGGTACAGTAGGTGAAGAGCAAAGTTAAGTAAGCGTAACTCTATTTCTTCACCTGAGCAAGACTGGACAGCAAGCCTTTTACCATGGGTTCGAGACCCACACTACCCAATAACTCTTATTTTGTTTAAAGTTATCATTCCATTTTGTCAGATTGCTAGAGTCTCGAGAAATCATACAAATATATCAGGTTAACTAAGTTAAGAGTTGCTCAAGTTTTGAAAAACAAACAAAATAATGACATTTCCTTGAACCCAGAACCGTGTTTTGAATTGATGATAGTGTACATGCAAAAGTCTTACACAAACCAAATGTGCTTCTTTTAACAATATACATCGTGAGATCCACTTTGAGCATACATTGTTGCTTTAGTGCTCACAATATCATTAATTGCTTACACTCTTTTTTTTAAAAGAATAATTTTATAAGAGAAACAAAAGAACAAACCGAAGCTGACCATTTTTGGCTCAATATGAAAATTTTATGAAATAACCATTCAACTGAGAAATAATTACAAAACAAGCAGATTGGCAGTACACAGATAATGTCAGATGGTAAAAGAATCAAACTTTGCAACAATTAACACTAGTTATAGCAAAAAAGGCTTACCAACCATTATAAAAGTAAGAAAAATTTGGGATCAGAGTTCTTGTTCAACACCCCCGACATTATCGGGACAGTTTTCAAGACACTGACGTCATAGAGCTAGTGCAATATTAACAAATATCAGATTTCTAACCAATCAAATCCTTCCATTTTGACCACGTGAGGATATTTCGCAATCAACTTATGCAATCAAACATGCTGAACAGACTGGTTTATTTTGAAGCTGGTTCAGAATTGGGAGAAAGTCCATCAAACTTCGGAAGCTAGTAGCAAGAAATTGGGTTGAAACTCAAGAAATGTCATCTGGAAATATGGATAACTCAAAGCAAACTGCAAGATGGACGCCCGAAGACACTCCTGTCGAAAGTCAAACTGACAAATTGATCAGAAAAAGTAAAAAAGATCCCTTTATTCCGATTGGTAAGTTATCATCCTAGTTAAGAATTAAATTAGGCCCATCTGCTTAGGCCCAGATATCTATAGGAGGCGTAGAATAGCAGAGCACACATATTTCTGCATTCTTGTTCTAAAGCTTTGGGAATTTTCCAGTGGACGTTCCTATATTGTTTTTTTGAAACGAGTTACAGAAATCTGAATAATACCTGATGGGAAAATTCTGGACCTGAAAAGGTCTCTGATATGATCCTTCTCATATAATTTTGTTTGTTTTCATTGCTATTTGGTGCTTGATGTGACAACACCTCCTTATTCCTTTTGCCTTTTTGCCTTGAATTACAGAGAGCTGGCTAAGTCTCTCCTCGCACTTTGTGACAGATCTGAAGGTGGTTTCGAACCCGGGACCCAGTCTGCAGAATATGGCCTTTTTCAACGAGATCTTGAGTGCGCTTTAACAACTTTCCATTGTTCTATCCTATTGTTCTATTGTTATATCTCGGGTGTGCAATTGCCCAACTCTGCAGACTGGCCTGGGACCCTTTGAACAAGGGTCAAGTGATCTAACCACTCGGCCATCCCCGCCACAAGTATGGCAAAGAAAAGCCATGCAGCAATCAAATCAAGAGAGTCTGCAGTGAAAACACAAACTAACTCGGATGAGAGAATACCACCCAGAAAGCAGAACAAGAAATTACTATTTATTTCTAAGTTAAGAAAAAGGTTCCAATCAACCCAAAAACTATTTTAGAACAACAAAAAATTGTGGAAAATGAATGCCCGACATCCCTGGAGAATACAAACAGTTGATTCTGAATTATCATACAATAAGCTCCCTATTTTGTCTTCCCTGCTGACATAAATACAGACCTGTCAACTCTCCCGGTTTAGCCGGGAGACTCCCGGTTTTGACTGCTTTCTCCCGGTCTCCCGGTTTTTATAATTTTTCTCCCGGGTTTTAAAGACGTCTAGCAGAAACCAATATATCTCTCGGGTTGCTATTTTCTTCTTGATTTTGTGACATCTCGTATAGCTTTTGCGCGATTTATTTGAATTTTCTAAAGGATCATGCTCAAAATGTACCGGTTTATTTTCGAATCCATGCACTAAGGGATCTAAGGGAAGATTTTTCATTCAATATTCTAATTGAACTGTCCATGTTTGTTATGTATCGTTCAAAATGGTGTCGTTTTTAACAAATTTTTTTAACGAACAAAATTTTTTTAAACAAATTTCTATGATCTCCCTGTTTTTGACCAAATCTCCCTGTTTTTTATAAGAAAAATCTAAAATCTCCAGGTTTTAAAATTTTTAGGTTGACAGGTCTGTAAATACTAGGGTATTTTGCCTCCTCTGCTAACATGAATACTTCAGTAATTTGTCTCCCCTGCTAACATGAATACTGGGGGTGGGGGTATTTTGGCAACCCCCCCTCAAGGAAACTATACCAAATCAATAAATGCTGCAAGAAAGATGAAATACTGTAATTGGTTCTATTTTTAGGTTTTGCTGGCTTAATCGGAGCGTGTGCCTATGGAATATACGGCTATAGAAACAGAGGACCAATGTCCACAAGTAGATACTTAATGAGACTAAGGGTAATAGCCCAAAGTTGTGTGGTTGGAGCCATTCTGGTTGGAGTTGGATATGCGGCATTCTCAGAAAAGCAAGAAGAGAAAAAGAGGAGTTGAACTAGAACATGATTAAATTAGTGATAGTCCAAATTTTTATTTAATAGCTCAGCTAGGAATATTACCTTTTAAGGAGAGCCCTGAATGAAAGGGAAATCCAGGCAATAGATTTACATAGAAGAGTGTTCTGAGGTGTGTCATATAACTCTGATACAATTATGGTGGGAAATAAATCGGTTTCAAATAGTAAATGAGACTCAATCAATGTCTTTTACTCATTATTTGAGTTAAGTTCCACTGTGTAAGTTTTCCTTATCACTAACAATTCCTCAGTAAAAGTTGTCTAAATTAACCCACTATATGATATATATTAGAAAATTTGTCACACCCCTGCTGTTTGTATAGTATTATGTAAATATATGACTAAGTGTTGATTGAAGGTAATTTATTAGAACTGTTTGGTGAGAAGAAACTTAGAGGCAAAACAAAAGACTAGCCTTTTCACTATATCGGGTCACCTACATAGATTAAAACTTGGACAGCTCTTTATCAAATTTTCATGGTCACCACAAACCCAGGTTGAATATGCACTGGTTGAATCATGCTATTTAATCAGAAAATGATTTGCATCAAAATTCATCTAGGTATGGTGTTTGAACTAGCCCACATGTAATCCAAAAGGTACCCGGGTCAATACCGACCCCGGCTAGGTCTCTCTTAAAAAGTGTTTCTTCTCATTCTATTCTGTGTCGGTGGAAGGCTGCTTAAGTGCACCAATAGGACCTTCACAGATAATAAAATCAATAGTTTGATTCATTAAATGGAAAGAATGAAATAAGTTCTCTAGTGTATTTTAGCAAAGATAATTTTTAGCAATTCCAGTTTAACTGGTCATAGTACACAGTACAAGCTGTTTTAATAGTCTAGCATGTGTATCGATGATCAATATTTATTAAACTTTAAACATCATACAGAAAAGTCTGCCTGTGTCCATTTGTGTTATACCCTTTTCAGGCCTCAGAGATTTCCTATTAGTATCAGCAAGGGGGAAAATGTTCTGGCCAATCAGGGCATTTGTTTACTAATAATTCATCCAATCAAATCACTGAAAAGACAATAGATTTCGAGGATTCAACAGCTTAAGTGCTGTGAAAATGGTGGAACTTTTGCCACAGCTTTCAGGTTGTTCAACCATTTTCACGACATTTGAGCTGTTCAATCTTCAAAATCTATTGTCTTTTCAGCGATCTGATTGGATGAATTCTTAGTCAAAAAATGCCCTTGTTGGTCAAAAATATTTTTCCAACTTGCTTGCTATCAGTATTAAAAAGGGGTTATTCTTCTATTTTTTTATTCCTTTTTCCTCAAAAAGGCTTAGAGTTATAAGAAAACTTACAAAAGGAATGATCCTTGTAAAATAATCAATTTGAAAAATCATGATAGAAATTATGACCTTTACCCACACCTGAATTCATTAAAATACAAAAATTTATAAACATATTTGAAAATACTAAAACATGCATCTAAGCCATCACCACCATTGTTCAAAATGGATGTCAGCCTTTTGGACACCACTATCGACCAAATAGTGTTGAATGCTCTTGATCATTGGAGGTGGGCCACAAAGGAAACAGTTTAATCCATTCTCATTCTTGAGTTTGTTTACAGCAATGGATACATCTTTATAATCAATTCTTCTACCTATGGACAGATGGAGTTAAGATTAGACATTCACAGGCTTCTCATCCAGTTGCAACAACCCCCTCCTATGAACATTTGTGAGAAGAGAGTGAAAAGTTGCACTGGTAGCCTTCCCTCTGCCTCCATCCATTCCAAATTCTTATTTCAAGAATTAGTTCTGTGATTACAGTATTTCCCTCCAGATCTTAGAAGTCAGAGGAGGTCAGTGAAAAACAAGACCCGTAAGTGCTAATTCATGTTAAAGCCATAGAATTCCAGCTTACCTTCAATGCCATTTTCCTTTGAAATTTGATTGCCTTTTGTGACGTGATATACACAGTTGACATTCTCATTCTTGTTGGAAATTGAATCCAGCTTTTCCTAAAGGAAAAAGGCGTATCAAAAATTGGTTTGCTTTTCTATAGGCAGGGGATTTACATTTAGAGAATTTGACTTGTTTGCATGAAGCATGGGAAAGAACCAAGCACGACTCGAACCCATGAATCCCATGAGTATCAGAATTTCTTGCTTGCCAAGATTCACAGATACGTTAAGTTGTGATTGTGTCTTCAATAAGGCAAAAGTACCTTGAAAATGAGCTCATCATCTGTGCTTGATGAGTACAATAGCATTGTCTTGCCATAACTGTTTTGATCACCACTGACTCTGCGCGAGTCTTCTATGTCTTGTAATATTGAGAAGATGGGGTTTATTCCAATACCGCCAGCTATCAAAAGTGTGTTTTTGTGCTTCATGCTTTCTGGGTCCCAAATGCAATCACCTCCGACCTTTAAAAACACCTCATCACCAACCTTGCCCTGGAAGAAATGTCCACAAATTTTCGTAAGAGAAATACTCATGAAAATATGATCACAAACTGCGAGAAGCAATAAAAAAACGAAAACATGACAGTGTAGATTACCTTACCTTATTGCATACCCAATCAGCCGGAGGATGTGAGCTTACTTTAACAGCTAGATCTAACATTCTGGACTCATTCAGAAGAGCAGGGCTGGAACACATTGAAAATCCACCAACAGTGGCCAAGGATGGGACAATGAAGTCGACCCTGAAAAACGATAGTGTATCAATCACATCAGCGGGTTGTAAGGTATCACATATGAGATACAGCAAGCTATACACTCAATAGCTCTACAAGGATAAACATATTTCATTTTTTTGAGCTAATAGCAGTAACAATTCATGGATTACTTTTTAAAGATGCTTAATACATTGAAAGAGCCACTAATCATAACGCAATACTCTACACAAAAGAAACAAAATACCCGTAAACACCTTAAAAATGATCCAGAAATGACCAATGATGTACTTTGGCTTCCTCCTTTTGAAATATCGTGCCTCTGAAAGGCTTAGTGTGACGGTGAAAACTACACAAATTCATTGCCAAAGCTATTGATTGCAGCTAGGTACTTTTTATCAATCTTAAAAAATTAACAACACCATTCTTCTTTAGAGCGATTTATCTTGCTGATGGATACGATTTTTTTTGGGCTTTGAATTTAATAAGAAAGCCAAATAATACTTTTTCGAAACTCAGTTTGCCATAAAACACATAATCTCATCCGGAAAAATAAAGCAAGATTGATACCGCAGGGTGTAGCTTTAATAGGAATTAATTTTTACATTTTCCTTTCAAACTTGGCATACAACCCGACTTAGACACAAATATTAAACAGTGCTCACTTCGATTTGAAATTAGCAGACTCAGAAATGACTTAAAAATGAAAACGTGTCTTGAATAAACACCCCTGAGTCATAGGTCCGTTCATTAGAGATCTGAAAGAAAAATGTTTGTCGGAAAATTTTGATCCTAGCTCCCCTCCCCTAACAAATTTTCTATCTACGCCACTGCATACCATGCACCCTTCCTCGTGGAGAAAATGATAAAACAAATTTGCCTACCACTGTCCTGCTTTAAACGAAAAGTGTTTGTTCACCACATTCAGTCTCAATGTCTTGACGGTTGGGGATTCTTGATTTACATTCACAACCAACGCATTTGATAATATCTGAAATGTTAGAGATTGAGGGTAATGTTAGAGATTGAGGGTGTAAAAATCAGTCAGTTTCATATTGATATAAAATACAGCAAAAAAGAAATTAAAATCACAACAAATTTGGAATCAAGTAATTTGAAATGATTTAGGGTGAAATTAGAAGAATCAGAGGTCATGCACATATATAGAGGTGGTGGGTTTTGGTGGTGGGATTTTCCTGCTTGTGTATCAGGTTATTCTTGTATTCAGCAATCCTAGAAATAACTGGCCACAGAAGAGGGTGGGGAGCTAAAGATAATGCACAGAGGCTCTTCCTCTTCATCCCTTAATCATGTCTTCTAAAAATTTAGGCGAGCATACCTTTGACCTTGATGCATCATGTGTTCTTTCAAGATGAGTTGTGGCTTTGCTTGACATCCTCCTGGAATATCTGAGGTAATACTTTCTTGATTAGCAGTTAGGCATTTTTATTGAAAATCTATATAAGAAATCAACTTTACTGATGCAACCCAATGCAATGCTGAGAGACAAAATAACCATATATTCTAAGAAACTTGGTGTAAAATGACTTTAGACTCTAGTTCAAATGTTCTTATTAAGCTGAAATTACCCACAAAAAGGGAGCAATGAGGTGTTTAGTTGCACTTTGGGGTTTCATCGGGAAAGCAAGTGTTGCGCCTAATCAAGTAACCTATCAAGTATTAAGTTTAAGAGGGTTTTTGAATTCCAATGTAAAAATAGTTTTTGAGCCTGTGATGCGCATTTACTAGAAAATGAAGTAGAAATGAGTAGAAATCGTTAGGGAACAAGTAGGTTGACATGGTAAGGATCCACTTTGTAGGGGCGGGTACCAAATAAGTCTTTCCAGCAACCACTGCCTGTTTCCTACTCGTTTCTACTTGTTTCATGTTAAAGTAACTATGGCCCATGGATGGCATGGACTTGCTTTTCACAGCACTCTGTTTAGATGCAAGGCACATTTGTGGTTCAATCTGAACCGCTACTTGCTCCTTCTCTTGGGTTGTTACTTTTAATTTAAAGAAAAATCCAGTAGTTACCAGTCTCTTACCTGCTTACGCTGCTGAAGATTGCTTTACTGCTTAGATTCTTCAAACAAGAACTGCAACTTACAGAAAATCAGATATGATGATGATTTAATATAAATCCATTTTCTTATGCCAAAAGTTCATCTGACTGTCAAGGGGTTCAACAATCAAACTTTGGTAAAAATAAATAAACTCAAGAAGCTAACACATGAGAATATTTCACAATAAAAGGTTAAGTAACAGGTAATCTATCAGAGCACCAGAATATGATCGGGGCTGCTGTTAGGTGCTGATAGTACTGGGGTAAGCTTTCAGACAGGTCCTGTTAGGTAGCCTTTACTGTCAAAATGCAACAGGGATTGCTCCTGGAAATTTGCTTGCACGCTCAAAGAAAATCTTAATTTTGCATATCAGACAAAAATTGCTAACCTTTGAAATAGTTCACCTTTTAAGCTGGGTTTTCCGCAAGACAATTTTGTCTTGTGATGCAGAGTCATGGGGGTTCACATATGTGTAATAAGTATTTGACAAGCGAAAACCATTGATGCAGCTCTTTGATGCAGCTCTTTTGCTGCAGACCAACTTGGTAGTTTGATCATTCGTACTTGTTGAAAGTTACATGAAAATTACATTACATTCTTTTACTAAATCAAAAAAGATAACCAATCAAATTTCAGCAACTGATCAAATGACAGAAAAATATTTTTTATCATTTTGAGTAGTATAAACAATTCCACCTTGAGAAACCAGCTTAATTGTACGCCATGTGACAGCCCAATCGTGACAAGTGGAGGCCACAAACTGAATTTCATGAAACTGAAACATACTTTGAAAGTGGCGGGGATTGCCGAGTGGTTAGATCACTTGACTCTTGATTAGAGGGTCCCAGATTCGAAACCACCTTCAGACCTGTCACAAAGTGCGAGGGAAGAAATAGCCAGCTCTTTGTAATTCCAGGCAAAAAGGCAAAGGAATCCAAGGCGTGGCCAGATCGAGAGCAAGGACCAGGGTTGCGCTGCTTGATTAATTCAATCTATTAATGGGCCATCTGTGCTTTGCACATAAACCAATACCTTACGAAGATAGTACGTGTATTTGCTTATCAACTATAAGCTGATCATCCAAGTCGTAGGTCCAGTATGCCATGTACAAGTACCATTCACTTTAGGTAAATTTCATTCATCACCTTTGGACTTTCAGTGGTTCAAATTAATTAGGAATGGCAAAATAACAGCTGCTGTTACCAACTGCCCTGTCACTGTCAGTTATATCAGTTATAAACCCCTTTCAATGTTTACATTTCACGCCCTTCGGTTTTATTTGTTTACTGAACAATTGGCATTGAGTTAATTGTCAAAAGGTGTAATTTTCTATTGTAGAGCTTTTTTGCATTTCAAAAGAATCTAAGTTGCCAGTCCAAAAATGTAAACATTGAAAGGGGTCTATATGAAGAGTCCAGTGTCTGGGTGTTCTCAAAACGGCTACTGGCCAAATATACTAAACCTACTATTTAGGCCTCACTCATGAAATTTTCTTTGTTATACAGTCTGTTTCTTTTAATGCGTGCGATCGCACGCGCACGCATCCACACACGCATGAGGTGAATAATGAGTGCGAAAAATCGCTCACGCATCCACACACGCATGAGGTGAATAATGAGTGCGAAAAATGAATAATGAGTGCGAAAAATCGCTCGCATGAAATTGTACTTTTCGTAGATTTTCTGAAATATTTTCAATGACTTAATGGTCATGTTGATAAATCTGTGTCTGGCAGGTTCATGACCCCAATTGTCAGATGGCACTTCTTTTGAATGGGATAATCCCATAATCACACTGTGGTTAAAGAATTTCAGCTTTCAAATCAAAATCAACTTAACACCTCGGTTCACTGGGCACTTATGATCTATTCCGAACCAAAACTCCATTTAGAATTGGCAAAAATCAAATCTATCCTCATCAACAATGGATATCCAGAAGATCTCATTTCGGCTTGCTTTCGTAATAAAATCGCAGGATTCTCGGCTGACAAAAAGATTGGTCTACAAAAGTGCCCTTGTTTATCTAAAATTGCCTTACATTGGCAACGTCTCCTTGCAATTTGAAAAACAAATTAAGAAAGCCATAACTAAGTGCTACGCCACGGTCAGCCCCAGTCTCGTCTTCTCCTATAGAAAAATAATTCCATCTATCCGCAAGGATAGGGTGCCTACCACACAAAACAGCCTTAAGTATATGAATACTTGTGCTGGTGTGATGCCAGGTACGTAGGTCACACAACTCAGCGGTTATGTGATAGGGTTAAACAACACGTGCCGCCTAGCATATGCCAAAAAACTGTGCCGCAACGAGAACCACCATCTCGCGCCTCAAAACCAAAAAGATCACTAAAACATGACTCTGCTATAGGTCAACATTTGTTGGACGACCCAGAGTGTGCTAAAGCCTACAGTGAGAATTGTTTTCGAATAATTTGCAGAGCAAGATTTACATTTCACTTAGGTATTTTGGAATCAGTCAACATAAAAACCAGGGATCCCCTATTGCGTAGAAAGAAAGAGTTCGTTTTCGTCTAAGGACTCTTAAAGTAATCTATTCATTGGTCAGCTCAGTGTATCGTGGGTGTTGATCGGTTTTCCTACACTATACCAATCATTCACCTCTTTTCTGATTGGCCTATTTCGATCCACATCTGAGTATATAAATCAGTTAGGTTTCTGTTTCGTTCTCTTTCTGACGTATTGCTCTGTTGAGTGTCCGATGAAAAGCTTAAGTAATCTATGTGTTCGTTTCGCTATGTTTCCGATATTTCTGGCTATACTGAAGTTCTGTACCATCCAAAGACTGTTAAATATATTTGGTATATTGAAGATTATTTGAATTTTGGTTTAATTCGTTATCTTTGTCAATTTACCAACTAGTGTGAAACGCACGCATCACAAAAATAATGCGTGCGATTGACAACTCGCATAGCATTTTGCTCAAGAAACAGACTGGTTATATGGAAAGTTGAATCTTGGTGCACCAGATAAAGATAGATGATACGGTTGTTGTGCACCAAATGCTGTGCACCGGGTGCGAACCTAGGTGGGTCTAAAGGGGTGCCCCCGGAAAATTTTTGAATTATTAACATCTAGATTGGCGTAGAATGCATTATTTTTGCAAATATTTTGTGGACCAACCAAGGTTAAGAAATTTTGTGCACCAACAATAGGGTTTCCAGATTGTTTGTGCACCAAGCTGTGCACCAAAGACATCCTTGTGCACGGGATAATCCGGTGCACATCATTTTCTTTCCATACTGGTTTGTTACCTCCAATAAATAGTTATATATACACTTACGTATTAAAAGAATTCGAACGACGACGAGAAAATGGCGGTTTTTTGTCTCCCCCTCCCTTAGGCCCAAAAGTTTGTTGAAAGTTTTTATCCCTTCCCCAGTCTCCTTATTCAAAATTTTCGCGCCAAACTAAAAACAATTGCTCGCGTCATCCAAAGTGGTCGAGTTTAGTTCGCTGTGAGAGTTTTGAAAAGTTTTACAGGTTTAGAAAGATGATTAAGTCGGTAAACAAAATTTCAAATAAAAAATCAATGTGCACTGAAATATCAGTCATAAACTGGGGATTTTTCAGAAGAAATCTCAACAAATAATGGCTTAAACGAATGCTGGTGAGTTTGCAATTCAGAATTTTAATTTAAAGTTCGGGAATCCTTCGTTAAGTCGAGGGATGAAAGAAATAAACTCGGGGCCGTTGAGGATGAATGCGAAATTTAAAACTTTGATTTCTGAACCAAGAAAGCAAATTGTGTTTATTTGGTAAATGTCTGAATGAATGCGGTCCAAAATGTTATGATTAAGGGTCCGTTTCCTATGCTTTAAATCTATATTAAAGTTTTCAGAAATTCTGTTGCAAAACCGATTTATCTTAACTGTTTTGTACTTTTATTCAAAATCTAATTTATTTTGATAAAGCCTCTCGTCCGTTTTCATAGCTTTGCTTAGGTTTTTACATGGCATCTCAATACTCAAATTATTCTAAAATAACATCATTTTGAAACTTATTTCTTACTGCATATGATGAAATGCAAATAAAGACAAAAAAGCCCGAGATTCCCTCCAAATTTGAAACTTTTTATTCATGTACCCCTTCTCTATTTGAGTTTTTCAATTTATCAACGGTCGCTGAAAATGTAGGCCTGAAATGAATTAAAGACTTGATAATCTCATTTTAATTGTTGTTAAAAGAAAGCTAAGGTCCATTGCTTTCATTTTATCCAAAAAATATCACCCTTGTATCAAGTAAAGTAGTCATAAATTGCTTCTTAAATCTGGGCCTAATTTGAGTTCAGGACGTTTCGGTTGTAATTTTAACCTCCTCGTTCGAATTCTTTTAATACTGGAGTGTATATCTTTTAACCATTTACTATTTACTCATCATCTTTACACTGATCATCGATCATAGTCCCATGCCCACATCGCTGATTCACTACTATATTACCTATCCTACCTACCAATTTCCTTACCGTGACGCAGCAGTATGCATAATAGTGTTGATGATAGATGAAGATTTTTCTTGGACTTTGTTCAGTTCACGGAGGCCTTCAACGATATTTGAATTATGTAATGCAGTGACGGGTTCGCGCTATATTTTTTAAGTATTAAAAACCTCGTTTCAATATCCAGCCTCTTTTTGCTTTATTCTGCTCGCTCTTCATTTTCAACAGCAACAACATCGAAGGAGGAAGGCACATTCAAAGGCCAAGGCCAAGTGCGAAGAAGAAACCGCGACAAAACTGGGCTTCTGGCCGCGTGCCCAACTTCCAGTCTTTGTCGTCTTTGTTATTTTACAAGGTATCTAGGCCTTGTTCTACTTTTCGGTTACAGAACTTTCATAAAATTACCGCAATGTTTGTTTTAGCTTATTTTTCGAAAATAGAACGTGTGTGTGTGGTGGTGGGTGGGGTGGTTGGGGGGCCCAGGCACCTATATATAGGCACCTTACAACAGAAAGTGTAAAATAAAAGATTGCATTGAAGCACACACAAACAAATATGTGCACTCTTTTTTCCGTGATTATTCTTCCCAGCACAGAATCCCACAGTCTTATGGTTTATTGTCCAGCATTTTTGTAAATGAACTCCAACAAACGCCAAACAATAGCAACCTCAATGTCAGCAGCCACATGCGTCCATAGTAAATAATGAATGCAGCGTATATGAAGTACCATTGAAAATTCTGTATATTTAGAAATGAGATTTCAACTATTAACTTGTTATCAAGTGAAACTACTTGATGAATAGGTAAAGCCCGTAAGCTCATTTATGAACATCTCAATTTACAATGGTACTTCATGTCCAATATTTTGAACATTTTACATGCATACCATACCCCAACACCAAACCCAAAATAATCCTTCTTGACATATGACTCTCAAAGTCAAAGTACAATGATAATCCTAGACTTGTGTTAGCAAAATTAAGAAATCAGCTACTTTCCATGCATTGTGTCTGGTGAATAAACACATCCTTCATTCTTGTACAGGCAAATGAAAAACTCAAATAAATACCGTATATTAAGTAAACAAGGAAACTGATGGTGTGAAATGTAGACCTTGCAAAAACATTTAGTCAGGCCATGTTTCAGCTAATTACTTGACCAATAAATTCCGATGAGTGTGACCAGGCTCAAGGTATTAAGTTGATCCTTGTTTATGATTTGCTTATTCTGTTTTTCAGATGTAAAAATGAAGAGTTATTTCCTTCCGGCTCAGGTCCTACTCTGGAGCTTACCATTCCTAAGAAATTCAGAATGCTCCCTTGGAGATAGATCAGTAAGATTTCAGCAATGTCTATTCTCAAAAAACCATCTCTGCCGTGAAGAGGAGCATGTTCATCTTCAATACCCAGCTGTACTCCCTGTTCATTTAAAATTCCTTGGTTGGAGCTGCATGGACGAACTCAAATACCTCTGCATGCACGATGTAACACATGAGCGCCTTGAAGCTGACTTCCCTGTTTTACAATATTACGGAAAGGTAAAATGCTTTTTTGAATTCATTTGAGAATACTATAAGTTGGGAAAAGTTATCATTCATGAACATTTTCACTTGATACCCAATGAAAATACAAAATAAAAAAAAAGTTTTAACAAAAAGCAATGCGAAGTAAATCCCAGCTGTGTTTTAGCCATACAACTTCCCATAATGCAAGCCTTTTCGTTTGACCAGAGCAATCAATCTCAGCTCTTACCAGCACTCTGGTGAAGTTAACAATAGAGCCTGTGAACAAAACGACCAGACAGGGTCTATTACTACTTGGTTTCTTTTTCTCTATTAAAAAACCCTAAAAACATTTGTTGAAGTCAAATGGAAATAGATAAATTCCCAAAATATGATCTAACTTATATATTCTGAATTGTAAGGACATTTGGCAATTAGCTGATTTGCAAGTAATTTTTTCTAGATTTATCAGTGACGTTTTTAGGTGGGGCATTTCATATAGACAATAATGAAAAAGGAAAAATGAAAAATAGAAAGTAAGGAAAACTTAAAATTTGTTCAAGTCATAGAGTTAAGGCCTCGTATTCTCTAAAATTGCCACTGCATTTGATAACGGCAAAACTTTTGATTGTTTGTTTTTAGTGGCCGTTTGTGAGATTATATGGGATCCAGGAACCGGCATCAACTTTATTCTCCGTAGCAAATATGGCAGCACATCTTCTCGGCTGGATGAAGTTTTCTGCCGCAGCGTCTCATCATTACAAATTCTACAATTCATCAAAGTTATATCTAATAGTAAGTTTAAGTTATTCACTTAAGACTACATTTTAATACTAAACTATGAGGGTGATTACCCTCGCCAACTCTCTCGCAAAATCATGTTTTGGTGTTACTACGAACCCAAACAAACGTATTGTACTTGAGCACATCATACCAATCAATGATTAAAATTAGGAAATCATATCATCCTCTAGCCTGTGTACATACTCAACTGGTTTGTGTTTTTGAAAAATTGAGGTGAATAGAAATTTTGAGGTTTCTCTCCAGTAGAGAATGTATGGGTAAAGTAGAGGTACTACTGGAGAGAAACCTCAAAATTTCCCTTCACCTCATCTTTTTCCGCCCACAGTCGTTTATTTTTCACGAAAAGGCAGGTGAAACAGTTACTAACCCTATCTTACAAGGTTATTTGGGATATTTTCATTGATACCCCATGGAATATTTAGTGTAGTGGGTTGGTGGTTTGCAGTAGCAGGGGAAGTTTCTTTGTATTGGATAGATACCCCTTAGTAGTTTTGGGGTTATGTATTCACTAATAAGCAGGGATATTTTGAGTGTTGCGGCTCAAGATCCCTTTCTCAGTTTTTGCATATACAGATTTATGTGTTTCAGCTGAATGAAACCTCAAACCCATGAATGTGATTCTAAAATTACCTGAAGCAGCAAATTTCAAAAATCCTTGATAATCTTGTTTTTCCAGGTCAGCGTAAATGCATGGATATGGTCTACAGTGTTTCATTCCAGGGATCTTGTGTTCACAGAGGTTAGCTTTAATTCATCTAATGTGTTAGTTTTTTATCTTTATTGTTAATTATTTTTTTTATAAAAAACCACTGCTAAAACCGTCAAGGTTTCGATAAAAATCTTGTTCAATGCTCATACAGTACTAATTGAGTTTTGCACAATAATTTACTCAAGGTGTTTACAAATATTTTCATCAAAGCTTTACAGGTTTAAGTAGTTGTGCTTTGATAAATGAATAAAAACAGTTTTTATGCATTTTGCTTTAGGTTTTTTTTGAATGGCAGATTTGTAACTAAATTCATTTCCTAAATGATTGTATACATGCTAACTGTATTATCAGGCCCGTCGGAAGCGGGGGGGCTGGGGGGGCTTTAGCCCCCTCAATAATTCTCCCAAGTAAGATATTTGATATGGCTTTGATATAGCCCCCCCCCAATCGAGAAATGCTTCCGACGGGCCTGATTATGCAGTTTGAGAAAATAGAGCCTAGTATTCCTGATTTTACAGTGTGTAAGAAAGAGGGTCCTGGGTTCGATATCACCTTCAGACCTGTGTCACAAAGTGCGAGGAGACAATATCCCAGCTCTGTGTAATTCTAGGTTAAAATGGCAAAAGGAAACAAGAAGTGTGGTCACATGCAAAGGAAGTACTAGGGTCACACTGCTTGATCATTCTACCCTTTTGGTGGGCCCTTTGTAATTTGCACTTAAACCAATACTTTATGAAGATAGAAAGTGTATTTGCCTATCAACTATCAACAAGAGAGGCATCATAATGAAATGAAAAAAAAGGAAAAGTCAAGAACTAAATGATTGAAAAGCTGGGGGTCTAAAAATTAGGTGGTGAAATAACGACTTTATAAGAAGATGCATTTTGGCACGTTGGAAAGGATGTTTTCCGTAATTTAACAATCATCATATTTTATGTTTTAGAGAATGGACTATTTCTCTGCAACGTTTTTGGTGCTTAACTCCATTCTATTTTGCTTTAAAAGGTAGTGTTGCATCTTAATATAATAGATCTTTGAATGTTCATCTTAGCTAAGACATCTTATAATATAAGATGTGACATCTTTCACTGTTATATTTTATAATTTCAATAAGGGTGAATTTACTCTAAGATATTTGACATCACTACCTTTTTCTGTTGTTTTTGAGAGAAGTTTAGCCATCAAAAGTTATTGCTCTCTCCTAAAATTCAAACAGGGCACAATACCCTGCATGCTTTGCAGATAATGTATCTGCTCCTTTAGGGCAGTCTTTGAAAGATGTATTCTGATACACTATGTGTGGTATCTTTTGCCATCTTTCCCATTATCTTTACGATTTTCTTTATCTAATAATTTGTGATTCTTTTTTCATTTTTTCCAGAATTATTGGCGATCCGCAGAAACCTGTGTGAGTAAACCCTAATCTGATGCTGCATTCACTGACAGTGTTCGAAATGTTTCACCTTTTTGACTTACATTAATTAATCATTTTATATGATATTGATTAGTGGTTTGGTATCTGTTTTTTTCAGATGTTATATTTTTGAAGTGATGGTCATTGCAGTTTTCAGTTTTCATATCTATTGGATGGCATTTGTTAGATTTGACTATGGTTATAACATGAAGTTCAATGTTGGTATTGGTGAGGTTCTTTGATAGTTGATGTTGCCATTTTCAATTGACTTGATTTTTTTCCTTACTTCGAATAGAGAAAAGAGGTACTAACGCAAATTTTCCATGATCCTATTGTCCTTAAAATAATTGGTAAACATTTACTGAGCTCATGCTGCTCAAAAATGCATTCCCTTTATTTCCACCCCTATAGAAACAAAGAAATCAGGCTTTGAAGACAGTAAAACAGTTCTGCACAAAAAAGAGATTTTTTGTTTCAGCTGCAATAGTTGCCGATGATTTTACCATATCCCCTGTTTTATACCCTAAACTAGCTATATTTGGCAACTTTATGTTGTTCAATTTGTACCCATTATTTACAACCCACTTACACTTACTTTTGTTTTAAGTTAGTTTTCTCCAAGTTTTTGCCACCCCTCCGTAAACCACACCACTGAGAGTAAAATAAAAATACATTTTAAGGGTTGATTTTTTATCCAGCAGTATTTGGTAGATATTCAGATTAAGCCAAGGATTCTAGTGTCTCTCAATAGGGTTAAGTCTAGACAGTTAGTTCATTGTTTGTCAAATCACCCTATTTTGTTGTAGGTGCAATTAATTTGGTAATGTGGCTTACTTGGTGTGCTCTGGTGAGTTTAAGACATAAACATAGATTTGTTGATGTTTTATTGTCAAAAATGTGCTACATGTAGATGTGTTTGTTGCAAGATTTTAATATGAAAATGATCAGCTTAGATGTATGCGCCTATGATTCTCTTGTGAGTTAATGAGGCTGCCACGTGATGTGAAAATAGCTTGCTCTTATATTTCTGTTTTTGAGCCTTTTTAGTACTTTCAATTTTTCTGGTTTTCTTATAATTTAGGGTTTTTGTGACTATTTCTTCAATACAGAAACGTAAAGAAAGACCTTACACGTGGAAGTGTGCCCTAATCAACATCGCAACGTTTACATTTCTTGGACTAGAGGTAAGTTGCTTTTTCTTCTGGTTATCTGTCATGGTTTGTAATCAAAATTTCGAAAAATATGTTAAGTTATCCGGGGCTTCTCTACCTAGCGCTTCCATTGAGTACACTTTTTCATTAGAATACTCTACGTTTTTCTGTGCCTCGAATTTCCTCTTCTATAAAAAACCATTCCATGGAAAAATTACACATCTCCCATTATTGTTTTTACCGAACTGATCGCACACACACTCACAAACAGGGTATGTATTCCGGCCATTTTTCCTGCTAGGGGGGGTTGACCAGGCCATGGATTTGTCTCCTCCAAGTCTCTATTGCTTGCCGTCTCCTTCTCCAACCCAACAGCAGCTTCAATGTCATTCTCAACCACATTCATACCTACCTAGTTGTTATTTGTCGATGTTTTCTTCTTAGTTATTTGATTTTCCTCCTATTTGGTGGATATTTGATGCGCACTCACTGTGGCACTTATCCACAGTTCCTTTGGGCTATTTCTGGTACAGGTAAATTCAAATTAAACTATTATTTTGCCTCTGCTTTGAATATGTTTGCATTTATTTATTCTATTATTTTAAATTATTTTTTTATTCATCTATTCTATCTCTTTTACCGCAAATTATTAAATTCATGTTAAACATTTTTGAATATTTTTCAGCTTCCTTATCGACGATCAAAAGTTTGAAATTGCTCAAGAAATAAAAAAACAAAAGATACTTTGACATTTTATAAGATATTTCTAATAATAGTAGGAAGGACAAGGGTTAATACTGTATTATTTTAATTTTCCTTATGATTTTTGTATGATTTTAGTAATTTTTCTAATACAATAATTGGAAATTTGATTTTATAATGAATATATTTTGACATTTCAAAAAAATTAGGGGTGTATCTGGTACAAATAAGTGTGAAATTAGTATTTATCCATAATATAAATTTAATGTTTGCTTCAAAGATAGATATTATTGGGTTTTTCAGTTCTTATGTATTTTACTTCAAGCCTATCTTTTCTTACTTAATATTCCTTTAGATCTTTGATCCATGGATAAACTCGAGAATCCTATAAAATATTGTAGACAATATTTAGATATTGTCAAATTATTTTGATTTCAAATAAAGATTGGAAGGTTTAAAGAGTTTAGTTAGGTTTATGTATGACTTTACCTGAGGAATAGGGAGCTCGGTAATGCAAGGAATCGAGTTCAGAATTTTGATAAGCACAGCTCAAATTTCGAGAAATGCATAGAGTAAGACAATTTTATCCATTTCGGCTGTGAGCGTAGTACAACAAGCCTTCGCTATTCTACGGAAAGTTTTTTGGACCTCACATAGTTCTGGGTGAATAATAAATATTATTGAGAATTTTTTTTGAATAAAAATCCATCTTTTTAGGTTAACCCAATGAAAAAAATTCTAGTGGTGAAACTTGTACATAAAACTAGGCTAGTAAGATTTGGAATTCTGACAAAGGGAATCTTATGAAAAATAGGATTACAATAAATCCAGCGTTTTAGATTTTTGCAAAAGCATTATACTACTTTGAAGACTAGTGATTGACATTGAGCCTAATCATAATTGAATTCAGCACACATTCAATAGAACCCCAATGTCAGAGCTTTTCTGTGAACATGCTGGCCATCCCTTATCATGCCAATGTACCATGCTCAGGGCACGATAGAAAGAGTACCACATCATTTAGTAATATAAGGTCCTAGTTTAGACAACAACTTGACTCTAAATCTGAAGCTTGGTGCTGAAGAACCCATGCTGTAGATAATCTTTTACACTAAGTAGCTGGCGTAAAGTGGAGGCTACTGCACCTGTATCACGATGTGCACCTTTGCACTGTTTGTACCAGGCCCTTAGTGCTAGAATTCTAAAACAATGTGGGCATGAAACCCTTTCAAAATGGAGCATCAAACTTCAGTGCAGGTATTGCTTAATGGGCAGGAGTGGCCCTCTTAGTTGAATCAGTAGTGGAATTTTGGCATCTTTCATGTGTTTTCACAGGTAGCCTCAAAAATTGCTTGAGTAAACAAATCTTTATTGACCTAATATGAATGGTGTAGATATTAATAATATATTTAGAAGCATTTTGTAGAATGAAACATATGTAAATGGCACGCAAACGAACAGTTGTTATTAGTAAACACAATATTATCCTCACACAAATTGATGGAACCATTTCTTAGAACCATATTAGTTTTAAAAATACTTCTCAGCAATAAGGCAAAAAACATCTTTCAAAGTTTGTTTAAAAAGGGCACAACATTTTGATGACAAATATGAACATAATTAGACAGTTGCACATAGACAAAGACTCTTTATCCTTTTTAAGTTTTCTAGTGATGGTTACGCTTACGAAAAGGGACGTCACATTCCCTTAGTATACTGCCCCCAAGGGTTCACATTCTTTATCACAAATAAAATACTTCAAGTGAAAAGTAAAGATGTACTTTATGTTCTACACTCTGAGTGTTTCATCACTATTTTGGTCAAAAATTGGATATTTTCAGGAAAAGCCGCAAAGATTTTCACATTTTCATGCCAAAATAACCCAAAGCAGATGCTGAATTTTTCAATTTCAGTTAACATAATTGTAATGGAAACTGCATTTCTGCTTTAACTATACCTAAGAAGATGTGTTTGGAGCTTTTTGCTATATGCTCCTTGTAAGTGTATCCATCGAGGTAAGTGTATAGGTTTGCTAGCATGAAGTCATATGTAAAATAAACCCCCTTAAATAAATCTAATTGATTCAGTTAGGAATTGAAGGGTCTTGTGTCAGAAAATATGATTCAGAATTATAATATTTTCAATTAGAAATAGAGCAATTAGAAATGTAGGACACTATCTCATTTTGAAAACCGGCAAAAAATTAAAGTAGCAAGCATCAATTCTTAAAACTATTCTTCCAAACATCAGAAAACATGGGGCAAAGAGTTAATACCCTGTAATGACATGCAGACCCCTTTTTTGACTCTAACCTTTCATTCCTAAACAGTCTGAGAAAGATAGAATGTAGCCCTGATAGGATTTCTCAAGGAGCAAGGGTAGGCCCTTGAACCTTGTTGCATGATACCTATTAAATTTAGGTATCTGATATTTCTACTTTGCAAATTCTTTGTTTGCTTTAGTAACATTGATAAATCCAAACTTAGTTAAAAATCTAGTAAAAATATAAACAATTCTCTAACTGTTCAAAAGCCCTGAGGGTTTTGCCAAATTTGTCATTCACTAATTTTGTCAGTTGATCGGTTCTTGCTGTTTAAATCTTTCCATGGGTCTTCCAGCATTGATTCTTTAAAGTATTTGTGAACATTAAATCCTGAGTATTTATGTCCCATCATCTACAAGAGAGCACAGTTTTTGTGTATTACGGAATCAAAATGTGAAGGAAATTATTATGGTATGTTACTGTAGGACCATGCAGTGTGTGTGGCTTGTATGCATCAGAAGGGGTATAAATTTTGAAGTTTGACTGAAAACAAAACCCGTAGTACGTACTCCTATGGTCTTACATACTCAACAAAAGCTCCACTCAGAACAATACAAAATTACATTCACCATTGGCAAAATTCCCAGCTGGTATTTATTGCTACAAACACGGGAACAGATACTGTTGAATAGCATTGTCAGATGCAAGCTTTAATTCTCTTTGTTTGTGGAAAATCTGCAATCCTATAACAGGTCCAGGGTTAAATACTTAGTTATTCTGGACGAAGCTGATAAGAAATACATATTACCAAATTTTCGAAATGAGAAAGAATTCCTAGCTTTTGGAACTTTTAGAAGAGATTGGAAAACCCCTGATTTTTATGATGAAGATTCTTTTAATACCTTGTTAGAATTGGGCTGATGGGTGTTCCAGTTTTTCTGCTGACCGAAATTTTGCTGAAAACGAAAAGGCCGAGGCACCTGGCGGGGTGATCTAAACTCCACTTGACGAGCGTTTTGGCCTTCACATGCAGTGTACCTATTAGGCCGGCCGGTGAACCCTGGCTGGCCTACAGGATAAGACTGACTACAATCGTTCATGGATCCTTCGTTGTGTACCCTTTGTCTGCTGTTGAAATCTTGTCGAAAAGCGGGGTGCATTTGTTCGGTTGGCCTAAAACTAGCAAACGAGTTGTCGGTCCTAGGCCTTGCATACAAATTTCCCGGCCTATTATTTCCATAATCGTAAGGTGCTCTGAAATTCTGCTGCCTATTATAGCTATTGTTCGGTCTTTGGTTGTGTCTCCAAGGTTGATCATTCATAATGAACAGGTCTAAGTTCAGAAAATATTCTAGTTTGAATTAAAAGTTAAGCGAAGCTTTGTGGTTTCGAAAAAGGCCGAAACTTGATTTTCCTTGTTGTTGGCTAGGCCTATTGACACGAGTCTTGGCGCATCATATTTCACGCAATGCATCATAGGACTGTGCCCCCTAGCAACGCATGGCTACCAAAATCAACCTTCATACCCTGGCGCTACTGCACCAGAACAGTACGCTGCAGTAGCAGCAGCTATGAAGATTTCTAGGCTCAGGGAAACTCGAGATAAGTTCGAAGGGAAGTCGACTGGTCAACTGGCTCCCCGAGCTACAATAATGCAAAAAATGTATTAAATGACAGAAATGGCAAATTGATTCGCTACGTTGGATAAACCACTATAGCAACTTCCCACACATAAGAATTCCTACTAGAAAAACATTACCCCCTAATATATGATTGAAGTCATATCAATTAGGAAACGAGTTTCGCTGAAAGCTGAATTAATATCAATGTATTACTTTTTCAGTAGCTACCTGTCCAACTAAGTACTAAGGGTGTTTTCCTTTTTGATCTTTCCCATCATTGGAAGGTCAAATTTTCCATGATTAAAATTTCTGCTTTTTTTCGTAGTCTAATGTATTTTTCATCTGCTATTGTATGATGAATAATTTTTCAAATTAAGTGAAACTGGAATTTTCAGGCTCCAAAATGTCTTAGGGCAGAGGCATCAAACAAGAGGTACAGCCAACAACTCAAACAAATGTTTACCTCTTCTAGTATCAAGGAACTTCCACAAGTTTTCTTTCCTCCCAAGGACCTTAATTGATTGGAACTCACTTCCAGGATACGTGCGACAATCAATCAATAGTAAGGCACTTAAAGATTTTCTTAGAAAACTCGGATTTTCAATTCAGTTGTATAACTTCTATTTTTCTTATCACTTAGTGCCTTTCCGTTGTCTGCAAGAGTTGCCCTTCAATTCTGGTGACTGTCCCTTTATACGCCAATTTCCCTTCTGACTCATGTCCTTCCAATGGTCATGGCACATATTCGTGCTGACTCTTGCGTATAATTCAACAGCCTTCATAAGTGCGATGCCAGATTTTTGATATTGATGTAGATAGGACACATTCGAAATTTTGCTCGACGTTGGTGCACAAATTAAATGTTTAAAGAATTTAAACGTGAGTTCCTTCAAAACCCTTTGACAGATTTTCTGGAAATTTTCACTGACATTTGTGTCAATACTAAAATATACTAAGGTCTTAAAAAATCAATATAAGAATAATATTATCTCTATTGCGATTGCGTTATCAATGCCGCATCATAGTGCTCGATGTACGAACGTACAGAGCAATATAGAATAGAAACAAGAAAGGAGACTTGCTCTCTGTTACTTAAAGTTTCATGCTTACGCAATCATCAGACAGACTATTATCTATATTCAGACTATTATAATAGTCTGTCTGATGATCGCGTAAGCATGAAACTTTAAGTAACAGACAGCCAGTCTCCTTTCTTGTTTCTATTCTAAGAATAAGATTATAAATTTGATTACACTCTTTTTTATATAAGAGCCAGTAAATTTGATTTGAAGCTGGCTGTTTTTAGATCTTCTGCAATTTTCAGGCTGAAATATTCTTAAATTATTCTTTGGATGGTATAAAACTTCAATATAGGCAGAAATATCGGAATCATAGCAAAACGAACACATAGATTATAGATTTAGATTATAGCTTTTCGTCTGAAACCCAACAGAGTAATACGTCAGAAAGAGAACGAAACAGAAACCTAACTGATTTATACACCGATTTGGATCGAAATAGGCCAATCAGAAAAGAGGTGAATGAATCATTTCGATATTTCCGATTGGCTATCTTAAATCATTCTTACCTTTACAGTGCTTTGCTATCATTTGTGTTGAATTGTCACATATTTTTTACTTTCCTGTCCTGTCTGACACACAAGGGTGTCACCAATTTTCATGTTTTATGTTTATCTCTTAGTCTCGAGGTTATTTCTTTTTATTATATCTTGATCCAAAAATGGCCAGCTTCAGCTTGTTCTTAGGTTGTTCTTAACTTGTGGCAAAATTCCAGGCTCGTGTTCTTATAAAATTGTTCTTATTTAAAAAAGAGAGTGTAACGTTTCTTTTCAAGAGGTAGAAAAAAGGCCGAAAAATAAAGTTTTGAACAATGAATAAAAACTACTTGCTAAGACAAAATATTCTATAGCCTCAGCTAAACCTTGTATAACAGAAGATTTTCAGACTCCATTGCTTTGAAATTTACCAAAAAACTAGAGATCTGTTTCGCACACAGCGTTTAACAAGACAAGGAAGAGAAAGGAAAGTTATTCCACAGGCTTTTCATCATAATGTCAGTTTTAACGACAAAATGTTAGAAAAAGTTCGAATAATAAAACAGTTCATGGATTGTAATAACGAAAGTGCCAAATGCAAATAGAATTTTACTAGCATCATAAGAACAAGCAGATCAGAATTACCCCAAAAATATCCAGTGAGTATATAACAGTAAGTACAAAAATATCCAGTGAGTATTATGTCAATTGTGACTAAAATTGAGCTTGTAGATTTTGATACATTGTCAAGTGGTCCATCCTACCATGCTGTGTTTGGTCGAATTCAAGCAAATCAGTGACTTATATTTATGTTTATTTGGAGGTTGTTATCATGTCTTCTCCCAATCGAGTTTAAGATCAAATTCAGCTTAGAACATTACTATTTGATTACATTCAACGCAGGCCCCTCGCTATAGAAAATTTTCAACTATCCAAAATGGCTTTCTAATTTCCCAGTATAACTGCCAAGTGCATCAGTTTTAATGAATCTGTGCAAAGTTGCAGTCACACACAGCTAGCTTTACATAGAAATGTAATTTGACAAAATAATGATAATATGAATTATTTAATATTAGAATTTACATAGTACTGAAGGACTAGCTTAAACCAACATAAGGTAACAAACTGTAAAGAGTTACATCGAGTCTGCCCACTCCTATGACAGATCATTTCTGTCAAAAAGAGCAGCAGCATACGTTGTCGAAAAACCAAACCAGGTTTTAGTTAGCATTTTAAAATGGTTGGCGGAAGATGCCATCTTTATGTTATTTATCTGGAAGTGAATTCCATATTTTGGGTCCAAGATAACTAAGAGATTTGATTCCATATTTGGTGGTATTAACATTTGTAGAGTGCTTGTTCTAAACATTACCTAATTTCGACCAAATTCGTCCAAGAGACGGTCAATGAAGACAGAGAGAAAATGCCATCTAGCACACCTGCCTTTTGAAAATAAAACATCGATGGAGGGCGTAATATTTAAGAGCTTCTTGTATGAATGAAAGTAAAAAGTAGAAGTTATCTAATTGATAGACTTTTCCCCCTTTTCCGTTCTTGTTTTAAAGGCACAGGCATCGTATAGAATATCAAAAACAAGCAGGGCATTTTTTAAGGATTTTTGAGTGGTGGGGCATTTTTCAAAAGGGCCCACACCTACAGTGGCACAGCGAGTGTGCATTGCGTGCCGTGGGCACGCACGCAATGACCTACGGTCATTGCCTTAAACAGCTGGGGGTCTAGGGGGCGCTGTAAGCCCCCCCAGCGGGTCCAGGGCAGAGCCCTGGTAGGGGTATCATCATCCCGGAAGCTCCTGAGACTTTGCCATTTCTGGGGCCTTAAAATCCCCTTAAAATTGCTAAATATCCTTGTTTCTTTTTTCGCGTATGGTAATAGAAAAATAAGAGAAAGTCCATAAATCCGACCCTTGTGTATTTGAATGAGATGAATAGCTCTTTGTCAAGTTGATTTTGAATGAGGTATTCTTATTATGCCGTAGCCTTGAAACGCTAGT
The DNA here is from genome assembly GCA_963924455.1 of Pelagia noctiluca. Classification (NCBI taxonomy): domain Eukaryota; kingdom Metazoa; phylum Cnidaria; class Scyphozoa; order Semaeostomeae; family Pelagiidae; genus Pelagia; species Pelagia noctiluca. The sequence continues at coordinate 12,354,353 of OZ004315.1, forward strand.
GTGGACTGTTGGCCTGTTAGCAGTGGCGTAGCCAGGATCCAACAATTACGGGTGGGGCGAATAAGTATGACACATAAACACTACCAGAAGAAGTGTAATGTATTATCAACCATACCCTCTAAAAAACCGATTACTTTTATCTCTAAAGCAAGGGCCACAAAATGGCCAACATTTGGGGCAAAAACATCATTTTTCTCTTCAGTGGTGGGGGAGCTGGTAGGGCCTGGTGGGACAATTCCCTCACCACTCAGTATGTTAAAAAATGCCCTGAAAACAAGTTTTTAGGATTTTTAAAATCAATTGATAATCTTAGCATTCATACCTATCTTTTATTTAGCCTTACCCCTCTGAAATTGTTTTCATTCACATCGAAATTTTGCCACCCATGCTGCAAAGGCCCTAGTGCCTGTCTCAACACAAAAAAGCTAGTTTCAGTTGTCGAGTGGAATAAAATTTTCAGTCATGTGACTTCGCCCATGTCCACACAACTAACCTCACTTCATTATTCAGTAGATAGTGGTACGCAGGTTTCAAATTTTGTTGAATAACTTCGATACATCAAATCTACGGAAATTTTGAAGCTTGTTGAATCTTTTACAGAAAAACACAACCGAGCTATTAAGGTCTTATAAAAAAGAGTGTGTTTGGATGTGATGGCTGCAATAACAGCTCGCAATGCAATGTGGGAAAATTAACAGAGGTACTTAGTACACCAAGATGGAGCAACTCAATTCAAAATGAACTTGAAACCTCCGGAGACAAGAGGCGTAGGGAGTCTGAAGAATTCTCTAATCGCTGTAAAGTCGAAACACTTGAGTTTTTGTCATCAAAACATCGAAGTTTTTGACTTTTAAGGAAACGATTTTACAAGCAATCAGTTTTTTTCAAGTTTTCAAGAAAAAGCAGGTGATGGATTTTTCAACGACTCTCAACAGCTGGGTTCTGGGTTCTGCACTTCATCGGAACTCGGAGACGAAAGACGGATCAACTTCTTCGACCAGCATAGCGAGGCTTGGGAAATAAATGCGGTACCCTACAGCTCAGAATTTGTCAAGACCTAGCCGCTATTTTGGAGAAGAAGAGGAATTTGTTGCAATCACTTCCAAGGTTAAAGCAAAATGGATCTTCATCAACATAAAAAAGGTTTGTTTTGCGGTGACGATATATTTTGGCCGCCATGTTTTCGTCGTGTCTGAAACGTAATTATTATGTTAAATTATTTAGTCCAATCAAATTCCGAGAAAGTAGGAATAATTAGCATAAATTAAGTAAATTGCTTATGCAACCGGCGTCCTTTGCGGGACGTCACTGCTGCTGAATCCTTTCAAAAATGGCTGCAAGTCGTTGGTACTTTACGAGAGAACAAATTAGGAATTCTCCTTCTGTCCGCAATGGAATAGACTATGCGAAGGAACTTGGATATAGACAGCAGTGTGCAAATTTCATTCAAGATATTGGGCAAAGACTCACAGTGTATATACCTTCCCCTTTTTGAAATTTAGAATCATAAATATTCGAGGATGCAGTTCGAATTGCACGCACTCGTTCTACACGCTGGCTTCCTTTTTCTCCTTGCCGATCCTCCCGTCTTCCAGAAACTGCTGGCGCTACCTCCATTCCTTCAGCTTCAGTTGAATGTCACAAAATTGCTCTTTGCTGGAAAGATAACAGGGCAAAGGCTTGGATTGAAATGCGTGTCGTAATTGAATGTTACATTCAACATTACAGTGCATTGTCTGGTTGGCCTAGCCTGCTGCTTTCACGAGAGCTTTGATCGACTGTTTCAGCCAATTTCTTATAATTTTCTTTGAATTGAAGACTGCCTGTTACATTTCAATCATGGAAATGTACTTCATTTCCTTCAGATTGATATTGAAATCAGTCAAATTTATGGATTTTTTGCTTCAGTTATCAAAAAAGAAAATTCAAAAAATCTAGAAAATAATTCATACAAAAGATCTATGAAATTACAGTTATTCTTCAAACTGAGGCTTATCAGGCAGATCCTTAACTGAAGTTTCAATGTTTTGAATTGGAACAAATTTCTTTAATTCAGAACCAATACTCATTCTTATTACTTTGAGCCAGTGTGTACTCGATGTGAGTAAAGTCAGATATATCAAATGTGAAAATCTAATAAAACAATAAGTTGCATACCAAGTTGCATTTTATATAGGCCCGAAGATCTTCCGCGTACAACTTGCCTTTGAACAATAGTCTATTGTTTTTTCGCCATATATCACAAAATCTTCGGCTTGGACAGAACATGGAAGGTACCCAGGGTCATATATGCTTTTTCTTTTGTTATGTCAGGCCTGTATGTAGCGAGAGGGGGCTGAAGCGCCAAAACAATTGTTTTATGTGATGAAAAGATGTGAACATATACTGATTTCTTTTGTTGATAGTTGATAGGTGATAGGCACATACCCTTACTATCTTCCGTAAGGTATGGGTTTATATGCTAAGCACAAAGGGCCCACTGAATTGGTAAACTAATCGAGCAGTGCGACCCTGGTCCTTCCTCTCGATGTGACCACACCTCGTGATTCCTTTTGCCTTTCTGCCTGGAATTACAGAGAGCTGGCTAATTCTCTCCTCACACTTTTCGACAGGTCTGAAGGTGGTTTCGAACCCGGGACCCTTTGAACAAGGGTCAAGTGATCTAACCACTCGGGCATCCCTGCCATTGTTCCCCCAATCTGTGACTCCTTCCTACGGTGCTACATTGGTGTATTGGCTTAAATGTCTGGCGTAGACTTGACATTAAGTGCATCCTTGAATTTTTGTTACAGTCATTCATATTTGAAAAAATAGGAATGCTCAACTGTTGGTTATCATGAATAAATCTATTCAACCTTTTCTGCTCCAGTTTTGTACATCCAGATGGGATCTCTTGGCCTTCAAAGTAGATAATATATTTCGATGAAGTTAATAGTTTTGCCAAAGACAACTATCAGAATTTTCCAAATACTAAACAAATTTTGCATTTCATAGGTACCATTTAAGATTTCAAATAGCAAAGAGAGCTGTTCATGGCACTCTGGTTGATTCTTTTTTGCTTGTTGAATTTAATTTTCCTGAAACTGATGGTAGATTTGCTGCAATAGATGGCCAAATTATTTAGAGAGCGCAGCTTCATGGAAAATACACAGTTTTCCGGCTAACCCATCCTTCGCCAGTAATTACTTTTCCTGGTTATCACCAGTTGCTTATTTGTTGACAACTCTTACCAAAACATTTTGATCTGACAACCTGTGAAACACATCAACCCATGATTTAACACATCTTATTTCTGCTTGAATTATTCTATCCAGCTTTAAGATTCGTGTCACCATTTACCTTTAGCATGGGATCTAAACCCTTGACCTTGTATCATAGATTTTGTAATTAGTATAAAGCCATGCTATTGATATTCAACCTTGATTGTGCCCATTCTTTCAACACGATACCTAGTTACATACCAGTCAGTTCAAAATCTTCACACAAATTATGGCGAAAGAAATTGCCAGCTTTCCCTAATTCCAGTCATGAATGCGAAGAAACTTGTGCAGTGTCACTTATCCAGAGGAAAGACCTGAGTCACATGTCTCTCATTGTTTTTGCTATCTAGTGTTTCTTAAGTGCTTAGCTCGTGAACTGTGATTCTATTTTTCTATTTTGAGGTTTAAAACTTAAATCTTTTGCAGGAATCAACTGTGCATCAACACATCCATTGTTTACATGCATCGGTTCTACATGTTCCACTCCTTCAAGGACTTCCATAGGAATGTAAGTTATCAAACTTTGATAGCCATTTTTTTAGATATTTTAGATAGCCATGTACCTGCTTTAAGATTGCAAGAACCAATGTAAAACTGTTCATGTATTATTATTTTTCAAGAAACAGTCTTCAACCTGTACCAAACCTTAGGATGCAATGGTAATCTAGTATGTTTGTGGCAGAAAACTGATATATAGACTTGAGTCTGCATCCATTGCAGATCATCACAGATTAGACTGATTAAATTTGCTGTTATTCATCAGATACTGTCTTAGATTGGGATTTGCTTTTTGATTGGTCCCAAATATTCGAAACTTGTTTTTAGTTTAACTTTTCACTCTTATTTTTCTTTACTGCCTTTTTCATAAGTCTGCAAAAAACACAGTTGCAGATCTACTGACCTGTTTCACCTATTCTGACCTGTCCTGTTCCACCTCAATGCCCGCCTCGGCTACTTGACGTCGGCAATTAGTTGCCCTCTTCTTGAGTCAAGACTATATAAAGTTTATCTATAAACAGGTTGGGTAATTTTCCCTCTCATTGGATTCTCTTTTCTTTGCCTGCTGACTGACCTCCCTCTCTGCCTTCTCACCTCTTAGTAAATGAATTATTCTTCATTGAAAATGAAGAAGTAATATCGAGATTATTTTTTTCATGTCATAAATCCCCTGTTGGTCTGATAGAAATGTTCAACTACTTCTTTGCAAAAAATATTGATCATGTTTCAATTACTTCTATAGGTCATGGCCCCTTGCTTTCTTTTTCTTGGTGCCAAAGTTGAAGAGCAACCAAGAAAATTAGAGCATGTTTTGAAAGTGGCCTACCGTTGCCTACACAAGGATTCAGACTCCCAATTAGATAATAAAAGTGATGTAAGTGAACGTCTCTATTTGTGATCTATTATTTCCTTGACTTCTTCATAAAAGAAATAAGTATTGTAGCTTGGTCACCACAACTTGAAATCAACATTTTAGGATCTAATATTACTCTCTTTGTATGGTACAAAACTTCAAAATAGTCAGAAATACCAGAAACATAGCAAAATGAACAAATGGATTGCTTAAGCTTTTTGTCTGACACTCAACCGAGAGAGAGCATCAGAAATAGAAGGAAACAAAATACCTAACAGATTTACATACCCAGATGTGGATTGAAATAGGCCAATCTACCACTATAACAATCATTCACCTCTTTTCTGATTGGCCTATTTCGATCCACATCTTTGTTTGTAAATCTGTCAGTATTTTCGTTTTATTCTCTCTCTGAGATATTACTCTGTTGCATGTCAGACAAAAAACTTAAGTAATTCATGTGTTCGTTTCACAAATATTTCTGGCCATTTTGATCTTCTATTGTATAATAACTATCATAGCATCTATACTGCAGGAAATTGAAGTTTTAAGTGTTCTTTATTCTTCTTGGAACTTTAATATAGTCCATATTTTCTAGCTACTACTCTTTCCTTTTCATATCCATTTAGAGGAACAAAAAGGCAATTTATCGATAAATCTCCATTTTTGTGATCAAAAACATTGTAGTTGATCAGCATCGGGTATAATTTTGATACTTTAAATCACACATTTATGAAGAGCTATGTTACCCTGCCCTTATCTCATGCTTTGTTTATCTTTACTTCAATGTTTTGTTTATTCTTGTTTTTAGGAATACATGCAAATGGCTCAAGATCTTATAGATAATGAAAGTATTCTTCTGCAAACTTTAGGTAATGTTCATAGAAATATGCTGATTGAATTACCCTGTGTAAATAAAGTATTATTATTATTATTATTACTATGCATCAAATCCAATGGCAAATGTTTCTTTTACGTCAGTTTTTATAATAATTCATGCAGCAGTAGGTCTATTCTCACAATATGATATTCAATGTTTGTAGGATTTGAATTGTCTGTTGAACATCCACACACATTTGTTGTGAATTGTATTCAAATGGTCAAAGGTGAGTCTCGCATTATTACAAACTTGATACTTTGCAGCGACTTTTAATACAAGGCAAAGTAGCTTCAAGCTAAGTGGGTTATCATGTAACGAAATTCATTTGAATTTCATTTCAAAGAATCAAGCACCAACTCAACATACCTTCAAATGTTGATTGTAATATCCATTCAAGATAACAGAAATAAATTTAAGATAAATAAAATAGTACTGATTATGTATACCATAGTAACAGAATAGCAAAGAAATCCTCAAGTTTTGTACTCATCAGATACAGTAGTAGACTATAATGCTACAATGGATACTCAAAGTGGAAATGCAACCTTCAGCTCATTGCAATAGTTTTCACTACCAATCCTTCTAAACTTTTTACAAGGTTTCACACTAATTTTCAAGCAGAATAATTTAAGAATGATCCTATATTTATTCAGAATAAATAGCTTTTAGAACTTTCATCAGCTCAATGTCTCAAATTTACTCATTTGTTTCAGCGGCAAAGGATTTAGCTCAGACATCATACTTTCTTGCAACAAATAGGTGAGGTTTTTTTTTAAAAGTTCTAGCAAAGAGTCAATTCGAATATCTCACAGCTCTTTGCTAGAAGAGACCAGGATTTTGCTTTGTTATCCTAAACTTCCATGCAAATGGTTAATGAGAATTTCCAACCATTTTATAATTAAGTATAGATTTGCAGCAATAAAACTTATTTGCTAGTGCCAATTGAAATGGTTTGAAATAAGACCCAAAATTGCAAAATTCGTAACATTTTACTAGCAGTGAGGTATGTTGAACAGATTGCAAGTGCCGCAAAGGAAATTAATCATTATAAATTACGTTGAACACTCTCTTGCAACTTGTATCAACACTTCTCAAAATATTTTTTAAAGTATCAATATTCATTTAAGAATTACATTAATCCAAAAGGAAAATAGTTAAATTCCTTACTGTTGATTTGATTATTTTGTGTTGTTGTACGAGTTGAGTAAATTTGAGTATCACTTTTCTTTCAGTCTTCATTTAACTACATTTTGCATTGAGCAAAAGCCAACTGTGGTTGCCTGTGTCTGCATTTATGTTGCTTGCAAATGGACTAGTTATGAGGTATGAAATGATAATTTCTTAAAACTTAACAAAACACTTTGACTAATAGTACCCCTGACTCAACCTGAGACAGCTAAGATAAGATGGCCTTCCATAGGATGCTGCATGGAAAGGATACCACTACTTGCTCAACAACCCATGAAAAATCAGCATAGACTTAACTCGGGACATGTAAATACTGATGGTGTAATTCAGACAAAGTTGACGAATTGTAGGAGGCTGGGAAAGCTAGGTTGAATCGGACCGTAAACTTATGTCTGAATGTGCGCGATATTAATTTTAGATTCCGGAGTCGCACGATAAAAAGCACTGGTGGGAATATATTGACAATGAAGTGACTTTAGCAAGCATTGAAGGTTTGAAATGGTTTTGTCATATTTTCCCCTTACCAGATTTTTCCGTGTGATTCGAAACGATTTTGAAGTTGGCTGATCTTTTATTTTCCAAGATGTTCCGTTCCAATTAGGGGTCATTCACAATTGTAAACAATTTAACGAGCGTACAAAACCTACACTTTTTAGGATCCCCTCTCCCCTCAAAAAAGTGTACATATGAAATGTTGATTTCTTAGAGGTACTTTATTAAAAAAACAATACACTCAACAGTAAAAATAAGTATGTTACAAAACTCTGTCTGAGTTAACCAGAAGGGGTTGTCCGCGTTCGTCTCGACTGTTGAAAAAAGCCAAAAAAGCCACAGTAAAACAACGTGTAAAACTTGAGCCAAAAGCCAACAAGCAGGGCAGAAAGAAAGCAAAAATCTACCAAATTCAGAAATAGAAGAAATCAATATTTTCATGTTTTCAAAAACTTTACGTGGACCTCGACCCTTTCCCCCTAGGGTACGGTTTGTACGCTCGTGAAAATGTCAACAAGTGTGAACGACCCCTTTTTTATCTATCGTTGAACAAATTCAGAATATTGTTTTCAAAAACTCAAGCCTGCCTATATTTTTATTAATGAAAACAGATTCAGATTAATATACTCAGTTCTAGAAATCTAGCATCAGTTTGATTATGATTTGCAGACCTTGTGTCATTGAATCAGAATTGCAATAGCCCTTTTGATGTGATAGCTAATACTTATGCTTTCTTATGATAACCCTCAAAAAAAGATGCTTCTTTACCCTTTTTTTAGGAATGAAAGAAAGACTGAGTTTGGACTTTTATTTGATTTAGGGTTTCAATTCTTGCTATTGATACTATTTTCAGAAATGACGTCACATTTCATAAAGATTCTTGATAGCTGTCCAACTAGATTAAAAAAGAAAATTTCCACTGGACCAGCCATATACAAGGTAGAATTAACTTTTTAGTTTGGAAATAAAACTATGATATATCATGTTATGGTATTTTGAATTTTACAAATGACAGGCAACAAAGAACTAACAGGATTTTAGTAGATTTGATTTTGATGCCCATGCAAAGTGAACGGGTAGCCTTTTTTGAGACAATTCATTGGGGAGGGGTAATAAAGTGGGGGATGGGTAGGTAATAATGTTTTGAGATTTATGTAAATGGTCGTTATAAATTCCTATGGAGTGTTAAAAAAATTTCGAAAAATACAATATGACCCGTGTTCAAAATTTGAAAAATTAAAGAAAAAAGAATTGATCTTTCTAAAGCTGACTAATTACTTGTTTATTTGTTAGGGTGGAACTTTGCAACCAAAACGGGAACATGAAGAAGACCCTGGTGCGGTTGATAAGCACAACGGTGCGTCTTCCAGTAAAACTGCAAGCAAAGATGAAAAGGGTAGTAGCTATTCTGAAAAACATCGTGTTAAAAACGACCCTTCCTCTGACCCAAGTAAGCTAAAAGAAAGAAAAGAGCATGCAGGCCATTCCCACGGAACTCATAGTAAACATCAAAGTCACCCAGAAAGTCATAAGAATTTGGAACTGGATAGAAAACATGCGGAGCATCACAAGCACCGTAGTGAACACAAACATCGTCATAGTGAACACAATAAACACAAAAGCGAGCTTAGCAAACATGATGAGGGTAATTCTAACAAACAGATTGCCAAAAAGAGGCCCGATTCGAAAGACAATACAATGAAAATTCCTGAAATTAAATCCTCGTCTTCTATGAGTAAACCAACTGAAAAGGCCAGTGTTAAAGACAGTGGATCTGCTGAGAAGGCCAAGATTGCGGAGGAGCCATCAGCAGCTGCTAAAATGATCTTATCACTCCCCCCACTGCAGCATAAGCACAGTCTACCAGATGCCGAAAAATCGTCTTCAGAAAGCCCTGCCAAAAAGAAAAAACTTGATTCTGATAGTGTACCCGCTAAAAAGCCAAAACTAGACTTAGATTCCAATACGGTTGCTGGACATCCGAAAGCACAGACTCTACCTAGTGGTAAGACTAGCGATGATAAGGCTCAAGCAATTCCTGGTGGCCCGATCGGCAGTTCTAGTATTAGTGGTAGTCACCATAAGCGACACAAATCTTCGCACTCGAAACACTCGTCTTCTAAAGACAAGCATAAAGAGAAAATGCCTGGTGATAAGCATTCTTCGCACCACCATAAACAACAATCTTCGCATAAATCTTCTCACGGCCAGAAGCATCACACGAAGACATCTTCCCAAGATTCCTCCGGTGGTAGTAAATACTCGGAGTCGGACCGTGGCTCTGCTTCAGATATTTCCATCAATGAAAGTCCTAGAAAACATGTATCAGAGTACGGTTCACAAAAAGATGGGCACAATCCTGGTGTAACGGCATCTAGACATCACAAACCTGTCAAGACTCCCCAAAAATCGAGTAGTGATCCAAGTGGGACGTTTATGAAATCAACGAAGACTCCCCAAAAGAGCCAAGCACACCCAAAACTGACTCCAAAGACACCTTTACCAAAATCAGAAGATTCGCTGCCTCCTCCACCCCCACCTCCATGTGTTGACATGTCAGTGCTGAGCCCCCCTCCGAGTGTCCCCACGGAAATGTATCCGAATGCAAATAAAGAGACCCCTTCAAAACCACCTGCATCTGCAGCTCCTTCTCCATACGGCATGCCAGCCATGCAGATGCGACAGCCAGGTAATCAGGCAGCAGATCAATTACCGCAGGGTAACGTCAGTGACAATTCGGCATTACTTAATTCAGGACATATGCATCATAACATGTTACCCATGCAACATACCGGAATGAACCCCCCTCACATACAAGCTTCTCCGTCATTTCCTCGGCAATCCCAGTATCTCAACACGAGCCAAGCCTCGTCAGCTGCTGGATCATATGGAATTTCCCCAATGTATTTTCAAGGAAAAGATGGACAATCAACTGCTACCAATTTGCCCCTGCTGCATCCCCAGTTTGTATCTCCACAGAAAGGTAATCTTCATCCACCCCCTCTGCCCCCTCCTGGGTTTGTTCTAACTCAAATAAGTGGGCTACCCCCGCCGCCTCCTCCCCTGAATCTTCCATTCCCACCACCCCCGTAGCCACCGATAGATGCTTAATATCGTTACTTGTGTTAAGGTATTTATCCTATATAATGCCTTTGCTGCTACACTGTACTCAGACATAGTTGGGTAGTACAGGCCGTTGGTCGGATTCATGGAGTTCTCATCGTAGGACAGTTCTAACTCGGTCCGTACTCCTAGTTAATAACAGGTACGACCTGGAATTTCCCAAAGAAAAATCCCAATCTTAAAAAATCAACAAGACTAAGACGGAGCGAAATGAAAACGAATGTGCAATATGAAAAACAAAAACGGAGGAAGTAGAGTTTCAATTCCAATTTGAATTCCAACTCATAGGTATGCGTTTTTGGGTGCAAGTTTAACTAAAGTTGTTATACCATCCACTTTCATCTAAAAATCATGTTAACAGTGGAGCTTCCTTTTTTCTCAGTAACACTGGCCTAAATGAAAATACACCATAGTAGTGTGGACCTTTTGAAATTCTTTACCCAGGACACACAAAATCCAGCCCTGTGTTTATTTTTGAAATTGCAAGATTTTGATGAAAACTGCTTTTCAGATTGATGCTACCATTTTGGACTACTCCGAATCCCCCCCTCCGGCGAAAAGTTCATATTGGATGGAAAACTCAGATTTCTTTGCGAATTCTAATAAAATTTAGGGATGGTAAGGGGGCAGAAATAAAATGATTCAAGATGGTAGAATTAATTGGAAAGTAGTCTATAGAGGCAAGAAAGTAGAACTGTAGAGTCGGGGTATAGGTCCTTTTCCTAGTGAATATAATCAAGTCCTACGGTGGAGGTTTCCGTGTGTCTTGGCCTATATTGTAAAATTTCTTATGGAAGAGTTTTTCAACTGGTGTTGGTTAACCTCGTGAACCAGCAAGTCTCTGCATTTGATAAGTGCGAAGCTCTGTTGTTTAGAAACTCTCATTTGGAAACCCTTTGACTATAGAAAGCTAAAGATTTCCTGCCCACCAGCTCTCAAATTTAATGAGTCGTGATGTTTACATCATCTATAAAGTATCATGGCTTCCCTGATATTTTACTTTGTAAGTTGTCACTGTTTGACGAGAGTGACAAAATAAGGGGTCACCCGAAAAGATCGCCTTGGTGCCAAGATGATTAGAACAAGTGCCATTCAATACAACATTGTTTGTCATAGAACCAAAGTTGCCTCATAAAAAGAGAATTAGAGTTCTTTATTGAAATGAGCTTCTTCCTGCGAGGCGATATGGGTTTCTTTCAGAAAGGAATAAATGGGTTTCACTCTGGCGGGAATATGGGTTTCTTTCAGGCAGAAATTTATGGTTTCTTTCAGGCAGGAATATGGGTTTCTTTCAGACAGGAATGTGGGTTTCTTTCAGACAGGAATATGGGTTTCTTTCAGACAGGAATATGGGTTTCTTTCAGGAAGAAATTTGGGTTTCTTTCAGACAGGAATCAATAGGTTTCACTCTGTCAGGAATAAAAAGGTTTAACTCTGTCAGGAATACGGGTTTCTTTCAGGCAGGTATAAATGGGTTTCTTATTCTTTGAGCAGGTAGGACTTGGTGTATAAGATAACCTAATAAAGGCAGTTCGTGATCTGTATTTCTCCAACATATAGCTGGAGTTCACAAGCACAACGATAAGCCTCGGCCAAGCCAATACAGCCTTAAACCAGAAATACCCACTAATTAAACTACGTAAATTTTCTCAATTATGCGATTACAGCGAATCACAGCTATTTTTTATATTGCTTTGGTTTAGGGCGTATTGCCTCATGGTGATTCTTGAAGTGTTATGGGTACTTAGGTGGCCTCTGGGATAGCATACACGAGGGTCTTTATAGCATAGGTAAATTTGAATTTCTATAGATGAATATTATGAATGCCGTACCGTAAATTAAAGTAAGGGGTCTCGCACGGTCAATCATCGTGAGTTCGTTTCAGAAATCGTTTGAGTAACAGAATTTAAAGCATTGCTATATCGTGGCAAATCAATTCGTAATCATCGGAAATTCTCGGTGCTCTACTTTGGAAGAGTAAGAGAAGATTATTGTCTTATAACTCGATCGATATAGTTTATTTAACGAAATATGCTTTTTTACTTGCCTTGTTAAGGACTGAGGCGAAATAGTAAAGCACTGACACTGTTAGTAATATAATCTGGCGGTGTTCTTGTATTGATATTGATATAATGGAACAAATTTTGCTATATTGTTGTGTTTTTGTTTGTTTCCTATATTACCTTAACTTTTTGTAGCCTTGCATTATAAGGCATAAATACTATGATTGAACATGTTTACAAGAGGACGTGTTTCATCTTACATAAGGGGGCCACATCATAAGGGTATACTGCTATAGGCGTGAGATGAGATCTTGCCCTCATGCAAGCATATATCTAATCTCTGGCATTTTTACTGCTTCGAGAGATGATGTCTACCGCTACATGTAAAATGGTCTTCTTTCAGACGCGTTTTTACTTACAATTACGATACTTTCATCATTAAGGAGAGAATGCTACTTTTTCTGAGAGAGTACATAGAAAACGACTCCATTCAAAAATATAAACTATTAGTGAATTTATTTCACTAATATGTTCTAAATTAGAAAACTATTAACAACAATGTTTGAGACTCAATGAACTAGAAATTATTTTCAGAAATGTTTTGCAATTGTAATTTTTCAGCTTCTTCGATTTCTTCTTGTGTTTTTAGAAATCCTTCAATCTCGCTATCAGAAATGTCTTCCTCATCATCAATTTCATCAGTAGCAATATCTTGTGAAGTCATATCTAGATACTTCCTTGAGAGGGAAGCTAAAGTTTCTTTACAAAGTTCTGCTTTGGTACAACCTTTCCTCAGCAACTCTTTTGTGACAATAATCATTGGCTCATTGGATGACGTTTCCCTCCTTGATTTTCCGGTGCGCTCTATCTGCATCTCCTCCATTGCAACATCGACTCTAGACTCCATATCTAAATACTGATTGTCATGGTCTTCTTCATTGCCAAACTCTTTGAAGTATCGCAGAATTTCAGGTATATACATATAAATTGTTTTTAGCTTCAGGTTTGGTGGCCTCCAAGGTATCCTTTCAGAATACTTCAAAAGCCGTGTCTTGATTAATTTGGTCCGAACATACACCATCGTTGAATCAACCCCAAAGTGTAGAGATAATTTGGGAACTGAAAACCTAATCCCGAAATCCTTTGCAGCATAGTATAGCAAGGCAATACAGATAAGAATTGGGTTTCCTCCATATCGCTCAATCATAACAACAGCCTCTAAGTTCAATGAAAACTCTACTAATTTTTGATAATTCTCATGTGACACATACATTGCCAGTTTCTCAATGTAGTCACGGAATGAAAAAGTAGGAGTCTTTGGCAGATCAAACAGTTTTTTACACATGGTATAACAACGTTTTACTTTGCCTATGTTCACTTGGCATGCCCTGGCTATTTGATTTGGTTTTATCAGAGAGAGTTCTGGTTTTAGCCTGGTGATGCAGAGGATGCAGGCAGCGATCTTTGCATTAACGTCACTGTGGTGTTTGAACATGTTATGCGTCCATAAACGCTGGGCCAAAGGCTTTATTTCTTCAATGACACTGGCAGGGAGGCCTACAACGTTGGTTATAGCAGTTGCTCTGGCTATGAAAGCTTGGTAATTCCTTGAAAATCTTTTTTCGTCATCATATCTAAAATCTAGGCCATCATAACTACCGGGTTTCTCTTCCAAACTGTTGAAAATCTCCTCAAGGGCTGATTGTTGCAAGACACCGCAGTTCCCACAGTATGTGCCAGAAATGTTTCCATCGCTGATAATGTCAGTACTTTTGCAAGAAGAGCAAACTTTAGTACCAGCTTCCATGTTGTCTCATCGCCTTGATTGGTTGTGGTTGAAATTGATTGAATAAAATTACAAATATACAACTGAGCTTACTTATACCACAACACAACAACACCATGCGTTGAACAAGATGGAAAAATGTTATCGTTCGAAAATACCGCTGGCCCGAGGTACTGCTCCGGAAGGCGCGCTTTTTGCTTTTTTAACCATGCGGTCGTTTTCGCAAATGCCCTCTTTCCTTCATTGCTCCCAAAAGGAAAGGAAAAAGGATGTGAATCAATACAGCTGATGGGAAAGATAAACCCCAGATAAACACGGGTGAGTGATTTTGAATCAAAACATGAAAAAAAGACAAATTTCGTAACGAACATCCAGTAACTCAATCAACCTTTGGCCCTAAAGGCCTTAGGCCCTGCATAGATACTATTTAATACAACAAAAAACCAGCATATGAGACTAGTAACACTTAAATACATCAACAATTGTATGGTAGACTAACAATTTCTGCATTACTCCTTACTGTGGGAAAACTTGCCCATGGAAAATAATTGAACAATACTTTTTTTGCCCAATTTTCAATATTCCAATGGGCCTAAATTACCCAATAGCAATATTACCAAATTTTACTGGAATTTTGCAAAAAATCTAGCATATCCGACGAGAAACGCTTATATACACTAATAACAGTAAGGTAGACTTTGTATTTCTACACTATTCCCTTATATGGGAAAACTTGCCTGTGGAAAATAATTGAACAATACTTTTGCTAAATTTTCAATATGCCAATGGGCCTAAATTACCCAAAATTACCAAATTTTACTTGAATTTTACGAAAAATCTAGCATATCCGACGAGAAACGCTTATATACACCAATTATAGTAAGGTAGACTTACTATTTCTACACTATTCCCTTATGTGGGAAAACTTGCCCGTGGAAAATAATTGAACAATACTTTTGCTAAATTTTCAATATGCCAATGGGCCTAAATTATCCAAAATTACCAAATTTTACTTGAATTTTGCGAAAAATCTAGCATATCCGACGAGAAACGCTTATATACACCAATAACAGTAAGGTAGACTTACTATTTCTACACTATTCCCTTATGTGGGAAAACTTGCCCGTGGAAAATAATTGAACAATACTTTTGCCCAATTTTCAATATTCCAATGGGCCTAAATTACCCAAAATTACCAAATTTTACTTGAATTTTGCAAAAAATCTAGCATATCCGACGAGAAACGCTTATATACACCAATAACAGTAAGGTAGACTTACTATTTCTACCCTATTCCCTTATATGGGAAAACTTGCCTGTGGAAAATAATTGAACAATACTTTTGCCCAATTTTTAACATGTTAAAGGGCCTAAATTACAAAATATTGCAAAATTTTAGCGCAATTTTGAAAAAAATCTAGCATATCTGACAAGAAACCCTTACCAACACAGAGAATAGCTATTTCCACTAATTATTTCTACATTTTCCCTTAATGCAGGAAAACTTGCCTTTTTCCAGAAAAATTGGACCTGATATTCCCCATTTTTTACAGGAAAATAGACCAAAATAGTAAAGTTCTACTAAATTGTGTAACTTGCATTTATTTCCTGTTACAGCTAAACTAGGACTGCACTAAGAAATATTTATGCAACAAGAACCAAACAGCTTAAATATATATACTCCTCTTGACATTATATTGAAATCATTTTACGCAAAACTGAATCTAACCCAAACAATTTCTAAGGGAGATGGCCAAAATAACAAATTAATTTATCTTGTTGGAGACATGTTTGGAATTTGCAGCTTGCTGATAAACATTTGAGTTCAAAGATTAAGTTGTGGTATATTTTGCAATTTTTAATCACTTTCAATGTCAATGCAATGACCCACTTATCTTATAATTTCAGGTATTCATAAGTATCAAGACTGTGGAAAATGGCTCCAGCTGATTGAATTTAACATCAATGAGATCAATTTGAACATCAAGGACTTTGAAATTGTAGAATTTTTAGTTGATATAGTTTTATTCAAATAAAACATTTCTTCAACTGTGTTGTTACTGGCTGATTCTTAAATTATGGTGATTAGAGACTTCCTTACAAAAAGTTTCAAAATAATACCCCAATGCAGATTAAGGGTCCTATAAGATAAATGATTTCAGTGTTGTAATTGAATTTAATTGTTACAATTCGCAAATTAATTATGTGATAGCCTCTGTTATGTTCTCTTTTGAAAAATTAATCAAATAATCAAAAAAAAGAATTACTATAAAAAACCATAGATTCCTTATCAACAAGGGATGGTACTATTTGGGGTGTGGGGCTTCTGTGGTGGATCAACTGTGATTCTCTCAACAAAACAAAATGCAAAATAAATGCGTTGTCTGTAATATACCAACTCGCCAGCTTACCTACTCCCATTGTTTAGGGGTGTGATCGTTTCGCATAAATTAGAAAATCTACACCTACACCTATCTAAACAAAAGATGTTAACAAAAGAAGTTAGTATATTACAGACACAACAGAAAATGAAACAAATCTGTCTGAATTGAGTGCAGGTAGCTTCTAGCAAATCAGATTCTACCAGCAAATATAGCAAATCTGGACCTTCTGTCTTACTGCCCTTCATTCAAGAACTAAATACGTAAATACATTTAGTTGAATATGTTGGTTCAGGTAAAAATCTTTTTTTTATAAGAACCAGTAAATTTGATTTGAAGCCGGCTTTTCCTAAAATATTCCTCAATTTCTAGCCTGTAATATTCTCAAAATGTTCTTTCTTTTGCAATACTTTTTAAGCCTACTTTTGCTATTGGCTGTGTTAATTGTTGCCAACTTCTACTTTTCTGGTCCATCTGACCTACCACTAAGCTGCCAATTTGCTTGTCTATTCTTTTCTCTCATTCCTTTGGCTATTTCAAACAATCCATATCTTGTTAGCTGGTTCTTAAAATTTGGTCGAATTTGAGGCTCGTGTTCTTATAAAATTGTTCTTATAGATCCCTTTCAATGTTTACATTTTAGGAGAGGCAAATCAGATTCTTTTGAAATGCAAAATTGGACCACAATAAAAAGTTACACCTTTTAACAATTAATTCAATGCGAATTGTTCAGCAAAAAAAGAAACCAAAGGGGCGTGAAATGTAAACATTGAAAGAAGTCTATTAGAAAAAGAGTGCAAATAACTGTAAAGAAAAAGGAAATGAGAATCTTCATGATTTTTATATCCCTATCTTCGACCTTAATTCAAAGGTCGTCATCAGAGATATTATATTAGATTTTATTGTAGATACATTTGGTATAAACTGCCTATCATTTGTGTATGGTTTGATATTTTGAAGCATGAGCTCTCTCAAGAGTTTTATTTTCTTTCACTGTATTGTGTAAACGTTTCATGGATCTGATCCACAGTAAAACCCACCAAGAAAAAAACTACAAAACAACGGCTTGATACAAAAAATTAACATCACTTATCTGTCAAGGCCACCAACAAGCTCCACGCCTTAAAATGATTTTCCTCAATTATGATTTTTGTACAAAGCAAGACAAGTTAAAAGGCCGAGTCGTACCAACGTCGTCCTCACTCTTTGGAATTTTTAAAAAGCGCGCCATGTTTCAGCCTCGCCTCCCTGTTATTCATGACTCTCCCACTAATTCAATATGGCGGATGTTGCCAAGTGAAAGCTTATGACGTATCCAATCCGCTTTTCGCGCATGGCAATTACATTTTTCCATCCTGTTCATGCGTTGAAGAAACGTTTGAGTGAGAGTGAGGCTCTTAAGGAAGTTGTCTTTAGCATGTTTTGAAACCATGAGGCCATTTTGGTTGTTGTGCGCACAGTGCGCACTGCTCAAATTATCTGCACTTCTGTCTCCTCCGTTCTCCCTGCCCCCCTCCATCTGCCTGTCCACCTGCAGAAAGGAAGTTTAGTCTCAGCTAGCTCTCGCCTCTCATATTTCATTTTGGCGACAATGACACTTCATAAGAGTAACCCATCCAGCTAAGTGCTGGTTTTACAGGGGGCCGGTACAGAACAAAAGTAGAGCGAGATTACAAAAACTTTTAATAGAAAGAGCCCCTTTCCTTTTCAATAGAGAAGTACTTTTTTTGTTGTCTCTGCCTAAAAACGACTCAGGAAGGTCATGAACATCTCGGAGTGTGGGTGGCAGGTTTCAGTGCATACGGTTCACTGAAATCTATGACGTCATCAAACTCATATTGAGACTTAAATTCAACCGAGGCCTACAAAATTCTTTCTTCATCCAACCACTCGACAAGATGTCTGCCAAAAGAGGTATGTGACTATATCAGTCTCAATCTTTGAAATCGTACGCCTTTTTGTTTGTCCAAGACATTGAAAAAGATTTCAAAGTGACATTATTACATTTTGTGAAGTTTGATGTAGAAATTTATTTGTGTTGTTATTCTATGAGCATTAAAACCCAAGGCCGGGAATAGGCCCATTCTGCGTGCCTAAACAGGATTTTACTTAGAACCCCTTCGTTCCGTTCAATTTTCAGTTTGGGCTTGGTAGCAAGAAATCTCCTCGATTCGGTATCGAAAAGCTACAACTTTTAACGAGGTACGGAGGATAGCCGTTAGCATCCTCCTTGACGACATGACAAGACAAGAGATTGGAACTGGAGAGAAAGTGTAAAACAAAGTGAACCTAGGAGGGTGTACAACATTAGCCAAATATTCAGCGAAATAGGTTCCAGCATTGATGTTACTGAAATCTAACACAATTATGTTTAATTGAATTTTGTTTCTTCGCCAAAGAACTTGTTTATATACCTACCTCACTTCAGATTCACTTCGTTTGACAATGCCTCTGATCTCTTGCCTCCCTTCTCCGTTAGGACACTTATTATTAAATCATTGCGCTGCTATGTCCAAGATGGATATTTCAAAGTAAACGAAGTTAGTAATGACAATAAACCTTTGTCGGAGAAATACACAATCCCCTCCCTAACAAGTGGATCTTTGAATTTGGACCACGATTATATGGGTGTTCATCAAGCTAGATTTAACAACTAAGTTTTTAGATCCGTCAGAATGTTCGACCAAGATAAACTAATGCCGCTGACGCATCCATAGGAACATGGAGAAGCTAAATGATTGAATGAAAAATCTCAGGACACCCCTCCTTTCTTGTTAAAACAGAGTCTTCATCCTATTTCAATATAAGACAAGAAATGAATTTCAAGATAAGACAAGGAGTGTTTCCAAAAATGTTGGGAACCAAAGATCCTCTGATAAAGCTGCCTAAAGGGCTAAGCCCAGAAAAAGTCAGAACAGCGATTATGATATTCAATTCAATATTATTTATGAATAATATCAAAAAAATTATTTGATAATGATTTTACTGTTTCTGATTTTAGCCGGAGGTGGAGCAGGTGGAAAATACAAGATATCAACAGCATGTCCTGTTGGTGCTGTAATCAACTGTGCTGACAACACTGGAGCCAAAAATCTCTTTTGCATTGCAGTCAAGGCAATCAGAGGTCGCTTGAATCGACTTCCAGCTGCTGCCAGCGGTGACATGATTGTCGCATCAGTGAAAAAGGGAAAGCCTGAACTCAGGAAGAAGGGTAATTTTATTTCATTGTTCCAGTTAATATTTGCTTTAAAGATGTCATCTTGTCGGACATTCTGTTATTTCATGCAGAAATCTCCCTTTTTGTCTAGAGAGGCTCTTATCACTCCTGGAACAAAAATCGTTATGTTTCAAGGTCATTGTTTGCACAGCTGTTACGCCCCATTGTATTCGCGGAACTCAAGTCAGCCCAAATTTCCGCGACAACAGACATCGCGCACTGATTTTGCAAATTTATAAGTTTTTTGAAAATTAATTTTAGGTACTTAAAGATTGAGAAATGTTTGAAATTTAGCATCATTAGATAGATAAAACCCTAGTTAACACACCTGTTGAATTGCTGTTTTAATTCCTTCTTTCTTTTACGAGGAAAAAAATAAAATTCGAGTAGTGTTTTTGACATTTTTTTGGCCTAGGCCGAAAATCGAGTCCAAACTTTTGCTCGGGGATTCTAAACAAATAAAATAATTATTCCATTTTTTCAGCATAATTTAACTTGAAAACGAGGCTTTAATAATACCCCAGGCTCCGTTTTGGGTTCGGTTGCTAAGCAATGCAAACGTTGTTTTCAAAAGTTCAACGAACTCGCAGAGCCAAACGGTTTTTCAGAATTTGCGGAGCCCGGGATCAGTTTGTTCCTTATTAAATAAGCTTTCATTTAGAAGTCTAATTTTTCATTTTAAGTCTTTCTGGCAAGATCCCCAGCCACTTTTAGGTGCCCCATTGGAGCAAAAACAGGGCGAAATCGCGTGTCTCGTTGTTGCTGCTGCGCAGCAACGCGCAGCTTCCACCCGCTTTTACATTGAGAAATCGTAATGGAGGACAAGTTATCGGAAGCAGGCCTTTCTGGTGAACGTTTTAAGAGCTTTTGGACAATAAATATGTATCAAATGTATCTAATTATGTTTTCTTAACAATTTTTAAACAATAATTGAACGACTTACCTCCTTTTGGACTGAGTTTTGGCAATGCGGTCGGTTATCATTTTGCAAATTCTGTTGTCGCGTTTCGTAAAAACTGGTGAGGTTAACTTGAAAATTTGTTTAAAATTTCCACGTTATGTTAAACGCAAATATTTGGACTCGTTTTTATAGATAATTTAATACTGAATCTGAATCTGTTTTTTATTTTTTAATATCTTAAATATAACCAAAGCTACAATGAAATTTCTGCAAGGAATAGCAAAACGGGCCTAAAAGGACTTGACTTCCCGGTCGTAACAGCTGTGTTTGAAGTATGCAAGGATCAACAAAGTCAGGACCATCGGAACTGGCAGTCACAGGCACATTAGTTTCTTGTTGCCACTTTTTGATGTGTTTGTTAATGAATGCGTGGATGTATTTCCCTACAATAGACATTCAGGTTTTGAAAAGACACTTTACCTATTCTATTAATTATTATGTAAGTAGGCACAGAAAAAAGTTTTTGACCCCTGGAAGTGCGTGTTCTGACATTGTTTGAAAAAAAATTTGCCTGGTAGTGTACTGCAAAAGATCAATTAGCTAGCCTGGGATTATGCGTCTGCAGGTGTGTTATAAGTAATAGCATGTCTGAAGTTATACTGATTATTTATTAGGCAGCTTTGCTAGGGATTGGGCCTTTCAGTGCCTTCTCTCTCGTTCCCTGTTGCCAAAATAGAATCCACGTCCAAACTGTATTTCATATATATATCAAATGTGTTATATATGACTTTGGCGTGGTACACTTCATTGTGCCTCTCAAAATTGCTAATAGTATAGCAATGATATTTTACAAAGTTTATCATGAAACATCCATGGTTGAAAAGGGGTTCATATTGACAAATATGAACAGGTATTCAATATTGTACAGAAAACAAAGTATTTCATTTCTTGCTTTCCAGCACAATACTTCTTCATATTTGTCCTATGGACCCATTTTTCAACCATTGATGTTTCTGCTCATTCTCTGAAATTTACAGTGTTACACATTTTTGGATAAGGCAAAAACTGATTTTGGGATTGCAGTGGATGGGCAGTAAATTGCTATCTTTGTTAAAGTAGGTTCCATCCTGATTAATTAAGTATAAGATAATTCATTGTGTTCCTTTAAAAATAAACTGGAGATGAGGGCAATGGGTCTTTTCAATACCTTAACCCTTTGCATGCTGCGGGCCCAAAATTGGGCCGAGCCAGTGCATTCGCTTCCATGCTGCGGGCCCAATTTTGGACCATAGCAATAGCTCGTATACTTTGCGTTATTCTATGTGTTCTCTTTATTGTTTAAAATCATACAGGATATTTCCTATATTGTTTTTATTTGTTCTTTTATATGAACCTAAACAAAGGTATGGTCAATATTCAAAATTCCATGTTATTGTGGTTATAAGTTTTTCGAAAACATTCTCGCGAAGGCAGAGTTTTCCCTGAATTAGGCCCGATGAAAAATAATCGAAGGACAATGTTTTCAATTATTTTTGTCGAGAAAACAAACATGAATTTAGCAGAAATACAACCAGAAGATATCTGATGATGAAGGCAGAATTTAAGAAAGTTTACAATGGCTTGGAGAGAGTTTATTAGTCAAGAAGAAACTGGTGATATTCCGGCAAGGAAGGGAAAAGCAACCCGTATGGCTGATCATGGCGTCGCTCATGCAGCATTTTCTTCGAGCAAAAAAGAAACTTTCTTGTCATAATAAACCAACCTAAATTCGCGATTTGTTCATAAAACGACATGAGATGATCAAGATATTTTGTGTTTCCTCTAAGTTGCTATTTAAATCTATAAACGAACGAATATAATATGTTTTCCGATTCATGTCTTTCTTCTTCTCTATCTTCTTTCTCTCAGCCAAATTTGTCGAAAGTAAAAATATTTGTAAAACTTCGAAAATTCACCATATCAACACGCTAGACCCCTCATTTTGAAGCTCAGAATATGCTCTATTGAACTAGCCTCGATTCCACCCTAGTAGCACCCTATGTCCAGCATGCGGTTCATCAAATGTCGAAGAGATACAAAATGGCAGAAAAATATTCTTAGCTCGTTGATAATTCGTAAACACTTTGGTTTATGAAGAACCATTTTATACAGTTAGAAAGTTCAGCATTTACTCTACAATTTCATAACACTCTATATTTCTCTAGAATATATTTATCATGCTTAAAAACGCATTCGAAAATTCTGCATCCTTAGGCCCGCTTTCGTTGAGAAATATCAAGCACACAGGGTGCTCGAAGTTCAAAACAATTCAGCACGCAAAGGGTTAATGATGGCTTATTGGAAAATTATAATGTTGCGGCCACCAATTTGAGATGTTTTAATTTTTTTAGTTATGCCAGCTGTTGTAATTCGACAGAGAAAACCATACAGGAGAAAGAATGGTGTTTTCATCTATTTTGAAGGTGAGGGAGTTATCTTTTATGTGGTCCTATTCCCTAATTTTCAGGGTTTGTTTTGAATGATTTGTATTCAAAGCCTAGTATGGTAGCTGCTAGAAAAGAGATTTTCCTATAACTATTAGCTGCTTCGATTCGTTGCAAGATTCTTGTTGGGAGCAAATAAACATGAAAAGGTTGTTCGTTTGGAGGAGTACATCTTTTATACAGAAAATACTGGCTGTTAAATTTTCAAACAAAGACTTTAGAAATTTTAGCTGCTTAGGAATATTCTTTTGGAGGTGAATGTGTCGTGTTTCGACATAGGTTTATGGACCAGATACCATATGCAACCAGGCCACCAGACTTTTATTGAATATGCCACATTAGCTAAATTGTAAAAATATGAATTATTCAAGTATGGCAGCCTTGCTAGGGATTGGGCATTTCAGTGCCTTCTCTCTCGTTCCCTGTTGCCAAAATAAAACCACATCAGGATTTAAACTCTTACTGGCCAGTGAAGGCTATCAAAGATTGAAACTAGGTGTGGTACATGAAAATATTGTGTTTGCTAATGTATTGCTGTTTGGCTACAACTACCTAACAATTAACTGAGATGGCTTCAGGCCATCTTATTCAATTCATTACATTCTAATTGATTTAGTTTATCATTTCCATTCTGATTAGTTACCAAAGTTGGATGAAAAGTATGAGTAGAATATCACTCACAATAAAATGAAATTATTTTTTACAGACAATGCTGGTGTGATTGTCAATGTAAAAGGAGAAATGAAAGGTTAGTTTACACATTCAAACCGACTTTTATAATTAAGAAGACGAATTGCTAAATCCCTGAGTTGCGCAAGCTTTCACTGGATAATTTCCAAGTAAATAAAGACAGTAATGACAAAAAATCTTGCTTGCGTGACCCTATACTTTCACCTCCTAACAAGTGAATCTATGATTTCAATTCATAATTACCAACAGTAATTCCACTTACATTTAAAACAAAGTTTTCAAATCAGCTAGAATATGGAACCAAGATAAACTAACGTATACGTAGAAGCATGAGCAACTCCGCGATCTAGCAACATCTTTCTGAAGCTTAGTACTGAATTTTTTTCATTCTCCTTGCAAGTTTGGGAATTTGCTTTATGATTAATAACATGTAAGTCATATCTCATGTATGTTATACTAACCACTTGTCTGCTATGTGTAAGAGATGTGACCACAAGATTTCATAGAAACTGACTAAGGAATGCTGTCCATCAACAAACAGGAAAGGGGCAGGACAATCTTGTTGAAAGAGCTGCGGCAGAGTAATACACAGAATAGTTAAATTTCCTGCTGATCTTAATGACAAATTTGATTATCTCAGTACATACTGAATAATGAAGTATCGAATTCTTTGCTGCTCAAAGACTGTTCTGAAAATAACGAAAGGTGGATCATTGTTAAACTTGATATCAAACCATACTAATGTTGATGATTTGTATTTTTAGGCTCAGCTATCACTGGTCCAGTCTCAAAAGAATGTGCTGAACTTTGGCCTAGGATTGCTTCTAATGCTGGCAGTATTCAGTAAAGCAAATCATTTAAAATAATATCTTGTGGCAAAAATACTTGTTTCTTTTCTTCTTCTCTGTTTCGTCTGTTAATGACGGCGTTGATCGTGTCATTTTAGAAGTCTTGTGTCTAATTCTGGAGATATGATTACATGATAACCATCGGACCAGGGAAATTTTGGGGTTAGTCTGAGCTTTGTTAGATACAACCTTGGTCAAGATATCATGCTGTCTTCACTAACAGAATAGCACCCTCGACCCGTTTACTGACCCAGCTGACTAACTCAACATGTCGGTAATGAAAGCAAATGCTTTGGGGGCAAATGCTGAAGATTTCTGATCAACTCTTTGTTTAGATGCAAAGCATATTGCGTTTAAAAAGATAACCATTGTAACTTCAAATTTTTGGAAAGTAGGATGAAGTTTACGGATGGTTCAGAACTTCAGTATAGCCAGAAATATCGGAAACATAGCGAAACGAAGAACACATAGATTACTTATTAAGCTTTTCGTCTGACACTCGACAGAGTAATACGTAGAAATCAGTAAGGTTTCTGTCTCTTTCTCTTTCTGATGTATTACTCGGTTGAGTGTCAGACGAAAAGCTTAAGTAATCTATGGGTTCGTTTCGCTATGTTTCCGATATTTCTGGCTTTGATAAATTTTCCATGAATTACGGGAGCTTTTTATAGATTGCATATCATCTTTGATGCTATCCTATCAACACAACGGGAAGATCATTTTTTGAGGGCAATCTGGCTAACATGAAGTCCAATGTTTATTGATACCTCCGTCTCCAAAACAACGAATTTTATCCTTCTTTACGCAGCTAATCTTTGTACTGAAATCGAGGTAAAGCCAGCGTGCAGTCCCCAGAACATTTTTAAGTCTCTCCCCCCTAAACTTTTGGACTGTCACATGGCTCTCGCAGCAACAACAACATATGTGTTAGCAACCATGATTGTCATGTCCAAAATGGCGACAATCTTCAATGGATGCTCCCCCGAGGAAATTGAAAATGGCAAACAGTTTTGGAAAAGCATCGATGAGCTTCAAGTGCGAAAGTCAACCCTTTCCTCAAATTCCATACCAGAAATTGGCCAAAAGTTAGCTTCTCAGCCTTTTGGGACGGGTAATTACTCTTTACGCTTTCTTTGATAATGATAATACTGTATATCAGGCTGAGGCTGTGTGTGGGCCTAAATTTTTAGGCTGAGGCTGTATGTGGGCCTAGATTTTACAAAAAAACTGTTGATTAGCAAAGGCTGCGTATGTTCTTGCTCCGACAATTAATTCAATTTCAACTCATTTATTTCTGCTGTTGAAGTGGCAAACAAACTAAACTGAGTTTAGAGCAAACAGACAAGCAACTGAGAAGGTTTGAGTCATTCATAGTGAAAGAATTTGTGAGAAATAAATCGTTTAGAGTGATTTTCTTGCCGGACAAGGAAGCTCAATAAAGGGCCTAAGCTGCAATAAAGGGCCTAAGCTGGAAGCCTGTTTTCAAAATGGCGGATGCAAAGGCAAATGAAGACAGCAAATGTCCTGTTTGCAATGAAGATGTAAACAAAGATGGTGTTTTATGTGATCTATGTGATAGCTGGCACCATAGGATGTGTGTTAAAATGTCCGTAAGCAAGTACAAGATTCTAAGTCAACAAGATGATGGAGGCCGACAACAGGGGGTTATTCAATGGATTTGTCCGGGATGCCATCGAGGGTCCAGTAAAATAATGGCTCTTCTGCAAATTGTTGTAACAAAGCAAGATAAGATGGCAGAGAATCTAAGCACAGTTGAGGGTAATGTATCTACTTTATCTACTAGAGTTGATGAATGCGATACAAACCTGGCTGAGGTACAGGAGAGTTTAAGTAAAATAGAAGAGTTTGGTTATGATAATGATTTGACTCAATCCAGGATAATAATGGAACTGGAACAAAGAGAGAAAAGAAGATTTAATCTAATTATCTATAATTTACCAGAGAAGCAGAGGGAGAATGCCAAGGACAGGCATGATGAGGATATGAGGACTTTGAAAGAGTGTATTAATGAGAAGAATGAGCAGCATGTTGCATTTCAAAGCTCTACAAGACTTGGAAAAGTCCCTGAAAATGGCCATCCTCGACCCCTTCGTGTAACAGTTGATAGTGAGGCTGATAAAGAGCTACTTCTGAAGAAAGCTAAGTCATTCAAAGATTCTGAAAATCAGGTAACAAAAAACTTGGTAGTGAAATTAGACCAAACCCCGTGCCAAAGGAACGCATGGAAAAAGCTAGCATCAGAAAGAGACAAAAAGAGGTCAGAGTGCCTGACACAGGAGGAGAAAGACAGATGGCAAATACGCAACCTCAAAGTTGTCCAACTTCCTCTGAGAGAGCAAATGAAAATAAAGTGAGCAAAGAAAGCGCAAAAAGCCTAAAAAATCAACCTCATGTTTTTAATAGAAATGACAAAACTAAAAAAATTTCTGATGTTTTTAATGGAAATATCAAAACTGTAAAAAATTCTTTTGGACTGAACTGCTTGTCATACAATGCTGACTCATTGATGAATAAAAGAAATGAACTGGAGCTCATTATGCAGGACCAGAACCCAGACATTGTTTTTATTACAGAGACTCTTCCTTTGGATATGCTGTGGCTGGACATGAAACTGCAAGGAAATGATAAGTTATTAATTGGATGTGTATATCGCTCACCGAATAACACAGAAAGAGAAAATGACGTAATGATGACAGAGTTAATCAGATCAACCCAAAGTCAATACTCACATATCCTGATAACAGGGGACTTTAATTATTCCAATATTGACTGGGAAGCATTTAGCACACCACACGATTCAGACAGCATAGAGTCAAAATTTCTTGAATGCATAAAGGACTGCTTTTTACATCAACATGTATATTTGCCAACACACTATAGGGGAAACCAAACAGCAAATGTGTTAGACCTAGTGTTTACTAATGAAGAGACAATGATTGAAGGTGTGGATTTGATCAGTCCATTGGGCAAAAGTCACCATAGTGGACTATTATTTCTGTTCAAATGCTATAGTATTAGGGATCATTCCATTACAACCAAGCCAATATACAGTAAAGGGGATTATGATAAAATCAGGAACGAACTTGGAAGCATAGATTGGGATAAAGAATTGAAAGGAAAAAACACTAATGAGACATTCCTATGTATAAAAACAAGGATAGAAGAGCAGATATTTAAGCATATACCCCTCAGAAAACCAAAGAGAGGGCATACGTCCAAGCCCTTTTGGATGAACCAAACTGCACTTGCTAAAGTTAGGAAAAAACATAAAGCGTACAAAAGATACCTCCAGACAAAGAATGGCAAAGAATATGGAGAATACGCTAGGGCCAGAAATCAAGCAAGATGGGAAATTCGCAAGGCTAAGAGAGAATATGAAAAGCAACTTGCAAATATATCTAAGAGCAACCCAAAGGCTTTTTATAATTATGCTAACTCAAAATTAAAGACAAGACAAGGTGTCTCCAATTTGAGAAGGGATGATGGGACCACTACGAATAGCGACCAAGAGAAAGCGAGTGAGCTGAATAAGTTCTTTTCAATGTATTTACTGATGAGGATTCAGATGTACCAACCTTCTCAGACAGGCACAACGATGTTCTGTTAGAAAGTGTTGAAATAAAGGAGAAAGATGTTTACGATTACTTGAAGGATCTGAATGCTAGTAAGTCACCCGGCCTGGATGGCTTGCACCCACGGGTACTTAAAGAAGCCTGCCATGAACTGACAACACCGTTCACAATATTGTACAGAAGATCTCTTAGTGAGGGAGTAGTGCCAAAAGAATGGAAGGATGCTCACATAACCCCTATTTTCAAAAAGGGTAACAGAGCTGCTAGTAACAATTATAGACCAGTCAGTTTGACATCTCTCGCATGTAAAGTTATGGAAAAGATTATCAGGAAGAAGACTATAGAGAGCATTTAAAGAGACATATGTCTGAATCTCAACATGGTTTCACACAAGGTCGATCATGTATGACACAATTGGTAGAGTCAGTTGAAGTGTGGACAAGACTTTTAGATGATGGAATACCCATTGATGTTGTGTACTTGGACTTTGCTAAAGCTTTTGATTCGGTACCACATCAGAGATTATTGATTAAATTAGAGAGCTACGGTATTAAAGGGAATTTGTTGAAATGGGTAAAGGACTTTCTACTAGGGAGAAGGCAGAGAGTTGTTGTAAATGGTGTGCCCTCCAGTTGGGCATCTGTTGACAGTGGTATTCCTCAAGGTAGCGTCCTTGGGCCACTTTTATTCATATGCTATGTTAATGATATGCCGGAAATAGTAACTAGCATGATTAAAATGTTTGCTGACGACACAAAATTATTTGCAGAGTGCAAAAATGATGAGGATAGGGAGAAGTTACAAAGCGACCTAGAATCTTTGCAAGAGTGGTCGAGAACATGGCAAATACGATTTAACGCAGATAAGTGCAAAGTCATGCATATGGGTAGAGGCAATTCGAAATATGAGTATCAAATGTCAAAAGATGATAACCCTGTTACACTTGCTTCAACCGATTGTGAGAAAGATTTAGGAGTGTACATAGATAACGGGTTAAAATTTCGATCACATATAGACAGAGTTTCCAAGAAAGCAAATTGTATCTTAGGACTCATCAGGCGGTCATTTGAATTTATAGACAAAGGCATATTCAAAACCTTATTCACCAGCTTGGTCAGACCACACTTGGAATATGGTAACATCATATGGTCCCCTTATTACAAAAAGGACATAAAAGTAATAGAAAACGTTCAGAGGAGAGGAAGCAAGATGGTGCCAGAGCTGAAAGATCTCGGATATGAGGAAAGGCTAAAGCGATTGAGTCTTCCAAGCTTAGTTTATCGAAGATTCCGCGGGGACATGATTGAAACGTACAAATATATACACGGCTATTACGACGTAAAATCTGTATTAAATATGAACACATATGGGAAGACCAAGGGACATAATTTGAAGATCTTTAATGACAGATATAACACCAATGTTAGGAAGCGTGTCTACAGTGTCAGGGTTGCGCATGGATGGAACAGGCTTCCAAGAGATATAGTGAATGCCAAATCATTAAACTGTTTCAAAAATAAACTGGATGATTATTGTGGAGAAAGAAAATATTCATGTGACCCACCGTTTATTTAGAAAGAAAGAATATTTAATCTTAATTGAAATTGAAATTTTAAAACTTTACTATATAGAACTACGTAATTTGAACTTTTAAATTGAATTTAAACTGTTTATTACCGACATTGAACTGTAAAAGGCTTATAGCCTAAACAGAAATAATTGTATTGTATTGTATTGTATATAAATAGTATGTATTTAAGGCTTTTCATAAATATATCAGTGGGTGGAACAAACTTGTGTACATATGAAGCTTATGATTTTGATAAGACTACAATCTTCTCAAAGCAGAAATTGCTTTCTCGTTTTGGGCACCAAGACCAGTTATATAAGCTTAATCTAAACGAATTGAGGGACCTGACCCCAAAGAGGTCCATGGGCCTTGGATCAAAATACTATTTTGCTTAGAATCAAAGGATCTAAGGGGCCCATGCCAGACTGCTAAGTTTGCAGTTCGCTCCAAATTTATTTGGAGCGCAGTTTGAAGTGCAAAGAGCGCAAATCATATTTTCAAGAGCCCAATTTAAAATATTCTTACATATATATACCAAATGGTATACCTTTAACAGCCAATTATTGTCTAACAACAGCCAAAAAGAGGGCATTGTGAACTTCGAAATTTTTCTTCGGAGCGCAATTTTCAAACTTAGCAGTCTGGGGCCCATGGAAGTTTGGAAGGGGGCTGGGCCCAGGCTGAGCTCAGGGCCCATAGAACTAGCTTTTTTCTTTTTCATTTATCGCGGCTTTGGTGAAAAAATTAGAAAACCACATATTGACAAGGGCCTATCGGGCAATTCCCTGGCATCTCGGTGGGACAGTCCGCCCCTAATTATAACATAAATAGTTAATATAACATGCTGTGTTTAATGTGACACATGTGTTTTAGCATGCTCTGCTTCCCTGTAAAATCTTTGCAAAATACTCCCTGCTGCTTCCCAACATTCATGACAAGAATCATGAAGTATTCCTAAATCTGCAGTGCATTGCAGAAGAACTCTAGAGACTTGCAAGTGCACAGCAAAACTTTTGGCACAAAATTGCAGGTACCTATGTAGTGGTTTTGATGAGCCCAAAAATATCTGAAAAATCCATCCAGAAAACCTTCCTTTTACGCACATCCGTGTGTGTTATTTTTTATTTTTACTTGCAGCTACTCCCCAATTGAATGATCAACTTAGTTGCAATACTCTGCATGCTTGAAGCACCAGCGATCAATTTTATGCCCCACTCATTTCACGAAGGTTGATTTCACAGAAAATTGATGAGTTCTGTTTTTCTGTCAAGAAATTGAGAATTCTGTGTTAAAGTTATTATTTATACTGTATAGATTTTATAGCAATTCATGAAAAATCTCTTTCAAAGCTTTTTTCATACTGAAAATCAATATCTCTGTGAATTTTTGCTTCTTTTAGATTCTGGCAAAAGCATCAACACAGCACTATTTGGTGGTGAAGAAAACCCAAGTAAGATTACTATTGAACCATTGAACATCATTAATCATTACAGGCACCCCAGTGAATCGAACAATTAATTTTAATCAACGAACTCTAGTTGGAAAAGGAACTCCCTTCTTAATGTCTACTACACTCTGTTGAGTTTCAGATGAAAACCTTAAGTTGTGTTTTGCCTTACCAATTTGTCTTTATTCATACCATCCTAAATCTATTTTCCGGAAATTGATCCAAACACTTAGGACCTTTTGCTGCTTTGTTCCTCCTTGTGGTATCCTGCCCTACCCAGCTTAAACTGCAGCATCACATAGATTTGGGGTACTATTGAGTTTAAAAATTCAATTATGGCTATTGTCCATGTAGAGTACAAGATATTCTCCACTGAAGCACAGAGAAGAAAGGAAGAAGAAGACAACGAAACCTATGCACAATACGTAAGATTATGATTTATTCATTTCTTGATGAAACAATAGACCCCTTTCACAATGACGTCATCTCTATAGAAATTCATCTTGAAACAACCTTAGCGTCGACATGATGGGTAGCGAAATCCAAAAGCATGCATTGCTTTTAAACTCACAAAGCAATTCCATTTGTTGCTAGGAGCAATGCACGCTTTGGGAATTAGGTACCCATCATGTCGAGGCTAAGGTTGTTTCGAGATGAATTTCTATAGAGATGACGTCATTGTGAAAGGGGTCTATAAGCTACCTGTGTTAAAGGTTGTTGATGAAGGTAAATTGCTATACTAAATCTGCATGTTATATTATCAACCTGTATCTTGAGCAATGGGCTCGAAATCCTTTCTGAAAGCATTGGGATTGGCTTATTATCTAATTTTTATATCCAGTTGTATGGCCTCTCTTCTCTTAACCATTCCAGATATATTATATTCCAGATACATACATATTCCAGCCAATCCTGTTATCAGAGCAGTGACTTTGTTGCTGCTGGGAATGAACCACTTCCTAATCAATTGTTAATCCTGTGCTACAAATTTATTCCCAGGCACTAATGAATCTGGGATAGATCATCCCAGAATTACTTGTGAATTCTAAGACAAAAGAGCACACAAAAGGGAAACTCAAGGTGGTAAATTTGCATGAATCCAAGATGGTGGTAATAATTAGAAAGTGGTCTATTGCAAGGTATTCCTCTTCTTTA
Organism: Pelagia noctiluca; assembly: GCA_963924455.1. Classification (NCBI taxonomy): domain Eukaryota; kingdom Metazoa; phylum Cnidaria; class Scyphozoa; order Semaeostomeae; family Pelagiidae; genus Pelagia; species Pelagia noctiluca. Next base: position 12,386,721 of record OZ004315.1, read on the forward strand.
TCAGTGCCAGAGTGACTGACTGGTACATTGGTTTTAAAACATTATTTTACCAGTAACTTTCACATGATTTGTAGCTTGATAAGCTTGACGATTTGCACGGATATTTGAACATTTGTGCAAAGTGTAAAACCATCTAGTAACTCGGAACTTACTGCGGCAAAAATGTTATCCTGTTTGTGGTTTGTTGACGAACATCTATTTGTTCCCTGCTCCTGTTTTCTGGCTTTTCTTCTCGAATGGGAGGTGCTAGCTTATCTTTAGGTCATGGTTATAATGATTCTCAAAGCTATCATTTCTATCAGCTTTGTCTTTGTCAATGAACCCAAATACCGATTGAGAAATAAGTGCCCTCATGTTTTCCCTTTCCTTAACTTTTTGAGTCATCTTTCAATACTATAGAAAGCTATATCCCATGAATTACTATACAGCTGAAACACTTGGTATTCTTTTTTGATACGTTTTTGGTCCCTTGCATGTCTTTTGTGCTCTTTTTCTAATGAATTAAAAGCCAGACATTCTCACTCATGAAGAGTTGTTCGTGTGTGCTGTCAACTGCACACATTATCCTTCCTTTCCTTCCTCTCAGAATAACTAAGAAAGCTGTGCGATTAATCTTTCCAAAGCATGCATAGATAATTTCAAACTCGGTTTTTATTGGCTTTCTCTAATGCAGTTTCGAAACATGAATGAAGAGCGTAATGTATATTGTGGGAAAAGAGTCAAGAGACTAAACTCTGAATCCCTAACAGCCTGTTTCATGGTTGGCAACTCATCAGGTTATATACTACGAAGGACTAGATACACCATTCAGTTGATGATGTTGACCTGAAAATCAAGAATCCAAACTATAGAAGAAATTAACCAGCAAAGTTGCATTGTTTGTAGTTTAGGGAGCTGCAAACCTTTTACCAGGTCAAAAGCACCATTAATTTTGATGAGTATGGGTGGTAAAGCCACATATTTTTGTTCATGAAAGGGAATTTGTCCATGTTTCTGACAGGTGGAGAAGTAATTATGCAGTTGAGCATCCTTCTATGCATTCAAATTACCAACAATATCACTTAAAGATAACTTTTCCGGATTAGCGATTGCTAGTTACACAAGATAATCATCCGATAAATCATATCTTCATGTTACTATTTTGGTGGTCTTTTTATTTCTTCTTGTATGAAGATAAGCAATATTATTTGTACAAAGGTCATTATGAGTTGCTTGAGGATATTTCTTACACGTGCTCGTGTTATATAATTCAACTCCAATCATCCCAACTAAACGCATTCTGTTACTGTCCAATAGTTCTGGTGATTTCTTTCCCTTTTCGTATCAAAATTGAGACCACCCAAGATTAGATTTTGTTTATTGAATTTCATGAATGAATTTTACTTTGATGAATCTTTTTTTCTGAACCAAAGGAAGACAACACTCTTTTAAAGAATCCATCAGGGGGTAACCTCAGTTTTTCTGTCCCAATTTTCAGCTTTGGTGAGTTGGTTGTGACATACAAAAGTTTGAAAGTAAAGCAAGAGTAAAAATACTGACCTAATTTCTTATTGAATATGATAAAGTACTTAGATATCTTTCGCTCCACCCTGAATCTTTAAGTATTTTGAACAATATTAAGAAACAATGTCATGATTTCTACCTAAATCTGTCTTTCAGGAAAAAATGAAGAAAGAAACACAAAATCGTTTAAATGAACAAAGACAGGAAAGAATTCAGGTACAGTAGTGTTCAAACAGTTGTTGATGCTTCATAAACGAAATAACAATTAATAGATTTGAGAAATATAGATATTCTAAGATTGTCACAAGATATACCCCCAACTCAACAAATCATAATGATATTCATAATTTAGTAATAGCTTTATGGGCGGTCTCAGTTTATTGAGTATGATCTACGAGAATAATATTTTGAATTCTAACTACAAGAAGAAGGTTTGAATCATGTCAGAAAGATCCCTTGAAATGGAGGGGCATTTCACTCCCTTTCAAAGTAAACAAGAATTTTCAAGAACTAAAGGATTTTCAGTGTTTCTCAAGGGATTTTCATTAGAACAAAAGGATTTTCAGGAAAAGTGTGTGGGATTTTTAAGGAGTGGTTCGCCCCTTACTTAAGAAATTAGTCTATGGCTTGCAATAAGATTAAAAGGCTTTTTAGATGTTACTTGAAACGAACTAAACGGATTTTGGTGCTTGATACCTATCGAATCTTTTTAAATTATTATATAATTCGTTTATTCAGAAAGAAATGATATCAAAGAAAGTGATGAATAACGAATATGATTCCGTTGCTGAGGCAAACGAGTGGTAAGAGTGTATTTACAATCTTGGTATATGCTCTTGTAAAATCAAAGAAATCCAAGCAAGATTTAAAATCATTTGCAGCGAACATATTTAATTAGAGGCCTTCTTTAGAGGGAGTCTTGCACATGGTTTGCCAATCAGTCTCAAGAAATGTAGTGGGGATTTTCGGTTGTTATGAATTTATTAGAATACTAGAAACATAAGCTTGATAGTCTTGGTACTTTCGTAAAAGTTTGCAGAAATGAAAAAACACGATTGTGTCCCTTGAACTGCAAACATGTAAGACCCTTTGTGTTTGCTTTTATCGTCATTCTACCAAGTTTGTTTCAGTCAGTCCGATTGGACAGAATTGTTTAGGATTTGCCTTTGAATTCTCAATTTTTGACCTGAAAAGAAATTATCAAATACATGCCTTAAGTTATTCTGGCTCGCTTTTGTTGTATTTTGTTGATATCCAGTATCATGACATACACGATCCTGCTATTATTTTTCAACTAAAGAATCCACTGGGAAATAGCAGTACCTCTAAGTCTTTACTCTTTCCTAATTGAACCCCATTCCTTCCCTATCTTTTTCTCACCCTTTTTTCTTGTACAAAGGAAATAGGGCCTCCTACCTCCAATTAGAATTATTTCTGTCTCTTTATCAAAAATATGTCTTCTACGTTTTTACTACCCTCTCACTAATTATCTTATAACGAAATCAATATTCGTTTTCAGGGATGAAATAACCAACAGTGAAAACGAAGCCAGAAAAACAATCGAGGAAATTGATGATTTCGAAAGGAGGCTGGGCATGCGTTGACAGCGTTCTTGATTTTCTCCTCGTTGAGCAGGCATTCAAAGAAGTTCCAGGTAACTTTTAAAGGACATCGGTGATTTCGAATCTCTTGCACTTTCATGGTAATTTGCACTTTCTAGGAATAAGTGAAACTTCACCATGTTATCTTCACTATTGCGCATTAAAACTCGAGTGACTGCCTTTAAAGAGAAAGGTATTTGATATCTACCAAATGCCCATGTTTAGAAGTTGCTCTTTGTTATTTTCGCATTGCCCTGAAAAGCCTCCACGGACTAGGACATGTCATATGTCCCTTTGTAAATCTTAAAAGGCCAGTTTCTTGGAAAGGCAAGTATCATCTTTAGATTGGAGTCTACGTTGAGCAAGGAATAACCCAAGTTCTCCTCTTTCAATAAGCAAGTAATTTAAGTAACTGAGTGGGTGTAGATTTGCCAAGCGGGGCTCTGTAGTATCCCAGTAAATAGTACAGCCAGGATCAGATCTCAAAAATTTCATCTTTTCTGTTTATTTTTTATCTTCCTGGTTAAACCGGTTTTCGCTATGGGATCAAAGTGCAAAGGTTGCCACTCGTAGGGGAATTTCCCAGCGGTAGCGGAAATTTGGAATTGGTAAAAGGTATAGTAAGTCAAACAAGTTGAATTAAAAAGTACCTATGAAAATGTATATCATGAGAAAGAGATATGAAGCCCTATCAAATGTTGTAAACATGTTTGATAATAGCAGTAGTATTCAAAAGATTACCAGCAAGACATTTCAGATTGTTGTAAGGGATATCCTCTAGGATTGCCACAATGTTTTAACAATATCAATATCATCCCCATCGGTGCAGGAATATTGGAGTTGATAACGTACGTTGTAAATATCATCTCCTTGCGTGTATTATTTTAGGCGTGGTTTGGTGTGGGGTATTTAGTATCTGCTATTGCTAGTAGGTTGATATAAAATGAGTTGAAATTGAAGACCTCGTATGAATTTGAATATAGTAGCTAAAATGATGATGGCCGGAGCGTTTCTTCCCTAACATTTCAACAAAACCTTAACCTTTCTGGTCTTTAAGCCAAATTCTTTGGAGATAGCTTCAACCGATATTCGAATTTAGAATTTGCAGAGTGTTCTTTTCACGGAATACGATTTTATAACAGTTGATTAGGAAGCTGGCTAAGTAATATCGATTGATGTTGAAGAGTTATTTACAAAGTTTGCTTCAAAGTGTTTTACAAGGATAGATGTTCCAATAGCTGATTATGATGGATAGTGCAGAAGTTAAAAATCAGTGCGATACTCTGCAAAAGCCTATGACATATTCAGAATCCGTGAAGCAAGCAAAGCCTCGCCCACCAGAGAATGAGATCATTGCATCCTCCGCACAACAACAGAAAGGCCTTCCATCTACAGCAAGCGAGCCTCATCGTGTGAGAAACTCGCCACTAAATCGTAGTAGAAATAACGAAGGTTTAACGCCCGTAAAGGAGCAAGAAATGTCGCGTTGCATCACGGAGCCTCTAGCCTCAGTTCAACAGCTCCAGCCTCCATCTAGCTCGGTCAACACGAGCCTGGTTCCAGTCAGAAAATTCAAATTCAATTCTCAGGGCACTGGTGCGTCTGAAGTTCCTAAAAAGGAAGAAAAACTCCGATTTTCCTCAAACCGAACGCCAACCGTCTCAAAAGAACAGAGATTAATTAGGTCAAGATTTGTTGAAAAGATATCGAAGGAGTGCGATGAGCTATTGAAGTCCATCAAAAACTCAAAGTTTGAAATGCAAAGGAAAAAGACACACTATGGTGCAATGATATCAGCAAAACAGGCGAAGGTGCGTGAACACGTAGACCAACTAAACAATCATCTGCTTTTGCTGAAGCCCGTGCTTTGCGACCCTAACTGCAAACACCAGCAACCGAGTTGCATACCAGCACACGGGAAGCTTACGCAGTTGAATGACCAAGTGGTACGTAAAGTTATTGCAAAGAGAAATTTGATCTCCCAGTTCAAGGAGAACATTTTCATTGCCAAGAAGCAGAAAGAAACGAAGAAAGAATTGATTGATTTGTTTTTGCGAAAGCAGGAAAATGACGAGAACGGATTGGTAATTACTGGCAAAAGAAGAAGTTTAGAAGATAGATACAATAAGCTCAGAAAAGAGTTGAATAGTTATTTGTCCCAAATTAGCCACGTGGAGAGCCTTTGCACGTCTTCGGGAACTTTGAAAGCAGAGGAATTCATGAAGAATAGAATTGAGACGTTGGCTTCGTTCATCAGAGGCCGAAATGATGCCGTATTGAAGATTGACAAACAGCTAGAAGAAGCCGAGTGTGCGTACCAAGATAAACGAAATGTTTTGAATTCGCTTCAAGATCAAATCAAGAAGATGCGGAAAGAGATTGCAGAACCCATTATCAACAGAATAGAATATAGCGCATGCTTGAAAGAGAATCTTAAGCATGAGGATGAATTGAGTAGGATTCTAAAAGAGCGAGATGATGTGCAGCACAGATACGGCGCTGTGATGGAGGAATACAAGGCCTTGCAATCGCAGGCACAAACAGAGCTTAACGGCAAAGAGGGGCTGTTTATGGATATAATCTCACAGGTAGAGGAAGGGAGGAAGAATCAACTGGAGCACGAAAGCATGTGTTTCAGGATCAATCAAATGCACACCGAGATTGCTGTGAGGAATGGGTTCATGGATGCCAGGCAGAACTCCATTTATGAGTTGACTGAGGAATGCAAGGAGCTCAACACCCAGCTAGTGATATCAGCAGCCGAGGAAGATGTGTTGAGGGATGCCTATAAGAAGATCAGTGAACAGTATACTGACGTTTTGTTCGATATTTGCTTTTATAATTCATGGGTTGCCGCCGGGGAGGAGATGGAGGAAATGAAAAGAGAAAAGAACCGAGAAAATCAAGCTAATTTCTAATTTGATATTCTTGAGCAAGTTGGAAAATGAGTTAATAGATCAAAAAGTTTAATACCATAAGGTTTACTCGACCAAATAATTCTTTTTTGAAGCTCGTCCATCTATTCTTAATCTTGATTCTTCAGCATCATTCGTTTTGAATCTCAAATCGCTTCGCACAATCCAAGCTATATTTCGATTTCTAAGCGTGATGTACAGAACGATCTGTGGATCTCCTGATGCGGTAAGCACGAAACAAGCTTGTCGAGATGGAGAGTTTGCCTTTTGAGTTCTTCTTAGTGTACATTTTAAGTCTGTGTTTCAGATTCCCTGATAGAGTATTCAATGCATAAATGCAGAGCATGATATTCATTGAGAAGAAAAGAGTCAAGGAACTAAACTACACTTACGTTCAATATGTATTGGGACACCTAGCAACAAAATGGCTGCCAAAACTGTAAACAGCTGCAAGCCATAGTTTTATTTTTGTAATTTTCTAAAGTTTGACACAGTTGAAAAGGAAAATGTTATCAAAAATATCAAAATAATAGGCGTATAAATGCAATAATATCACATTTGACCACATAATTTTCTTCTATAACACTTTTGGAGAAGAAAATACAGCAAAAAGAAAAGCTTGCAAAATGCCTAGAAAATTCTGGGGGAAGACATTTTATTATGGTATTATCAAGGCATGTTTCTTAGTTTCATATTCTTAAATTTATTTCAGAGTTTAAAGGGTAGATTGAATTTTGAAATTTGTCTGCTTTGACCCATGTTTGAGTCACTCATAAAGAAACCAGAGGAGAAAGTTTTTATCGCACTTGTAGGCTTCAATGAAAAGTTCAGCAAAGTCTTCCTTAGTTTGAAGCACAAAGAAACTTTTACAAAATATCTCGAATATGAGAAGAGCTTAATGGAGAAAATTTACAGCATTTATAAAGTAGATTAACCTACCTTTTTGAATTTAATATTACCAACAATACATGCTCCATCATTGATTTGTGCAATATCATTTTTATTTTTGTAATGTATTGAGACACTTCATTGTGACTTCATCCTTGCCAGCACTTTATCAAAAGCAAAGTTGATATTTCAAATGATTTTCTTTGAGTGAAATGTTCGTTCGTTTCACTTTCCAAATCAAAACATTCAACTCCTTAGGAGTCTATCCAACCATAATTCACTGAAATTACTCGAAGATCTTCACCAGTTAATTATCAACTTTTGTGCGAATGTTTGTTTGTTTTTTCAACATTTAAGTTTCTCAATCTGTTCTCTTTTCTTGGCCAAAACACTTTTAAGATCGCTCAAATTTACGAACTTTTGATTTCAAACTATGGCGTGAGCAAGTGTTTCCAATTTGGCGCCAAAACCTCGCTTACGCATCACAGAATAGCTCGCAAATCGCAAGTAAAAATTTAGGCCTAAGTGGATTGTCAAGGAAGAGACGCCATTTTGTTGCTAGGTGTCCCAATACATATTGAACGTAAGTGTACATCTAACATCTCCTGATGAGTGGGTAACCGCGAAACGGTCTTGTCGAGATGGAGAGTTTTGTCTTTTGAGCCTCTTTCTTCTTAGTCTATATAGCTCTACTTTATTGAGCACTCTTATGGGAAACCAATTAACAGACTTCGTAACTCTTACTTTTTAATCGTTAAGAAAGGTAGAATGGAGAATTTACCAAAATCAAGATAAAAGCATTTGTGTCAATTTTTTCCTATCAAAATAAAAGTTATTCCAACTCATACTTTAGTGTAAAAATAATTCAAAATCAATCTGAACAAATATAAACGATTTACAAAAGTTTTCCAATACAAAAATAATCCAAGAATTAATAAATAAATTGTATTACAATAGCAAGAGGGGGGTTACTGTTTGTTTATACTATCCGACAACGCTGCAAGTAGTTACAGTTGAGTTCAGATCATAAGGAACCACTTTATATGATCTACCCTTTTGTTTTAAAACAATAACATACTGTGTTATAGGTCATTTTTCATTGTCTATCAGTCTTTGTTTCTTTAGTGACTGTTAACAAATGGTTGTTGTAAATTGTAACAAATACCAACAAACCAATACACTTTCTCAATTGTATGTCTAATAGCTGTATGCAAAATGCATAGTTATCTAAAATACATAGCCAATCCATTTTTAGCAATACTCAATCTAAACGCTTCAAAACTATAAGCATGTATATTTGCTAATGGAAAGTGTGTAAGAAAATAGCAATGTTAAACTGCACATGGATCACGATTTTCTTGCTGAAACATCCTCCAGTCCATTTTACCATTATTGCTATGAATCAACGAGGGGATAGGTGGCTGAACTAAAGCCCACTTGCCATCACTTGACTCTTCCAGAACATTCACGGCACAGTAAGGTACCTTTTGTACAATTTTTATAAATGTCTCTATTGGCCGCGGAACCTCACCAGTCAACTGCCTTGAACAAGCTTCAAGTGAAGGAGAGTGTGCCACAATCAACACATTCAGGTCTTCAGGCCGCAAATCTTCAGTGATCCATTTCATGAGGTTAAATGTTCTATGGTGATAGCTGTCTAGCGACTCGTCCAAGTGAAAGTCATCTGTTGTCATGAAAGATTGATATTTTGTGTCCATATTCACACCGAATGCAACAAGCTCTTCATTGGTTAACCAGCGAGGGAGTTTCCCCTTACACCAAGCAAGCCACTCATATAAAGCAGGCTCAGCTTTTATTTTCACTTTGCCTTTCAACTTCAGGCCTTCTAGTATAGAATCTGCAGTTTGTATGCAACGAAATGCAGGCGATGTGAATACTTTGGATACGACAATGTTGTGAGCAAATAGCGACTCACCAGTCAGCTTTGCTTGACAACAGCCTATCTCAGTTATCGGGGAATCTTGGGCAAAGTAATCTGGTCCGCCATTTCGAAGTGGTAATCTTCTAGGCATATTCAAATTTCGCCTGTGATACCCACCACTTTCATCAAAATACTGACCAACCCATGAACGTCCAAATGTGATATCGACTCTCTCTGCGTGCCTGATAATGAATATCCGCCGCCTTTTGATGGTTGGCTGTGTCGAGTGAAGGGATGATTCGGTTTTCTGAAGTGATCGGGGCAGAGTGCTACTGGTAGTCATAGTTGGGTATGATTTATTCTTTGGAAAACTAACGCTTCCTGAACTGCGAATGGAATGTTGTGGTTGTTGCTTTAGGGAAGAAAATGATGCATTACGAGCGACTCTCCCAGCAGATTTCTTCAGGTCAACTTGTTCATGGACAGGAAAGGAGCGGGCATCTACTTTTTCTGTGGATGTAGCCTCAGATATAGGAACAGTCCTAGAAATATGAAAAATGTGGTTTTCATGAAATAATTAACTCTTAAGTTAAATGAGGAGTTAATGAATTTTCATTAAGGCCCATTGATGAGGATTTTGAATTATGTTCAACATATACTGTGTATTGTTTACGAGTTGCTAAACAGCTAGTGTGGTGATACCGGGAGGGCACATTAGGTTTCTTGATTGTATGTATTACGCTCCTTGTTTTTTTATTTTCTTGAGCCCTCTTTGTATATTTTGAGCCATATTCACACATTTGAATACTGTATATTATTATACAGTATATTAAAAAGATTAGGATTGGCTTCAAAAAGTTGAGAGAGAGACAAACAATTTCTTTATACTCTTTAAAACATAAAAAGATTTAGCTGACTTAGGCCTTTCAAGCTACTCTATCGTAGGGTGTGACCAACATAGAAACTTGTGATCATTCAATAATTTATATACACAAGGGATTTGAATCGTCAAGGAGCGCATGATCTGCCTTAAAAAGTGTTTGTTCTTAACAAGTCATATATTGCTAAAAAAAAGTAGATAATTTAAAAACAATAAATTTGGAGAGCCCCTCAACAAAAGAGCATACCAATGGAGATTCCAGCATTTCCATTCATGTGATCTTTCAGTAAAGTTAGCCGGAAATATGCCAGACCGTCCTGTTTCAAAACAACATCCTTTTAACCAATCTTTATATGTGGGGGTTTCTTTATCAATGATAATATGCTGTCCTGGAATGATCGAAATCTCTTCCTTTGTCTCTGCTTCAAAAGGATACTTCACATGACGAATCTGGGGAAGATAATAAATACATCCACAAAGAGATAATACTCGAAGTAAAAGAGGGGGCATTCATTTATACCCTGCATGGAGCTCAGAAAGGGCACTCAACCAAGCTTGATAACTTCATGCGCAATGCAATAATATAATCACAGTCTGCACCAAAATTATGTATTATCTTTTGAAGAGCAGTATGGAATTTCAGGATTTCCAGTATTTACAGTTGTTTCCGAAATTTGCTATCAATAGAACCCTGAAGTTGTGTAACTGACAGTAGCTTATTAACTGGATACAACAAACAAAGTTGTAAAAGTAAACTGTCAAGTCTCTAATGGTTGTTTTGAAAAATATATTTCCTAAAGGCTTCAGATTGTCAGTCAAAATTGATGGTTTAAAATCTTTGAAACTCGCCACATTTGCTTTCAAATCATGAAATTTGATTAAAAAGATGAACAACTGACTAAGAGTCTTTAAGTTTCACTTTAAGAATCAGACCTGCTTTGCATTAGCAATCATGTTGTCACGTGAATAAACCTGCAGCTCCCATTGGCTAGATGAATCCAAGTTGATTGTCTTGGCAATCTTTTCAAGGGTTTTCTGAAGTCCGTTTTCAAACTGATAAGCTAGTGTAAGATGAAACTGCCCGCTGTGAACTGGAACTGACAAGCCTAAAACAGAAAATTAATGAATTCAGTGGACCCTACAAGGTGAGGACTTCCTTTGCTGGGCCATTATTTACTGATGTCATAAATACCAAGTTGCATGGCTTTGTTCAAAACAAATTTTCCTGGTTTACGTAAATCAATTTTAGGAGAAGTCAATAAATATAAATTGATGTTGAGAACTTGGATCATAATTTTCAAACAGCAAAATATATTTTGAACAATCAATGTACATCTTTAGCAGTAAATAGTAGAATTATCGTTTTTCTTTTGAAATTTCTCTCATTTCAACAGGACTCTCGCAATTTTAGGGGATCATAATATTTGACGTACCGAGAGTTCCTTTGACTTTGTCGGCAATTTTCTTGACAAGTTTGTTAATCCAATCACTAGTTGATTCTTCTAAGAAGAGGGCCATGTACCCACGAGAGTTGTGGTGGAACAATTTCAGCTGTTCTGGCTTTTTTACACAAAATTTGCGACATATTTGATCAAGAATCTCTAACATCGCGGGAACTCTAAAGTCTTCAACCTGTAATCAATGTGATAAGATCCTGAATATTCAGGAATGCAAGGAATTGGGTTTCAAGAGTAGTTTACCTAAAGGCGTAAGTAAGGCCCTTGGACAATTGTGTACAGTGGCAGTAGTTTTTTCTGATATACCATCCTGAATATTGAAGCATGCAAGAAATTGGATTTTAAGAGTAGTATACTTTAGGGCGTAAGTAAGGCCCTTGGACAATTGTGTACAGTGTCATTTGGTTTTTTTCTGAGACACCATGCAAACTTTTTGAAATTGGAAAAATTCATTGTCTGCCTCCTAGCTGCTTACTGCACCCTTTGTTGGAAATGTTTCAAAATAAAAATAACTGCTATTGAACGGAAGCCTCTCACCTGGAAAAATCTAGTTAGAGTGATATGCGGGAAAGAATCATGTACCACATTTCTACCACATTGTTCAGAAGAAGCCTTCCAAAACTCATTCAGATCATCTGATAAGGCGCCCTTTGGAGTCAGAAATAACACGTACTGTCTGCTATTTTGCTCTGTTACGTTTGGGTCATCCCTATGGTTATTTAGCCTTTGAGAAAAATAGTATAACATGATTAGATTAAATAAATGTTTTACAATAGATAAAAACATTAAATGGAAGAGTTAAAAAAACCAATTAAAAAGCAGTTTTTTGTAACATCTTTCCTGAAGTTTTTCATTTAAGCTAGGCAACAAATAAGCTTACCATTTGATGGCTGTTGGTACATCCCTATGACCAGTCGCAATGAGTGCACGTTCTCTATAAAAATGAGTTAAATACATTCATTTTCAGTGATAGACAAATCAGTCAAAAAGAATAGAAATCACATGACCTTGTGTGAAATTCTAACTAGGCTGCTTGATATGAGTTCAGTAAAGACAGGAATAAACAAGGATGGGTGAAAACCCACCAGGCACTTTTGATATGAAAGGCATCATCACGGAAATTTTCAGAACTAATCAAAACCATGAACAAAACTGTCAGGTCTATGATAATCCAAAACTAACCGACCTGCTTCCATATTCCCAAACAGGTATTGTTGGGTGTTTTTGAGAAAAGGAGGTTCTCCGCTGTTTCAAAAACATCTCCAAACTTCCAGTTCAGATTTTTGCTTTATGGCTTCCTCAATTTAGGGTGTCCTTTTCCAAGATTTCAAGCCAACAAACTTGGAAGTTCCCTGGAGAATATTTTGCTGACAACAGGATGAGCAATCCTTCACTGATAAAATTTTAAGCGAGTTGCCAAATTAATTTATTTTTCTTAAGTCGCATTATGTCTACTATATTTTTCACTTTCTGGAAAATTGTTTTTGGATTTTGTAAATACTGTAAGGGTTTGAAAGTATCGAAACGATGGCGTAAACATGGCTGCCAAAGCTGTGATGGCCTAAGGGCCCTTGAATTTCATTGGCGATTTTTGACCTCGTGACTTATCCGCGCTTCAAACTTTCTGCGCAAAAACACAAACCATTTCTCTCACAACCTAAAATTGTATCACAAAGTTTATTTCTTCGCTTCTAAAAAGTGTTTGAAGGCCAACAGGTTAAACATGTACGGGGAAGGAATATTTTCAATTGATAACGAGCTGTATCTCAAAAGTTGATTGTAAAGTACTGATTATTTGAAGGAATTCAGTTATTTGCTGATGAAACTAATTCCACGTAAGTTTAACTTTATAATTTCAACCACAAGAGCTTGGAGTCACTAACAGGAAAGTGAGTATTCATCAAATAAACTTTGTTGTTAAAAGGGCAAGGGAAGTTTTAAAACTCCCCTTTTCAGTCCACCAACAAATGTCAACATTACTCTGTAGTTTATGACAAGTTTCTAGCTCCAAACTTTATTCTTCAAGAGGCAACTTTATTCCTCTTTGCATTTAATGTAAATTTTCTCTCAAGGCTGTCGAAAAAAGTTTATATCTTCCGAGCTTTAATTTAGGTGTTCAGAATTCAAATTATTTTTTGATAACGTTCAATCCTTGTACCAAATTATCTTGATTTGTTTCTCAGTGTTGCAGCACTGAAATTTAGATAAAACCCTTTTATTTTGAAGTAATATTTTCAATATAAATCCTCAACTGCATTTGATAGCAATTAATATTCAAGAAATGTTTACATTTTACTAACTTATATATTACTATGCTCTAATCATCTTCTCATTTTTCTGTGGTTCTGAACCCTCTTGACCTTTTAATCTTTAAAAGGGACTTTAAAAGGATTTATTCCCTCTAAATTAACATTTTGTGATACTGTGGGTTATTGTTTTAATATTTCTGATGATATTTTTCATTTAGGATGTTTCAAGGGGTCAAAAATCATAACTGGGAGTTTAAGGCGTAAGCCCAGCCCCTGCCTTAACTCGCCATGTTTACGTCATTGTTTCGATACTTTTAAACCCTTACAGTATAAGTAGGCTTTTTTCCAAAAGCTATCTCGAATTTTAAGCTTTTTCTTAATGGCTGGATGGACAATTATTTTCACAAGTGCGCCCCGCGCCCTCCAGTCTCCTTTTGATATTCAAGCTCCCCCCCAGGGCATAGTTTATGGGTACTCAAATTTAGGTATAACCAAGGGCACGGATGCTTGAAAGCCTGAGCCAGATAAATTTGAATATTTCTTTCGTTCTCTGATGAATGAAATAATTTGATCTTTAATCTCACTCACGCTTTGTCCTTTGGGAAGCCAGCCTCTTCAAGCTCTTTCAGAGAGTCTTTGTGCCACAAGACGTGATTTCTCTTGACGTCCATGGAGCTAGATCCCATTTCCAACAGCCTCACAGACGGGGAAGGCTTGCAGCGTTTTCAATAGAAGGTATCTCCAAATGTTCTTCATAGCACATATAGGCCTATCTAAATAAGTGCTTTCATGATTCTGTCCTTTTTGACCTCATCGATCTCGGGGTTGATATCATAAGAACCTTTTCAAGCAATTCATTGATAACATGCATAAGATAAATCATACGAGTGTTATGAGATTATAAACTTTCCAGCGACGAAACAAAAACCTACTATGTCTGAAGGCCTCATGTTGCTATTCGCTGCTCGTTTTCGTATTCACTCGAAGGAACCGACTAGTGAAGGATATCAACAGGTAAAAGAACTTGAACACAAAATTCCGTAAAAGTTATGGTCCGGCTTTTATGCTATACATTAAAAGGAAATTGGAAACACTAACCACCAGGGCCGTCGAGAGCCAGCTCGGGCCCCGGAGTATTTTATAGAAGCGGGCCCCACGAGCTGGCACTTTTAAGAAGTTGTGAAATTTTTTTTTTAGTAAAATTTTTTTGCGGGCCCCTTTCGGGGCCCGGGCCCCGGACCTTTTACCCCCCCACCCCCCGTCTCGACGCTCCTGCTAACCACTTAACTAAACCCTATCCCATCCAACCCTGAAGACACTAAACCCCAACCGTAGCCATAACCTCAGCTCTAACCTTAATCCTTAGCCCCAAATGCTAACCCCACATACCCCGACCCAAAACTCTAACCGTAACACTAATCCTTGGAACATTATTTTTACGGAATCTCATTTTCACCTACTCCTACCGGTTGATATTATTGGTTTGCCACTCACAGCTACTTTGCCCACAGAGAGTCTTAAAATGGAAAAAGTCAACCAGCGTTTAAAACTAACACTTTTTCGTTTTTGTTATAAAGATCGAATACGATATAAATGAGAAATTCACGAGGAAACTTTTTTCAATAAGCAACAAGTGAATAAGTAACCAGAGCTGGAATGATCAAAAACAGTAAGCAGCTCTAGGACTCAATGTAAGAAATCAAGCAACTTAGCACAAGCAACTATACTGAAAGTGTTAATCTTATTAGATCACACTATGCTCCATTGTCAAAGAAGAATATTTAGTATTTTAAAGGTTTTCTTGCATGTACACCATCGATCTAAACAGTTGGGCAAACAGAGAAATGTATTTATTTTGACTATTTTTCAAAACGTAAGCAACCCTTAAGCAACTTTGAGGGCTGAAAGTCCAAAATACTCCAGCAAATTTGAGGGTTTGGAATCAAAGTCCAGTTACTTATTGAAAAAAGTGTATATGATTAAAAACAACATTGCAGATTTATACAACTATCTACAGACAACAGTGCTGTTAGTTAAGGCCTGCCACTTGATATTGAGTTATTTTCGTATCCCATATTGAGAGGATATGATCGTCACCTAAATTGTCTGAAGTCAGCCTGTGGATACCTGAAGACGGTTTCCCGGTTAGTATGGTTAATTTTGTGATACCACTCTGGAGACTGAATTTGTGTGCAATGAATTTGCGATGCAGGATTATAATGACCAACCAGTTGTGCGCAATAACCAGCTTTACCGTAGTCCCAAATAGAGCCTGGTATGTTAACCGGTAATTGTGGTAATACTTTATCGCCGGTGATCTTCAGCAGCCTCTTGTACTTTGACCGCCGATTCTGAAACCAGATTTTAACCTGCGTTTGAGTAAGTCCAACCTGTAAGGCGAGTGTTTCTCGTTCTCGTAGTGACAAGTAGTGTGTTTGTGCGAACGCTTGGTTAAGCCGTCTGAGTTGGCTTACGTTGAATATCGTTCTCGGCTTCCTTAAGGTTTTAATCTGTTCTTCTTGCGACTCAACATCTAGAAATTAGATAAAAATACGATTTGGATATATCAATTACCTTTTTGCCTGTAAGAAAAAGAGTGTGGGGTGAGTTGTTTAGTCATTACATCAAAGATCATTCATCCAAGAGGGTGCTGAAGGGGGTGCTGACCCCAATTCCCAGCAGGGGAATATTCAAAAATCCCAATCCCAATGATAACGATAGAGATAATATTGACGTGCTTAACAATCCCAGTCCCAATTTACTTTTTCATTCCAGAATGCCACAGCCAAGAAGTCAAATCCCATTTTCCCTGTTATTGAAAAGGCGAATTCACTCCCTCATGACCCTCCCAGATGTTCACCTCTGACAAGCAAACCGTAGCAAACCCATTTTTTCATTTAGGATTGCGGTGAATTTTGAGGGAACATCGGTTTGATTTTGAAAGTAAATTATAATGATGATGATAATGTTTAACTAAATTAGCTATAATAATAATGATTATAGTTAAGTAAATTATAATGATTGGCTACCGACCTCCGTTCTTATCTAACGGTCGCCCGCATTTATGAATCGGTGATAACATTTTTTCCGTCCTTTGTCCATGCTGACTGTGCTGCTTGATAATGCTCTTATCTTCATTAGTGATGCATTGCGGCCCTGCCTCCTTGCCGACACTGTTACCCTGGATTACTTTGCGAAGGGGCCTTGGTGAGTAGTGGTTATTGAGCATGGCTGGGCAGCTGTAAGGTAATTGCTGCTCTGACTTGAACTTATTGTTGTCCGTGAAGAAATTGTCCATTTGGTCCTTGATATACTTTTGCTTCTCTAAAAATCAGACAGCTTCGATCAGTAAACAGAAATCGATGCTCTATCAAAAACACGGTCATATACATTGTGAGGTATTAATTGCTACAAACTCTGTATTTGGACCACGAGGCTTTGTATAGGATGGACGATAAAGAGCCAGTTAGAGATAATAAAGTCACCCTTGGTTGCATTGATCTATTTAGTACTAATGTGGAGACGTGGATGGCTCCTAGGTAAGGTTGAATCTGAGTACCTTTCCTTTCCACGCAGAGATAAGCAACGTTGAGGCTCGAATTCTGCACCATGCTTGAATCAATATTTCTATTCTTTGCATTGTTCAAGAACGATGAGCACCATAGACACCCCCTGGATTTTTAATGCAAGAGATGCTCATGGTCCATTATATAGAGTCCCTTTTGGTTCAAATACAGAATTGAAGCTACTGTTACCTGCCATAGTGGCTTGAAAGCGTATAGCCCTCTTATCAATAAAATGTCCTCAGTACATCTCTTCTTTGTCTTGATATCTAGCGGCAGAATCTTGAAATCACTCTTACGTCTAAACCTAACTAATAGTGTCACACTTTTTACTCATCCTCGATGGATTGTTACTCAACCTTTTCGCTGCTCCGTGATTCGTAAACTGGCGACAAACCGTTGCATTTTTTCCAAAAATGGATTGTAAATGTAAGGCTAAATTTCAGATGAGGGTTAGAGAGACAACCAACGATTTGAATTGACAAATGTGTTCTCTAGTCCCAGTGAGTTATATTCTTTTGGAAGCTCAGCTGTTCATTTTCTATCGTAACGGTTGGGGGATTAAGTCGCTGTCGTGAATTTGCTCAACACTGTTTCACCATTATACGCTACAATAGTCGTTGCGCGAGGCTTGCCTCCAGCTGTCATACGCAAGATTTCAATTCCGAATTTTTCTCAGATTTTCCTCAGAACTGAATTGAATAAAACTTTATTGCAGCATCACCATCCTTGTAAAAGTCTGCGATGTTCTGTGGAGGATGTCTTGTACTGTGGAAGGGATACCATCAGTTCTATGTGAGGATACCATCAATACATTGGACATTGGACGGTGTACAGTACTTTTGGGGGATACAATCAGTAAAGAACTATAGAAGGAAACCATAAGTACTGCATATTGTCGATGGCGTTCAGTACTGTGGAGGGATACCATCAGTGAATTATACGGTGTTCAGTAGCTAGCTACTAAAGGGGGATGAGATCAGCACTATGTGAGGATATCATCAGTAGAGTACTGTAGAGGATGTTTAGTAGTATGGAGGAAAAACCACAAAAACTGTGTTTATTAGTTCCATGGTACTGATGGTATCCAGCCATAGTTCTGAATATAATCCAACTGATGGTATCCCCAACAGTACTGATGATATCATCACACACATTACTGAACATTCTCCGATGTACTGATGATATTCCCCACAGCACTGAATATTCTCAAATGTAGTGATGATATCCCCAAGATTACTAAGCATCCTCCGATCACTGATGATATACCCCACAGTATTGAACTTTCTACAATGTACTGATGATATCTCCCACATTACGGAAAATTCTCCAATGTAGTGATGATATCCCCCAAAGTACTAAGCATCCTCCAATGCATTTATGATATCCCCGCAATACTGAACATCCCCCAATGCACTGGTGATATCCCCCACAGTACTGAACATCCTAGAGTACCGCACAGACGCTCCCGTGGGTGAGCATTAGATCTCGGTATCTGAGGTTTGCCTTCATAACCGAGTCTGATATTCGGATCTGTTAACGTCAAAAACAATTATCACTAGTATGCTGACTATTTTCGAAACTTGGTACAGCAATAGATGTTAATAGTCAAAAATCGATGAGATTCAAATTAAGGGGGTGCACTGGAACATGTTACAGGCCTAGACATGATGACGTCACTGGCCCCATACCACTTCGAAAGGATAGTGACCAACATTAAATATATTTGCAAATAGATAGCAAACTTCATTGGCACCAGATCTTTTTAGTAATGTTCAACTGAAAACTTTTGAGGTAAATGTTTGAGTTTGAGTTTTGGAAAACAATGACTTCAAGTTGATATGCTACTTTAGAAACACATCAAGTCAGTCTTTATCTATCCCAATCAATCCCCCTACCCCCCCCCCCATCGATTTCCTCCAAAATGTATCAATTCAAATAGAGATATACGAAATCGAAAGAGATAACGCTTGATAATTCACCATGACGGCCATAGTATCAACTGTTCTACAAAAAAGAAACTGTATGTAACATATAACAGTGTTGGGATGGTACAGAACTTCAGTATAGCCAGTAATATCGGAAACATAATGAAACGAACACATAGATTACTTAGGCAATCTATGTGTTCGTTTCAATATGTTTCCGATATTTCTGGCTATATGTAACATATCAAAGTAATCATTATCATATATTTCAATGATTTACATACTCTTTATCAAACGGGCTTTATTGAACTCTATTTGTTATGAGTTGCTCTGATTACAGAAGAGATAAATGCATTGTGCTCATACCGTTGTGCTTGCTCACTTGATCCTATCAAGTCTTGTCTTATTCTCTTGCTATTAGAAAGGCCGTTAGTTAGACTTCCTACTGGCTCGCTACTTCTGCAAAAATCAGATTTGATTGTTGACTTTATTTTCGTCTCTCCATCGTAGTGTACAGCAATCAGCCAAAGAAAGAGATACAAAGAATGGTATGCCACTTTAAATAGTATTTTTCTAAGCTTCTTTGAATGGGTGGAGCTTGGTCATTTTTTTGATTTGAAGGGTTTTTAGGAACGTCACTCTGGTTTCGCAGTGCACCAATGAAGCGAACAGCCGATGTAAGATAGCTTTTCTAGCTCTTATCATTACATCTCTGACTTTTTAGTCAACACATATTGCATACATACACACATACATACATTGGATAGCGCTTTCAAATTCCTAATTGCCCTTAGAGATTTCTTCAATGAGATTTGAGAGCTGCGACACGCTACTTCCCGTCATGCTTTGCAACGCATTCAATACAGGATTCTGGGAAAGCTGTTGGCTTTCCAATCACGCAGTGCATGAAAGGAATATGCCTCTTGGCAACGCATGGCAACCAAAAATAAGAAATGTAGCGACGAAAGATTTAGGCCGTTACAATTGTGGTAGCTGTGCGGAAGAAAAAGTATTCCCATACTTCATTTGTTGATAACGAATCTTCTCAACTTAGACGTCCATTTAAGCAGACATTTTGGAGTTACACAATTTTTACAGAAAATACAGAGACTGGAGCTCTAGAACTTTATTTAAAAAGACGTTCTGAGAAAAATCGATATTCTGTGATTTGGAAAATAACTTTGGGAATAACACTTGCTTTGAAAAATAAAGACCACCATACATAGACCACCAGAGGTGAAGAAAGTGGTGATTTTGAACTATTCGCTCCTCCCTAATCATTTCCAACTAATTTCTTGACCTTTGCGCTCTCGATGTTGACCATTCAAACTTATTCAGACATGATGCGCAATCAATTATCATGATTGAAGCGAAGACCAATATTTCCATTTACCATCTGTCCAACCAAAAACAGCTTCACAAGCCAAATCAGGCTGATGCGCATGTGTTAGGTTTGTAGACAATGAGAATGGTTTTATCAAGCAACTTTGCAAACTTTTTAAACCAATTTGGCAAATGGTCTTCTCTTTCAGGCCTTTTCTGACAGGACTTGATCTCTAGACTCTAAGTTGTGTTTTCTTGATCTTTTAAAATACACATGTCTAAACAAAAATGAAGCCTAAATAACAAACTAAAATTATATGCCAAGCATGTAACTCTTGATTTTGGCACTCTGTCTGGAGTCTAAACCAATACGATGGATGCCAAAGTACAGTAGAATCCCGATAACTCGAACATGCAAGGGATGATCAAAATAATTTGAGTTATCGAATGTTCGACTTATCGAGGCTCTCGATAACACGAACTTTTTAGAAAATCAGCCTATAATTCAAGTTATCAGGATTTTATGAAGAGAACAACAACAACAACAACAATATCTTAATGGGGAAACAGAACGATAATGCAACTTGAACTTGAACGTTTTTCATTGAAAGCGATTGTTCTACAAAATGAACTGCCAATATTCATCGCAACTAGTATAACTGTCGAAACACACATCACAGGACACCATGTGTATAAGGAGATTCGGACGCCAAAGCAAAATGAATGTATGAATGTCCGTTCTGAACCTGAAAACCCTCTAGATAAGTATGCTGCTTGAGTCCTGAAAGGTGCAGATATTGTGGGACACTTGAAGAAAGGAGATACTGGCCGTTTTTCTAAAACGATTTTCTACTTTCTTCGAAGTCATTCGGAAGCTAAGTGCGTTGCCAAAGTCACTGGAAAGAGGTGCAATTAGGGGGATGGAAAGGGTTTGTCGCATGCAGCCTTAAAGTCACTGGACTTAAGAACTTTGTCTCTGTTTTAAAACAACAGCTTGATTCAATGAAGAGTTTGTGATTAAAATATCGTTGTTATTGTTGTTGTTTTGGCACAAAAATTTCGAGTTATCGAGAGGAAATATTCGCAGCGGGTATAAAAAATTATTCGAGTTAGCGAATGTTCGAGTTATCGGGGGTTCGAGTTATCGGGGGTATATTCATATGTAAGTAGTGTTGAAGGTTCAGGGGGAATGCCAAATCTGTTCGAGTTAGCGAGAGTTCGAGTTATCGCATGTTCGAGTTATCGAGATTCTACTGTAGTTAAAAGAGGTTTCTTTTTCTCTCTAGAACTTTTAGGTAGTTCTTTCTATGGTTGATCTAACTAGATGGACGATGGAACAACTTGAGGAGAATGGGAAAACTAGTAACCCGTGGTGGTCACGAAGGGGGTTTCAAAATAGCACCACCAGATTTAGGGGCTGATTATTTGTAACGGTCTGGCCCGGTTATCCGAGATGAACTTTTTTAGGTGTGACCCGGTATCAATAGAACTTTCAGTGTTTCGCAAACTTTCCATTATAAAGATAGCAGGCTAGCCCGATTCGCCTGGATCCTGGCAGCTAACTACGGGACTGGGTTCTACAAATTGTGGTCATATGATCGATTGCAGACTGGCTTGCCCGGTCAGGAGGGCTGAGAAACTAAACAACGCATGTGCTTTTTATATTTCTAAATTCTTCAGCCTGCACGTATCCCCCCTGTTATCGCTTAGAAATTCTAGCTGGGTAAAGCGGGCCAGTTCAGACAACCGGGCTAGCTCGCTCCATAGAATCAGTCCCTTGTGTGTTTTTCGTGTCTGAGAACATTTCACACTTGTTTTAGTATGAAATTAGTGCCCAGACAAACTAACAATTAGGAAAAACAACTGTATATGACAATGGCGTGTAGGGGATGTGCCCTCCTAAACTCAGCATATATCTCAGCCTATTAAGTAAGGAGGGGGCTCCTACGGTCCTCCTAGAATTAAACACTGCCTCTATTCCCTTTGCTACCCCACTGAAGTGAATGCCCAGGGGGGGCACTCAAGACTTTTATATACGGGGACGTCAGTCCAAAAAGTTTACAGAGACCTAAAAAATATCCAAAAAAATTTTGGTGGTTGTTTTAATTCTACTTCATTTTTCCGCAACCCAAAACTATCAGATGATTTTCTATTCTTTCACCCAAAAATATTATTTTGGCTTTCCTAAAATTTCGGACCCAAAAATATCAGCTTTTTGGACAATAACTGACCCAAAAATATCGGACTGACGTCCCCGTATATAAAAGTCTTGAGTGCCCCCCCTGGGAGTGAATGCTCCAAGAAAACTTCTAATGAATAAGAAACAAGTGCATTAAGTTATCATTATGAATCTCAGCAGGCTTTTAATCTTTATCAATGAGTGATCTCATGTCCTCAACCTCTGCACTTTGGTTAATTGAAAGATTCTCTTCGAACCTGAACAACAGCGAATTATCTCCACCTTATCGGTTTTAAGCTAGATAATTCATGCGTTTGTACTCGAGTTTTCATCATGTTTTTACCAAGACCGTAGATAAGGATGAGACTAACGCTACAAATTCAATTCTAGAAGTTCAAGTCAATACATTCAGATTGATGGGCGTGGTTCTTGTAACCTGATTGTGTGGGCGTGGCACTAGAATTCTTTTTACGTTAAAAAGCATTAACCTCATGCCAAGGTTCAAAAATAAGATTCAGCTAAGCTTTTATAACGCAAAGCATGAAAAAAAGCTGTGAGGTTTAGTTTTACGTATGAAGTAATAAGAAATTTCAGGCTGAAAATTGTTTTCGGAAAAATGATACAGGTATTATCGTAAGTTATATCAAGTTAGTGGAAATATTGTTACATAGTGGTCCTTAGGGGCGCCTAGTATAGAGGGTAGGATGTACTTCCCCATTTGATCATGATTTTCGCAAGACTGGTTTAAGATTTTGTCATGATTTTATGACTTCCCATATTTTGGTAAAAATTTCGACTGTGAATTGCTATTTTTCAAATGCAACCCATTCCTCATCGTGCTCTGAGCTGTTAACTAATGTAAAAAACTCGAATATGATGTCCTTCACCTCTCCCTCGCACATAATGTGCTTATATGTAGGTTTAGAAATGATTGCCTTATAAGTTAATGTTAATATAAAATGGCTCTGAAGATGGATCTAATACGAAACAGGAATTAATGCCTCACCGTAGAAAAGCCAAGAATTTTGAACACCTCGAGGTTAATGTGCCAACTTATTTTCCTGGTTTAGGACAGTGGCTAGCGCACTCGCCTATGGCCGCATCAACCTGGGTTCGAGACCCAGTCTGGTGGCATATGTCAATGGCAGTAGCCTGCTCTGGTATGATTTGATTATTTATGTTAGAGCATGCCTTATGAATTAGGGTATAGAAATAGATATAACAAAGGGTAAAATTGTATATAGGTAAGATTAGGCCCCTCTATGATGTTAGCCAGCACACACCTATCTATCGATTATATTAATTACCCCCCCCCCCCAGGATTGTGTTTGTAAAGGCTAAGAATAACTTGCTAACTGAAGCATAAGCTAATAACTGCGATTCATGACTTCTTCTCCTACTGCCCCCTCTCGAGATATCCCTCTCGAGGGTGGGACATGCATGATCCTTTCAGGGCTAGATGGACCTGTCCATCATCATCATATCATCATCATCATAATCATCATCTATTGATAGTAGGCTGAATTACAATGAACTAGTTGATTAAGTTAATCAAGGCCTGCTAACAAAACATTCACTTTAATTTCAAATCTGTCCTGATATTTTCTATATAGATATGAATTTGAACCCTATTTGTAAATTTTCCCCATCATCATCATCAAAGTAGACGACAAAAATGACTTCAGTCTCCCCTGTTGTGAGGCTTCGAAATAATCGAACGAGACCGATATAATCAACACTTGATCTAAGGGCTTTTTTCTTTGGCTTCGTTTTTTGTGTTAGCTACTTTTATCTTCAGATCCGGATCTACCCAGTGACTTTCCCCTTCGCCACAAGAATTTCTGTCTCTTATTATTCTTTCTAAGATCGCCAAACTCTCTCTGCTTGGATCAGCTAACACAGGGAGGCAGAATTTCGCCCATCATCGATTTGCACGAAATGTTAGGTCGTGTTGGGAATCTTTCAAGGGTTTAGATAAGGGTGGTTTTCAACTTTAATTAGATTGTTTAAAAACTTTTAGGTAAGATAAGGGCACTTGAAAAGGACTCAGGCAAGCAAGGACCCTTTACACAGTTTTTATACCAATTCATAATGCAAATGAAACAAAATGAACGTTTTTCAAGAGAAACCTTATCTGGCCCAATGAGTGAATAAATGATTGTAATGATAATAGAGGAGAGTGTTGATTTGAAAAAGAAAACAAGAGCAAAAAGTCATCAGAAATTCGTCTCATATAAAGTCATCATACAACTTCATTACTGAGTGCATATCACTTGTTTCACTTATTGGGAGTTTATTTAGAGTTCTCGAAATATCTTCACCAATCATATCTTTATTTATGTCTTGTATTCACTGATGTCTCTTATGTCTGACTTGTATGTTTGCTACCAGTAAGTCCTGCATCTAAAAACCCCTAATCTAAGGGAAAGAGATTATGTTTCAAGGCGTGCGATAGAACGCACGCGTACACACACCAGGAATATAAGCATTTTTACTGACAGGTGGCCTGGCAATCAATCCTCCATCAAAGCAATGATTATAATCAATTATCCACTATCAACTGCCAAGCAAAATATTTGCTGATAACGTCGTAGTAAATTAGTGTTTCTCCGCAAACAAAGGGCCTAAAGCGTAGCAATTTTTATCAGCAACCGCAGCAACCCTTTGCTTTGAGTTGCAGGGCAAAATATTTCATGAAGACGTCATAATAAATTAGATTTGTTCCGCAAACAACTGCCTGAGCCTAACAATGTTTGTATCTGCAGAGATATGTTGACATTCTAGTTGACAAAAAATTTGGATATTGATGAGTTAAACAAGTTTGTAAAAAAATCTTTATTTCAAGGGTGTGAAGTTTTAGCAAGGGGGAAAGATGAGTTACTTGTCACTCAACTAAGAAACTTTCATGTTTACCCTCCAGGAGAACTATCCAACGCTGTAGAAGTTTTCCGAGCGAACGGGTCATAGCTACGGAGAACTGAAAGCCAGAGAGAAGCGAGACACATTGACTTGATATGAACTTAT
Organism: Pelagia noctiluca; assembly: GCA_963924455.1. Lineage (NCBI taxonomy): Eukaryota > Metazoa > Cnidaria > Scyphozoa > Semaeostomeae > Pelagiidae > Pelagia > Pelagia noctiluca. The sequence continues at coordinate 12,412,113 of OZ004315.1, forward strand.
ATATATCCACTAAACTCTACTGAACTCTTCTTAGCTCTACTGACCTCTGCTAAACTAAATTACAATACAATACCTACAGGTCATATACGGAACGAAAGTTGATTGATACATGAAATGACGCAGCTTGTGGTTGTTAGAGGATTGCAAAGAGGGAAAGGGTGTAGAGTACTGGAAAGGTTGTGAAGCTGAAAGTCCGCAAGTAAAATGCTGAATATGGTAGCAGAGATAAGGTTAGGTCAGGCGTTAGTTTGAAGACAATGGAATACTGCCAAAGATGAATTGATGGCGCAAGGTTATATGAGAAAGTTGGAAGATGATTTGACAATAACAAAGTGAGTAAGTCAGGCGATGACGTAGAGAACTTTGAGACGAAATTGATTTTTTCTTGACTTTGTATGGTGGTAGAAGTGGTTGCCACTCGCCAGGGAAGTTGGAGTCAGTTGGGTACCAATTCAATATTATAATGAAGTTGAAGTATTTTAATGTAGCCTGCCAGCTTCCCACAACAACCTTGTTGTAGCTCTTGAATCTGGAGTTGAAGAATATGAAATTAGAGTTGACGACAGTGAGATTATGCCCACGTAAAAGGAAACACACTCTCGACAGAGTCTTAGTCGAATTCGATTACGAACAAGCTGACCCAGATCCATGTTTGTACAACAATTGAGTGGCAGCAGTTTTGCTCTTGGCATTTTGCGTTTGCCTTGATGATTTGTTCTGAGTCAGACGGTTGTTACTGTGATTAACCGGGGGGCGGTTAAGAAAAACTGATAAATTGGGGAAGGATTCCCACACATCCAAATTAAATGGTATGAAAGTACCGATGAATACAACTGTAAAATGGTAAATTCTAGCCGCATTGAAGTCTTCTTTTATGCTTTTAGGATTATTCAGTAAAGATAATGTCTATTCAGCTCTGCATGCAAATAACAACTTAATATTCCTAGTATATAACCTTACATAAGCGAGGACGCGCATTGGCTACTGTAAATTTTACCTGAAGAAAGGCGGAAGACTTTTCTGGCCTCTTGATTTGCTTCTAGCTAGCAGCAGAAAATAATTACCGCAACAGGAAATAATGTCCTGAATATGTTATGAAGCAAATTACATCTTGGAGATTCAAATCCGACGCAACAGAATGAAGAAGCTAACATTGATACATCATGAGGAGAAATTGGGTGTTAGATTGTAAGCATCTACTGAACAAAGAGGATTTAGAAGAAAAGGTTAGTTACCAAGCACTGAGTGAGTGAGTTTCAGCGTAGCGTGCTTGCCTGACCAAGGTAGGCTCCGCTTCCACCAGAGGTACGATGGTATTCATTACATCCCTACATATAGTAGTAAGAAGCCATAGTTTCTTTACTACACCCATTTACGCTACAGATATCTCCAAATTGAAGATTACTGCCTACAAGATACCCTTTTCATTCTAAGGGGCTGTTTATATGGGCAAAATTACTTCACCTGCCTGACCCGGGACTGGCAAGTGATACTTCACCCTCATATAGAAAACCATTGAAATCTCAGTTTGCGTTAATTTGGAAGATAAAACTTCACTCCACACTACCGGTTAGTTAAGTTTCGCCTCTCAGGAGGTGAAGTTTCACCCAGGTGAAGTGAAGTTTTCCCATATAAACACAAAACTACCGGTGAGGTGGAGTAAATTCGCACTCATAACGATGGAAAATCAATGATGCGTTGACGATTAATGACGTCTAGGGATTTACCTTGCCTCTCAGACCCGGCATGATAATCCCATATAAACAGTGCTTGAAATTTACTTCGCCAGCCAGCCCCGGGTCTGGCAGGTGAAGTAATTTTGCCAATATAAACAGGCCCTAAGTTCACCCAGGGTTGTTTAGAACTCGCACCTTCCATTGATAAGATTTAGCGGACTTCAGTCCCAGCCCCAACACCTAGCAGTGGAACTACCATCCACGTCTTTTAACTTTGAATAAGCTATTAATCACTATTATGCCAGTTTCAGATCGAGGAAAACTTTTCAAGCAATAGATTTCTATTCACTGAGTGAATTATGCTAATAGTTTGACCCATATTTCTAGTTTCGCTGAGAAGAAAAAACTTGGTTGAACATGTGTTCTGAATACAATTTGGAAACCATCGAGAATCGTGGTGGATTGACGAGAGCATGTTTGTTGTCTGGAGGAAGTGTCTGTTTTTCGTGAACTTTGTTCGTTAGAAGTCTGCTTGTCAAACTACGTTTGCTTGCTAAAGTCACTCAACCTCAGTGCTAGATACCGACCAACCAACGGCTGTCCAGGATCTGTTAATGCACAACGTTTTGCGAAATTCGCCGCAAGTCAGCTGCAAGCGCTGCATCATACCGCACAATCATTTCCCTGGTTATTCAGACAATAGCCCCCCTGACAACCATTTTATCTCATTGATAAAGTATTAGAATGCAAATGACCATAATTGAAGGACTTCTTTGAAAGTAAATGGACGAATGGGTATATGTAAAGATGATTGTAAATAGTGATCTTTATTCAATTAGAATTCTTAATTAGCATCGATTTCTTAAGATATTTTCCAGCGAATTCCTTGCCTGATTGAAGAGAAATTCGGGGCTCAAACGTCGCCTGTACAAACATGAGTCAAAACGCAGAATTGAGCGACATAAAGCTCCGGTCAAACGACGCAACATTTCACCCAACATTTCGCCCAACATTTAACCCAAAAATTCGCCCAACATTTCGCCCAACATTTTACCCAACATTTCGCCCAACATGAAATAGGGTGGAATGTTGTGTCGTGTGACCACCATGTTGCGTAGCCTGTTTACATCAGGAAAAATGTTGGGTGAAATGTTACGTCGTTTGACCGGGGCTTAAAACTGTTGAAGCTTTTGACGCATGGCCTACTGAGATGCTTTCTGTGCTAATTATGATTTAATAACTCAAAAATCAATGGCTAGACATGGGAAGGAGGCCTTGACGGAAATGACTTCTATGAAAGCCACCATAATTGAGTATTCACCCAGCTAAAGATAACGCATATCACATTTTTCTGGCCGGCCTCCTTTTTGTTCGCAAATCAGCCTTTAGACTCCATATCTAGCCTAAGTTCCACCTCCTTGCCAAAACAATGCACGAGTTTTAATGTAGATAAACATGCTTTGTCATGCTAATTCGGCGTGGGTTTCGTTCTTGAAGAAATGCTTATAGACGAAGGGGCTCTCGGGAACAAACTCATTCAAGTGCGAAAACCCAGAGCGCATGCGAAGAGAATAGAATACAGCGGAAGAAATCAAAGAGTCTCCCTGTATTTGAGTTTATGACCTTCACGCGCAGAAACATCTGTTGTACACCAAGTTAGGGTTCGACGGTGCTGGGATGCTCTTTATTTAAAACAGATTGTTCGTAATTGATTCAGCCATTATTCTCCGGCCAGCGTGTGCAATTGTTACCTCGAATACAGTCTTCTGATTTGAGCAACCAAGCCTGTTTAAGCGGAGAATGGAGAGCGTTACTAATCGGGACCTAGGCGTTGGAGATGGAGAGCCCCACTTGCAGCCCCTATCGACTCCTATATTCCAACCAAAACAAGAAGACTTTCCGAGCTGCGCAGAAGACTCCCCTGACGACAACGGTCATATGAGCATGGATTTCAAGAAAGGTAAGAGAAGTCCCAGTTTTCATTGTAATCGCGAGTAGCAATTACGGGCAATCATTTCTTACCATATTAGTGAATAGAGCTGGACAATAACAATTACTTATCCTCCTCAAACATCCACGCCGATTATTTCCAGGGTCAGATCTGCTACATTCTGAGACTCGGTATTGCCACAAGTAATTTTGGAATCGTAGAGAATAGTCTTTGATTACTAAATAACTAGAGAACGGCGAGGAAAATTGGAATCGTAGCAAAACATAATAACTATGGAAGGGGCTTTGCGTCTGACACTCATCATCAGAGTTGTACGTAAGAATAGTCTTGGATCAGTAAAGAACTAGAGGATGGGGAGGAAATCAGAAAGATAGCGTTAACATAATAACTATGGAAGTAGACAAAAAAGAAACCTAAGGAATCATTGATCATAGTAAAGAATTCTGCATGATGTTAGGAGATTGATGGCTTGAAAAGATTTAGTGTTGTTGGTACGTGCTGAAGAGAATTCACACCTAGCCTTATTCATCAAGTTGCCTAAATGTATTTGGTTTTATAGCTTAAAAGCGGATGGAAATTGGAAAACATAGTTGCAACCCTCCTGCATTCTATTGGAGGTTCCAGCATTAAGACATGGTGCTCCAGCACAATTAAAGTTTGAGAAATCTCCAGCACTTTCTTGTGAAATAGAAAAACATTAGTAATTTCTCCAGCATCTTACATCTATGCTACAACTAAACTTCTCCAAGCTTAACTTTTCCTGACACTTTAAGGCAAGATAGAGCTGAGCAACTATTTTCTGCTGGTCTTAAACATGCTAAAGTCTACGAACAAGTTCTTTACTTTGACGCTACAAACAGGATATATCAAATCTTCAGTTTTAAAACCTCGAAAAGTTTGCAACCATGGAAAAGCAATCTGAGCCTCCCGATATTGCCAATCATATACATTTCAATTAGAAGCCATTACTGGAATTACCACAATAACAAGCAACCCAAGGGCTTGATTTACACAAAATAAGCAACGTTGTAGTAATGCTAGTTCACTGAGATTTAGGAAACTTTCAAAACATCAAAACGCACAAATGCCTCTTGAAAGCTGCTTCATCGTGCCAAACAATTTAATCTCCATTAGTTACCAATTTCTTTATTGATTGATTATGTTTTCCTTTCGTGTAGCGTGAACAACCCGAGAATCACGTCTTGCAAAATCGTCTTTGTTTGATCTTTGTGGATACGTATATTGTAACGAAATTATGCCGAGACTCGGTACGGAGGGTGGACAGACTGTAAAAAGCTAACTGAAAGTGTTCATGACCGGGAATGCTATTCCCAACCAATCCCAAACCAAGGCAGGCATTTGTATTTAAGGTTTCCATCAGAAGGTATCCCATCGCCTGAAAAGTTACCCCCATCGCCTGAAATGGGTAAAACAACAACAACAAATAGCTGATTTTGTCTGTTAGCCACGCTAGAACTTATGACGCATGTTTTGCAGATTTCATTGAATTTCCTTGGAAAAAAGTTTAGTTTCTATTTCCCAAGGAATTCCTCCATAATGCTGGTTGAATTAGTGCATTAGAGATTAGGCCTTCTAGGAATGCTTCATTTCGGAATTGCTCGCTTGGGACAAATCTCTTGTTTACGCTAATGTTTTGCTTCAAATTAAATAGGTCCCTCAGGGGAGACTTTTACGGTGAAATCACTAATTTGGGTTTAAAGCTTTTCAAGACTGGTTCTGATCTGCCCCCGCAGTGGCAACAGTAAATGGTGGTGCCTTTGAAGAAGTTTGTTGTCAGTAAGAGCAATGAAATCAGGCTGCTCGTGATTTCTTCGATTGATACTTGGTGTGGAAATTGATCTGTTCGTTAGATGTTTCCCTAGTAGGCACGATTAAAGTTAAGAATTTACAAATAAGAAGCAAAATCTATAAACTGACATCTGTTGCATTAGAATAAGCTCACAAATTGCACAGCAAATCACTTTCTAAAAGCAGAGGGGAACAGTGGCTTTTTTTTTTTATATAATCAATGGATCAAAACTTACAGGACTATTAACAAATACATTACATAGACGATACCCTGGGAAGCAAAGTTCATGGCTATTCCAGGGCCATTACACTAAATACATAGAAATACTAAGAACAGTGGCTGGGAGGGAATGAGGCAGTAAACTGTTGAAAATATCGGAGAAATCAAGACTTAATCTGAAATATCTTATCAAAATGAAACTTCTTAACAAAATGGCTGAAACTTCTCATCAAAATGAAAAGGCGTATATCAGGCAATCAATTTGATCGAGTATACTTTTTAGAACAATCGGAAAGGTCCTTATTAGGAAATTGGCTGCAAGTACTGTAATCTTATAGTGTAACAATTTGATCCAGTCTCCTACAACTTGTATTTTGATGCAGATAGTTACTATAATCCTTTCCTTCCGTACAGACGAATTAGAAGAGGACTCATCAAGGAAAACCGATGGAAAAACAACCTCTAAAGTGAAAAGAAAGCCACGGACCATTTATAGCAGCCACCAACTCAGAGAACTTAACAGACGGTTTGCGACTGCGCAGTATCTCGCTCTTCCAGACAGAGCTGAGCTCGCCACAAAACTAGGCCTATCCCAAACACAGATAAAAATCTGGTTTCAAAACAAAAGATCGAAGTTCAAGAAAATCATCAAGTCAAGAGATTGCCAGATGAGCCCCCCGGTAATGGGAAATAGTCGTCTAAGTCCTTACAATGCGAATATGGATAACTTACAGAGCCTCTGGGGGGTAAGAACTAGCATTCCAAGCGAGTACAAATTTGCATATCCATATGGTGCATTTTCAGCTTATCAGAACGACATGCGGTCACCGTTGAACAACGAGACCAAGCCTCTGTATCACTTCGAGAGACCAAGGAGTGACATGAAAACAGCGTATCCCACAGACATCAAAACAGAGTTTCCACATTACGCGAAGCACACCGACCCGTCCTACTCATCTCTCCAACCCACCCAATCGTCGCCCAGCACAAACAGTAGCTCTTCTTACTCATTTGACTACAGCAGTGAGCAACTAACAAACTATTATGCAGGCCTGGGGGTAGCAAGTTGCGGGTATAACAATACTGGGTATAACTCAAGCCAATGGCCTATCTATTCAGTGATTGGCCTGTAATTCTTTCCTCCTAGTTTGGTGCTAAAGAGACATTAGGTGATAAACATCTTGGAAAAGAGATGAGATTTGTAACAAAGATTTTGGAATTTTAACTGGTGAACTTTTAAGTATAACGTAACACAACAGTTTTATGTAAATTATGTTTGTGCATTCCAGTGACGTGGGAACTGGGGGAGAAGCGGGGCATGTACCTCAAATTTTTTTGTGAATGAGAAAGAGTCTTGTACCCAGGATAAGTTAATGCAGAATTCTGAAGAGTCCATCAAAGACTAAACATTTTTTTGGCACACGGGGTAAACATTCCAACACCCCCTTCAAATCTACCGATGTTGCCTACGTCCCTGAAAAGCATTGCATTGTTATTATGTTAGGCCTACTGGCTGTCTGTAAATACAAAAAACCAAAATGAAAGAAAGAACGACTGTTTTTCTTGATTGTATAATGACCTCTTTAGGGGTAATCTGAGGGCTGAAAGGCGTGGGTTACAAAGTAGTGGCACTGGTACCTGATTGCAAAGCCTGAGGGCAAGGAAGTGGGCAGGTACTGACAATCCTCAACAACGGGGTATGCCATGACTAACTCTTGCGGAAAGACCCCGATCTCCCCCTAAACAATATTGTTTCGAATGTTTTTAAGCAGAAATGTATTTGGTACATCCTCCATTGACATCCAGACCTAATATCAACATTCATTTGGGGGAAGGGAGAGCTCAAACGTTTTCATAAAGTTTGATAGCTTTATGTTTAAAGTAATGCCGAAATCGCTATTTTGTCTCGAGATTTTTTGGTTAGTTTTGTAGTATGATACTGTACATGGTGCGCCCTCCCCTTATCTCAGAATTCTGAATCCAGCCATGTTCTCAACAACAAACTTGTGAATTGAATGAACACAACTCGTGGTTAATGGTCTAGGCTGTAGAAGTCCCTTCTTGTATCAGTGACGTAATGACTCCATTTTGATTAATTATTTCTCTTTACTTCAAGGCTTTGCATGATATTCAGTGCTTAATAAGCACTGCTTATAACATTGTCAATTATGCAACTAATTGAATTGGGGAAATCTCAGAAAATATGTGTTTAATTATTGAAGCTTCTATTGAAGCTTTCCTCGACCAAATGTCAACTTAAATCTTTCCTGGCGACTTTGTGCAGGATTTTATATCAAAGATCATACGTATTTGGTGCATACAGTATGACTGATGACGTAGGAGTTAGGCTCGGTTCCAATCCAGATCCCAGATGTCCTGAGCTACGAGGAAACCTGGTGCAATGTGATCTGACAAAATTGAAGAAGGAAGCTGAATGAGATAGGGAACAGGGAAGGCACTTGTAAGAAATATTTCAAGCCAATTCAGGGTAGGATATTATGTTTCAAATGCATAACACATAGATTCTATTGAGTGAACGGAAGAACATTCGAATTCTCAGCCCTGCGAGAAACAGAGTTGGGTTTAAATAAATCTTCAAACTGAAAAAGATGTAAAAATGTCGTCTTGCAGAATCGTCCCTTCGATTTCAGAAGAAATTCAAGAGAATTTTGATGATTTCTGCACAGATGGAAATAATTTCATCAAATTTGGTCAAATTCCGGAATTGCTTTTTGCTTGTGGGGAGAACATTCCGGCGTACAAACTACGAAAGGCTTTAGAGCAACTGCAGCTAACAGCGAAGAGGCCCGTTTATTTTGATGACTTTCTCAAACTTTACCAATCTTTGTCGAGTAGGCTTATTGGCAAGGATTTGGTTCAGCTAGCAGGCAAAAAGAGTTTCCAGGAAACCGGAGGCACTTCTCACGCCTCGGCTCAAGACACAAAGCATTCTTACAGTGACGATGATAGGCGAGCCTTTGCAGAGTGGTTGAACGATGTTCTTGGGCAGGACGGTGACCTAAACGGTATTATATTTGGTTTAGTTTTTATGCCATTTTGATGAATAGCATTACGGGCACAATCCGTATTTTCAAGATTGGGAATTTAGGAAGTGTTTACGCAAAATTTCTCCTCAGGACACAATTTAAAGAAATACACGAATTTTTAAAACCAGGCTCCAGTTCCAAAGAATAATAATGAATAGTTAAATCTATTGCACTGAAAGGCTCCTAAAGGTAGCTAATGAAATTCTTAATGGAATGAGAATGATAAAAATATAATAAGGAAATAACAATTTCATTTCTTTAAGGAGGGTCGTCCTATTAAGCTGATTTTCAAGGTGCCCGTCTATAAAAACGTTTAATACAATATAATATTAAAACACATTTAAACTTAATAACAAGGTTTAAAATGATTTATATGTAATTGTATTTACAAATTTTTAAAAGCTACATGAAATATTAAATTTGCAATAAAAAGAGAAACTAAACGAAAAGATAAGTGGGTATAACTACCACTTTATCTTCGTATATCGTAATTACGACTCCAGATCTTTCCTTGTCGATATGGAAGGCCGAAGGAGGCTGGCTTAGGGTGGTGCAAGCCATCGTGGTTGAAACTCATTTTAAAAAATCAGGGAAAGACTTCTACCTTTACAAAGTAATTTTTAATTTGGTAACTTCGTGCTTTAGACCATTATCAAAACGGAATTGAAGCTACCAAAAGTTAACATGAAGTTACCAAATTATATAACTTATCGTTCAACACACCAGATCATATATATGCATTAGCTACCGAAGTTAACACAAGAAAATTACAAAGTAGCTAGTTTAAGCTGAACTCTTTGAGTTGAATAACGGAAGAATATTGTGATAGCAAACAAGATGCAGTTTACCTACTACTTCATTATGTTTATTATATTCATTTATTTTTGAGGGCTATTCCCTTTAATGTGTGAATAAGGTTTGAATAAAGTTTGAATCATTCAGATGTTTCATGTGGTTTGAAAAGACCTTCGTTTGCTGTTCTGTTTTCCACCCAAATGTTTATCATTTGCAGGTTATCTACCAATTGACAGCGAGTCACCGAGCGCTTTTTTTGACAGCATCAAAGATGGCGTCTTGCTTTGCAAACTGATCAACTGGGCGGTTCCCAGCACCGTGGATGAACGAGCAATCAACAAATCGAAGCTTAATCTTTACACGATTCACGAAAACCTCACATTAGCCCTTAACTCAGCCAGCTCTATTGGGTGTGGTCTCGTGAATATCGGGGCAGAAGACATACGAAATGGCTCTCCCCACCTGGTTCTTGGGCTTATTTGGCAAATCATAAGGGTAAGTGAAGAAGTAAATACAATTTCAGCAAAGCAAAGTTTTTCGAGAAATATGGTTTAGAAACCTATTGTTGTATCTTTTTGTGTAAGTTGAGAGTGCACAGTCTTTTGTTTTGTCATTGTTTTAGCCAACAGGGTTGAGCGAATATACCAAAACGCTTCTTTTGATTCCCTAGCCAGAAATATTCCTTATTTTGAAAAGATTTTATAATATTCAGCATCATATTTATGTAGGCAATATTTACATGTAACATTTTAACAGTAAAGAGAGAGGATAAGACATACCTTGTGCACTTCCAAGTACTGCTCAACATCAAATATGAAACAAAGACGTACAACAATAGGTTTCTAAACCATTATTTTCGATGAACTATGAGCAAAGGGGTAACGAAACAATCGTCTGTATCTTACTACTCGCATGATTGTCTAACATTTGATTGATTCATTTGAGTTCAGAATGGTCTTATTGTTTGATTAGATACCATTATTGTAAGATCTTCATAGTGACGTGATAAATGTGGTTTAAACTACCACCTTCTATACCGCACGGTTAAATAGCAATTCAGTTTGTAAATGTTGATTTTAGACTTTGACGGAAGACCTTTCGTTTGTCTAGATTGGTCTTTTCAATGCGTCAAAGGTTAAAATCACACCGGGTCTTCGGCTTCTTCTGGAAGATTTCGAAAGTGAAGCGGATTTGCTGAGAATGACACCAGAGGCCATCATTATGCGCTGGGTGAATTATCACTTGAAGCAAGCCAAGTCTGAAAGGAGCATCAGGAATTTCACAAGTCATCTCAAAGATTCGGAAGTTTATGCAACATTACTAAACCAGGTTTGAGATGAATCCATTTTTTTTATTTCATTCTTCGTCTTAGATAGGCACGAGTTGAACGGATGAAAAAATTGCTTTTCCTTTCCTTTCTGAGAACCCTGTAAGTCATCCTGAAAATATTTTCAGAATGCTTTTGGATAAGACATGGGCTTCATAGTCTAGTAATTTCTATAAAGAGTTTTATATAGTTTATAGATGTAGATTTTGTGTCGATTGTAGAGCAAACTAGGCCTATAAAATCCGCAAAAACCGTGAGGACTCCCATTTATAGTTATTAATATTACTTATCGTTTTGTTGATTTTCAGCTTCTTAGTGTACCTAACCATATATATAGTTAGACGATTGTTTTAAATGAGTAAACCCTAAGCAGGGTTGATTTCTAAAGATTTTAAGAAGGGAGGCTCTAAAAGCGGAAACCACCAGAGTGGGTGTGGTTTTTGTGAACAGGCCCATTTTTTCATTTGCTTGAATATGAAACTAGTTCTCACACAAACTACCATGTGTGTGTGGAACAAAAGTTGATCCAAACAGAACAGAACATCATTAAAAACAGAACAACAATAAAAAAAGAAGAAAGCAACTCAACTTATGGTTCATGTAATGTTAGTTAGGTGAATATAAACCAGAAATTATAAACCCAGCATTTATTTTAACAAGTAGGGCTCTGCCCCCCTGCCCCCCAAAAATTATCCCTGCTCGTAAGTATGAAACTTCACCACACTATAGACATATTCTTGGGCGTGATTTAATACTCGAGCTTAGTGAAATTCTACCTTATCAAAGATGGCATATAAACTGTCAATTCAGGGGGATTAGATATTCTTGGTTGTGGACCAAATACAATAGCGAGTTCCTAATCAGCAGAACCGACGATAAAAATCTATAACCCTAGGACAAAAATACATACGAGAACTGAAGCTAGAGAAAGCTTAAGTGGGGTCATGATCCTGGTTGATATCCCTTTTGTCTGTTCCGGTCAAAGTGGGCACGACTATTGGCTTCAGTATGTATTGACGCCGGTCAGCGTGGTTTGTATATCAGCTGAGTCATGGCCAGTCATGGGTAGGGCTTAATCGATGTTGGGAACTATATACGTATCAAGGCTCTGTCTAGAAAATATTGAATCCTGAGCTTGCATTGTACTATACCGAAGTGGTATCGGAGCGGAGTGACTTTCAAATCGAATAGGGTTGCAGTTACAATATTCTGCATCAATCCGATGTATAACACTATGATTAGCGGAGTGAAAATCACTCCGCTCTTGAAGTGGTATGAAAGTCACTCCGGAGTCTGGAGTCACTCAGTAGCGGAGCGTCGTCGTATAATCACATGAATCTGATGCGTAACTGGCCCTGAAGTCACTCCCTTGTCGAATAATCTCATGAATCCTATACACTTTGTTCCAACCCTTCGTCAGAAATGCAGAGGGAAATTGCGCAGGAGCAAGCGGAGCGTCGCACTTAAGACCCTGTTTACACAAGGGAAAATGGAACCGTTCCATCTGGAACCGTGCCGTTTGGAACGGTTCCAAATTTTTTCTGCTTGCGTTTACACGGGCATCCTGGAACCGTTCCAGAAATTGCTTCAGAGGAGGGAGAGCATGCGCAGACTCCTATCCGTTCTCTTTTGGCTCGGTTCCATGCGGTTTTGCCCGTTTATACGGGAGCCAAACGGAACGGTTCCGAACGGAACCGTTTCTGTAGTGGAGCCAAAAGAGCACGGATAGCAGATCCAAACTGGAACGGTTCCAACAGTTCCTGTGTAAACGCAAGGCCTATCCGTACTAGCTTTGGAACGGTTCCATTTGGAACGGTTCCATTTTCTCTCGTGTAAACAGGGTCTAAACTGCAGTCTCAAGTTTCACTTCGGAGTAAGAATCACTCCGCCACCCCGATAGCTATCCGGTATAGTGTAACTCCAGCCTGAATGTCCTAAACCACACAATTATTCTCTCCTACCCAGTTATGTTTAATACATTCAATTACAACAATGCTCTTTGTTTTGATTCAGATTTGCCCAGAGAATATAATATTGAATCTAGACTTACCGGCGTACCATTGCGAGGCTGATCTGATAACACGTGCCGCTGTTATCATAGAGGCTGCGAAGGAGATGAAATGCAGATCCTTTATAAAGAGCGGTGACATAGTAAAGGGAAACCAACATTTGAATCTGGCATTCCTTTGCACCTGTTTCCGAATGTATCCTGCACTGCATGAAGTCGAGGACGGAACAGATGTTGCTGACACTGGGATGGTGGTATTAGAGACAAGAGAAGAAAGAACATTTAGAAATTGGATCAACAGCCTGGGAGTCGAACCAACCGTTTCTTCTTTGCAACACGAGTTGCAAGATGGTTGGGTTCTGTTGCAGGTTCTTGCAGCGGTAAGCATCAACTAATACCGCATTCACACATGATAAACCCAGCTTTATTTTCTCTAGGTACAGCCAATAAGGAGCATCCAAATTATGGAAATGACCAATCAGAGAGTCTTTCATTTAAAAACCTGGTTTAGTTTGAGCTGATAAACCGCCAGTGTGGAAGTGGTGATACTCGTCATTTATGCCTCTTGACAGGCTTGTTGTCCTTTTTGTATTTTCTCACGCCCCTTGTCAGAGAGGGGGGATAGGGATGACGATGACAGAGTTTGGTCTTGATACCACAAGGTTTGTTACAGGGCTCCACAATTTCTTCAGAATTTAGATAAATATACTGGCAGCCACTGAACAACAACAACAACATAATGAAGCAATTCTTTTCACGTAAAAATATCTATAGACGTGGGTAAGCCATAAAACTTTTTGTCTTACTGCGCAGGTTGGAGAAGGCTCGATAACAGTGAACTTGCGACAATGCAATAAACCCCCTTTCAAGCATCACGGTGGGAACATGAAAAGGCTGGAGAATTGCAATGCGGTTATTCGTTACTGCAGTGAATTGAACTTGTCCATCATAGGAATCGCTGGTGCAGATATTCGAGATGGAAACATGAAGCTGACTCTGGCTATTATCTGGCAATTGATGAAGAAATATACCCTCTCTGTCTTGGAGAAATGTCAAGAGTCACGCAAGCCTGTGAAAGAGACTGAAATCGTTCAGTGGTCCAACTTCAGGCTGGAACGAGGCGGGAAACGAACGCGGATAACCGGATTCACAGATCCGTCTATTTGCACAGGTGTCGTCATACTAGATTTGATCGACGTTCTGAGGCCCAAGAGCGTCAACTACGCCTTAGTGAGAGCTGGCAATGATGACGAAGAGAAACTTCTCAATGCAAAGTATGCCATTTCCCTTGCGAGGAAAATTGGAGCCAAGATATACGCACTGCCTGAAGACATTACCGAGCTCAAGTCCAGAATGGTAATGACCGTGTTTGCCTGCTTGATGGCAAGAGAGATGCTGGAGAGCAGGAAAAGAGGCAGCGTTCAAATAACTTCTTTATGAACATTAGATGATGGCCTAAATAAATATATTCGATGATCTCAATAATATATCAGTTTCTGTCTTTGTAATTGATATTTTCATCATTAATTGTAGCAACTTGTTTCTTTTTTTAAGATGTTTTCTTTCGTAATTTGAAATTTCAGGTTGAAATTTAACATAACAAAACTATTCAGGGGCGGATCCAGAGTAAATACTGACTTTAGCTTTTGGGTGTCAGGGAATACAACCCCAAGAAAATGTTTGAGACCACACCCTCCAGAACCTCAGAAAACGTTAGCCACGCCCCATTGTCTAGATTTGATGGATAGTAAGTGCTACAGAATAAATATCTACTTTTATCAAAACATTCAGCGTTAGAAAGGTGTATATAGCTTTTAGTGTGTATTATATAATGACAAATAACTGGTCTGAAAATTCTATAATGATAAACCATTATAGGTCTGGTGAAGGTCCCATGCATTTGAAATCAAAACGCTGATTGATTGAAAAACGTCTTATATGGGCCTAAATCGTAATAATGAATATAAACGGGCCTAGAATGTTTATAGTTTTTGACAAGGACCGATTATTTGATTCGCTAGTTGTCTTGATGATTTGAAATATTTCTTCCGTTCTGCGATTTGCGAGATGATATTCTACAAATGGTGGCACAGTGGTGGCACAATGAAACAGTGTCCTGGAACCAGGCGACACTGGGGAACCATGATTCAGAACAATCGAAAAGTGTTTCTAAGAAGTTTTAATATACAGTCATAACTGATATGCTAAAGTTTGATGCATCAAGATTAGCATAAGTAACCATCAACAGCAAAAAAACTATATTCAAGGCTTCAAGGAAATACTTTTTAAGAACACTAAAAATCTAACTGTAGCTTTAGCTACAATAGCTATAGCCTAGATCTGCTCCTACCATACACTTAGCCAAGGTAGTATGCCGTTTTAGAGGTGTAGCCAATGGTAAACAAAAAGTAACAAAAACTATCCGAAGTTGTTTTAAAGGGTTTTTTTATAAGGACGAAAATCGAAAATGCTTTTTGCCTCATCAAAACCTGTTTGAAAATACGTAATATGGCATACATACTCCTATCTGCTCGACGGATTTGGCAGTCTCTCGTTTATTAGAACGATTCTAGAACTACCAAATTTTGGAAAAGTGAGTATCTACATTGATAACTGATGGACTCGATGCACGTGTAGTAACCGTAAATATAATTACTTAGGGTAATTACGAGGGTCATATAGGGGTTCTAGAGAACAGCGGAACATACCCAAAATTAAAAGGGGAATAAGGGAACATGAGACAAATTAAACAGGGAACAAGGGGACATTGACAGCAAGCAGGGATCAAGGAACACAAAAGATCAAAATTTCTTCCTAGAACAATGGGTGAACATTTACAATTTCTATAAGGGAACGGAACAGGGAAACATGCCCCCCCTCCCACTATTTATGACCCTCAATCTTGGTATGATTCAAAACTTATAGGCTATAATGTTGGCATGGACAAGAAAGGTTTTATAGTATACCGGTACTGCTTGCCATCAGTATATCAGCATGGCCACTTAGCTGCGTAGTGGCTTACTTTCTATCGATTGGTTACTCGACTTGCATACTTCTTTTTGTAGGAAATAACGTTTTTCATGATATTTGATATGATGATAAGGCGATAGAAGACAGATCTTTCCTGGAACGATGCCCTACTAAATATCATTGGCCTCTCCTGATAAGTGGTGACTATCATGTCAAATATCGTGTCAGAAAAAGACTTGATAAGATCAAATTTATTTACAACGTTGACCTACTAAATATCAAAGGCTTGTCTTGATAAGTGGTGGTTATCATGTCGAATTTTGTGTCAGAAACAGCCTTGATAAGACCGAATGTATTTACTAACGTATTCTCTGTTCCGGATAAGCCTTCAACAATAATTTAAAGTACCAATTACTAAAATCAAGTAGTAGACCAATCAAATTCAATAACATCATCAATAAATTGATATCAGCCAACGTAAAAAAGTCAAACAAAGATAATATGAAAAGCGCCAAGAATGGTTTCTAAACTGATGAAAACAAATTTACACACAGGGCAATATCTCTTTAGAATTTTGTCCATTATGGTTGGCCGTCTGTAGCAATATTCAACTAAATGCATTTAATATTTAACCATATGCATTCAGACTTCAGACTTTTGCATTCAGACTTCAGGACCTGTATACTTGAGGCCTCTGAACTAGCAGCCCTTTAGATTTCAAGTAACCTGCGACAAAAACCTGTCCTTTTTTGGTTTATTTGATTTTGAACGATTTATTTGACAAATGAATCAAGGGCTTTATCGGATACTTCTGAGAATCCTTGTAGATTTTCCAGACCGTATGCTTTCACTCGCCGCATTATAGCAGGGCCTTTTTTAACACCAATACTGGGGGGGGGGCAAATGCCCTCCCATTCTTCAACTTTGCCCCTCCAGTCGTTGCGTTTTTGACCCAATAATATTATCCCTTTTCGTACTGATAAGTTTGAAAAAGTCTATTTTGACCTTATTTCTTTGCAATTATAAAGGTGTGGTCAATAAGTTTTCGGTATTCAGCCACTTATATCAGCTACATATACAGTGGCTTTTCTGTGGCTATTGACATATGCAGCAAGAGAAACCTAAGGATCCTAACCATTTTGAGACCTCAGAAATGACAAAATGTCAAGAGCTTCCAGGGGCGTCCCCCTGGACCCCTACCAGGTCCCTGTCCTGGACCCGCAGGGGGGGCTTCCAGCACCCCCCGACCCCTAGCTTTTTTACCTTTATTATTTGTGTACATCATGACGAGACCAAAATCCCCATTATCCCTTTTTATGATTTGCCCCTCCACTAACAATTTCTTAAAAAAAGGCTCTGCATTATAGTCCATCTGGACACACCTAGCATCTGTGATATTTTGGACCACGAGAATCCTAGTCCTCTCAGCTCCTCAATAACTTGACAAAAGACGGTCTTCCAGGTGAATGGTTTTCTGCTAATGCAGGCACATTCTGATTAATTCTTCTCACCGCTCCAGCAGGAGAAATTTTGCGTAGCAATTCACCAAAACATGTAAGGATCAATCTGAACACGATAATAGTTCTTCAATGTCATTGTGGAAAACATTTTCCACTGTCAAAAGCAAACATCTCAAAAAACTTACTGCCTCATAAACTAATGACACACATGCTTCCACAGAATTTAGTGATTCATTGGGAGCGGGTCCATCGTTATTGTGTCTTCTCTGAATGTAATCCTTTACTTCTGATAGCACACGGGAGAGATATGATTCAATCAGAGCCTTTTTTAAGAAATTGTTAGTGGGGGGGAGGGGCAAATTGAAGAAAGGGATAATGGGAATTTGGGTCTCGTCATGATTTGCTGAAGGTACACAAGCAATAGAGCTAAAAAAAGCTGGGGGTCTGGGGGCGGTCTAAGCCCCCAAGCGGGTCCAGGGCAGGGCCCTAATAGGAGTCCAAGAGACGCCGCCCCTGGTAGCTCTTGACAGTTTGTCATTTTTGAGGTCTCAAAATGGCTTACGGACCCTAATTTTCTCTTGCTGCATTTGGTAATAGCCCCCAGAAACGCCACTGTATGAGTAGCTGATATAAGTGGCTGAATACCAAAAAACTTATTGACCATACCTTCATGATTGCGAAGAAATAAGGTCAAGATTGACTTTTTCAAACTTATCAGTACGAAATGGGGATAATATTATGGTGTCAAAAACGCCATGACTGGAGGGGCAAAGTTGAAGAATGGGAGGGCCTTTGGCCCCCCCCCCCAGTATTAGTGTTAAAGAAGGCCCTGGATTCAATCCGAGAGCCTGCATCCATATTATTAATTGTTTGATTGAGAGGCCAGCATACGTGTCAGGAACACAAGAACAGCAACAACAACAATATTATCTTTCGCGTGTCACGAACTGAACGATTCGAAAAGTTCAAAATGGTGGGTCGAAGCAACCACTGGAAAATCTCATTTTTGTTATTTATAACGTTTTTATCGGTATGTACATCTTTTAATAATTGTTAGGTCATTAACTAAGTTTTCATGAATATCTTACCACTTTGCTGTATATGTCTTTTTGAATATCATATAGACCTACATTATTGGTATTTTGCAATACAGTAAATCCTTGATTGATAACCCCCTCCACACCTCTGAATAGGCCTCCCCCGAATAAGCCTCCACCTAGAATTTAATTCTTACAAATAATCCCCTCCCCTCAAATAAGGGAATCATGATTAAAGAATATTATGTTATTTTGAAAAAGCCCATAGCTTAGCAGGACAAAGTTATCACCTGAAGACAAATTTCTGAATGAGCCCCCCCCTCAATAAACCCCCCCTCGAATAAGCCCCCACCAAAAAATTAGTTTTTGCACATAAGCATTTAAGGTATCTAACAACTCCACTGCACTTGATGCTTTTTGTCAGGTTGTTCAAGTCTTCAAAATGCATTAGCAATATCAAAAAAGAAATTCGCACTGTTGTCCAGTTAGAAGTAGGGGGGCTTAATTTCAAGTGGCTAGCTATAGCCCCCTCAGGTTACGACCGAAACTTTGTCAAAACGTTTCCTGATTGTTCACTCATTATCTCTAGGTTGTTTCTTCTTTCTTAAGAAACGACAGATATGAAGTCACAACAGGAACAAGGAACCAGGAGGGTCCCAATGCTTTATTTTTTTACTATAGTCAGTTGATGCATTGTTCTTTGCGCATAAACAATACCTCTTCAAGACAAAGTCAAGGGTGGTGAAGAATAGATTAAAGCCTTCGAATATGAATTTGTCAACTGAAATGTTTCCTCTTGTTGTTCATAGGTCACCATTTCAAATGCCAAATTGAATTTGAAGCATATACATGGAATTTATGAAACGAAGGCCTTCAAAAAACTTCTGAAAACTCACACTAATGTTCTTGTTATTTACTCAAAAGATGGTGAGTTCTCCACTCCACTCTTGCCCATGTTATTATATTATGTTTTTTTATCAGTCATGCTTTAACGGCAGATAGGGCTAAAAATGCCCGCGTCAAGTCATAAAAAAATTTGGTGTTTGAATCAAATTGTAATCATACCACTGAGCAGTGGCTATAATATTTCATTGATCGATTGTTGTAATTGAATCTTCAGATAAGTCTGCAATTGAGACTGTCAGGTGGACTGAAAGTGTGGCAAAAGATATAAGAGGCAAAGGCACTGTTGTCTACATAAACTGTGGGTTAGTATAAAGATAATTTTAATTACACAATTTGTTTCAATCATTACATGATAATTCAAAATCCTTGCTTTTGGAAGTGCAACAAATTGTACATAAAGTTGAATAAATGTGAAATCATTTAAATCATTTTTTAATGGTTTCGATTTGCTTCATCATCGAGTGAAGTTTTTCCATAATAGTCCGGTCCTATGTAGTTGTTTAGTAGCCTGCGCACAGACTTTACTAGGATGCGGAGGAGTGAGGAATACGGTTCTGTAAAGTCTGCGTTGCGCCGTTCAATTTTGACTTCTGGCCAGTTGCGCAACAATATTTTGATTGTCTGTTGATTGTTTTCGAACCAATCAGCTGTCGGTCCAAGAAAATAAGGACCCAATGAAATTTTGTTTTGGAAAGCACGTGCACACAAACAATACATTTGACATCAGAGAGCAGGGCACCTGGCACTCTCTGTTCGCCATTTCCAAGATGGAGGAAAGATATGTAGCCGGTTCCAGGATAAAGTTTCCCTGTTTGCAAAATTTAACTTGGAATGAGACGTTGTTCAAAGAAGGATTGGATTTTCACCAGTTTTCCTTTTGAAGAAGCTGTTTTCCTGTATGTCGATGTTATCTTTTCTTCAGCGACTTTAGGCCCTCTTTCAGGTTCCTTCGTTTCTTCAGCATTTCAACACATTTCCGGCAAATATATTTATTAAAGGGCTCGAAAATCACAATTAAGTAGATCGAACTTCCGATTAAAAATGCTTGATCCATCCACGAGATTTCGATTATACTTCAAAGTAGTTTCAGCATTGCACAGCGTGCACTGACTTTCCGACATTTGGAAACACGCACCTTGTGTCTTTTGCGCAGCAACATTGTTGCACAACATTGCTAAGCGCTGCGTAGGAGGATTCATTTTGCCAGAAGTCAAAATTGAATGGCACTTCGCAGACTTTACAGAACCGTATTCCTCACTCCTCCGCATCCTAGTAAAGTCTGTGCGCAGGCTAGTTGTTTAGGAACTTATAAGTTCATCTCAGTACCTAACATTTGATATTTGCTATTCAGGGAAGACAAAGAAAGTAAAAAGCTATGCAAGAAATACAAAGCAAGCCCAAAGCCTGTTAGCTTGAAGCATTATAAGTAAGTGTACACAATTTCTCAGTTTACATAACATTGATTTTTATTCAGATCCTAAATGATTCTAAACATTGCATTTAATGTGGATTTGTTCATTTGTTCGAGCATAGAAACTTTAAAGTATCTTGGATTCCAAATGTTGAGAAATCTTAAGAAATTCATGAAAATCTTTATAATTCTCAAAAATCTTTTGACAAAATCGTAACTAGCTACATCATGATTTGTTTGTTCTTGCTTCCATATTTAGCTCTTTCCTTCCTTTCCAGGGATGGTTCGTTCCACAAGGATTATGATCGAAAGCCCAAGGCAAAGGTGACGATTAAATGTTTCTTGGATAGTCCAGGCCAAGCTTTTAACTCATTGGGCTTTTAAACGTAATGCTTTGTCACCCACCTCTAAATCTAAACATAGATATACACACCTACCAATATGCAACTTTCAGAGTTGCTTGAGTATTACAACTTTTTTTCTGATTGGCTAATATCACTCACAAGGCAACTGAAATGAAAAGCATGCCAAAAGTCCATTTCTCCTTGCAAACAGTTAACAATTAGAATCAAACAAAAATTTACTAAACTACAATACTTCAATTAAACTCCCAACAAGTAAAGGCCCCCCATTGGATCCCCCTTTTAGATGTACCTCCTTATAAAATCTGCCCTGATATCTTCTGAAAATCACTGGGGTTCATCCCTACTGGGGTTTATCAGCCCATGAGAGGTATAAGAAGAACAAGAACCTGATATGTGGTAAACTTGAATAAACAGTTGAAAAATAGACATGGTTGTTTTCTTCCAGTCTTTGTTGAACTTCATGAAAGACCCAACTGGAGAAGCACCATGGGAAGAAGATACAAGCGCAAAAGATGTTATTCATATCAATTCCGAAAAGGTTGGTATGAATTTTATTCTCAGGGGCAATTCTATCATTTACATAATGCTCAAGGGATGACTGTTCTTTAGCACCTTACCTAGCAAGGCTTTAGTGGAAGAGTGCTTGTCAACTTTTCCATCAGGTAGATGGTTCAATTCGTGGTGGAGTAATACCAAGTACTTTAAGACTGGTACTCAATATGCCTTGCTGCTTTTTTCTAATTTTCTTTAATTGGATTATTTATTTTGCAGGAACTGATAAAGTTGAGACGAAAAGAGAGAGGACCCATCTTGTTGATGTTTTATGCTCCATGTAAGATTTAAATTCCTCAGCCCTTTCCATGTTAATGTTGTTTCGAGAGAAATTCAGCTACAATGCCTAACCTTAGGTTCCCTACCAATTATTGATCTGTGCAAACATTCCAGCCATCAGCCATGAAAATACTATTAGATGGGCCAACTTTTCACATCCTGATCCCATTATAATAAATAAAAAATTTTATAAAATATAATATTTAGGGTCATGCTTAATACTCTTTGTTAGCAAGTTTATTAACATTTTTGCGCCAAAACTTCTGGAGTCTAGACTGACTAATTATGATTTTAATTCTGCCCTAGCCATATCACTTTGCCGCTTTACTACTCTTGAAAAAGACTTGATGTGCAATACTTTTATTCTTGTATTGGTTGGTTTGGTTTGATTTATGGTTTCTCTGCCTTTTAATTCATTTTGTATTCTTGTATTTTCCAAAGGGTGTGGACATTGCAAGAGATTGAAGCCAGAATTCTCTGCAGCAGCATCCGAGGCAAAGGGCAAAGCGGTGAGTCGGCTGTAATCAAAGAAACTAAAGACAGAAAATTGCAAAATATTGCTGACCAAAAGCTTTTTCAGATATCCACAAGCCATTTGTCAATCTCATGCAAAATCAGCAGTGGAAATTTCAACCGCATGCAAAAATATACTAACTTCTGAATTCTTCAAACTAGCTTGCTTGAATTGAAATCGTCTTTGAAAATTTTACTAAAGTAATGACTGTTAGAGTTTCTTTCATCTCAATAAGAAACCACATGCATCTCTTGACCTTTGAGCCAGTCCTTGAGGAATCCTACATGAATAATATCTGCATTGAAAGTTAGCGTACATCAGACTCTTCAATGTCAAAGCTACCTTGTAGATGTCTGCATCTGGTTTTGGGAGAGTTTTTGAAGAATTTCTATCAAAATACAAAATGCAAGTTTTGCTATTGACTGTTTTTATTGAAGAGGTAATGATGTTTTTATAAATGATATAAAGTTATATATTATATAAAGTTACTTGTTTTCACTAAAGAAATAATTTATCATTGAGTGCTTTCTTTGTAAAAGTGATTTGAAACGTTGCTGGATTTAATTCAGTGTTTTATTTTCAGGTGCTTGGTGGGTTGGATTGTGACAAGCCAGAGTTAGCCGGTGTGAGAGAGCAGTTCAACGTCACAGGATACCCTACACTGATTTATTTTGAGTAAGTTTCTTCATTTACTCCGCACCCGTTTTGCTTTGTATGTATAAGAGTCTCTGACCAGGACAGAGGCTTAAGATAGCAGTAAAAATCTCAAGCATAGCAAACATAATCCTTGAGCTGATAGTAATGATAATTCAATAGCTTTTGTCGACACTCATTTTGGTAAAAAGTTGAAGGAAAATGTAATTAATTTTCATGCCCAGAGCTGGATGTAAATGGACTAATCAATTAATCTTGCAAAATAGAACCAATGACTTGGTTTCATCTGTGTTTAGAATGAATTGACAACAAAGGCATAGGTTTGTAACCAACTTTAACAACAAACAAACAAAGCAATTATCTGAACAATTTAGCTACTTTTTTTTAAAAGATGTGTTGATTAACAGGGGAGGAGAGCAGAAATTTCCATATGGAGGAAAATATACAAAAGATGGAATTATTAGCTGGTTAGAAAAGTAAGTAAAAATGAAGCATATTTCATCACAAAAAGACATTTACAAACAGGGAGCTGTAATCAACATGGGGTATGTGGGAGATTTTAGTGAATTTGGAGCCGATTGAAGGACTGATCTTAAAAACAAGAATTTAATGGAAATTAGAAAGTTTAAGATTAAAACATGAATACTGATCTTTTCATAGTTATACATTTTTTATTTGAATGTGTCTAAAGGCTTGGTGAAGATTTTCCAATTCTATAAAATTTTGTCTAGAGGAAACAGGATTTGGAAAATAAATCAAGATAATTTGTGAGAAAGAAAAAAGACCCAAGGCCTATTTGAACGATGACCTATTTGCTTGATGAAGATATTATTTTTATTTTTAATTCCTCTTTGAATTGTCAGTCCTAGTGCAGCTGAAGAAAAGCCAGAAGCAGCCGAACCCGAGTGGAAAGACGTGCCTAGTGATGTCGTTCATTTGACAACAGAAACCTTCGATGACACCGTTATCAATGCATCGTCTGTCCTTGTTATGTTTTATGCTCCATGTAAGCTCGTCTTTTTATGGTATTTATCTTTGATAAACCTTGAATCTAGTTTAGATTTTATATTTTTTTCATATTTAATTCTTTTAAGGAGGGTAGCCCGTCAACAAGTTGATTTTTGTGAGTCAGAGTTAGATGGTGCAGACTTTCTTATGAGAAGCCCTCCAACGGAAACCGGCCTCTTAGATGACATTTGAATTAAAACTGGTATTGCTTCTCTTCAAACTAGTACGCTGTGAAATTGTTGTTGAATAAATCTATTGAGCTTTGAAGTGTAGGATACAACAATCAGAGAGAAGGCTTAAATTTCGTTTTCTACAGAACAACTATATCCGCATGAAGAAATAATAAGTCTTGTTGTTGTTTACTAGAAAAGTACAGGGGCTTTGTCGCTCCACTACGTTTCTCCCCTTCTAACAAATAATGATTATAGTATAAATAAATATTAAGAGTAATAAGTATAGTTATTTAAAGAGAAATTTGGCCAAAGTAGGAAAATCATATACCCAAGAATTTTCCTTTCCTACATTTTTAGTGGTGGTGCATTTTGTGCCATTTTGCAATAATCTTACGTCAGGTCCATTCAAGGTCCCAAATTCACCACCTGCCATGCAGACCGGGATAACCTTAATTGCTAGAACTCTTTGGTGAAGTTCAGCTTTTGATTGATAAATCATCTAAATAATCATGAATTTTTAGGGTGTGGACACTGTAAGAATATGAAGCCAGAGTATGTCCAAGCTGCCAAACAACTAAAAGATGAAAATGTAAGTTTATTTTCTTATTGTTATTGAAAATTCCTTCCAAAAATTATTGCAGTAAATTGAAATTAATTCCAACGACTTTGCAAGAATTTGGAAACAGAAAAAAAGACTCTGAAACAATGTTTAAAATTGTTGCACGGCTGGAAACGATTTAGAAATGCGTTTGCTTGGATTTGATATTGCTTTAATCCATTCGTTGAACATTTGAGACAATTTTCTACGATAATGAAGCTATTGGTAATGCTTTGAAAATTGCAATGCTGTGAATTTGTATAATAAGGTAATCTAATTTGCGGCTGATGATTTACTCACGCCGTGTAGTAGATACGAAACTATAAGTTAGCTAGAGTTGATGATAATATCAAAATGATATGGTTCTCCAGGTGGATGGAATTCTCGCAGCAGTTGATTGTACGAAAGAACAGGCCTTGGGCCAAAGATATGATGTTAAAGGATATCCCACTGGTATATTACATTTTATAAATTTGTTACCGGATAATTCAATTGGATAAAGGTTTGAGTTTTAAGTTTAGCTACCGAAATATTCCATTTGATGTTCAGAGATTCTTGAATTACTCCGAATCTTCTAATAAGCCCTTGGCTTAGAAATAAACCCTCTCCAATGAAGGAGGCCTGTTGGTACAATCCCATCTACAACATCAGCATATCAAACTCTTGATACTTGCCCTGAAACATGTAATATGTGTAAAAAAGCTAAAGAGGAGCTTATTTAGATATTTACACTACAACTAGTCTCTGTAAACCTTTTTGGAAGTGATATAATGCCGCCCCCCCCCCCCCCCCCCAGTTGGTGCTTGCAAAAAACTTTCCCTGAAACAATGTTTTGTCTGAAAACTCGAGTCAAAACTTAGGCACCTTGTCAGGGTTTAAGAGCTTTTATAGTTATACATACCTATTCATGCGTCTAATAATTATTTTTTCTCTTTTAGTGAAATACTTCAGGTAAGTACCATACTTTCTTTTCTATTGCATTACATTTATTCTCCAAAAACACTAAGATATTCAGTTAATTTGATTCCTGGCGTTTCAAGTCTAAGTGTTTCCAAATTGATATGTTATGTAAAACACATCAGCTATTTTCCAATAATATTGCAGTGCAGTGGCTATTTACTAACAGCAATAGGCTCATCAAGTTGCTCTCCTTTGTGGGTTCTTGAAAGTCGGATCTACTTCAAATGTTTTACCATGTTCTAGATCACCAACTGATCAAATTAACCTAACCCCACAATTGTTTTGAGTCTTGATACCCTAGAAGTAAATAAACTATAAAAACTTTTGTTTTTGTTATTTCTAGCAAAGGTGAAGAGAAATTTAAAATGACAGAGAGAACAGCAGACAAGATAATTGACTTCATGAAAGAGTAAGTAAACGCAACAATTTTTACCTTTCCCACCCCAACCAAAAGTTGAAGCTTGATGAAAAAAATATCTTTTAATTTTTATGCCTTGTAAATCTAGCTATCTGATCTCACTATACTAACTTTTTAGGTTTTTTAGATGGTTTAAGTTTTTTTGTTGCGATGGAATTAGGAAAAATTGCGTTTTTCATTTCCTTTATCTCAAAGACACCAACCCTGTATTTTATTAAAATTACGGATTTTCAAATCTTATCAACACAGCGTGCTAGAACTTTTTTAGAATTTGATCTGACTGTTATTTGATATGTGTAATTCTTCATTCAAAATTTTCAGTCCAAAGGAGCCGCCCCCACCACCCCCTCCAGAAAAGCCGTGGCCAGAAACTTCTGGTGAAAATATTCTCCATCTTGAAGAGGCAACTTTCAAGGAATCTCTTAAAAAGAGGAAACACGTTCTTGTCATGTTTTACGCTCCATGTAAGATTGTTTATTTCCTTTTTAAAAATCTATTTCTTGATTTAGATTTATCAATGCTGTTAAGGCGATTCCCGTTGATTTCCAAAATAATGGAATATGTGAAAATTTACCGGCTTTTGCAACAGCGATACTGGAAATATTAGTTGAAATTTAAAGTGCAATAAACAAGTTAGTAGCCAAAATATTTCAGACGGAATTCATTCAGAAATATTCCAATTGGGAACCATTATGTTCCTTGATTAGAATCTTCAAAGTTTTAGATTTCGAACAAGGACATCATGTGCTTTCTGACCAGAAACACTCAATTATTTTTATTCAAAATATTGACGACTCATTATTTTTTTGTGATAGGGTGTGGGCACTGTAAGAACGCCAAACCAGAAATAGAAGAAGCAGCTGCCAAATTTGCTGATGATAGGAAGGTGATTTTATTGGAATAAACAGTTTACCTTATTGAATGTTTTACTTACCTCATTGAATATTTTACTTACCTCATTGAATATTTCACTTATTTCATTGAATATTTCACTTACCTCATTGAATGTTTCATTTACCTCATTGAATATTTCACTTACCTCATTGAATATTTCATTTATTTCATTGAATATTTCACTTACCTCATTGAATATTTCACTTACCTCATTGAATATTTCACTTATTTCATTGAATATTTCACTTACCTCATTGAATATCTCACTTATTTCATTGAATATTTCACTTATTTCATTGAATATTTCACTTTTACCTCATTGGATATTCCACTTATTTCATTGAATGTTTCATTTACCTCATTGAATGTTTCATTTACCTCATTGAATATTTCACTTATTTCATTGAATATTTCACTTACCTCATTGAATATTTCACTTATTTCATTGAATATCTCACTTATTTCATTGAATATTTCACTTATTTCATTGAATATTTCACTTACCTCATTGAATATTTCACTTATTTCATTGAATATTTAACTCATTTCATTGATTATTTCACTCATTGAATATTTCACTTACCTCATTGAATATTTCACAGCACTCAGAATTTTGTTGTAGCTTTCCTAATATATGTTCCCCGCCCAAAAGCTCCATGTTTGGTAGAGTAGGTCGAGTTTTGGATGCATTTTAGTTACATTTTCCATGGTTAGAGGCCATGTTGATTATATCCAGCAATGCCCATCATAAAGCACTACTCTGAAGAATTTAGCAACACTGAAACATCGTTTTATTTCCTCTCAGGTTACCTTTGCTGGTATTGATTGTACAGTCAATCAAGCAACATGTGAAACTTTTGAAGTTAGTGGGTATGTTTGAATGATTATTCTTCTTTGATCAAACAAGTTTGCGGCCATGGAGTCCCACCCTTGATCATTTACTGGGATTAATTCTACTGTTTATCAAGTAATGTATGAGACGTTCAAAGCTACTGGTAAGATTGTTGTGCCAGTGTCGTAGTCCTCAGTGGAAATGTACACTGAACAGAAATGACACGTTCTTGAATCACGTATTTCTGTTACTCATGCATCAATGGCTGATTCAAGAGCAAACTATTAAAAGTACAGGTACATTCCCATTTGGTACAAACTACCAGAGAAGAATTTCCTTCTGGCACGAGGTTTGAATCAAAACGGCGTGCTGTGCTTGCACAGTGCCGAAAAATCAGAATTGTTGAAGTAGGCCTTAGCCTTTTGTAAGTAAATAGCTTTTGTATCCTTATGTGGTAATTACATGAGAGCTTAGATATTTGTCAATGGCTGTGTAATGTTTTAGTCTTTAGATATAGATGACATTTAAGCTATCATGCACGTCTTGTCTAACCAACCCCCAACCCCCGTGCTGCCAAAATCGAAAGAATCTTTTTCTACTGAGGTTATTGCTTTCCTGCTCGGAAGGTTTATGAAGCTTTTTCTCAGAAAATCAGAGATTAACCCATTGATTAATTTGAGGATTTTCTATATTTATTTATCAGGTACCCTACGTTCAAATATTTCAACTACGGAAAGCAAAAGATTGATTACTCTCTTGGTAGAAAGGTTTGTGGTCCTACTATTTTTATATCTTAGTTTCACGTGATTATATTTGCATAAGGGCATCTAAGTGCCTAAACACTACTCGCTTTTAAGTTTTTGGGGATGATGAAAACGAATCAAGTCTTATGCCCCTTACGTTAAAATTAGTAGTAAATGTAAAGTAAGCCGGTCGATTTAAGTCAGTGGTACCTAAAAGGATCATGGAAGAGTACGTTGTATCCAAAATCCAAAAGTGCGTTATAAACGAGTATGTTATAGCCGAAGAATTTTTTTAAAATGCTTTGTATAGACTTTTTGCCGGGACCCCATGCATTATATCCGAAAGTACGTTATAAGCGAGTATATCATACAGTATATTATACTGTATTTCAGAATTCAGAAGCAATTTAAAATGATCGTTGTGTTTTTCAGGCAAACGATTTCGTAAATTTCATGAAAGATCCAAGAGAAGGCCCCCCTCCTCCAGCGCCGGAACCAGAGTGGTCTGACACCCCAAGTAAAATCAATCATCTCTCTGATGAAACTTTTGACGCATTTATGGAAAATCACAAATCTGTGCTTGTCATGTTTTATGCCCCATGTAAGTAAACTATCCCTTTAATTTTCATTTCATCTGAGATATTTCAGTTCACTGTGGCTTGTTCGTTCGATGTGGATTCCTTTCAACCCAACCAGTTTACTTGCCCTAAATCAGCAACCTGTTACTTATTTGATTTTTGAGTCTGAAAGTGGATGCTTATTTGAAGGGGTACTTAAGGATCGTGCCCAACTGTCGTTTCAAAATCAGTGTTTTGTATATTCTAAAGTGTTTTGTATACATGCTCCTCTTTCGTTTGATGCAACATTCCCTTTTGAATCTCTCGATCATACGAAAATAGGGCATGGACCCTGTCAGTGCTTTATCATCTTGATATCAATGATATTCAAATGTATACTATTCCTTTTCAATGTGTAAAAGCTTCAAGACTCTTAGAGTATACCTCCTCCTCACAAAAATGATGCTAAGTATCACATTATTTTGTGGCACATCTCTTTAAGCATTAAAAGTCTTTTAATTGTGTTTCTGTCTTGATGACCATTCAACCCTGTTTTACGCTAAGGCCTCGGAGTAGTCATTAAAT
The DNA here is from genome assembly GCA_963924455.1 of Pelagia noctiluca. Lineage (NCBI taxonomy): Eukaryota > Metazoa > Cnidaria > Scyphozoa > Semaeostomeae > Pelagiidae > Pelagia > Pelagia noctiluca. Next base: position 12,441,862 of record OZ004315.1, read on the forward strand.
TTTACTTGATGGGGTATCGTTTTGTAATTCTATAATCCCATATTCAAAGTGAATTTCAACATTTAAAATAGAAAAAGAATTGAAAAATCACTTAACCCTAAAGTGATTTTGGTACCACTGAAGAACACTTGGCATAACATATTTAAGCGCATAGATACTTGATCGTTAACTCAAAGATAGGATTAACTCGTAGATACTTGATCAGTTTCTATCTTTTCTATTTCAAGGGTGTGGACATTGCAAATCTATGAAACCAGCATATGCTGATGCGGCTGAAGAACTACATAATCAAGGGGTAGGTACTGGAATTCGCTCAGCCACACGATTGAGCTCCATCATTGATTATCACGATTAATTTGCTAGCTGATAATCTGTCAATGTATTTTTTGACTCGGATTCTCACCTGTATCAGACAGATGAGGAGCTTTATCATCTTTTGCTTTGTGTTCGATTTTAAAAACTGACCTAAATCATCGATTTGCGTTCTAGGCTTCTGGAGTTCTCGCAGCTGTGGATTGTACGAAAAGTGAAGTATTAAAGAATAAATTCAAAATTACCGGATTTCCAACAAGTAAGTAGATTATGATTATTGTCGTGTATTTTCCTGTTATGGTGCTTTTATTCAAGTTGTGATTCAAATAGCTTTATACCACGTGTTGTATTGTTGAGATTCCAGAGACATAGCGTCAGAGAAGTTATATTTCATATATTTCAGGCTCATTTTTTTCCAGATTTCCTGTGTAGATACAGCATAAACTACTACCATATACTAATATATACAGGTCTCCCTATTTAGATTGTAAATCTTTTTGTCATAAAGCATATTTCAGGTTATACTCATGATCATAAAAAGTTTTAGAAAGCCGCAGTTCTTGTTCTTCCATAAAAGGTTGTAAAAAGCTGCAATTATTGCTTATTGTTATCCTATTTCCGCCTTTTTTGCTTTCAAAATAGCCTTTTTATTATTGAACTAAATTTATTTCTTCAACAAGAAATTAGTATCGGATTCTCAGGCTGTATTTCCTTTTAGCCACTATAATGCTGTAATTGAAGCTTTCCAAAAAATTACATTTTTAGCAACTTTGATATGCTTTGCAGTTTTGAGCAATAATTGATTTTAGCAACATCTAATTTTACTTTTTCTTTTTCATTTCCTTCTCTCAAGTAAAATATTTCAGGTTAGTAAAATTAGTTTTATTCTTTTCCTTATTACTGTTATTCTCGCGAATTTCTACTTTTCGACTTATTAACTCTACCCTATCTTCTTGGTTTTCTATGAATTTGCAATAAAAATATTAAGCTTTCAAAATTCAAAATTCTTTCAGCCAGCACGATGTACGAAAGGCTTAGCTCCTATTTGATATTTGTTCATTATTATGTTACTTCGCTTATTGTTGAAATATGAAATTGGTTAATTGAGGCTTTCAAACTTTGCCAATACAGAAATCATTATGATATTTCAGTATAAGACAATTATGATATTCAATTTGATAAAGCATTATGATATTTAACAAACCATTATGATATTTTATTAATTAGACTGGAGATGAAATTTCTGCTTTAAAATCAACTTGACCATCTTTCATTTGCAAATCATTAATTGTTCGTTTTGGTTGACTTCTAGTGATGGTAAAGAAGTTTCAAAATACAAAGAATCAAGAACAAAGGAAAGCATTGTAAAGTTCATGCTCAGGTATTCAATGTCATAAGGTGATACTCTTCTAAAAGTCAGTGATGAATTGTTGATTCACCAGCAATTTGTTATCTTCGAAAGGTATTTGTTTATGCGTTAATCTCAAAGGGCCCATGAAATAGTTTAGTAAATAGCACACTTTTGAATCCTTTTGCCTCCTTATCTGAAATTCTACAATGCTCTCCTCAAACTTCATAACTTGCTTACTAAGGCTGATAGCATGCACTTCATCGCTATATTTTGTAGTATGTGGTTCTATCATGTATCAAGATATTTTACAAGGATTTTCTCAAATTCATATTGGTGCTTCTTGTTAAAATATTATCTGGCAAACGTGATGGTGCACTTGATTTTAATGTTGCAATTACAATGATTTTAATGAAGGTTAAGGGTGATATGTATCAATATGTTGTGGATATTGCCATTCAAATTTTCTTTAGGGACTGTCCTAAAGCTCTAAGCGTTTGTATTTCCAATCGTTCCTTTTAAGTTATTGGAAGAATTGCTTGCGTCATTTTTCAATCAAAATCAATCCCAAATTTTTCTGGTCGGTCAATTGCAAATTATGATATCAAATCTTAATCGACTCCAGCGATCAACTCGAACAGCTTCTTACCAATCAAATAATACTGTTAACTGGTTCTCGTTTCAGTCCTAAACCAAAAGCAGCACCATCGGATGAATGGAGTGGAGACAGCAAATATGTTAAAACCTTAACTACTGAAACATTTGATGATTTCGTAAAAGATAAAGAAGCACTGCTCGTCATGTTCTATGCACCCTGTAAGTATAACTCATTCTCTTCACCTGATAAATTTACGAGTTGCAAGGCTTAACTTCAATAGAGTCCTAAAGTGATGACGTCATAAGAATCTATTTTTAGAATTTTACGGACAAATTCCATAGTGTGAAAGACAGTCAAAAACAACAGCGTATGAACGTAGAATCACCTCTTTAAATGTTGAATGTTGACCAAGATATGACAATTTGAATATTAGAAGTTGTCGGTCAAACCCGTAATTTTTATAACCCGTAATTTATAATTTTTTCATAATGTTTAGAACCAGATGAAAATGCTGTTATTTCATATTGAAAATCATTTTTCAAAGGGTCATATCTTTGTCAATATTCAAGATAAAGGGGTGATTTTACATTCATCCAATGTATTTTTAGACGTTCTTTGAGATTATGAAATTTAAATCAGGAAATTCTGGAAATATATTATTTATGACGTCAAAATTTTGGAATCTATGGTAAACCCTGCTTGGAAAGTGCTTGTTTTTGGAGAATATTTTGGACTTCTTTGGGAGAGATTCTATTTGCTTCAAAATAAAGAGAAGATTTGATATCCCCATGACATATTGTACACAGACTCAGGAATCGATGTGAAAAGAAATGGGACTATCGACCTTAGGAGGGAAGGCTTTGGGTAAGTACCGGATTTAAGGTTATTGCTCGAATCGGTAAACCTAAGTACGGGAATGGGACCCAATGCTCCTTTTTCGTTTGCTGCTTATAACATCAGATAGGTTTGGGTGCAACTATTCCTCGTCCGAGACCCAATCACCCACTTACCCTGAATCGAACTCTTACTCTCACTCGATTCCTCTTTATGCCAAGTGCTTTACAGAGAGGTATTGGTACAATTTCATTGTCATGAATCAACCAGGAATTGAGCCTGTAACCTTTAAGCATAGTAAGGATCACAAGGCGACTGATGTTAGGCTATTATCTGCTCCGAGTTGACGCAAGTTTAGTTTTTTTCACTGCAGTTTGGAACATTTGATCGATCTCTAGAAAGTAACAACTTTTGTCTTAAACATTGGAATCATGTGCATCGGACTATGGCAAAGGAAAAATGTGCAGTCGTCGAAAGGATCAATTCTCCGTGTACATCCTCTGGACCAGAACTGCAGTGGAAACAATCCAACCCAGAACACAGAATAACATAACAGCTTTCACGAAAGATTTTAGCCTGCCTATCCAAATTATTGTTTAGCAATATTTTTCATTTTCAGGGTGCGGCTACTGCAAAGCAATGAAACCTGCTTTTTTCGAAGCTGCTAAGGTACTCAGTGAAACAAAGGTGAGTTGAACTTTTGACGCAAGTTTGAACTCCAGTGTGAAGATAGGCTAACAGGTTCCTATCTTATCCTATTGCAAAACTGATTGTTGAAACTTTTTGTAGATTGACCTCAAACAAGATTGCATTTTTTTTCAATTTTTATAGATAATGATTTTAAATTTTTTTTCTGCCAGCCAAAGGCAGTTCTTGCACTTGTAGACTGTACAGCTCATGCCGATGTGTGTCAGAGGTTCAAGATCAGAGGATATCCAACGCGTAAGGCTATTTTTCATTATTTCTTTGGGTTTAGATAAGTACTGATTTGACCATAGTCGATGGAGGGATGGGTATAGAAGCCTTTTGCTGTAAGTCATTTGTAGCTTTTTTCAACTGTTAAATACACAACTCTTTTATTCTTTGATTGTTTAGCCTAAATTATAATTCTTGAGCAACTGAACCAAAATGTTTCTTTTCTACTGCTTGTTTGATTTATTCTAGCTTGAAATCAATCCATATTACAATATTTCAATTAATTTAGTATTTCGTTAGATAACCTTTCGATTCATTCATATAGCCATTTCTAGCAAATTTAAACAAACTTTGAGAAAATACATTTGATACTTTGAAGTGTGCTTTTTGATATGATTGCCAATTTACAAAATTAATTGAATTTGTTTCTTTTTTCAGTCAAGTTTATCAGGTATGGCTTGTTTATTCTTTGGAAATATTTCCATATTTGAGTCTTATCAGTTTTGAGTTAAAATATCCACCAGGCAGCTTCAATTATTGCATGTACTGATAGATCTTTGAGCTTTCCCAAAATTGCACACGCAGCGATCTCTTTTATTTTATTATCACATAACTTAGTCATTTGTAAAACAGAAATAGGTTAAGGCCTTAAAACGACATGCTTATATGGACCCAAAACTACAACTCTTAGACAGAAAGATTTAACAGGACGATGTTTAGTGCGCATGACGCGGGCATTACGCGAGGCAGCTCGTGCAACACCAAACATCACTTACTGGTTTTGAAAATTATTTTAATAAGCCAAGTTTCCTTAAAATCATATAAGGATAGATCCGTGGTATTGGAAATATGCTCGAAATACAAGGCATGGATCAAAGGTGAACAATGTCTCTCATATCTGAATCTTATGTAAATTATTGACGGGTTTGGAGTTCTATGAATGACCAGGTTAGTTTTAAAAACATGTTTTTTTGCGTTGCTGTTTAATTGATCAATTGGTTGCCATAATTTTTCAGGGAAGGTAAATTAATCACCGACTATGGAGGTGGCAGAGGCATTGATGACATCATATCTTTCATGGAAAGGTATTGCTAACTTTATTATTTGGTGTATGTTTGCTTTCCTCAGGAATCACGGTGAAATGATGTTAACAGGGTATTCCTGCTGGGTCCTGTTTATCCACTGCGCAGACTCAAGCCTCTCAACGAATCTTTGTGGAGGCTTATGTTTGCACGCAGGCTAGGTTTCGTGCATCTAATGTTGACTTATTTATCAAGTTGACTACGTATTTTTAGCGGTCATGAATGACATTGCTTTAGTACTAGCTCTGCTAAAACTAAGACTAAATCAAAACTATTCAATAAGGAAAATAAACAGAGGATAGATATACAATATTCCAGCAAAAAGGAACATTTGATGTTGTGAGAGATATCTCAATCATTTGGTCTTTCGTAGATTTTTTCAGAAATGTTTTGAAAGTGACTGATAAAGGAGCATTTTTCGTTTCATTGCTTAGTATTGTTCTTTGCAGTCACGCCTCGATTTGAGAATATTTATTCCCTGTAAGAGTTTGCTAAGTGGGGTATTCTAAGAAAAGTCGGTAATACATAGAAACCATGCGTTGTTTTACGGACAATTGTGTACGGACTATCAATGAAGACACTTTTTGATTTCAAATGCAGTTTCAAATTCGATCATTTCCTCTATCGTTAACCACCCGAGTTTCCAATCAAAGAAAGGATAAAGTATCACGAGGGATAATTTGCAGCTTTTACAGCTAATCAAGCAGGGTTTCTCCAGGTTCTGCCTTTTCTTCCATAGTCAGAAACGATCAGAAAAGTCTCGACCTGTCATGTTGCTTGAAATGCAGATAACTTAATCATTCAATCATAATCTAATTAAATTAATCATTTTTAAGATACAGATAACTTTATCATTCATCTATCTGCTTGAAAGCTTGACATGATATCGATTGCGTCCAAAATCTTTTATCGTGCAACTAATTGAATCATGTATAAATCCTTCCACTCATTTAGCGTTAGGTTGAATTAAGTTTTTGCAACTGACTTACTAAGGATTTTATATAGCCCAATAAGTATGATACGTTTTTGGCGTATATATTTACTGGAGGTTGTATTTTACTTCGCAGAGACCATAAGGAGGTTGCGGATAAGGTTGGGATTAATAAAGTGAAATGGAGTGATTTAAAGAGCTCAGTTGTTCATCTTTCATCAAGTGATATTGATTCATTCATCAAAGTTGAACAGCCAACTCTCGTCATGTTTCACGCACCTGGTAAGCTCATATATCTTAATTAAAGCAAACAGACTTAGTTTTCAACCAATCAGCCAGTTGTATACATCTATCATATTGACCTGCTGGAGTTAACGTTGTATATTCGTCTATATTTCTTCCAGGAATATTATGTTGCTTCCACATTAGTGCACAAGGTTTTTTTGTAACAACTATCTATATGTAAAGCACTGGTATTGTTTTCGTTCAAAAGCATAGCGTTTTATTCCCCACTATTCTATTTCGTATGATATAGGTGTACGTGTAATTATAGTTCTTCATGTCGGATTTTCTATCGCTCTCAAATCATCGCAAAAGACTTTTTGTACCATTTGTCTGTATTCGAAGCACTGGTTTTGTTTTTATATGAAATCATTGCATTTTATTCGCCACTATTCTATTTGTTTCTCCATGATAAAGGTGTAGTTATGCTTATCCCTCTATTGTTGTAGATTGTGAAACCTGTATAAAACTAAGAAACAACTACATGAGAGCAGCCTCACGACTGTCTACAACGAATGCCAGGTTTGCTGCTTTGGATTGCTCAGATAATCAAGGTAATATCTTCCACGGTCCACTTGGATTTTGTTTTTGTTCTTCAGTCTTACAAGGAGTACCTAAGGGGTTCGTTCGAGTTAATCGACTTGATTTGTGGAGATTCTTTATAGAAATAAGTTAACTTTATCTCGGAAGAAATTTACAACCTATTTTATAGAACAAAGACGGGATACTTTCTAATTATTCATGCAAAAAATGAATTTCTGAATTTCCCAGATCGTGGAGATATTTTGTAATTCTATAATTGGAACTGAACTGCCACTAACTACTAGATTTTATTTGAAGGAATGTTGGGCGTGTGATACACCGGCCCTGTTTTTCTGCAATACAATTATTTACGCTTTTACGGTCGGTGATTGAACCCAACACAGCCGAATTTCCGAGCCAATGCAAACTTCAGATAGAAAACATATCGACGAAATACATAAAACGCAAACCATAAATACAAAAACACAAAGAAAGTTCAATTTCAGTTTCATTCATTTAAAATTTCACATTACACAATACATCTATGATTACAAAATTACATAAATTACAATTTTGATTTCAAAACCAATGATAAATAAAGAGAAGAATTATGAATTAGTGTGCGTGAAACGTCTTAAAGCATGAACTCTCTAAATAGATATACTATGGTATGACTATTATAATAATTATTATAATATTATTATTAATATAATATTATAATTATATCTATATATATTAAATAGATATAATGGTAAGACCCCCCCCCCCCCCCCACCTATTGTAGCTAGAATGGCATTTGATCTATCACATTAAAGATTAAACGGTTTTTTTAGACTTACATATATTTAACAAAAGGTAGAAAATATAAGAATCAAATCAATTCAGGATGATGATTGTCAAATAAATGTATTTTTAGTTTTGAAAAATATCTTGACCTAATTGTGCTATGGTTTGAATTGCGAGTGATTGACAGCATATGTTTTAATTATCAGACTACTGCAAGCTAAAGAAGATAGAACACTTCCCTCATGTCAAGTTGTATTATGGAATCGAGCATGAACAGAATGTGAATGTCGACGAATTATCGACTGCAGAATTGATCGTGGACGTCATGAAGAAAAGTATTAACTCGAGGAAAGAAGAATTATGATCAACGAATTATGATCAATGATTTTAAATTAGATGAAAATGATCGGTTAATTCATTTACTCGATTAGTATTTTTAAATTTTTGGAATTACTGGTGTTTGATCCAAATTTTATACCTAATGTCTTTGATGGTGATTTGTATTATCTTTACACACATTGGTTACCACTGCATGAAAATCAGGTATGATTTTGTATCAATCCCCACGTGCAGGTTATGGTACAAGTTTCCAATTTATTTTGGTATATTACTTATAGCATTAGCAGTTATATCGTAGAAATATTATCTCAGTACAAAGGAACAAACTACCACAAGTCTAAGTAAAATCTGTGCTACCTATTGCGTCCTGTATTGAGAGCATATACAGATTAGCTAGCCTGGTGTGCAGAATTATTGCTGCACTGTTGATAAAATGGTGTATAATTTGCCTAACTATGGCCTAGGCCTTTGGTGTAGGATTTTGACTTCATGACTCGAACACGCAACAAATGTTTGACTGCAAAACCAAGACAATTACTTGCGTAGGCCGAAGATATGAAGCAAAGTTTCTTGGCCTGAAAGATGGAAGACACTGATTAATTCAAGATGCAACAAGGTTCAAGGTTCACACTAATCCGTTTTTGTACAAAAACGGAGATAAAACCTCTGTTTTGTGAAAGCGTTCACATTGGAACGCAGAAAGATGACACGAAAACGGAGATTTCCGAAAACGGTCTCCAGAGTGGATATCTACAAAAAAAAGAGCTTTTCAAAAACGCTGAAAAACAGTGTGAACGCACAAATCCGAATTTTTTTAATAACGATACAACAACAATTCACGAAAACGAGTGATATGAACGCACATAATCGAATATTTATCAATTCTTTCTACGCTAATGTGAACAGGCAAAAAGAGGGCTTTCTCTTCGTTTTTGTACCAAAATGGAATAATGTGGGCAGACAGCTTCGATACACAGCAAAAACGATAACTAAAACGTACTTCTGTAAACGGAGCCTTAATTCACCTGCGAACCCTCAGTATGAATTTTTCTTTCAAAGCGTCGGCAACGAATTATATATAGGGTTGCAAAATGTTGCGGTGATGGCATTGCTTGTGTTTCATGAGCCTGCAATATTTTGTAGTTTGCAGCAATAGGCCTCAGAGATACTTCACACACGCACACATACAGTATTTTTATCCCCACCGTTTTCCCCGCTAGTGGGGGTTTACCCGTTTATAATGTTCGTCTTCTCCCAGTTTCCCTTTCCATTGCCAGCCCCTTCTCCAACCACATCACCCTCATATCATACTCAACCACATCCCTCCATCGTCTTGCTGGTCTTCCCCTCCCTCGCACCCCTGCGACTTTCATTTTTAATACTCTAAAACTCAGGACATTCTTCATGTTTCCCAAAAGAAAAGAAACTTTGTTGGACTGTGGAACCCTTTTATTTAGAAAGATTTCCAATAGCTGAGCGGTATCGCCAGCATAATACTCTCCGTCTCTTAGTCTCTTAGTTATTTACCAATCTAGAAGACCTGGAGTGAAGAGAAACAAGAATAGAGAGGAAAATTAGCTAGGGATGAATTTTGTATGAATATTCGAAACTATTGTTTTCAGCTCAGCAGCTTCTTCACCGATTGGAATCACATCGTAACACTCATTAGAAATGGTACATTCATACACAGACAGCATGATATAATAGATGGATTTATACATTGTTTTGTGTAGTATCTGGAGAATCCTATGACATTTTAATGCATCAATGGCAAAATCTATAGATCTATCGGTTCATACATAGGATCCATCGGCCAGTGGTTTTCTTAAAAACATGGTTTTCTCAGAAAAATTATAGCCAATAGCTTCAAACGAAAAAATGTGCCACTTTGGTTTGTGTGTTTAGTAATGAACAACAACAGAAAATTACTAAATTAAAGAGTATATTATCTTTTTGTAAAATCTAACATCTCAAATATTTGGCCCATATTAGAAGACTCGAAAACAGCTATTTTTAAAAGCATTTTATTTTTACAACTGATCACAAAAACATCATCGTGATGCGTCGTGATGCTTGGACAAAAATTGAGAAAGATCTTAATGTATCTAAAATCCAAATACAATGATTAATGCTGGTAAAAAAAGTTTATGTCCCTTCTATACCGAACTTTTTCATAGGGAAACTTTAAGGACACCATGTTTAATATACTTAGATGCTTGGTACCAGACCCCAGTTGCCGGTTAAGAATTGAGAAAAACGTATACTTGATGGATATTCGCATATCCGTCAAATAGGTTCTACTATACACGCAACTACGATAAAAAGGCAGATTGGCGAAGATAACATCTTGCAGTAAATTGATTGCCCCTTTCATAGAATATTAAACTGTATGTGTTATTTCCGAATATTTAGAAATTTCAATTATTTTGAAAAATATTATCAAGACACTGCGATTAGATTTATTTGACTCGCAATGGCTGATGGGACTTGTAGGATTGGAATTCGAGATTTCCTCAGCAAATGAGAGAAGTGTCGTCCACCAAAAGCGGAATAGGCTAGTCGGAAAACAAATCATTTCTAATCGTATAAAATTGTATGCAGACTTCAACTGAGCAAATTGGGCGGAAGATTTTATCAAATTCTAACATAGTGCAGTGAAGAACTTGAAATAATTGGTAAGTGAGCTGCTGTTCTTGGTTATTTGTTTGTTTTTGTGTTGCGGAAATGCAATGCTTCTAGGCCCTAAATAGTAGCAGGGATTTTCTTTCTAAAAGGGAGGCTCGTTTCTTATCGAACAATTCGATGCAGTTAAAAGAAAATGTGTTGCTATCCGTGGTGCCGACCGGTATGTCTGATGCAAACTTCTTAAAAGACAACTTTCTGCCCAGGCCTAGTGTGTAGTGACTTGTGTATGTGTACGTGTAGCTTCCTGTCTCTGTCGATCGCCCGTTTCTGCTCTTAGGTACTTTTGATGGCCTTGTTAACCTTTAGGCCATTACTGACTGATCTGATGTCTGAATGCATCAATCATTTGTAATATTTTTAGGTTTATCTTTTAATCCAGCTAATGTGTGTTGTTTGTGAAGATGTCCGAACCTCTCCTATAAAATTTGAATGGAATGGCCTTTCAAAAATAACTGTGTAAATTTTTGAATTTTACAACACTCAAGCAGCTATTGCTGCTGCTGGTTGGGTAAGTGACTATATTGCCTGAAAGCTGTTGAACTTCCAAAATATCTGCCCGAAACTGTTGACCACACTTGTCTGATCATTGGTCTTTTAGATGATCAATATAGAAATTTCCCATATTCTAGAAGCAGGGTTTCAATCCCACGGTTTATGATTACTGCATGGATCTTGCAACTAATTTGAATGAGATTTTACGAAAGGAATTTTTTTGAAATTTCTCACAGAATATGCAGAAAATCCGTCAACTGTTTTCTTGAATAACTCTTTTTTCTGTAACTGTAGCAAAAATCAGCAAACTGCAGCAAAAATCAGAAAATATTGTAAAGCGCTAATACAGGAAGCTCTTGATTAAAGCAGAAGTGACAAGGATATTAAGATGAAGCCATTAGATGAGAAAATAATCACTGGTTTTGCTTTCTCGTTTGAATATCATATGATGCTGTTAAGATGGAAAGAGTTACTACTCACAGTCACAAAATTATTACTTCCTCTTTTTTATAGTTTCATTTTCAGTTCCACAATCCAGGCCTTTCACCAACTAAATTTGCCAGATTCTGATTTCAAAGCAAGTTTAGAACCATATCTTTGCTGAAGAGTGTCTTCATGCCTTGACTCTTCCCAAAGAAATTCATATGCCAGTGTTAAATTTGATAAAATCAGCATAGTGTTGATGCAGTAGCTGGAGTGGAGTTGATTTGCAGTCTGAGCTGTAGATGTGGTGCATTTCTGTTTTTTACATTTGGCTGTAACTAAATATTCCCTTAAGATAAGACTTCTCTATTATATACTATTGTATATATTCCTTGTTTTGAACATAATATTCACATTGCAGATATTAAATGAGAAACAAGAAAGGAGACTGGCTCTCTATTGCAGATATTAATTTTCTATAGAGATGGATCAACTAGCATAGAAAGCACGCCCTTTCATAAACAAAGAAGATGTCAATCTTTTATTGTAACTAACCTATCAAATCTGTCATCTTTTTCAGATATTGAAATTTCTGTCATGTCTTGATGAGAGTGAAAGAGCCTAATGTGTGTTACCTGAACAATTTGGAATACTGAAATATGCCTCCTCCACCCCCCGGCCCCCCTCCTCCCCCCGGTCCTCCTCCTCCCCCAGCTCCCTCAAGTGGACCTTCAAAGCCACCTTCAGGAGGAGGGAATAAGCGTGCTGCATTGCTGACTGACATATCAAAGGGAGCCAGACTAAAAAAGACTGTGACAAATGATAGGAGTGCGCCAATTGTTGGTGGTACGTAAAATGAATATTTTTATTTTCATGTGTTTTTTTAGGTTAAACTTTGCCTTTGCACTAGTGAAATTATGCAATTAGAATGTTGTACACATTCTATTTTAGACATTTCTCACCATTCTTGGATTCATCGAAGTGTCCTCGTCATGTGTACTGAAGATCTCTTCCCAGGATTCCTGTTTTAAGTCTATTAAAATTGTTTGAAATTTTGATGCTAATTTTTCCTATTCGTAGCTGTGAAGAAATCTCCTAATGAAGGGAGTGGAGGAGGTGGATCTTCAGGTGGTGGTGGTGGTGGATTTGGTGGTGGTGCCCCTGCTGGTGGGCTAGGTGGTTTATTTGCTGGGGGGATGCCAAGGCTGAAATCTCCTGCTGAAAGAAGGCAACCTGGAGGTAGATTATTACTATTTTTGATTTTTCCAGGCACGTAGGTTAGTCTTTCAAAAATCTGAAAAATAGAAACAAAGCAACCTAAGAAATTAATAATTTTTTGACCACTGAGCTAATATGGCATAAAGCAATCATGGTTTTGAATATGCTGCATATTAAATATGTTCCCTTTTCAGAGTGAACACCAAATACAGAGATATTTGAATAGGACAGTGTTCTTTCAAGTGAAATATCTGTCTGGAATATTAATATTTGATTTGAAGCATCATATTAACCTTTAGCAGCTACTAAATATCAAGGGCTTGTCATGATAAGTGGTGACTATCATGTCAAAAATTGTGTCAGAAACAGCCTTGATAAGACCTGTATATGATAAAAACTGCTTGCATTAATCTCTCAATCAATGTTTGATCCTTATTTTCAAGGTGCTGGAAGACCTGCTCTGGTGCCACTTGGAATGAGGGCTAACAACCCAACCCAGAATGGACCATCAAGAAACGTAACACCGAATGTAAGACCAGCTGCACCAAACCAAATGCCCAATAATCGGCCTCCTGCGCCAAACCCAATGCCAAGTAATAGACCGCCTGCACCAATACAAATGCCAAATGCTCGGATGCCTGCACCCAACCAAATGCCAAACGCTCGCCTGCCTGCACCAAATCAAATGCCAAATGCTCGGCCACCTCCACCCAACCAAATGCCAAGCGCCCGGCCACCTCCACCCAACCAAATGCCACATGCTCGACCACCTGCACCAGGGGGTTTTAAACCTGGACTTCCCGCCGCACCTCCGCAAAGGGGTAGGCCTCCATCCCATGATGCACCGAAACCAGCTCCACCAAGGCGAGTTTCTTCTGCCTCCATGGAAGGTATCAAGAATGATTCAAGGGCAAGCCAACAGCGAAGTGATCAAGGAAGACCTCCACCTCCTCCAGTTCGAGGAGGTCTACCCGCACCACCTCCTCAGGCAAGGGGTGGCTTACCACCACCACCTCCTCCTGACAGAAGTCTTCCTCCGCCTCCTCCAGGGAGAGTTTCAAGCAGTCAGTCAGATTTTCCACCGCCACCCAGTGGACTGTCCCGGCCTGCATCATCTCCACATGTTAGCCATAATGCTGCTGCGCCACCTAGGTCTAATGGGCCTCCAGCTCCCCCACAAACACAACAGCATAGTAGTACAGGAAATAGACCAAAAGGAAACTTGCCTCCTCCACCTTCTAGTAACTCTGTTCCACCTCCTTCCAGGAACAGCATATCATCTGCTGCCCCACCCCAACCTCCGATGCGATCTTCACTTCCTCCTCCTCCCGTAAATAGTGATTCTACAAAACCACATTTCTCTCGTAACATGGCCCCCCAAAATAATGCAGGCCCGCCACCGCCACCACCAAACAGGCTGAGCAGTGCCAATATGCCAAAGGAGATGCCCCCGCCTCCCCCACCTGCACGAAATTCTGGTATTTCACAAAGACCTTTATCATCTTCAAACACTTTGAACTCTAGAATGAATGACAGAGACTTGCCCCCACCTCCCAGAGATTCTCAACGATTGTCAAATAGGTTCTCGTTACCTCCTCCCCCAGATGATTTGGTTATGGACGACTCAGGTGAGGGTTCAGGCTATTTTTTTCATTTCACTGTCAAGCTAAATGTTAATGAAAATACGTCTGTTAACATAAATATGGATAAATTGCACTTGGGCAGACAAAAGTCCATTTGTGCAACAGGAATTGAATTAATTTGCAGCCTACTAACAGCAATATTTGAAGAAACAAAAAATGTGCCTAGGCCTCAAATGGAGCATGCAGTTCACATTTTGCTGATGAATTACTTTGTGTTTGGGGCCAGGCAAAACATATCGCATCAAGTAATCCAAATTGCTACATTGAATTGTGCGATTTGCTGTAAGGTTGTCTTCTGTTAATACCTTAGATCTTTGTTGTCTACTTTGCAATTTTCAGAAAAGCTAACACATCTCATAGTTAGTGTCTGCATATTTTATTTTGATTTTATTACAGATTTCGAATCAAGATTTCAATTCAGAAATGATCTACCTCCGCCTGATCAATACAGAAATACTCAAAAGACCTATCCAAGTAAAAACCCTTCAAGAGGAACCGTTAAAAGTAAGATTGCCCTCTTTAATTTGATATTTTGCCTCATTGCCCCATTATACAACTGCTGAATTTACCGTAATGCTTTGACTAAACACCCCTCCAAATAGAGGTACCCTATTGCATAATATTGTTCAATCAATTTCCCTGCCATTTAAACTGCCCTCACTTTATCAAATCTTGTTTTTGATCTATGCTCTTTCATTTTTTCACAGAGCAAGGACCTAGTCGGAATGCCCCACCTCCACCAGCCCCATCGCGAGGAGCACCACCACCACCAGGTGTAAGGAGATGAACTTTTGTAAGACATAATTGAATTTAGGATGTTAAATTGACGTACATGAATATATGCAGTAATGCACATTTTGAATCAATAAATGGGTATCAATGGAATCAAATTTCATGACGAAATGATAGTCACCAAGAAAAATGGCTGTCCTTTTTCCATCTGGAATAATGTTTAGAATTAAGTCTATTCGTAGAATTAAGTAGCGATCGTATTTAATGGCTGTGCCTGAAATCATTTTCTACTGCCATATATCATTTTCAACTTGTATAGTACTCTATAGGATCTAAAGATTGAAGCAGTGGTATTTAGGATCCATCTGCTTTTTCTTAAACATCAAGACTTATCCTCTAAAGAAAAAAACAATTTGCAATGATTGGGATAATGATTTCACAAAGGATTTCTAGGTAGGTGAAATTATTGATGAAATGAAATAACATCATCCTTTTGATCATTTGCTGTACCTTTTTTCTAAACATTTGTCTCTTTTTTATGTATGAAACGGAGTGTTAATTTTTCTGCAAAATGTCTTAAGTGGCGTCATATTTTTGCCCTCTGACGTCACTTTACCTCTGATCAGAAGCGAGGCTCCTGACCATTCCAAAATGGCGACAAGATTTGGCCTGATGCACCAGTTGCATGAAAATATTTACTGCTGAAAGACATCCCCAAAATGCAGAAAAAACTCGTAATTTAGTGTTTACACTGTTGGTAAGCCTTCTTTTTAACATGAATTCTATAAACCTCAGTCTTGTCCTTAAGGGATTTACAGCAATTTGGGGCATAATGGGTCATAAACGGCCATATTTTAACTTCAGTAAAAAATATTCAGAAAATGGTACAGATTTTTCATTGTGATATGTACACCACATGCAACACCTGCAGCCATGTTTAGGTCATTTTAGTCCAGGGGGGGCATCCAAGCATAGCCAGATCATCAAAAATAGCTTACCAATGTGGCCCGTTTTGCCCCACCGGTGGCATAAGAGGCATGTCTTCAAGGAAAACAGTTCTGTGTCTAAATTATAAACATTTTTTATCTATTAATCTATTATGAATTGTTTCAAGTCAGTTTACTAGATCTTAGACACTCCAAATTCAGAACAGTAGAAATCTTCACTTGCATCGAAATCCTCTGGCTGGCAGTCAGTGCATGTCCATGTTTTACAACTGTCAAATTCAACCCAATCATCTCTGTTTTTCCTTAAATCTCTTCTTTAGTCTTTGGAGCAACTTTGGCAGTAATAATCTTCCTCGTGAAACTCTTCTTCTGACTCTGACCAAGAGTCATTCGAACTCTCCTCGCTGTCGGTTTCTTTCTGGCGATTTCTTATTTCTTTGTTGTTTTTAGGAGCCTTTTGCTTGCTTTTTGATGGCTTTGTTGAGCTTGAAGAAGATTTTGATGCTTTTTTCTTTTCAATTTTCTTTAATTTTCTCTCTTTTTCTTCTCTTTTCAATCTCTTGCATACCTCTTCGGTTGTGAGGACCTCGCCTACCTTTGCTTGAACTCGTTTTCGCTTTTTCTTGCTGTCCTGCACTGCTGTTTGATTTGCATTAGACATTGCAGGTGATATAGCACTGACGATTGCTTCTCTGAGTAGCTTCCTGGGGGATTTTGTTGATGGACCTGGTATAGGTTGAAGTCCTGCGGCAGGCACAGCTTCAAAATCCACGATCTTTCCTTCAGGAATGGCAGACTTGTTTAGTGGCCAAAGGCCTGTAGCTCTGAACCCGGATACAGCATTTTTTGGAGACAGCTTACTCCACAACTGGGAAAGGAGTTTGGGGAAGACAGCTTTCTCAACTGTCTTCATCCTTGACTGCCTGTACCATTGCAGCAAAATGGATCTCCATTGATCCTTTAATGGCTTGAATACGGAGACATCAAGTGGCTGCAGGGCGTGGCTGGTGTGTGGAGGGATACATATAAGAACAATTTCCTCATCCATTGCTGCATGCGCTGTTTTGTACGTGAGATGGGAACCATGACCATCAAAAAATAGGAAGACTGGTTTCTCTTTATCTTTGACAAACGGAATAAAGGAGCACACATACCAATTTTCAAATGCGTCATCGTGCATCCACCCGCTTGGTGTACATGCAAAAGTTGCACCTTTCGGTCCTCCGTGGGTCCAATTCTCATACAGATTCAGGGCTTTATACACAGTTAGAGGAGGCATATATTCTCCAGCAGCAGAACAACAGAACAAAACTGTGTACATCGCTTTTCCGCTATTCGGGGTCTCCATGTATGCATCTTTTTTCCCCTTACCAATGAACACTTTTTTACCCTTTGGATCTGTGTTTAAGCCTGATCCGTCACAATTAAAGATGCGACCAGCGATTTCTTCACAGATTCCCTCACTTGTCAAACCGCTTTTCTCATACACAGACTTCACCATTTCAAAGAAAGTATCAAGTGTGCCTTTGGACAATGCTTTTCTCCTGGCCAAAGTCAAAATTTCTGGCTTTCGCATGGTCAGTTGGTCAGACCAATGCCTTTTAAAAGAGATAAGCCAATCCTTTCCTGGCACATTGTTTTGAAAAGGATTTGGAGTACCTCTTTTGTCCAAGTAGGTTTTTACCATGCACTTTACTTCTTCAGTCCACAAGGCCAACCACATTCTGCCGTTTGACGTAGACCTACTACGATGAGTTCTTCTTCATCTTTCGATAACACAGCTGTTTTTGATCCACTACCACTATGACTGGGTGGATCACTCACCCACCTTCTTAATGTTTCACGGGGCACCCCACATTGCCTAGCGGCATCTCTTATGCTGGCCCCCTTCTCTACTAACTCCTGTGCCCGGAAAATGTCGATTTCCTTGTATGGTTTCTCTTTACTCTTGTAATTACGAACCATAGCAGCTGTAGTTCCCTAAAATAGATAAAAGAAAAATGAATTGAAATTTTTTTGTTGCTGACCTATTTTGCCCCACCTTGAATTTTTTAAAATAAATCCAAAAAACTAAAAGCTGGGGTAAAATAAATTAAAGGTTGTGATAAACTGATAAATTTGTAGTAGGAAACAGATAAAAGCAACCCTCACCTCAGTTTATAGTAAAATTTGCCAAGAGGTTTTGTTCCTTCTGATGTTGTGATGCACCATAAGTTGCAGGTTTAACCCTCTGCAAAATCTACTTCAGGTTCAAGAAATCTGCAAAAAGCTGCTCCAGGCTGTTGAGCAATTCCCATGCGCTTATTCAAAATGGCTGCTGATTAAGTCCTAGGCCCCTGGTTGAAATTATCAAGCAAAATCATGATATGACTTATTTTGCCCCACTGACCCATTTTGCCCCACCCCCATCATCTTTGCAACAACAATAAGACAGCCTCACCTTTAAACGATTAAGTGGCAATTCTAGAATATCCCACCAAATATCTTTCTAAGAATGACTGAACAATAGTTACTAACATTGAAACAATAGGTTGCAGTGGTGTTTCTAGAGGGGGATAGAGGGCTAACCCCCCAGCCCCCCACCCCCCGTTGTAGAGAGGATAGCTAAGCCCCTCAATTAAAGTATACATGGATATACTCGATATTCATTGTCTTGGAGTAAATGCTTTGAATTGTAATGGAAGATGGCCCCTCTGTTCTAGCCAACAAAACGACTCTAAACAATAGAAAAGGCAATAGCATAGTTGCAAAATGAGAGCAAGTTTTCAAAAATGGGCTACTAGTTTGACAGGTTGTTGAGGCGTGAGATCAAAGGCACACCATATGTCTTTGTTCGGTAGGGTATTCTAGAATTTAGCCACAATTGCTAATGGTTGCAACTTGCAAAGCTGATCTCTATGATAATAATCTCACCAAAATTCCAAACAATTTGAAAATGGGGTAAATAAGGAATAGGAAGCCCGTAAGTGTTATCATTGACCAAAATTTCTCTTTATAGGCTGCCTTTTGAGCATTTTAACAACATGCTAATACACGTGTCAGTAAAAGCTTCTTTTTAGTGTGAATGTACCCTAAGCTACAGAGCAACAACATCTTGCAGTCTGCCACATGATCTTATCCCCTTTCATGGAGCTGCAAAATATATTTGTATCCTTAAATCTGCGATCGAAGAAAGGTATACTGTTTGATTAAATGATATATTCACATAGAGATAGGTACATCATTAGCTTTAATCTCAGTGAACATCTCATTTTCACATGAAAGATGTTCTGCATACATGCGGTTTTGTACATTTTATCATTAATGAATAGTTGGGTACTTTTCTATTAATTTCCCAGGCTTTGCAAAAGTGATTTAATGACAATGAAGAAATTAATCCTGATGTACCAGAAAAAAGCTACCATTGAGCAGCTATATAGTATGAAATAGTACAAATGCTGCTGGAACGATGCATGAAAAGCTAAGCCGTCATTTGGTAGTCAGATTGATCTACTACATTTATGATTATGGTCGGAAAGTAAATATACTTGAGAAGAAACAGGCTTAGGAAAGTCGATCAAAATCCAAATAATTTTTGTGAATGAAAATGACGCGATCACAACCTAAGACTTAGCATACAGGCTCTTTAACCACTGACGAATCGGACCACGGCCGGTCTGTTCAAGTTGAAAACATTTCTTTTGTTTTTAAATGATTTCAATCAAGAAATCCACTGTAAGCATGAACGTAAGCAAGCTGAAATGGCTTGACATGGAACTGAGTAGTTGCAGCTCTTTTGACTGGATTTTAAGGTCCCTTATATTTCACTCTCTCTACCTTTAAACATGGTCACAGAAGATTGGATGGAATACTAAATGATAGCTTGGCATTCATACATGCAGTAGCGAATTTAGGGGGATGCAAAAGAGGGTTGCAACTAACTCTCAGCACCCATTTTTCAAAAGTTTGGCGCCCATGGGAATTTCTGATTCTTGATATTCCTGTTAAAAAAAGCATTTATTAGTGCCCCCATCAACCACCTACCCTTCTACAGATTTATTCAGGATCCGTCCCTGCATACATGATTAGATAGCATTTTGAAATTAGTGGCACTAATTGTTCGATTCTTCGTTTTATTGTTTTTAGATCACTTGTCGCAAGTTTCAAGGGCAGTTAGATTGATAGTTGTATCGTAGTTGATTAAGTAATTCAATATTTTACGTCATCAGATTTTTTTCAAATAACCAGAATTTTGTGTTCTCCACACCACATTATTTGAGCAGCTTTGCGCCATCTGTGTAAGACAATTTATATTTAATCCTGTCTTGCCGAATTAATCCAAGGGCAAATGAACCCCTAAGGTCTCCTACGCTTTGCCTGTAAATCATTTTGTTCTTATAAAAGTCCCTTGAAAACCTAATCTAAAATGGAAGGATGTGCTTCCCAAGTGGGGCGTGGTTATTGGAAAGTTTTGATAGAATTCGCCTGTTTCTTTTATTTTGAAAATGGCTAGAATGTTGAGGGATGCATTGTATGTAAAAACCGTTATCAAACTCCAAATCTATACCAAAATGTTGGGAATCATGGAAATAACGATCCAATTCTTCACTAAATATCTACGCTTCAAATGCATTCTCTTTTGGCGTATTGCTCAAATGAGACGAAAGCTTTATTATAATGGCATATTTCTCTTCGCTTCCAACTTTTTCACGCTATTTCCTATTAAATGCAGCGTGTGTGATATTGAATCACTAAATCGACCCGCAAATGTGTCGACTTTTTTGGCATACGTGGTTTAATGTTTGATGATATTTTTTGTGAGCAGAAAAACCAGACAAGGAAATACACAAGCGAGTGGAGTAAACAACGAAATTTTCTAACAAATATTGAGTACAATGTTACAAATTATCGAGTAAACCAAGATTAATTTAAAATGCTCATACATGCAATCATAAGTGCCAGAAGTGCTGGATGGTTTAACATCTTTTGCTTTTCAAACGTTTATTTTACTTACTGCTAAAAATTATCTATTTTACTAGTTTAGACAACTTTTGACTTACAAAAGTTACAACTAAAAGTTACTTTAAGTTAAATTTCAGTACACTTGAAGCTGATAGTTCTGACCCCCACTCGCAGCAATTTATTTATTTCAAATTACGTTTGCATTATTTCATTTGAAATATTTCCAGAAAAAATTATATTTCAGGCCGATGTTGTTTTAGCAGAAGTTTCAACCTTATGTTCCCTATGCCTTGTTAGGGCTGGAGTTCCCTATGGATAGATGTGCTGGACACTCAAACCCTTCAGACTGGAAGAGTGGCCTCGGTTTACTTCTGGCCTCTTTCTCATGAGTGATTCCTGAGACTCGTGTAAAACTTGTGTAATGAGCCTATATGCGTTGTTACGTACAGTAGCAAAATAGCTAGACAGAGTTGACTGTACACAGTTAAGAGGAGCGATGACTAAAGTGAATATATAGCCAACTCAAATTGCAATGCTTGTAAACTACAAGTTAGTTATTATGTTTAGTTTAGTATGTGTAGCCTAGTAATGTTATTTCAAGTTTTATCGAATTAGTTTAGTTTCTTCTAAATAATTAGTTTGATTTTTGTAATTAAAATTCCGAACCCAACCAGAGAATACTGAAATGACTTTTGGATCATGTTAGTTCTGGCTGTAAACTGTCAAATCTTAACAAAAACTTGAGCCTCAATTACAACAAAGAAGACAAAGTACAAAAATGTCTGGTTTTCAAAAATACCTAAATATAAAGCTGTTATCAAATTCCAATATTTTCATAAGTTTAGAAAACAGTTTCTCTGGCAGAGATTTTGTGACGTTCTAAATCTTCGAGTTGACATCACCCACTTTCATCTGCAAAGCACAAAGCGAACATAGATACATATTGGAATTTTGTTTAGGCTACATTTCTCGCTGTCAGTAATCTTACAGGCATGGAAAAAGGGGAAGTTCTGATAAAAGGAAACAAGGTTTTCTCTTAGTGTCAATGTGATTTCAACGCAAATTTCGCTGCAGTCGTTTTGGCCATTTGAAAACACTATTGGCTCTCTCACTTATCACGTAACTGTCCCGTAATAAACCTTCTAATTGGCTAGCAAAGATGGCGACCCATTTCGCTAAAATAAAGTTTGATACTATAGGATGTGTATTTCAAGCTTCAAAAAGAGATCAGCAGATTGAAATCAATCTTCTCTTTTTAAAATCTCACTAAGGCTTTACTATTTGTCTCTACCTTTATTTCTAAGATGTAATAGCTATTGTTTTGCATTTTAGGACGTTTCAAATTTGGATCTGAATAATTTTCCAGCACATCGTTCTGAAACATGTGGTGGATGACCAACTCAGCCAGTAAGTACAATGGCTTTTTTCCGTCTGACTGTTTTTGACTGCCCAAACATGAAATCCATAATAATTATAGATTTTACCCTTATACCGAAATATGCAAACCCATGATATTGTAACAGTCATGCACCACTATAATAACAGTCGTACACACATAGATATCAAACTGATCTGGACTCTTGTGGTAAAACAAAGTCAAAAATGTGGCATAATGTTTTAAGACACTCGTGCATTTTTATTTCTTACAACTAAATGTGCAAGAACATTTGCAGTGTGTGCTTCTTCAAACTATTTGTGCCGGGAGAAGTACACGTATTTTGTAGGAAGCCGGATTATAGGTGGCAAATTTATAAATAGGTATCTATTCAGCCAGATATTTCAGGCCAACTTCGGCTAATTTCAGGATTTCAAAAAGTCATGATAAAGTTAATGGTTCCAGAACTTTAATGTCACCAATAGTGGAGCAATATTGATTGAAATAGTGGGATCGGCGCAGGATGAACCTTGAACCCTTAAAATTTCTCTCAAACTAATGTACCAACCCTGCCACACTTCAGAACCGTGCAACATATCTCTCATGCGAAGTGCCTATTTTCATCGCAGTTTGGGTTGTATTAGAGACAGGGAATTCTAAAGGGGGCAGAATTTCGAAACCTTTTTAGTACACAAATTTGACTTCTATAATAGACTACAAAATTCTTCTATTACCCACAAGTGTCAAGTAAGGAAAGCAATTTCCTAGTTTTCCATGCAAAATACGTGTACTTAACTTCAACTCTCTAAAACTTTCCCTTACATACTAGCATTTAGTTTGGTATTTTCATTAACTGATCTTACTTCATCCAGGTCGATCCTTTCGTTTTTAGCGGCCTCCATTTTGAATACATACTCGTAGAGAAGGGCAGCAAGGATTCCTCCAATCAGTGGTCCAATCCAGAAGACCTGATAAGGAAAATGGAGAAGATGGCCTTGATAAGGTTTGTAGCTACATTACAGTGTGCAGTGATAACCCATTTGCGAAGTGATTAATGGTTCCAATAAGGCAGATCAGAACGTATAAGAAATGATAAATAAGGAAATTTTTCTGCATTAGCTAAAATAGACCCCTTTCACAATGACGTAGAATATGTTTGAAAATGAGGCAAGTGATGTGATTCCCTACTGAGCAAGGATCCTTCATTCAATCATTATGCTAAACGACGTATTACTCTGTTGAGTGTCAGACGCTTGAGCAATCTATGTATTCATTTCGCTATGCTTCCGATTTTCCTGGCTGTATAAAAGTACAACTACAAAACAAATACATGCGTTGCTAAGAGCAATGCACGCCTTTGAGATTTGAATCAACATGATATCAAGGATAGTGATGTTCCTAGAAGAATTTCAAAAGAATTGACGTCACCGTGAAAGTGGTCTATTCGAGAACATGTAAGGCCCAGTGGAACTAGACACACTTTTTCGCACAAGATATACAATAAAACACTAAGAAATAGACGAGCAAATACCCCACACACCCTAAAACATTATGAATGATTGCAAAAGAGGAAAATGTCAACAACAAAATACACTTGAGTCCAACTAGTATGTTAACATTTTGAATTTCGGGCCAAAATTTAATCATCTTTATACTAAGACACACAACTGAATTTTGAATAAACTAGTTAAGTTTTCAAAAATTTCTAAATAACATAAATCTTTCTGTAATTGCAGTCATTTGAATGTCTAGAAACTCATACCGCGTCATGGCTTTGATTGACACTTGCTCCGCCGTATTAGCCTCGTAATCGTTTCCACACATATTGGAGGCAAGTGTAAGAATTACTCACCCAGTGATCTTTGAATTTATTCATGACGAGCGCAGGTCCAAATGATCTTGCTGGGTTGACTGAACAGCCAGTGAAAGGAATCTACAATAAACAATCAACTATAACTATTAATTGAGATGATTTGTGAGACTGAGAATGACCCGAGTAGGACTCGAACCTACGACCACTAGATTGGTATTTATTGCGCTAATTCACTGCGCCTTCGAGGCCTCTCGTGTAAAACAATTTAGTTCATAGTTTCGTTGCTAGTTTTACGGCTCTCCAACGAGTTTTCTCTTCCTGATCTGATGCTCATTCAAAATTTAGTGAAATTTGCTATTAAACGTTTTTTTATAACAATTAAACAATTTAAAATTTTGAGCGGCTAATAGGTTTCCTTTGGGGTCTCTCTGCTGTGATGTATTCCTAGTAGAAAAAGATGATAAAACGAGCAAACTAATGAAAGTGAATGATTTGAAAGATAAAAACGATAAGCAGTGCATTTTTTGATTCTTCGAAAAAACACCACTAGTTCTTGTCAGGATGAATTTTGAAACGAAATAGCATCCGGTTTGTGCCAACTTTTCCCGCTCAAAACTCGATCGGCCAATCAAGCTGTAGATTTTCATATCCCGTGACATCACTGAAAAGTGGACCTAATCTGGAGAGAGTCATATGACTCCGACCATAACCTTCTGGCTTCGTGTGAAATCACAAGACCTTTGAACTCCAAAATCATTGGAACTGAGGTAAAAGTCCAGAATTGCACAAGGAAAGATTACAAAACACCAGACGAAAACAGCTTCAAATATCGTTTTACCACCACTGCTAAGGGTGCTAAGGTTGTTGGTGAAAGAACAGCACAAGATGATAGACGTGGATTGTACGAGAAACTCAAAGGATGTGATTTCTGAACAGAATGAGGATAGGAATAACTTCAAGATACATGCCATCAAAAACACGGAAGGAATGTTTTCAAGAATCTATCGTGCGTGCATCACATTGATGCAGCTGATATTCTGCTTGTTTGCATGGGTTCTGATTTTCATCTACGTTATTATTCCAATTTCTCCGATTGCCTTTTTGTGCTTCAGTGCGAAATCAGTGGAGAAGTTGATCTATCGCTGCCTTTACGGTGCAAACACAGAGGCCATTTCAAGTGGAGATTCCCTCTGGATGCAAGATGGGCCTACGAACCTGGGCATAATAAATACTCTGCTTATCTTCGATGGTGAAATGAACTTGCAAGATATAAGGAAGAAACTGGTGGACACGATGGTTGAGAAGTATGGAAAAGGCGCGACCAACCCTTATCGAAGAGTCACGAAGCGTGTGAGCCGGGGCTTTTTCAATTATTTCTGGACACCTGAGAGCGATTTCAAAATAGAAGATCATGTGACACAGTGGCCAGACACCATCACCTCAAAGAGCATGTTACGACACATCCTGTCTTTGCTCTGCTCAAGGCAATTCGATAAGGGGAAGTCCCCTTGGGAATTCATAGTGATTCCCTGGATCGAGCATGGCATCACCAAAACAGCTGCGATGTTTAGGGTTCATCACAGCATGGCAGATGGAGTGTCATTGGTCAATTACATGACCAATCAGCTCCCTGATAATGACGTCAAGTGCCTACCTTTGAAAAAGTTCTCGGAACGTGACCGAATTCTCATGATAGTGAAGGGATTTGCACTAGGCCCGTTGTTCGTGCTGAAAATGCTGACGCGGAAAGCTGACTCCACATTGCTGCATGGGAAGCCACTTAGTGGCTGCAAGAAGGTCACGTGGTCTGAACCCTTGGATTTCTCGGTCATCAAGAAAATCAAAATGGCCACAAAAACCACAGTGAACGACGTTGTTGTGAGCTGCTTGACTGCTGCCTTGAGAGAGTTTTTCAACAAGCGTAATTTATTTCCACCACAAGACCTCAAGGTTTCACTACCAATCGACTTACGGAAAGATATTGAACAGGACACTATCGAATTTGAGAACCGTTTCGCAATTTTACAACTTGCTCTGCCCACAGGAATGAGTGACCCTCTTTCCCAGCTCCACGAGGTAAAAAACCGAATGGACCACTTCAAGTTCTCCGGTGAACCATTTTCAGTTGGCCCTGCCATGGATATACTAGTTGCGGTGCTTCCTACATTCATCGTCGTACCTATCTTCAAGTTCGTATGCGAGAAAACGACCGGAGTGTTCTCTAATGTTCCCGGCCCCCAAGAGCAGATCCGAGTAGCCGGACTCAACATGGAGTCCTTCACATTTTGGCCTCCGCAGAGGGAAAACATGGGAATGTCATTTTCCATAACAAGCTACAACAAGCAGATCTTTGTTGGCGTGGAGAGTGATTCAGCACTGCTTAAAGATCCCCATGAGATTTGTAAAGAGTTCCGTGGGCAAGTGAAATGCTTGATGAACCGATTAAACCTTTCTTGACGATTAAGTTAAAAAGCGAGTCAAGGCTGGCTTCATAGATCCGTTTGTGTGCTATTTCCAGGGCCTTTTTTAACATACTAACTGGGGGGGCAATTGCCCCTCCAGGCCTTTTGCCTTCTCATTGTTCTAAACAATAGCCTATTGTCCCTTTTTTCAAAAGACAATAGATTGCCCCCCCAGTGATGTTCCCTTCAAAAAGGCACTGGCTATTTCCCATGCAAATGTAGCAACTAATAGAAGCTATTTTAGTTGAGCACTGCAATGGAGAATCTTTGTTCAAAAGCTTAGAAAAGAACACGAACTTTAACTTGTAACTGTATCTTTAATTCATGTCAAGCTTAAGAAAGACCATATTCTGTTGATAGATTTTGTTGCATAGATCTGCTTGCATGTAAAGGATTCTGGGTAAAAGAGGTAGAGATAGAATGAGTACTGCATAAATCAGTTAATCGTACTAGGCCTAAATGTGTACTTTTTGTGACTTCTATCAGAGCTGCTTCTTAACTGCTAACTGAGCTGTTACCGCATATTAGATCTGAGATGAGTTTTCAAAGACCTGCAATGCAATGAAAATCCGTTCTACGGGTTGAGATCCCTGTTGGTTAGTGATTGTTTCCAGCAGTCAAAAGAAGGTGTTAGTTTCTTACTGAAAACCGGAGACTGATAAATAGCAAGAATCGTCGAAGAATGGATAGAATCGTCGAAAATCCGAACTTGAATAACTCTAGGCTAACTCTAGTGTCACTCAGATTGACCCATAGCCCCAGCCCATCATGGTATTTTCATCCAGTCTTACGTTTCGTGAGTTAGCAAAACCTCCTTTTGACTACTTGAAACGAGACTACCATCATAAGTCATGTGAGGCAACACTGGATGATCATATGTAAATACTCACCAAGCAAACATGGCAGACGAGAATGGATATTCCGATGGCGAGTGTTGTGCCATAAGGCTCGACCTTCTTCTCTGGGTCGCAGACAGCGCAGACTGTCAATACCAAAATGAAGGTGAAGAACAATTCCATACCAAAAGCTTGACCGACTTTCAGGCCGGTTGAAACTGCGTTGTTTCCCAAAGCACCTCTTGCATGTTCTGGGATCAAACCATATCCGATCCCTGATCCTGCAACGGCTAAATAAATAGGGTTAATTCTTCAATGTTGTTCTGTGACTTTGTGGACTCAAATTTACTATACTACATGCTTTTTATGTAGAAATAACCTTGATCAGAAACAAAACGGCTAAAAGTTGGATCAGAATATTTTCCTTCCTGCAAAAATGTTTGAGATAAACACTAGACAACTGAACCAACGCAGAGCACTTGCCCTGAAACGCATTTTAGAAAACTTTTTATAGGGGGTGACAAATTTGCGAGAAATCCTTTCAACAGTAAGGAACAGGCTGGCTAAAATCAGAGTCAAGTGTTTTATAAAAAAGCGTGTGTATTCAGATAAAACTAAGAGTGATCTTCGTATTGAAATGGCTAGGGTTCAGGGCTGGTTACATGAGGGTGTAATTGGGTGTGACATCCCCCGAAAACAACTGAGTGTGGCAATTTACTCGGTCAAGTTCGATATTTAGTCGGTAAAATCACGTCGCTAAAATTTATATCAAATGCTCACTATCAAATTCTTGAAATATTTTCTTGGTACAGTAACGCCTGCACCTCCCTTAGAAATTTCCTGGAACCGAACCTTCTAGGGTTACCTGAGTGTCCCGAGTACACAGAAGAGAGTGCTGGCATAGAAAGTCAGAGGTCGTGGGCTTAAGTCATTTTCATTCACGTAAATCATTTCGACTGGTGTTCTTTTCATGATCTCTCTGCGTATTTATCCATCATCCTAGCCTAGTGATATGTTAACTGCACATTGCACTAGTGCATCAGTTGTTGTTGTTGCATCCTAGCCTAGTGATATGTTAACTGCGTATGGCACTAGTGGATCAGTTGTTGCTGTTGCATCCTAGCCTAGTGATATGTTAACTGCACATTGCACTAATGCATCAGTTGTTGCTGTTGCATCCTAGCCTAGTGATATGTTAACTGCACATTGCACTAGTGCATCAGATGTTGCTGTTGCATCTTAGCCTAGTGATATGTTAACTGCGTATGGCACTAGTGGATCAGTTGTTGCTGTTGCATCCTAGCCTAGTGATATGTTAACTGCACATTGCACTAATGCATCAGTTGTTGCTGTTGCATCCTAGCCTAGTGATATGTTAACTGCACATTGCACTAGTGCATCAGATGTTGCTGTTGCATCTTAGCCTAGTGATATGTTAACTGCGTATGGCACTAGTGGATCAGTTGTTGCTGTTGCATCCTAGCCTAGTGATATGTTAACTGCACATTGCACTAATGCATCAGTTGTTGCTGTTGCATCCTAGCCTAGTGATATGTTAACTGCACATTGCACTAGTGCATCAGATGTTGCTGTTGCATCTTAGCCTAGTGATATGTTAACTGCGTATGGCACTAGTGGATCAGTTGTTGTTGTTGCATCCTAGCCTAGTTATATGTTAACTGCACATTGCACTAGTGCATCAGATGTTGCTGTTGCATCCTAGCCTAGTGATATGTTCACTGCGAATGGCACTAGTGGATCAATTGTTGTTGTTGCATCCTAGCCTAGTGATATGTTAACTGCACATTGCACTAGTGCATCAGTTGTTGCTGTTGCATCCTAGCCTAGTGATATGTTCACTGCGTATGGCACTAGTGGATCAATTGTTGCTGTTGCATCCTAGCCTAGTTATATGTTAATTGCACATTGCACTATGCAAAAGTTGTTGCTGTTGCATCCTAGCCTAGTGATATGTTCACTGCGTATGGCACTAGTGGATCAATTGTTGCTGTTGCATCCTAGCCTAGTTATATGTTAATTGCACATTGCACTATGCAAAAGTTGTTGTAGTTACAGTTTAGCCTTGTGATAAGTTAACTGCACATTGCACTATGCAAAAGTTGTTGTTGTTGCTATTCTTGTTATATATTTTTTTCAACTAAGAAACTTTTGCTCTGAAATCTTGATTTAAATCGTGAGTTAACTGGTAAAGCGTTTTAATTTTAAACAAAAAAGCAATAAGTTTTCTGCAAGATGCGCTTTTTGAGCTAACGTCAATGGACGCCCTAATGAATATGAATTCAAAACCACTAATTAAAGTTTGATGAACCTCTAAATATTGATGGTCGAAGTCAAAGAAAAAAGAGAAAAGCTGACATAATTGTTAAAATTCGATAAAAAGCAATATTATTGCATTGTATAAGACAAACTCCTTTGCGATCTGCTTTTATTTCAAGATTTTTCTTTCTTCATTTAATCTTAAATTTCATTCCTCTCCTTCATAAACCGCATATCCCTAATTTGATTTTGATTTTCTCCTTCATCCTTTTTTGCAAAGGAAGATGATTCTATCATTAATTTTCAGCCAATTCTACAATGATGTATAGCTAATCCTATCTCAATGTACAGCCAATAGCTTATATAGCTCCGGTATTGGAATGGATTAGAAATATTTTTTCATGATTATAATCATTAATTTCCTTACTGGTCTCGCTTATATGGATATCTATCAGATGGAGTAATGTAATATTGTCTTACACCAAAACTTCCCAATTTCCATTCGAAGTGTTGACAATTTGTGTTTGAGAATCATTCCATGCCAGGTTTCATCGTCTAAAGCATCATATTTGGCATCTGGCTTTTTTGCATGTGCATCATCAACGCAGCAGTTTAGGATGAAGGCTATCCGGCTAAGCTTACAGACTCAGGGGGTGCGGCGGTTGCTTCAGTGCTAGAGATCTCGGATGGCGTTGGTTCGAAAGCATTGGTAGGCAGTTGGTTTCAAATACGGTCTTCTGTTGCGTAAATGAGAGTATCAAAATACTATGACCTCTTTTTTCTATATGCAGTGATGCAGTTCATACTACCGTGCCCTTACCTTTCCTTTCGTAGGCTACAGAACGTTAAATATAAACTCAAATTCACTCTTACTTCGTTTTCTATTCAAAACTTAAGCAACTGTTAACCAGCTTTGAGGGCTGAAAATCTAGATATCTCTTGCAATTTTGAGGGCTGATACCAGAGTATCATAAGGAAAGTCACCGGGTGTAAAAGGCCACGCCTTCTACTCTTGCCAACTTCTCGGAGTTTGGTGTTCACACACCTTCACACAACTGTACTGTTTGCGTCTTTGGACTCTTAAAACTAAACATCAACTGAGCTAAACTTCTGCTGTTTTCTCCCCTTTCTTATATGCAATCTGCTATGAATGATATTTTGATCCCCAGATCGTAACCCTACTTTTTCGACACTGGTTGAGTTCTTCCCAAACCCTTAAGACACAGCAATAACAGAATTGCCTCCCCTTTAGATAGCAGAACCCACGCAGCTATCTCCAGTGGTTTGTTCGTCTTTTGAAAGTTGTTTGTTCGACTCAGCGTTTCATTGTGTTATTGTGGGATTGTGTATGTTTGTCATGGGAAAATTAGGCCTATACAAGTCAACATCTTTCTTTCCTTCTTTTATTATGTAAACCTCCACACACTGCATTTTCGCATATTTATGAAATAAACTCATTATCACTCGTTGGCACTACCACTAACGATAGCGTTCTGTACATGCAGAAACGCAATTCTTCCAAGTTTTGAATAATATTTTGAAATATTTTGTTGTTGTGAGTGACTGGGTTTTTGATTAACGTACTAGCTTGGCCTGAATCTGAGCTCCGTTTCAAGCAGAGGCATAGTAGCATGCACCAAAACACTATTAAGTGAGAGGTCTTAGTATTTTTATTGTGCCATTTTGTTGCCACAGAAGTTCTCAGTTTGAGATGGGAACGAGACAGGCCTCCAGACAGTCCCACTAGATAGACTTGGCAGCCCCTTGTGATTTCATGAAGCATGGTGGTTTAGTACCCACACTTCTTTAGAGT
Organism: Pelagia noctiluca; assembly: GCA_963924455.1. Taxonomy (NCBI): domain Eukaryota; kingdom Metazoa; phylum Cnidaria; class Scyphozoa; order Semaeostomeae; family Pelagiidae; genus Pelagia; species Pelagia noctiluca. The sequence goes on from OZ004315.1 coordinate 12,473,468, forward strand.
ATCTTATACACGTTCTTTTTTATATAAGAAACCGGGTTATAAGAAACCTAGTACTAGAGCCCCAAAAATTTAAGAAACTTTTAGAACTACATCAATATCTTTAAGAAACTCTGAAAAGATAAGAGGACTTTCTGAGCCGGAAAGTAACATGTCAACAATACATTTTTGCTTGATTTAAGTTTGCTAAACGTTTTTATTTAGAGGAACATAGGATAGAATTAAACATTTTAATACAAGAAATATGCGAGGGAAAGTGTAAAATTTGATGTTAATTGCGTATCTAGAAATAAGAAACTTTTAAGAAACTTTTAGTACTAGAAACTGGTGAAAAATTAAGAAACTTAAAGTACTAGGACCCATGCTAGGTTTCTTATAAAAAAAAACGTACAACAAGCTGCTCATTACAGTCACTCTAGGGAATTTCTGTACAATACTGTGGAGGGTGTTCAGTACTGTGGAGGACAGTGACGTGTTGAAAGCCTATACTATGCAATGTTTTCTTATTTACGCCTTACGTCTGATACAAAGGAAAAGGGTGTGCTGAATCTCTTTTGTCTTTAGATTCCCCAACCAACAATATGCACCGCAGTCCTTGCTGCTGTCAACGCCTGCGGTACAGTGGAAATAACGCACTCTCTACTGCCCATTCCCTTTTCAACTTCCTCCACAACAATCCCTATACGCCCCGCTGCATGGAGCTCTTTTCATATTGATGTGGTTCAGGGTAGCCTGCGTGCCGACTCTCAAATATCGAAAAGTATAGAAACTTAGGGCTGCACGTAGGCCAGGGTCAAGAATAACAAGATGGCCCCAGTAGTCAATAACATTAATCGTCCATATTTCCGTCCTTCATTCCATACCTGACCCACATTGATGGATCCTGTTCTTCAACACACTAATTCTTTGTCATATCTGTTATATACGCTTCATTCGACCTAAAGATCCCTTCAATAAGACTCCGTTGTGTGGCTTTCTGCAGAATTACCGTATTCAATGGTGGTTAGAAATCCTCAACACGCCAAATCTAGTTGCAAATATTTCAGAGACCTTGGAATCAAATTAACAAAACTAGATCAAATTGTTCGTCTTTGCTTCTCAGATTTTTGTTGACCAAAAACTTTTCGCGGTTTCCCAAGCTAGGAGCCCCAAGGTCTAATCCAAATATTAAATCGAATTTCACGCTCTTACGTTTTACACCAGCCTAAAAACTAGTGGTTTAGAAGGAAGTGTTTCGTCCAAGGCCTCGCATTCTCTAATACTTCCTCCGTTCTATGCTCTTGAGAGTTCTACCTATTTCACTCGTTTGCCTCACTTTGTTTGCCCGGATATCTCGGATCTTACTCCTTACTGTTTGCAGGTCTGGTCTGGCCACGCCCCTGTCGTACACGTTATCAGAGGGTAGCCTAGATTTCACTCAAAATCGAGATTGCTGTCTAGACATAGATTGAGACCAGTTTTACTCTTTGCTCAAATGTTTTATTAAGAAACGAACACATTGAAATGTCAAAAGACTCTACAAAGATGGTTTACGGTCGATTTTAGAACTAGAAATGCTGCAACTGGAAATGCGAGTAAGATTTCGTGAACCTCTCATCTCTTCGATGACATCGAGAAACCTCTTGAACCAAGCAGGTAGTTTACAGGTGAAAGCCAGAACTCTTGCATGCATGCAAGGTAGACCTACTGTTGTAATATCATACATCACAACGTGTTGTGCTCTGAAAATCATAAGTCATTACGTGTTTGCTCTTTAAATCATAAGGCACACTCTGAAGAGGACTTAGGTCTGAAAGGCCCAGGTGTGCTGTATTAAGGTTGTGTCTCTTTGCTTTTTTTTCTACAAATTTGTAACTAAGTGACTCAAGATTTATTAGTTAGCGGCTATAGAAACTTGATAATAGAAAACGAAAGACTAACCTCCAATGGTCTGAGCAAGGATGTAAAAAACGCCTTTCACGGGAGACACTTTTTGAATGGCCATCATTCCAGCTGTGACAGCAGGGTTGATGTGCCCTCCGCTAACATGGCCAACGCATTGTGCCAGCGTGGCAATGGCCAACGAAATGCCGAGACCTATTTGCACGCTGACTGCAGCGATGCTGCCTGGCAGGCCGTTACCTGATGCACAGGCAACTGTTGTTACTGCAATCAGAAATATGGTTGTTGCAAGGAACTCTGCAAAGACAGCCTTCCAGAAGCTTTTCTCCTTTAATTCGTCAATAAAACCCATGGCTAGTTATGGAGAGTACTCTTCAAGATGCACTGAAATGAAGAACCGGCATCAGTCTATGCTTGTATGCGATAACACTTGAAAATAAAGCTGGCTTAGGGTTGAAAATTAGAGTTATATGACGTCAAATATTTAACTACTACTACAGAAGTGACGGTTTCACATATTGTAATTTGTTCATCTTTTTTTAAGTATGAATGTAGGCTGAAAAGATATTGTTGTGTTATCGCTGAGGAAATAAAATTCCAACACGCCTAATCTAGAATGTTTTCCTTGAAGCATAATGTTGGGTGAGCCTTTAAGCATATATAAACTAATATTTTAGGTACATATCAATATACGAAAACTTACATTAGACAATAAAAAAAACCTGTTTTTACAAAGACGATACCTTGGGAAGCTATCCGCGCCTATCCTAGGGCCATTACACCAAATAACGTTCAGCACAACCCATACAATACCAGTATACACACACCCAGTGATTCGCCAATATAAATTACCTATACATACAACACGCGATGAAAAGCTATTGAAAACATCTAGGGAAAGAGAAAGTTTTCAATAACCTTGGATATACCTTTGATACTAATTAGTAACTTGATGTGAATTGATTAGCCTCGTTAAAAACAACATGTTGAAAATGCAACGTTAATGACTATTGGTGCAACATATGATTGAAATTGAAATAATTTCTTTTTGTGACGATATGATATTGAAATAAGGTGCATGTTTAATACGTTCTAAACCTTTGTTTGGCATGAGTCTTGTGTAAGCAAGCCGTTGCGAAGCTTGAAGATGCAACTTATCTATTTTTATGATGTATATATAATTCATGGGCTTCCGAAAGATTTGCATACTAGCTTTTCGCATTTTCAGGCTTAGAATTATCTGGATGCCGTTTTTAGAATTTCTAACCTTTGCTGGCATGAACTGTCTTTTCATATGACACAACACAATATATGCTCTCGGGGATATTGTAGAAATTTCAAAGTTAGGAAAAGCTCGAACGAGGAAGAGAGAACTGAATGCGTGACCCACACGAACAGGGAGCGGCATAGTCAGGGAAGGTCGAATTACTTGAGTCAGAATCTAGCCTCCTCAACCTTAGTGAATTCAGTTTACAAAAACTGTTGCTGAGTAAAGCTAGCGAAATCCGGTGGTCTGGAGAGAGTCTGAACCAGCTAGAAGACTTATCATTCATACCTAAATGCAGACAAATGAGTATATCAAGACCAGCTAGATTCACTGCCGTGTTTGATATGCACCATTTCGACAAACTAGTTTGCAAAACTTAGAGTATGCGAGAAAACGTTTGGAGAGGTTTTTCGGTGTGAAAGAGACTTCAGACAGAGTGGATTCATATTTTATCAATACTTAACAACACCTGACTCTATATTAACAAAGCTTTTTCTAGCTAATGCACACAAACAGTATTCTTAATTCCAAGCTCCACCCATATTTGAACTCTTTGCTCCATAAAATTAAGAGTAGCATTGTCAGCTTTTAAAGAGAGAGAAAACTTTTAAAGAGACCTGTGAAAAGCTTTAACTCACCAACGTTGTTGCGTTATTGAAGATGTCTGTTACTTGTAGCTTGATCTTGGCTCTGGTCGAGGTCTTTGATCCGCTTCGCAGTTCGTGCAACGAAATATAAATTAACGGGCCAAACGTGAATTAATTTACGCTACGCACAAATGCCATTGAGGTGTGGTCAGCGGTTTTCATTTATGTCCACGGGCACATAATGCTCACTATTTTTTATAAGTAATACAACGTTTTACTTAGCTAGTCAAAAAGGTTGAATTAAAGTTTAGAGCACAAAAGCTGAACATACTTACCATGACGTCTAGAAGAAATCTCATGAAATAAGCAGTTAGTTAACAGATGGGGGTGAAACTTATGGGGGTATGGGGGCGCTGACATCCCCAATCACACAAAGTCTTGTTTTGAAAGGTATCTTTGCCATGATTTTAGCCAGTCTCCCCTTGAAATAGAAACTCGATAGTGTGTATGTAAGTGAAGGAAGGTATTGAATTCACAAATAATGAAAATGTCCTTCCAGCCTGGTGGTGGAAGTATGATTGGTAGCAATATGATTGGTTAGCAAGTCGTTACTTTGACCTTGATATTGTAGATGTTGTCAATTTGTAACATATACTGCACGTAGACTGATTTTGCTTCCTGCATATATTCAAGCAATAAATTCTGAACTTGAAGGAAGCATTTGCAGGGCCACCATGGCTACACCCCAAACCAAAAGCCTCTAGTTTCACCCATGTACATGTGCACACCATTGCACTCACTCTTGTATGCGATAGTCTGCTTTGAAGGTTTTGAGACAGTTTCTTATGAAAAAACATTGAGAGTAAGACAGGTGATGGAAAAGGCAATGAATATCGAAACATTAATTTGTCTCCCAGCCGAGTTTCCTTTCCCTTGGTACCAGACCCCCGAATGAGATCTCGTACTTAGGGCTAGTAAACTTCTAATTCTAGGACGGAGCTATAATCTCTCATAAAAAATGCATATACTTTTGGCTGAAAATACTCATTTGCCTGCGTCCATTTGAAAATGTTACCTTTCAGTTTAAAGAATGCTTTAAATGAAACCGAAATAATATTTCCATCTTTCTTTGTTATTCTGTGTGGGGTGTTTTTGATATAAATTTTTAATTTTCAATATGCCTTTGCCTTATCAGTTGATATTGAATACTGAAACCAGTTATTTTGCTCGTTTTGTTTATCAGATACAGGATCAGATAATGGTCTTTGTTCTGCAAACAGATAATGGTCCTCATAATTATATTTCTGTTTGTTGGATAGAAAGTTCTCATGGCTTTATATTTATATTTATCTCAGACTCGCTGTCACTAGGCCCGTGCGATAAATTCGACGAAGAAGTTCGAAAGTCACATTTCTAAAACATGAAACGAACAGAAACGAACAGAAACGAGTAGAACCGGGTAGGAAACGAGTTGAAAAGAGTTGGGAAGGAGCGGAAAAGACTAGGAAGGTTGAGGGTTTGCGTTAATAGGTTTCCACTCATTAGGGAGGGGATAGATCTAGTCTTTCTACTGGCAACCACTGCTTATTTCCTACTCGTTTTTGACCGTTGCTGCCTAATTCTACTAGTTTCGTGTAACTACGGCTCAAAATTATTGTATATCAGGGCATGAAATGTTTTTAACCCTGCAAAGCAGTGTTGTAGAGCTGGGGTGCTTAGGGGGCCCCCCTAGTAAGTTTTGTTTCGTTTTTTTCGGGGGGGGGGCTACAGCCCCCATAGTTATTTTCAAAACAGAAAATTATTTTTTCTTAAAGTAAATCTTTATCATTGATCTCATTAAACTGTCGCGAAAAGCTTTTTTCCAAGTGTTCACTCGTCATAGACAAGCTAGTTTTCAAACTACACCCCAGATGGAAGATTTTATGAAAAATGCACAGAAATGGGCAATCGTCTAATTGAGTCCTGCGAAAGCAAGTCAACAGTTACAGTTAGAAACCCGTTTGAAATAAAATAACTAGATCCATGTTAATAAAATTGGTTGCTTAACTGTAGTGATATGGATTTGTTACTCTATTCCGTGAAGCTCATTGTGAATACAGGAAAGTTCAAATTCTGGTTGAAATCTGAAATCATTGTTGAAATTGAAGATTTTATCTTGTCTCAGGAATTTACCACCGTACAAACCTCACGACTCTTTGCGTTTATTGAGTTACAATGTGAAGCCTTGGAAATTTGTCACCTTTTGAACTGTAGGAAAGGGAATTATTGGGCGGGAAGGTGGGAATTCTATTTCATGTGCCCTGTCTTTTCTCTAAACCCGCAAATTTTTATATTCAAAAAGAATACCCGCAGGCTTCAATCGTTTTGTGGCCTGATTTCGAAGCACTAGGCTTCTATCTTTTTGTCTTCTCGGTTCCTTGTATATATAATTTCGACTAGGAGATTTGATTGATAGGGTAACCCTACTTTTCTCCTAAAATGTCGATCATGTAATGATAGATAATATACTATTATTATCCAGAATGAAATTTGCAGTGAAAATATAGGCTCGTGGTCTCTCTTAAACGCAGCATTTAATCAAACATTTAAGCCTTCACCCATGCCGAGAGCAATAGACTTCAGAGATTATTAGGGGGTGGGGCAGATGTTAGACATTTCTCTAATCAGGCGTTTTAAGGGGATTCATCTCAAAGGCATTGCGTGCAATATTTCTGCTGCTTCGCTTGCCCCTCATTTTACTTTTGGGTGCGAAAAGGGATGGAGCAAAACCAGCCTCGACGAAGGTTTTATATGTATATTAGATTTAAGGTGTAACACGCTAACCATCTGATGAAATGTGCTGGTTAACATTCAGCTCACTGCATCACGATATGAATTGTCAACGAAATAACAAACAATATTGGAAATTCGCCTCTTTATGAAAAATTTGAAAATCTGATTTGATTTTTGCTTTTCATTAAAGGGAGGCTAAGTTGCACGCAGCAGAACAGCAGAAGACAAGATGGCCGGCGTCACGAAGAAAAGTGATTTGAAGAAATGGCGGTCCGTATCAACCAGACTGGCAAAGGAGGACATGGAATTGATAAATACTGGTAAGTCTTTTAATTCATCTCGGTAGATTGAAAACTAGTTTGTTGAACATTTTGTGTTGACGAGGATTATGGATGATGACTAGGTATAATATCGTGGATCATGTATATATAATATAATAGGCCTACAATCCTCGTTAAAAGGTCTTGAGACACAATAGCCATTTTAGCATTTTCTCAATCATGGAGCTATCAAGATGATGCTAGAGCTCCCTCTCCCCTCAAACCAATTGATACCAGAGTACTGTCGCCATGGCGGGAGAGCGGATGGGCCACTTTTTATTGAACAGAATTGTCTCACACAACTAACATACCTTAGGGAAAAAATTATGTGAAAATGTATCTCTATCTCTTCTTAAAGAATTGACATAAAATGAATCAACTTAGCTTCCTTTTCCTTTCACACGAGCCATTAATATGAGACGCAATTTTTGCGTCAATATTTTAGGCCATTGCCATGGAGGATGGTCCGCACCAAAATAACTGGTGCGCCTCGGAAGTATGCCGCAGATTTTTGAGAAAGCTACAGAGCGCTAATGAAACTCTTTAAGCGATTGTCACATGATATCAACCACTCGTGGACAATCTCTTTGCTCACCAATCGTTTTGACCAATCAGGAATTGTTCATACCAAAATAAAAGTTGAATTCTTGCAGAAATGTGAGCATGAATTCACCAGATGTCTTGTAATTTGAGAACAACCAAGGCTGGTAGAGCAAAGTTGAAAGAAAACTTTTTGCTTTTACTTAGAATGATAAGAGAAAATTGATAAAACAAAAACAGCAATTCACAACAATAACATCAAATGTTGACGATACTTACAATTCAAGTTGAGGTGAAGCGTTTTCAATATTTTTTCTCGAGTACGTAAAGCATTTATAAACAAACAAAACATAGATAATAACTGAAAATAGCATGAGCAACAATTTTCAAGCCTTTTTCCGAGTAATCTAGGCCCAAATCGCTGAAAACTTGGCGTTTTCTTGATGCAGTCACTAATGCTGATTTTCAAAAAGTGGCAACAGCTCTCTAGGTTTGGTTTTTGGATATCACTGGATCTGAGTGGGCAATTTGTTCACTGTGTGATGAATTTGTCCGCCTCCTGACTAATGTTCTAGAACAATAGATCTATTGTTGTACTTAAAATTTGGAGCTGAAGATCTTCTGCAGGCAGTGCATATTTTCCAACCTGGTGACACCGGACGATGTTTCAACTGCATTCAGGCACCAAAGCAACATCTGCCATTAACATTGTTTAGGAGGAGATGGGGGTCTCTCTCTGACAATAAGTATGCATCAAGCATTGCCTTACACTTTTTGGCGAGGATTATAGGTTGAGGCCTATCTGCTTTAGGTCTAGGATACATACTGACTGCAGGAGAGGGTTGTGGCATTTCTGACTCAAGTGAGGTTAACAATAGGTGAATAGGGTGAGAAAAATAGAAAATAACTTATGCACGCAGAAACGGTATACCATACCCAAAAGAATTCAGTTATTATGCTTTGACTCGATTTTAGACTATTGTTCACCAAGAAACTTGTCTATCAGCTCCCTAAGTGATGGGTCAGATGCTGCTTTAGATCAGGCTTAATGTAATGTTCAACCTTGATTTGAATAATTCCTTTTTAAAATGAGCTATGATTTTGGCAGGATCTATGTACTTAACTATGTGCAAGTCTAGGGGGTAGGCAGTCCCTGGCTGTGGGTTGCTTTGATTTTTGTGGGTCGCTACGGTTGGGCATCATGGTCTCAACAGCTGCCTGCCGTGACATCCTTGTTTTACTTGTTTAGATCTTCTGTCAAAGAAGCTTTGTTAAATCATATTTCCCTGTGTTTCACAATATTTGTTACTAAGCTCTTCATTGTTTCAGGTACCACAAATCAAAGCATAGAAGACATTTTCGCAAAGAAGAAGAGTGGCAGTGCTGGCAAAGGTATTATGGCTTCAATCCGTATACTATGTGCCTCAGAAAGAGGATGAGCTTCTTATACTGTAAAACCCCCATATAAGAACCTTCATCGTATAAGAGCCTGCAGCCTGAAATTTTAGTTATTTTCCCTTAATTTAGAAAAGGCTCTTATTAAATGAATATTTATTTGAATCTAGAAAGACATATTCTTGTAATCCCAAACAGGGATGTGCCTCAAGACTCCCCGTATGGTTTTGTCTCAAGAATGAAAATTCACAACCTTTTCACAAAAAATTTGAAAAACTTTCTACTAGAAGAGAGCTTCTTATATGAAACTTTTAGCCTATTTTTGTCATAGTCATCCTCTAGATAAGACCTAAAACAGCCTGGTTCACAATTAGTATAGGTTTTTTGCAGGTTTTTACATACACTTAGAATTATAGCAATGTAAGGAAAAAGTCATAAAGGTTTAATAAGCAAACTAAGGTCCTTTCAAGCCCATGCTATTTTCAGAGTGTGATTCACATTTGAATGCTAAGAACGTTATGTACTGAAATTGCACAATAAGGGATTGAAGTATTCTTACAAGAATGATTAAATTGTTTTTTCTGATTCACATGTGATATTTGAGTTTTATGTAAATTTAGGAAGGAAGCCTGTGAAACAAAAGTCCAGAAAAGATTTGAGAAAGGAAAAGAGGATTGAAGTGAAATCTAAACAAAATGTGTTCTGGATGAAGAAAAGGGTAAATTGATAGTTGAAACTTTTTGAATATGAGAACAGCAATGCATGGCAAGGAATCTAGAATTATGAAATAAAAAAGGATATCTAAATCTTAAACACCCTGAATATTACCGTTTGAGAACTATGCAGTTAAAGTAAGTCCACTTTTTGCCTCCATTTCCTACATGGTCTGTTGATATCTTGGAAGATTGAATAATAGACATTTCCTGAATTAGGTTTGGAAAAAAAGGCCATCATTGAATTCCCATTACGCGTGGAGGATTCAATGAAATAAACTTCATTCATTGTTTAACTGCAGAGAAACTGAATGCAATTCTTTTGGTATTAAATGCTTGTGGGAATTCTCATTGCAAATAATCGAGGCTAAGCTGGATTTGCTTCAGTTTCAATACAAATGCAGCAAATTCGGGAAAGGTCAATTGAGTTTCTATTTGACTTTATAACCTGACTGAGGCTGGACTTTTTTCCTGCACTTTAATTTCAAAGTAGACATGCATTACAACACTACTTACATGAAGTTGTGCGAGGTTCTAGTTTATTTAATTGCACTCATCTGTGCTACCTCACTTGAAAAGCAACGGCTCAGCTAGGAAATGATTTGATTTTAAGTTTGACACATGATAGTTAAGGACCCACACTGCCAAGAATATCTAGTGACAAGCAACTGCTTTAAAGGTGTATACCACCGCATCCCCTTTTCTTGGCTTTGGGGCAGCTTTCAAGAAAATAAATATTTAACGATTCCAAGTCCTACACAATATCTTACCTTTGTGAGCTGGGCAGGAGCTGTACAATTGAGATTTGGAGAACTTAGGGGACTATTTGCTTTAGGTCTAAGCTACCTCTACCTACAGCAAAGAGGATTGTAGAACTTTTGAACACAAGTGAGGTTAACAATAGATGAATAGAATGAGAGCAGTAAAATATAGCTCATGCACACGGAAACGGCGAGCCATACCCACGAATCGCTAAATCATTGAGTTGCTCACCACACACAGTCTGCAGAGTATTGCCTTTTTCAAAGAGATCTCAAGTGCGCCAGAACAACTTTCCATTGTTCTATACTATTGTTCTGTTGTTATCTCGGGTGTGCACTTGCCCAACTCTGCAGACTGGTTCCCCACGACGCTTACGAACGATAACTTAGGACGACCAGTAAAACTCTAAATTTAGAATTGCTGATCAAGATTCTGGTATTCCAAATAGCCCAGTAATCTAAAGACCTAAGAACTAATTAAACACGCCTCTTATAAGTGTGGCTCGATTTTCTGATGAAGATCAGTTGTGGGAATCTAGATTGAATCCAGATAATTTGTGTAAATGGAAATGAAAATATAGGCTGATAGTTGAGCTTGATATGAAATGATGAATACTCAACATGGAATGTTTGCGTAATTTGAGTATCTCAGAAAAGAAACCTTCACTTTCTGGAGTGATTGAGTTGATAAACATGTTGCCTGGTTGATTTAGAACTTGCTAGTCTGACTAGGCTAGGACCTTGTTCCCAGCACTGTAACACGCATCACGCCACTTTACATAATATAGTAATGAGGTCTTAGTAGGTTTTTTATTCAAAATCAGTGGAGTCAAATAAATATCATTATCAGACATATTTGAATACTCTGTGAGAAAAAGATTAGAATTAAGTCTAATGTTTACATTCAATAACGTGAGCTAAACAATACCATTCATAGGATCATCTGTTCTTGAGATAGAAATCAGCCATGTAGCTCCTCCATTCTTGATAGCTTTCTTCCCAGCAGGATAAACGACTTGTTTATTGTAGATTTAAGGCGTTTCACTTCGCCTCTGAAGCTACTTCTTTTTTGGTGATCGTCTCTCTTTTATAGGTCAACCCTACAACACCTGAATAATTTGACATAAATCATTATAATACTTGCTTTGCAGGGTATACCAGTGGAAGAGAAGACTAAGACAAGCAATAAGGTTGAAAAGAAAAAGAAGAGAAAGAAAAAGAAGAAGAAAGTATCTTCTGAAACGGAAGAGGTTGGTCAACTTAATTTCATCTGGGAAAGTCTTTTTTAAACAAGTTCTTTGATTACCTTTGCCTGATGTTGGCAGATGTGCATACATTGCAAATTCTTTTTTTTATGTTTTAGAACATTTGATTTAGTGTCACTATTTCTATCAGTTTGATAGAGTTTATGAAATGTTTATCATTTATGAAAATGTTTATCAAGGAAGCCTCAATCGAGCCTTTGATAACGGCCATCTCCAAATAGCATCCACCCTTAAATGATAAAGCAGCTACCTATAATTGAGGGCCACCTACTTTTGATCTAAAAATGGCCACTTTTAAGAGGTTTGATTGTATCTCATCCTGATTGTTGCTTTAATTTTTTGCTAGGAAGACCTTTCAACTGAAAACCATGCTCTTGAAGTTTTGAATGCAGGAATCGAGGAAGATGACAAATTGATAGCTAGAATGGAAAAGAAACTCGGTCTGGGCAAGAAAAAGAAGTTGCCATCCTCTTACGAAGACGATGGGCTAAACTGTATCCTTTTACGCAATTCAACCAATTTTGATTCATTCTCTTCTTTTCTGATAGGCTAATGTGGATCTACCTCTTCTGGGTATAACAATTCGTTAGGTTCGATGAAAGGCACTGGCTCTTTTATTCTATGATTGACCCAGAACTCTAAAATACTTCTCATGATAAACCAGTAAATAGTGGTGAAAAATCTAATTATGCAAATCTAATTGTAGAATATTGCTTCAGTTCTGTTTGATTGCTTAAACAGTCTTTTAACGACTGTACTCCATTTTGATGAAGACACTTAATTCTCAAACCCAATTTTCTCCACTGATATTTTTAGATTTATATTCCTCTAGGAATTTCTGTTCTCTAAATTCTTTTAGGATTTATAGTTATAAGATTAAAAGAATATGATAATGATAAAATTAACAAATGAGAATTCTTTGCATTATTAGAGGACTTTGTACAAAGTCATTAATTGTATTAAAAAACTATAAATTAGATAGTGGTAGCCAAGAAAGTTAACAATGTTTTTGTTTATTCATATGAAACTAATGCTAGACATTTTTTCTAACGGAAAATAACTGGTGTACCCCGAGGGGCATATCACTCGAAAAAATCTCGTACACACTTTTAAAAAAATCACAGAAAAATCGCAACAAAGTCAAAAAATCACCAATATCACACAAAAATAGAAGAAAAATCACATAAAAATCACCAAAATCACAAAAAAATCACTGTGATTTTTGAAATCACAAAAATCTCGTCCACTTTATTGTGAGTGATATGCCCCCCGGTGTACCCTACTTGTGGCATTATTTATCACTGTCTGGATGTACCTACATGTGAGTTACTACTCCACTCTTTGGTGTTTGACATCTGGAAGTTCGGAAAGGGGGCTCCTCTTGTTTCTGAGGGGTAGCTTCTTGTGTATCTAGGTATTATGGATTTGAAGATCTTTCTAGGGTGCCAAACATTCATAATCGTAGGGGAAGAAAAGCCTTGTGCAGCCATGCTAGGGCCAGAATAACAAAGAACCATCGAACTACGACGATATTAGATAACTATTTTATTAGCAGCAACTTCAACTTTTACTATTGAACGATTGGCTAGATCCTAGTTTGAAATTTTCAAAATGTGTCAATCTTTGTGAATTAAGTTGTGGAAGTAATGTAAAATATGTCCTAATCTCAAAATACGCACACCACTGATGACATGTTTAAACAATCTCAACTCTTGGAAATGTCATGAAATGTGAACTTGTTGATAAGTGAATCAGTCGTGCGTATTTTCACGTATCTGACTGGTCATTTCCATCAAAACATTGGCCTTTAGCCAAGTTTCCAGAAACCTAACTCTTGACCTCTGAATCGTGTTAGTTGTTGGTTAAGACAAGTTTTTCTTGTCACTGCTCTCTAGAAAAGGCTGGATATAACCAGACTAGGAAAACGCGTAAAGCCATGTGATGTAGCAGTTGCAGGAAATCTCCCAAATACTACAAGATATTGTTCCAATAAGGATATTGTTATATTGTGCTTGTTTCACCTTCTCACCTCTATTGAGCTTCCACACCCGGCTGAAGAGCTCCATGTCCGGCAAGACCCTTTTTTCGGCTATTCACTTTGCTTAATTAAGGAGTAGGCTCTTATGAAACTGCTCAATTGCGAGCTTCTGCTTCCACGAGACTTTCAAACCATTTTTGGGATGCGTGTATCTACATTCCTCTATAACACCCCTAAATACGATGGCAGGGATAACATTGTGAAGCTCAAGTATTTTTTATTTCCATAGTAGTCATTAGTTATGAGCAGTTGTATATTTTGCTACCAACCAATCAAGATATTTCCTTAATGTCTGACTAAAAGATCTTCTTGAGCTGTGTGAGCCAATGGAAAACTCCGGCCTATACGCAATGGACGATGATGCTGAGGATAGTGAGCAGTCTGGGGACGACCCTGAAAGCAGGCTTTCCAGGAACACGCAGCTCGCAAAGGCAGAAAAGAAAGATTCAAGAAAAGTTGATGATAATGAGAAGGATAATACTGAATCGGTAAGTTTCTTCATGTTCACTATTTAAAGTAAATCTTATTTCCAATAGCAAAATGGTATAAAACAACCAGCGATATTAGATTTCGTTATTTTTCTGGGTGGAGAATAAAAGTATGCAACCGAGAAGCAACTGGGTCTCTAATCTCTGGAAAGGATGCATGAAGGACGAAGCTTTATTATAAACTTGATACTAAAAGGGCGTTTATTCAAGAGGGGGGCTTATTTAAAACTGAATAAAGTGTGTAACAAAATCTACTGGTCTATTTATCTATCTCGGCATCTGAAGTTCTTTCCTTTTTAACCTGCATTTGGATTATGTTTCCCATTTCTACGTATTTATCGTAAACATTTTCATATTAAACTCTTTTTTTTAGAAGAACAATTTTATAAGAACGCGAGCCTCAGATTTTGCTAAATATTAAGATCAATTTAAGGACAAACTGAGGCTGAACATTTTTAGCTCAATAAAATAATTTTAGGAAACAATCATGAAACTGACAAATAATTACAAAACAAGTACTTTGACAGCACACAGATAAATCAGATGGTAAAGAGAATCAAAATTTGAACCAATAAATAAAACTGATAGCGAAAACACAGGCTTCCAAATCATTCTAAAAGTAAGAACAATTTAAGAACATTTCAGGCTGAAAATAGAGGAATATTTAAGAACAGCTAGCTTCAAATCAAATTTACTGGTTCTTATAAAAAAAGAGTGTACATGGATTTATTGAGATCTGAGATAAGGGGGGGAACTTATTCTAAAGTTTATTTTCTAAATCCCACACAGAAAAGGTGGTCATTCGAAAAGGAGGGGGCTGAATCGGATTATTGTGGTGCTTGATACTTTTTTCATTTTCAATAGCGAAGCGACAATGCCGATGAAAAAGCTGGTGAACTAGATATTGATGAAAGTGATGAAGAAAGCAGTTTTGATGAGTATGACTTGTTATCTGACGAAGACATAGGAAATGATGATATCGAAATGGAACACAACGAGCACACCGATGATGAGGGACAAGACCAGAATAAACAAGGTAAACCAGGAAAACAGAAGCACGTTTCGTTTGAGGTGATCAAAGATCCTGGGAGCAACGACGATATTTCCGCGAAACAAACGTCAGGAAGCTGTGTGGAGAAATCGTGCAGTCAAGCAGCTGCCAAATACGTTCCACCTCAGCTGAGAAAGTTAGGCCAAGAAGATTCTGAAGAAAAACGAAAACTGGAAAGATTAAGGAAACAATTGAAAGGCTTGATTAACAGGTAGGTGGAGAATATCAGAATGATGCAGAATATTATAATGACATAGTATATGTTATATGTTATATGATATATATTAAATGTTATATGCTATACGTTATATGATATATGTTTGGAACTTTATGTGCTTTCCTGTACTGAGTGACACACTAGTTTTCTTGTATTTTTGTTTTAAAGTTGATAATGGAAATTTTCCTTTGGTGTTGAAAATCTTATAGGATTTCATTTTTGCAGGCTTAGCGAAGCTAATTTGAACAGTATTTCTCAAGAAATTGAAGAAATCTACTCTAATAACAGTCGAAACGGTAAGTTGCTATGCATGTTTTGTGTATTTTATCGAATTGACTATTGACTATTTTGGCTTTCTTCATATGCAACGAATATCGTTACCAAGATTTTCCATTCAGGCCTCTTGCTCTATATTCATCTGCTTTGACTCAATTATTGTCCTGTAAATATGTTACGCAAGTCTGACAAAATGCTAGACACTGGCTGACATTTCTCAAGGTGGGAATTTTTGTAAATATTGCATAATGGAATGTGACTTTATAGGAACAGATTCAACCCTTTTTTGACTGGTGTGTGGACAAGCTTTTGAAAACATATAAATGAGCTTGAGATGAAGCAGATCAAATTATTTTGATTGACAGCACGAAGCCCTTTCAGTGGTCACACTGAACAGAACTTGACAATTTACAACGTCTAGCACCTGTTAGAAAAGATATTGTGCAGCATTGATTCAGCCAAATTCCTGATAATGTATGCAGGAATTTTTTGTTTACCCCATGGTAGTTTTTATATTGTTTCAGACCGTATTACATGTTGATTAGATGGTATGCAAAGACATTTATAAAGAAGGATGATTGTTAAGAATATGTAACAAAATCATAAAGCAGAATGAGAAATAGGCAAATCCTTCGATGACTCTTAGTTTCATGCTTACGCACTCATCAGACAGATAACATCTTAATGTGTTAATTCTGCCTTACATATCTAGCACTATAGCCAGGATAGGCACTTCCTACTCGTGTTAGATGTACCAAAATCTAAAGATTTGATTCTTCGTTGGATTGCAGATACGAACAGCATTCTTACAAAGCTTATTCTCGGTGCCTGTGTGATGCCAACGCACATGCCAGAAAAGATGCTGATGGAGCACATGATGCTGGTTGCTATCTTGCATGCTCATATTGGTAATGAAATAGGTATGTGCGGCTATTCAATTAAAATGAAATAATGAAATGGTACTCTCATTCTTATGGACACTCCTATTGGTATTGAAATAGGTATGTGCGGCTATTCAGCTAAAATGAAATAATGAAATGGTACTCTCATTCTTATGGACACTCCTATTGGTATTGAAATAGGTATGTGCAGCTATTCAGCTAAAATGAAATAGTGAAATGGTACTCTCATTCTTATAGACATTTCCATTGGTATTGAGATAGGTATTGAAATGAATGCCAGAAGGATACTCTCATTCCTATAGACGCTCCTATTGGTATATCCATAGGTCTGTCCACGCCTTGAGGTAATAATAAAAACCTGGAAAAGTAGTTGAAATAAGTGATTATTTTGGAATAAACTCCCTGCTGTGCGGTGTTTCTGATCGATTTCTAAAAGACGAAGGTTTTTCTTAGGCATGTTTATATTTCTTCTCCCTGAAAGCAAAGATGTGACGATTGAACGTTGCCTTAATTCTCTCACTTGGCAGCTTTCACAACGGCTCAATTTAAACTAAAAAGCAAGGGCAAGGACAGAAATAAATACCTACCTACCCTTTCCCTTCTTAAGTTGAAGATTGTCTACAAAGTTTCAAGATGAGCAGTCAGCAAATGATGATAATTTTGCGTGTCATTTGATGTTTGATTTTGCTAAGCTGTTCGGTTACTCTGTCAATAGACAGGCTAATTGCACAGATTTTAGTAACCTGCTTACAATGATAGCAATAACCACATATCTGATGCTGATATGGGCATATCTGTAGGAGCAGTGGGGGTGTGAGCTTATAAAAATTGGTAGTGGAGCCACGGGAGGGGTATTTTGAGAGAATTCAATGTTCCGTCTTGTCAGTCTATTGCTGGACGTCTTTGCCATGAATATTTCCGAATTTCTTCTATATACATATCTTATCTTTATTACTTATTTATTTGTTATCATTGTTGTACTTGGTATGTTTTATGTTTATTGTTATAGACTACCTGAAACAAAATAAGATTGAGGTTGGGGGGTTAAGTCCAGAGGGAGCTTTCCTCGAATTATTATTGTGTTGTTACTCTTGCTGGCAAATCCAAACTCTCGAAGTGTTTCTCTTATAGTAGATCATGTTTGATATAAATGTCAAAGGTGACTAACTAAATATTTTTCAATTAGGGGCATTCTTTGTTCAAGAGTTGGCAGAAAACTTCACGCAGCTACACGGAGACCACGACAGGTTATTGAAAAGCAAAGAGTGTGACAACGTTCTGTTGTTGATTGCGCAGTTGTACAATTTCAAAGTAAGAAATATTTTCAGAAGCGGAGAGGAAAATTAATCAGATGATTTCTGTGAAACAACATGGAACCAGTCAGAATTTTGTGCAATTGATTCCCATGACCTTTATAAATACAAAGTCTGAAAATGGACCATGTTTAGGTACATTTGAACTGTAAAAAACACAAAGCAATCACTCACATATTGGGTTAAGGAACTTATCAAGGTTACCCCATGGCCTTTTTCAAATTGTGCATTGACGTCGTATAGAACTCGGAGGGAAACTAGTATAATTTATCCCGTTTGCCATGCTCAAATTTCTAAATGCGAATCTATTGAAGAGTTTGTAGGGTTCTTGGAGCCTTGAAAACTACTCTTTTAAGACAAATAGCGTTGGCAAAGCTCCTGTTCTGAATGTAAAAGTTTAGTGAAGAAAGAATTGATTTTATAAAAACACACCCTAATTTCAATGTCAGCCCTAACTGACGAAAGATTGGCCTGATGAAAAGTTAAGAAAAACACGACAGACATTCTAGCCAGGATTATTTGGAACGATGAAATAATCTATGTTTTCGTTTCTGCAGGTGGTCGACTCTTTATTGATATACGACTTGATCAGAGAGCTCGTGACGTCATTCACAGAAAGAGATATTGAGATGCTCATGCTTTTATTAAAAGGTGAGTAACAAGCTATTTGAGATTGTTTAAATGATTGAACAGCTTCATGCAACACAGTCAGTGGACAAAAAGAGATACCGACAAGGAAAGTTGAATTGATTCTTTATTGCATAGTTTATATCCCAGCAGTCTGAGCACATACAATCCCCGCCAAAAGTCTTGGAACACTTGCATGATTTTTACAGTTTTCTATTTTTTACCCCCTCCCCTGGCCCCTTTACAATGTTGTTTCTGATAACAAAAACTAGCCCAATAACATTCAGCTAATGTTTGATGTGGTCTCATAAAGTTCCTTTTGTAGACAACATTGTTTTGAGGGGGAGAGGGGGCTGGATTGGAAATAAAAGGCTAGGAAAGCTAAAAATGTAGTTATTTGGTAAAAAAATCAAGGGTGTTGCAACCAATTTTGGCGGGGATTGTAGGTCTATATGCAAGGTACGGTAAAGCTAAAAAATAATGTATTGATGGATCTGATAGCTTCAAACAGGAAGCTAATTAACCCTAAGATAAACTCGTCAATGCTTTTGTCCGGCTGCCAGGTAATTTTTAAGGTACTGACTGTTAGGTCAATTTGCCCATTAGGCCCCTGGCTTGCCCCAGCAGTGGTAGAATAAATATCACTTTTGTCCCCGTGGCCTATATCAAAATGGGGCCTTTTAAGTATTTATACTTATCAAAATTTATTATTTTACCTAGTTCATAATTCTTTGAAAAGAAAAATCATTTTGGGGCCCCTTTGCAGTTTTCCCCACCTCCGAAAATATCTTAAAAAATCAAGTGGTTGGTACTTTTTTCAATAAATTCCTGTACATTCAAAAACGCGATGTCTTTGTTTATGCCGATATCTTATCATGTTTCATTTCTTTGCCCTTAGCTGTCGGCGCTGAAATCAGAAGAGATGATCCTGCTAGTTTAAAAGTAAGAGTTTCACACTTCACACATCATATTCTTGTCAGCTTCTAACAAACAAAGCATTTGTTTCAGCTTTTTCCTGAGTCATGTCAAAATATTGGATTAGCTCTTAGATCTTTTCATTGGCTTCGTATCCGTGTAAATTAACCAATAAATCCAATTGCTCTTTCTCTAAATCAGTGAAGATGTAATGTTCTTTATCAACTTTCCAATCATGGAATTCATTCATTTTTCAACTCATGTAGTGACTCATTTATGATAAATTGTATGATTATTTGTTATAACACTTGTCTCGTGGAATTCCATTCCTATACTAATGGCTTGAAAAGGCTTGTGAAAAAGCTGTTTAGGAAAAATTAGATTTTCTTAAATGGGTGTCTGAGAGTTATGAGCAGCAAGAATTTGTGAAATGTATTGAGATAGTTTTTGTGAAATTATATGACCGGATCAGGACTCAATCCCATTAGCTACCTCTAACTTATCACGTCAGTGCTCTTCATCTACACCTACATATCAATCAATCAGTAAAACCAATAAGGTATCACACTAATGGAAATCATCGCACTTCCCTTGCATTCCCATCGTCATAACGCCAGTAGGAAAATTGAAACGCTATGGGAAGTTGACCAGGGATGGGCTCTTAGCTCTTACCTCGAAGCGATTGGGTGGTCACTTTTCCAATTAGAATCTGTTGTTTAGATAATTGTGTATTCTTAGGTGAAAGGACGCAAGAGACTTTATCTGGTTGGTGTGATACATAATTTAATCATCACTTGTACTTAGCTTCTAACTTGTGTATTTTTTAGGATATAATCCTTCAAATTCAAGCAAAGGCCGCTTCAATGACTGATCTCATCAAACAGTACGTACTTGAACTTATTAATGCAATTCCTCGTCACGTTCTGTAGAAACAATCTGGGATCGTGAATCCAAACATTGTCCCGGCAGATACACTCTGATTTTAAAAAAACATATACAAATCCCTCGATCCTCACTAAATATCTTGTATTGCCACTAAAGCGAACAAATGAATGATACTTTGTGCAAAAATTTGTAGAAGAACAACGAGGCATTCTACAGACTTATGAATGAAATTGTCTACTTATCATGATAAGCTTTAGAACTGACATCGTGGATATATGAAATAAAGTTAAATAAGGCTAATTCCGTGATGGACAATTCGTTTGAATGTTATCGTATACCTTCTTGTTCGAGAAGTCTATCAAATCGAAAATCACGAATCTAGAACAACCTCTCGATGTAAAGATCCGTTAGCTGCCATAGCTACTCGTTCTCTTCCTGACGCAACACTCCGTTGACGAAAAGCTTAACTTGTACCATGTTTTCGTAGGTTTCTGGTTTTTCTCGCCATTCTGAATTTTCGTACCAATCAATGACTGTTCAAACCAAAACGCCTCCTGTTAGAGTTCATCAATAATCATCGATTCAATTCATCTTGTAACTTCATGTAACTCGTTCTCTTAGGTCCAGGGTGAGGTTCATGCTGGAAGTAATCACTGCCCTGAGAAACAACAACTTGAGGAAAATTCCACAGTATGACCCATCTGTTGTTGAACATGCAAGAAAGGTTTTAAAAGCAGTCCTGAAAAATAAAGGTGTGTCATATCGTAACGTCCAGATAGCTTAGTGGTTAGATCAATCATTCCTTTTGTTTGAAGGATCGTTGGTTCGAGCCTGCTCTCAGACCTTTGATATCTGATACGATAAGAGAATTCGACACTTTCCTACAATTCCATGCAAAAATACGAATTTAATCTGGAGGTTTAGTGGCATTGGGGGAAGCAAAAGGCTCGCACTGCTCTTATTTTTCTAATCATTTAGTGGACCCTTTTCTTTTCCTTTCGCACACAAACCAATACCTTGAAAGATACAAGGTACGTTACAAGATAACTGTACCTTACAAAAAGCCCACTATCAACATAGAGGGCTGCAGAATGGATACTTGATAAAAATTTGCAGAAAAATATGAGTCTTTTTTTGGAAAATAGTTGACATCCTTGAAAAACTTGTAAAGAATCTGTATCTATGTTAGTGAATTTTTGTGTCTTTCCCGGGATTAAATCTTTCATTAAAGTTTTTTCCAACTTAATAGACTCCCTCTGAATGATACCGACTTTGGGGCAAAAGGCGTTTTGACTTTTAGAAGTTTGTGGACACCATACATTCTAATATCTCTTAACCTTTTCCATGAAACTCCCAACGTTGGGATGAGTTTAGGTGATGTAAAATCCTGTAAACCTCGATAATAAGTTTTTGAATGTTTCGACATGTATTGTCTAGCTGTTATTTCGGGCCAATAGCATATCAACGGGGGATTCAAAGTCCTGGTAGAGTACCCGTAGAGAACTTAATGGATTCCAATTGTTA
Organism: Pelagia noctiluca; assembly: GCA_963924455.1. Classification (NCBI taxonomy): domain Eukaryota; kingdom Metazoa; phylum Cnidaria; class Scyphozoa; order Semaeostomeae; family Pelagiidae; genus Pelagia; species Pelagia noctiluca. The sequence continues at coordinate 12,495,202 of OZ004315.1, forward strand.
TATTGTCAGCTGCTCGGCTATACAAAGCACACAGCAGTTGCGATAATTGAAACCAGACAAGATAACCAAGAAAACCCAAGTTAAGAAACAGTTTTGCTTGATTAAGAGTGATAAAGAAACTGAGTCGTATAAAGCCATTAATGTTTTGTTTTCCAACAGCAAAAACCTTGAACAAGTTTGTTCAGTGTAAGATTTTGTCGATATAGATTCCTAGAAATTTTGAATAAACAGCTGATGATATATCTTATAACCTGTAACAATTCGGCGTTAATATACATTTTGAAGACCAGGAACATGTGTTTAAAATTGAGATTTGAATCGAGGTCTGAAAAATATGATTGTGTTCCTTTAATAATCAGTTTTAATTCATAACTATCCATCAACTATTTTTGCTGTTTAATCATATTAATATATCTTTGAAAAGTGATTTCGACTGAGCAAGATCTTCATTAGAGTAAGATCTGCATTTCACTTGGCAATCTTTGAATCTGTATACATTAAGAAAGCAATTCCCATATTGTGAAGACAGAAAGAGTTTCCTTTCCGTCTAAAGCTCCTTCAGTAATTCATTGTTCGTCTCACTGGAGAAGAAGTGGTGACTGGTGGTTTCTGCACTACACCAACCATTCCTCTCTTTTCTGATTAACCTAGTTTAGATCCACAACTGGGCATGATTTTTCTCTAGGTTTTATTTTCGTTCTTTTCCTGATGCACCACTCCATCAAATAGTATAAACAGTTTTTCTATCAGTTTGCTATATTTCAGATTTTTGTTACCATTTGACATTTTTTCCTTTAATGCTTTAGTGTATTTGAAGATATTATTGATTTTTAGAATCGGTCGGTGATATGCAACTGAGAATATCTCTGAAAGACCTTCTTCAAGCCAAAGATAAAGGTAAGAGTATGGCTCGTTAGGTTTCATTGTGGTTCTCTTTCTGACGTACTACTATGTGAGTGTCAAACGTGAATGTCAAACGCAAAGTTTAAGCAGTTATCATGTTTTCACGTATATGACTTTTCTCGCCATCTTGAAGTTCTGTTCCGATCAAATACTGTTCGAAAGTAATTCTCCGATGAATTTCAGACTTAAAAGCTTCAGTAGTTATCATGTTTCGCCTTGTTTCTGAATCTCCTTGCGATCTCCAAGTTATGTACTGATCAAAGACTGTTCGGGCGTTCTACTCTGAAAATTATCAGACGCAAAGCTTAAGCAGTTGTCACGTTTTATTACGTTATAATTTTTCTCGCCATCTTGAAGTTCAGCACCGATCATAACTGATTTAAAACAAACCGCTTCTTTCGCTAAGGACGCTGGTGGGTCGTTGGCTCTGCTTGGACCGGCAGAGATGACAAAGATGTTATGACGTCACTTAAAGATTCGAACGCTTCGGAGCACGGGAAATTGCTAAAGGCTGCTAAGCAGCAGAGAATGAACACTGAAATACGAAAGAACATCTTTTGCGTCATCATGACGAGTGAAGTAAGTTGATTGATACCAGCTACCAATTATCATATGATCATTTTCTGCAATCTGGTTGGCTGATTTTATTCCATGAGTCATCAATTGAAGCAACAAATATACGGCCTTCAGACCGAATGTTTGTTTTTGCAACATTACCGATTCATCACAGATTTCGCCAAATAAACGAGAGTTGTGAATATAATCAGGGACACGGAAATGGGGCAATATATATGTAATTGAAAGTTTGCACTTATCGGGAGATAGGAAAATGCCTCATGTGACAAATGTGGAGATTTAATCCATCAGTGATGAGGTAGGCCAGACAAATCGAAAAATAGTTTTTGCTCTCAGAGCATCAAGGTCTGCAAAGTTTGCCAGGCATGTCTCAAGAAACTTTCTTTGAGAACCTCCAAAATCGCAAATTTCAAATTTTTGTAAGTAGCGTATTTGTTTAACTGAAGCCCCGGTCAAACGACGCAACATTTTACCCAACATTTTGCTCTGCGTTGTTGGCTCTGCGTATGAGCAGTACATGAGCGGTTATCTCGAAACAGGAAACGCGAAAGTGGTGTCGAAATCTTTGTGTTACCATTGTGATGATATATACGAATTAATTACACAATTGAATAGAAAATCTACTATTGTTATTTATGAACCCTAGTACTTCGATTTATTGTTACAATAAATTATTTTCGTTTGTCCGATTGTCCTAACGCGAACATGTACCTAGGCTCTACAAAACCAGCACTGAAAAATGTTGGATGAAATGTTGGGTGAAATTTTGCGTCGTTTGACCACCCATGTTGCGTAGCTTACCGACCTCCGGAAAAATATTGGGCTGAATATTGGGTGAAATATTTTGTCGTTTGGCCGGGACTTTACAATTAATAGGAAGCTCTATCCAGTCTTTTCAGAGATAAGAAGGGGAAGCCAAGTTACTTGATGTAGTGTGATTAGAACTTTAGAAAGCGATATTAATCAAGTAATTATTCTCCTTACAAAGGAAAATGCAGTTCCAACTGATGTTTATACTGGAGAGCTCTCATTATTTTCAACCTCTTGCTTCTTAGGACTACCTGGATTGTTTCGAAAAACTACTTCGACTGAATTTAAAAGATAAGCAGACAAGAGAAATTGTACATGTTCTAATCGACTGTTGCTTGCAAGTAAGATACATTTTGGTCTTAATGGAATTCCTTCCTCTCTTCGATTTTCAAAGCAAAATCGTTGATTTTTGGGCGATTATTTACATAATTTCATATAAAAAAGAGGACCCTGTTAAGTAATGGCATACTCTTAGCAAATCTATCTGATTATTTTTTGCTGTGACCTCAAGTTCAGACCTTGCAACCCTTGATATTTTTTCGGAAGCATTCGTAATCATCAGGCAATTAGAAATACATTTTGTTTCCACCTTCTTAAAACTTCGCATCACCCAACAATTTATAAAAACCTTTTCGTGATAAATGATGCCTCTCATGCCTAATAAAGTATCTACGGCTTTGGTTGAAATCGTGTCACATTTGCTAATTCATATATTTTATGAAATGAATTTGCAAGCATAAACTGTGGGCCAACCTTGAAGTTTGAGAAGGCGTAGAGTTTACCTCATCAAGCTTAAGTTTAGTTGTAGATTAATTCGTCGTATAATCATTTGATGTTTATTTTGAAGGAAAAGACGTATAACCCTTATTATGCATTTCTTGCTCAGAAGCTTTGTGAATTTAGCAGAGGAAATCAGGTACAGTATCCGAATGACACAATCACTTACTTCAATGTTTATGTTAATATGCGGTAATCATTTCACCTTGAGTTCTGTTGTAACCAAATCAGAGATAGCTTACTTTACGAAAAATGAAATGCGTTGAGTCCAGATCTACCTTTGCTCAAGGTATTAGATCATTGTAGGAGACTCTCCTTACCTGCTAGCTTCGAGGGTAACGAAAAATACACTTTGAGGAAATTGAAACTTTTCAACAATACTGTGTTGTTTTTGGTCCTTTTGGTGTGCTACTGCACATAATTCGTATGTCATAAGAGTTCCTGGAGGTGAACAAGGCTCATCATATTATTCATTGATTGATGAATAAAATAACCAGAATCTTCATTTTGATTCTGTTCCTGATATTTCGACCGTACAATCAAACGATCATTACCAAAGTCACTTCGATAATGATTGTTTGATTGTACGGTCGAAAATTTAGGAAAAGAATCAAAATGAAGCTTCTGGTTATTTTATTATTCATTAAGATCCTTGCCCGAATAGATATTTTTTAAATATTCATTAATTGTTTTCCTATCTTGAAAATTTATCTAATCTTGGCTGATATTCATCTTTCAAGGTTACTTTCCAATACTCATTTTGGGATCGTTTCAAAACGATAACTACTTCGAGTGTTGCAAGCTGTGAGAATATGGCAAAACTTTTGGCACATCTTCTGGCTTCCAGTGCACTATCGTTGTCGATATTAAAGGTATTATTAATTGAACAGTTTTTGGATGGTACAGAACTTCAGTATAGCCAGAAATATCAGAAACATAATGAAACGAACAAATATATTACTTAAGCTTTTCGTCTGACACTCAACAGAATAATACGTCAGAAGGAGAACGAAACAGAAACCTAACTGATTTATATACCTAGATGTGGATCGAACTAGGCCAATCAGAAAAGAGGTGAATGATTGGTATGGTGTAGGAAAACCAATCAACACCCAAAATACAGTGAGCTGACCAATAAGATTACTTAAAGAGTCCTAAGGCGAAAACAACCTCCTTCTGTCTACACAATAGGGGATCCCTGGTTTTTATGTAGACTGATTCCAAAATACCTAAGTGAAATGTAGATCTTTCTCTACCAATTATTCGAAAGCAATTCTCACTGTAGGCTTCTCACTGTATCGTGGGTGTTGATTGGTTTTCCTTCACTATACCAATCATACACCTCTTTTCTGATTGGCCTATTTCGATCCACATCTAGGTATATAAGTTAGTTAGGTTTCTTTTTCGTTCTCTTTCTGACGTATTACTCTGTTGAGTGTCAGACGAAAAGCTTAAGTAATCTATGTGTTCGTTTCATTATGTTTCTGATACTTCTGGCTATACTGTATCATTAATTATTCTACTCTTTAGAAACCTGTTTGATGTGACTCTAGCCAATATTTAAGCAGAACAAACTACAGCCTGTGTTGGCGTAAACTTACATTTTTTATTTCAAATGTTTTACTTTTCTTCGATTATTAATGAAAGGTTGATAATCAAAACTAATTTTCTTTCAAGGTTGTTGGCTTCGCTACAATTGATAAACCATCAATCAGATTTTTTACCAAACTTTTTACGATTTTGATGCGTGAATATCCAGAGAGTACGATGAAGTAAGAATCTTGATTTTGACTTTTTGATATTGCTTGACATTAGATTGAATCGAATATCTCTCTATCCTATCTGTCTCATCAAAGCCCCCTTATTTTCATGATGAAATATTCATTAAGCACCATTATGATTGCCTATCCACTGCATTTCCAGCTTTATGCTTATCAATGGAGATAATTAATGTGAATGAAAACTACTAGAGAAGGACTCAAACCGCAACTAGCTAGTAAAATTGAAGCACCTTTTCTATGCCCGGCTTCAAGTTGCCATTCAATGTGGAAGCTACGTTAGAAATTTGATGGTATTTGTTCGTTCATTTCTTATGCCCGATTTTATCTTTGAACCCTTTTATCTTTTAACTTTAAATTAAATCTGCAGTTGGTGAATCAACTATGAATGTCTTTTTTTTCTAGGTCGGTGTTTAGCCGCATAGCAAACTTGCCTAAGCTGTCATTGCTTCGTGAAGGACTAAAGGTATTTCTCAGACAGTTTCTGCTCAACAAAAACAAGTCGGAGAAACTGAAAAGTGATGCCGATAAAATCCGTTTAAAAGAACTAGTTGAAATTGCCGAGGCTGCTTTGGATGGTAGAGAGGTATCTAAATTTTGATTTTTCTGTAATTGAAATTCAAGATTCGTAATGAGCTATTAACATTTTTGTGGTAATCTGCAAAATTATTTTGACAATCAGGAATGTTTTTGTGACAGTACGCAACGATTCTGTTACATTGTGCAACAATTTTATGTTAGTTGGCTATGTTTTTGTAACAATTTGCAACAATTTCGTACGGATGATTCGAAAAAGTTATTATCGATCACAAAATACATTTTTTAGACAGAAAATAAGTGGGCATTATGTAAGATGGTCACTTATTGTAAGCAGAAACTTTCGGAGGTGGCCATGACTTATTGTGGAGTGGTCACTAACTGTTAAAGGCTACTATTGGAGACTTGACTGAGCAAGGCCAATGTGCAGCGCCTAATAACTTTAAGCAATGCAATCTTCTATTCCACTCATCACGCTTAACAACCTCCCTCTATCATTCATTGAGAAAAAAGCAGGAAATAAACGACAGCAATATTATATATATACAATATATTAACGCCACTACGAACATCTATAACTTATGCCTAAACAACGCTTTGAGACTACACCCGTTATCAAGTATGAAGAGCTCTGTATTAAGAGCCTATAAGTAAGTTAATGGAAGGCAGAAATGTTTCGATAGACTACTTTATTTTCAACCACATGATGGTTTTAGGAATAAAATTGAATCTTCTAGAAATACATGCGGCTCATTCTTAGATGGCATGAAATAAGTATAAAGAATAAATGCTTTTCCGAAAAGGTGCATTTTATTGAACTTGAAAATTTTAAGTAAAAATCAGAAAAAACACATTGATCTTCAGTCGATATTTCGATTTATATACAAAATAATTTGCAAGAAAATTTTGTAATTGTAAATAAATCGAAATATCGACTGAAGATCAACGTGTTTTTTCTTATTTTTACATAAATAGTTTTAAGTTCAATGAGATGCACCTTTAAGGAATAGCATTTATTCTTTATATTTTAAAAGTATTGACTGGAAAAGGATTCAAGTTAAGTATCGGGATGGGACTAATCTTTTAGCATCTAAAATTGCATCTTAATATCGCAGAGGATCACATTATGGATTGTGAGTTGTCCTCCTGTATATCCTAACGTCTTAAAGTCTATAGAAACTCTTGTGACGGTTGTGGTGGAGCCTATAGCATGATACCCCTCTGTCATACAGTCGTCTCCCTTTCGATCCAGGCCTTGCTGAATAGCGCAAGCCCCTCGTTTTCAGTCCTAGATCGCAGTCCATTGCATGTTTCTTGCAAGAACGATGCATCACTGTGCAATTGTTCAAGACATCTGGTTATTTCTCGTAAATGATCTTGTTCCAGCTCCCGTAATGAATCCACTTCTTTTGAAGGCTTCTTTCTATCTGCAATTTATCACAAAGAACACATTAAGGTTGCGAGGAAAATTAGAAATATAGTGGAATATGATAACTGTCAAAGCTTTGTGTCTGACACTCGTCAGAGCAGTACAGAGTAGGTCGAAATCTTTGATATCGAAATCTATCTTCAAAAGCTAAAAACCACAAATATTTAAAGAAGGTTAAAAGCTTGAAAGAAATAAAATGTTACACGTATGACATTAAAAACAATAAGAATTCATATCTGAAAATGTGGTATGTCTTCGATACACGTAAGATAAATTAAATAGTTAAGCAACTAATTACAGTCGTTGAAATTCATTTCATGTATCTAAAAATCTTAAAAAAAAGAATCAATAGTTTTAAATGCTTATAAATCATTCTAAGTTTTGCTCTGTAAAGTTCATGCTTTCAGCATTAATACATTTTCAAGAACATGCTTTTTGATGATCTCTTGTCCTTATAAGATTTCGTTATTAAGGAAAATGAAAACAGACATACCCCTTTTCTTTCTTCCCCCGTATCGTTTATCTTGAGAATACAAATCTCTCAAGTAGCAGGTTGCAAAGAGAACACAAATGATACCAAGCAGAATTGATATAGGTACGTAGATCGCAAACGAATTGAAGTGTAGGAACGTCGTCGACATTTCTTCCGCTGCACTTGTATCCTTTGTTTTCTGCAAAAGATTCAAGATCGAGTGATTCATTCGGTTAAAACATCCTATCTCAAAAGTAGAATGAGTAGGATTGTTTCGAAAATCTGTTTTTTTAAACTCGAAATCCAGCACCTTGATAACCATTAGGCAATGCCACTGATGCAAAGATAATTCGCGGACAATCCCCTACCAGTCGATGGTGCCAGTGTATGTAAAATGAAATACCATTAGTAATAGATAAAGTTACCTTTAAAGGAAGAATATTTTGAGATACTATTCCAAATATATAATCCTGTCTTGAAAGTATAAAGTTCTTGTAACATTGCTCGTGGTAAGCGACGGACGGACGAAGAACCACTCCGTAGGAAAACAAGTCTTCCCGAAAGTCGTTCAATCTGAATTCTTGAAACAATTCCTGGTGATATCCAGCAACATAACTTTCAAGTAATGCACCACTGCAGTCCCCTCCTCTTAAAATTTGTGCCATTTCCGTCACACTGTTGCAGCCTAAAATATGAAGAGATACCATATTTATTTGATTATTTGTATCCTTTGTATGTAGAAATATGTTGAATATATCAAAATCAGAAACCCTTTAATTATCAGGTTGTTCAAACCTATTCCAGAGGACATGGTCAATATTCTTTAGATAAATAGCAGATTAGTAGGCCATGTATAGCCATGCTGCACAATAATACTCTTCTGGTCAAAGTCGTAATTCTTTGACTTTTTAGAAGTGAAAATTCAGATAGCAAAGATTCTTGAAACGTTTCGATATAATCATATTTTTTAACAAGGTTAACTGATAGACATTACATCGTAATGCATATAGATGATATCTGGTTTATTTCTGAATTCTCTATTGATATTTCATAAACTCTTGAAATTTGGCTTTCTTGAGTGTGAATATTCCAAAGGTATTTCATGCCAACAAATATGTTGCAAAATTGATATCCAAGGTAAGGTGTGTTATTTTATAGTCCTACATCTAGTTCAAGGAACTACTCAACCGTATTTACATGGTTCCTCCTCCAGTAGGGTCCAACGCCTTACCATATTAACTGCATATCATATGAAAAAGTATTTCCTTTCTATTAAAGATCAACATCCTGCGGAATTTAAGGCCTATTCCTATTTTTTGCCTCTACTTAGGAGAGTAATGTTTGTAAATAAGCATACTGACCCATTGGTGTTGCACTGCTCCGAACTGCCAAAGAGTGTTCCTGACTTCCTGTCATAACTGCTACCTACCACAATTAATAAGATTTTCTATTAGTTGGTGTATGTAACAAAGCTAAGATTAATATAACTATTCCTTTATATTAACAAAAAAAAGCTAGCCCAGGGGGGTACTTGTAAAAATTTTGATAGGGATGCTCGTGTCTTTTTAGGGGTTTGAAATTTACGAAAATGTAATTTTTTTGGTTTCTCTAAGTTGGCGTCATTTTTAAATTTTCGAAAATTTCAAACCCTGAAAATGACACGAGCATCGCTATCAAAATTTATACAAGTGCCCCACCCTGGGCTAGCTATATTTTTGAATAAATAAAGGAATTGTTATATAAATATGGGTTGAAAAAATTACCGTCATTTTTTGGGGTCATTGAAAATTCTGCATTATTTCTTTGGATTACAGAACTAAATTGTAGGAAGAGACTTAACCAGGTGAAGCATTTGGATTTATAAGCAGAAATCTTGGGAGTTCCTTCAAATTTTCAAAAAATATACATAATACATAGTTCAGGTATTCAGGGTAATATAACAGCTTATAATTATTCTGAAAAATGACACTTTTGGTTTTATTATAATTAAGTAATATTGTGTCAGCAAGTTTTTCTAAATTTGAAACACAAACATTATATTTTTGTCGGCTGTCTGACAGAAGTAGTTGAGTGGGAAAGATTGTGACCGTAGGGAAATGCGTTTCTATCCAGCCGTGTTAATGGGTATACTAAGCAAAGCTCTATTTTTGTACGAACCCTGACACCACTAAGGTCAGCCTCTTGTGAAATACAGGATGCTGTGAGAAACGAGCTGACATTTGCAACAAATATGGACACTCCAACGATCCCAACAAATATCCAGATAACAGCCAGAACTTGTCCCTGTCTTGTTTTGGGGTATATATCACCATATCTTAAAATGTAAGGAAAAGCTTTTTTACGGGATTATATACATCAATTATCATTGTCAAGAAGTCGGTGTTCCGATTTTAAGAGAGACAGTACTCTACTCGATAGCTTTGATACATTTATAGAAAACTGTGAATACACTTATTAGCAGAAAAGAGACAATAAATTACTCCTTCATCTCTACAAGCCTATTTCGCTATTGCTCACTCATCAGGAGATGAACTGGTACTGAATGAGCAATCACGAAATAGGCTTGAAGAGATGAAGGAGTAATTTCTTGCCTCTTTTCTGCTAATAAGTGTATTCAATTATTGTTATCATATCTTAGAAAGAAAGGGAAAGCTTTGTCAGGGTATGTATCACCATATCTTAATGTTGCAACTAGGTATTAAACAAGGAAAACACTGGAGACTGCAGTAAACGGAAAATCGTCATTTCTGCATCAATTCAGAATAATACACACTTAGGCCCTGTAACCAGACTGCAAGGAGAGCTTTCCTTGTTTACGAGGCCCATAAAACTACAACAACAGCAAACATGGTAGCTATTAAGAGTAAAAAATGTCAAATTAATACCCGTTCAGAATACACCTCTAACAACGAAAAGAGGGCTTTTTTGTGTTTTGCATATATATCACCATACTTCAAAAAGTGAGGAGAGGACAAGAATTTGCCACGATTGATGTTGTTCCCTTGATTTCTAGCACATGTGATAATATGGCAACGCCAGAGGTGCGGATGTTCGAGTGGTTAGATCACTTGACCCTTGCTCAAAGGGTCCCGTGTTCGAAACCACCTTCAGACCTGTCACAAAGTGCGAGGAGAGAATTTGCCAGCTTATTGTAATTCCAGGCATAAGGCAAAGGGGATCTCGTGGTGTGGTCGCACTGAAGTCGCAAGGAAGGACCAGGGTCGCACTGATTGATTAGTCTACCTAATTAGTGGACCCTTTGTGCTTAGCACTTGAACCAATACCTTTCGAAGATAGTAAGTGTATTTACCTATCAAAAACTATCAACATTGTTCTTCAATGCAGTGGGTACAGGGTACTGCAAAGCATGGTACAACCCATTTCTCAATGAAAAATGAAAATGAAAACAGATGTATTTTGTAGTGAATGCATAGTTAATCGAAAAAGATGGTTTAGAAACCTTTTTTTGTATGTCTTTGTTTCACAGTTGATGTTGAGCGGTACTTGAAACTGCACAACGTATGTCTTATCCTCTCTCTTTGCTATTGAAATTTTACAAGTAAATATTGCCTACATAAATATGATGCTGAATAGCTATTATAAAATCTTTTCTGAATAACGAATATTTATGGATAGGGGACTAAAACAAGTGTTTTGGTCTATTCACCCAACCATGACCTTGTTGGCTAAAACAATAGTAAAACATCACACTGCGCACTCTCAATTTTGAAAAACTTGCACAAAAAGCAATAACAATAGATTTCTAAACCATCTTTTTCGATAAACTATGGTGAATGTTACTTGTCTTACCCGACAGTCGTCATGGAAATAAAAGCCCACCATATGCCATCCTGAGCACGGCTTAGGACTGAAATTCCAAATGGCGATCCATTGTTCTCCTGAAAAGATTTAGGAATCCAATTATCGATTAAACGGATCCATTTCGATAAGAGTAGGATTCGAAAAATATTCAAATATGAAATGTCAATCCTTTGCAATTCATTCATTCAGGGATAGCTACGTACAAGCATCGCCACATTCTGAAGAGTGCACATACAAAAACATGCCGTAAATTCCAAATTTAGCCCCCACTCTCAATTAAGCTCACCTGTACCTTGATCATGCTAAACTATGTAAAATATGTTCATCAGATTCAACTGTGTTCTTGAATAAAACGGCTGGCACGTTGCCACAGGGGGGGGCTTGGAGAGCGGGGGGAGCTACGGCCCTCCCCTTTTTGAAGAGAAGTCTATACGTATAGTGTGTAGATAACACTCATATGGTTTATTACCATCAAGTGGAGGCTAAAATTGGTCAATGTCCCTTCCAGAGCTTTCGGCCACGTCCCTGATAAACGAGGTTGGCAAAAATTCAACCCCCAACACTTCAATAAGACTTAAAAAGGTTGAGAGTAGTTTGGATTGGAATGGTGGAGTTGATTTCAGAAGGTGATTCTATTCCTGTCCATGGTTGGATTTAGCATGTCGTTTCTAATCTGTAAACAAAATCGAATGATAACCAATCTAGGTATCTTGCATGACACCATGGCATAGTTCTTGCAAATAAGTAAATGATGTGAAATTAGGAAAAGTTCTGAGCAGGGGCGGATCCAGACGATTGCAATGGTTGCAGCTGCAACAGTCAGATTTCTATATCATACAGTTTTACATGTAACTAGAAAAATTCTTAAAAACCAACTGAAATCCATTTTGAATTCTCCATAGCGAAAAAAATGAACAAAATCTATTTTTAATCTAAACCGCCATATTTTGTTTCATTCTGCAACAGTCACTAAAAGCTGGATCCGCCTCTTCGCCATTTTTGCAGCCAATAGTAGAACTTCGTGAAGGGTGAAGGCATTGTGCCTACCCTTGCGATGCATTTTCAGTGATTGTAGCTTCAGTCTTTAATCAGCACTGAACATAGCGAAACATGATACCAACTGGTCTGACATTAATCAGAGTAGTTCGCCAGAAGAATAATGACTTCATTGCTTTTGGCGTTTTTTAGAATCACTTCATTAATCACTTCATTAATCACTTAATCACTTACCAATATCCAGAACATTGTGCCTGCAATCAAGGCCAGAATGATAGTCAAAATCAGAACTGGAAACGAGGCAGCGATAATGTAGAGGAGAGACTCTCCAGCTGAGCGGGGAGGCGAAGTATAGAATGCGATACCAGGAGAGTCGACTGAAAATAATGACAGTTTTGTGTTAGTCTAGTCGACATTGTTTGCTGTAAACTTCCTCTTCCATTTCCCAATGATTCTTCCACCTGTCATGGCAGCTGCGCGTTCAAGGCGTTCAAGGGGATATTCTCGAGTATTTTGTAAACATGACATGAAAAAGAAAGATCACCATTCTTACAGCAAACCTGGTTATGACCAATAAAACAATCAAACCTGGTTATCACCCATAAACCAATTAAACCAATAAAGCCTGTTTATCATTAATAAAACATATGAATTATTGAGCAACCTTCTATTTTGACTGAAAATAGCACTTTGAAGTATAATCATGGCTTGGAATTACGTGTGTTAGTCAATTATAATAAGCGCAGGTTTACATGTCTTAGCTGGGAGGAAAATGACGAGAAACTGTATTTATCGTACGAAGGGAGAAGCCTTGATGTACGTCCTTACCAGCGAGTTGGGTAGAATAACATAAGATCAAGGACTTGGGTAAGAACTAACGGTGAGTCCTGTGGCAATAAGGGCATTAGACACTGAAAAAACAGCTTGATTGAAATTAGAGTTGATAAGGCGTGGTCTGATTGACACATAGCTCCTGCATACTGTCAAAACGATTTCTCGTTGGACAGATATTGATCAACACCAAAATTGTGGGCAAATGCCTAATTTAGCAGAGACGAATCCCCTTTAAGTTTGAGGATGCTAGGCGGGGTTATTTTCTGACCCCATTTACTCTCATTAAAGCTGCTTGAGAGATGAGTTTGGAGCCAAGACGAAGAAGCAATCAATTCTCGATTCATTCCGTAACGACAACTTTCGTAACCTTGGAAACATCAATGCTTTGCCCCTAATTGAGATGGACAAAGTTTAATTACAAATAATCAGTTGATTCTATAAAGACAACAAATGAATATTCAAGGGATGAACGACAGAAGGTGCAAATGTTGGGAAATTCAATCAAACCGAAAACCCAAGCACCTGTGAGGTTGATAAACAAGCAATTACGTAAACAAAATTCGAATCTTTTTGTGAATCAAAGATCATGCGATGTAAGTCTGTGTATTGAGATTAATAAATCAATATTGGATGAACAAGCCTCCATGGTTTGATGGTCGATGCATAAGTTTTGTTAGACGCATTAAATAACTCCCAGTAAATTAAATATACTGCTTACTTTTTTGGAAATTTCTGCAACGATAGTTTTGGAGCTAACTAAGAACACTCAAAAAAATCTTAGTTGGTCTTTTTCTGGTACTTTTTCTGACGCAGATGGTATTCTACAGTATGTAATTATTTGATTAAACTGCATATCTTACAGCGCGTCGCTTAACAGGTTAGGCTATTAGACAGGAAATTGCCAGTTCATATTTAGAAGCACGTTAATGCTCCTACATTAATTGAATACATCAACTCTGCACTTGTTAGGCTTGGTTTTAGGTCAGAAAGCCTTCAATCTCCCGGACCTTCCACAGTTAAAAGGAAAGCGTCGCTGCTGAAGGAAAGCGTAGCTGCTTCTTAATCTATAGCGAACTGTAATTCTTTCTTTTCCGTCGGCTGCTCGCAATTGGCTGCAGGTGCAAGCGTAACTCTCAAAAATAATGGAGAATGCTGGATGAACAAGTTGTGTCGATAACGCGTTTATTATATCTGTCAAAATCATCACTTCACACTAAAGTTATCTTTGATAACCATCTTGAGGTGGTCGCAGTGCTGTACATATGCGAGCCAGGTGCTTGATGGCTGGGATTGCTGAGTGGTTAGATCACTTGACCCTTGATGAAAGGGTCCTGGGTTCGAAATCACCTTCAGGCCTGTCAGTGTGAGTGTGAGCTGAGAATTTTCCAGCTCTCTGTAATGCCTGGCAAAAAGGCAAAAGTAATCACGAGGCGTGGTCGAGAGGAAGGACCAGGGTTGCACTGCTCGATTAGTTCCTATTCAGTGGGCCCTTTCTGCTCTGCACATAACCGTACGAAGATAGTTAGAGTATTTGCCTTTGAACTATGAACTATGGTCCTAAAAGCTGCAAAATGACAGGACTATATGCAGCTAACGAATTAGTGTTTTATATGAAAGTCATGAGAGAGATAAAGTCTAAAAACGTAGAGAGTTTTTTAAATTACTTTTTTGTACTGAAAATGTTAGTAATTTTCATTGTATCCTTTTGTTAGTGTGCGCTGTCGTTCTGCTCTGCTTGCTAATAAGTCATATGACTTGATGTAGTTTTCCATTTAATACTTTTCTTAGCTAGTGTGCCCCCTCGTCATGCTCTAGGAGATGGTAGGCTGAGACAATGAGAATACGATGCTTACTGTTACGATTTCTAGACTACCTCTCTTGTGACTATGTTGCTACTGTGCCCCTGATAGGACTAAGGTGCAATCCAGTCTTAGAATGATATATTGCTAAACAAAACTCACGCATCAGCTATGATTATTTCCAGTGAGAATGAGAGATGTTAGTAGGTATTGGTGGTGACAACATTATACATAGAATTATATTCACAATTTTTATTGCCTTGACCACAATCGGTATTTGATATCAAAAGGACTGAGAAACTCTCTAAAAACTATCTAAAACCTTTTTGATATATGTAAAGTTAATACCGTTTCATGGTCATTGTTTTAGTTTCCAGATCCAGACTATCTTCTTCATGACAATGCTATCAGTTAGATGTATATCAATCTAATTTCTGAGTGGTACACCAGGTATGAAGAATGAATGGTAAATAACCAAGCTAAGGACTCATAACCAAAAACCATTTGTGCGAGGGACTATTTGCGTAAGAGATGGCTACGGATCTTAAGTTACATAATACTTTTTAAATCGAGTACAGTTGCTGGGCATTAATCTTGTCTCCATAAAGAATCGCGAGCTCATAATTTTCCAAATCCACTTAGATTAGTCGTTTCAGAAGTTGGCGTCGATGGTCAAACAAGTGTTTAAAATACAGGTGGTTTTCTTTAACACCAAAAATTGAATTTCCTTTTGTTTCTTTCTGCAAATGGACATTTTATTCACGTCAATGTTCGAGGAGAGAAAATTTCGGAATTGTGCATTGTGAATCGCTCAAATGAATAATTTAAAAGCTTGTCTTTGAAGAAGCTATCCTTATCTATTCAATAGAAATGATATTAGATTCCTAGCTGGCAGAAAAAAGCTATGCAAACAATTTAGCAATGATGTAGGCTGGGTGTTGGGCTTCTTTAAAGTGATGTTCTACACAAAATGTGCAGGTCGCAGGTCTCAATATTCTTTGTACAGTCTTTGGAAAATAAGGAGTAGTTCTCAAGCTGTTAGTAGCCAGATATTAGAAGTGGAAGATTCTCAAAATGAAACAATGTCAAATAGGCCATCGTTACTCCATCTAGAAGCGTCAAAACTAAAACTTTTCGTGCCCTTCAGTTGCAAACATGCTGACAAAGGGAGGTACAGTACACTAGCCTATTGCAAGTATTGCACAGGTCGATTCAGAATGGCGGCAAAATTGCAAAGCTGCGAGGGCTAGGCCAAGACTAAAATTCTCATATCTTTCAGATTCAGAAAGCTCACAACAACATGATTAAGAATAACCACAAATAAACTTATCATTCTCTCTGCTGAGGCATATGTTTGTCTATTTCCCAAAGCTATTCGATTGGCATTTCATTTGAGCACTCTACGATGATTTTGGGTGGTAATAATGAGTTTCTCCGCAAGGTTAATAGGTAAAATTGTCTTCCTCCATTATCCGAATTTTTTGCGTTTCCGAACCGGCCTGCAAAAAATTCATTTCAACCTGTTCGAATAATCGAGGATGTACTGTATTAGATTTTATGTTGAATCATGCCTAAGAAACAGAATTTGACGAGAAGTTTCTGGATGCTAATCAGCTAGGGATACTAAGCTAGAACGGGCTAATTTTTTTGAAATTAGCTCGTTCTGGCTAATTTTAGCCCGTTTTGGCTAATAAAAAATTATTTTCTTGAAAATTTTGAAGCCCAAACGGGCTAAAACGTCAATTTCTTGGATTTCCAGGAACCGGGCCGCTATTTTGACGCGATATTTGAGTTCTACGCATCAAGAAACGGGGATTTATGTAAAAAAATTGGGGGGTTTCTCCGGCGGAAGTTTGAGAAAAATGCGACTTTAACTTTTGTGACGTTTTCTATTGTTCTTTCTGATGCGATGAAGTCCGCGTGATGACGCCCGCGCCGTGCGGCGAAATGAAAAAAATAGATTATTCAGACTTAAACACCAACTTTGTACGTTTCTATAATGAGGTCTTCTAATAAGATGTTTATCAATACAACGTAAATTACAAAAATGTTTAAATTAAAATTCCACTCATAAAAGCCTTGTTTATGAAGCTTCCCCGCACGGAACGGGCGTCATTACGCGGACTTGACCGCATCAGAAAGAACAATAGAAAACGTCACAAAAGTTAAAGTCGCATTTTTCTCAAACTTCCGCCGGAGAAACCCCCAATTTTTTTTACATAAATCCCCGTTTCTTGATGCGTAGAACTCAAATATCGTGTCAAAATAGCGGCCCGGTTCCTGGAAATCCAAGAAATCGACGTTTTAGCCCGTTTGGGCTTCAAAATTTTCAAGAAAATAATTTTTTATTAGCCAAAACGGGCTAAAATTAGCCAGAACGAGCTAGTTTCAAAAAAATTAGCCCGTTCTAGCTTAGTATCCCTAGCTGCTAATGTCAATTGCAGATGATTTTGTATGATTTATGATTTGTCAATTGATGATTTGTCTATTGACAGTTTTTCCAAGTGAAACACTTCTAAAACTGCTTTTACCCCTGAAAAACGTTCCTACCCTCTTGAAAAGCAACGATTTACAGAAACGATTATCGACTCACCAACTGGAACGAAAGGGAAGCTGAGAAGTTTCGATTTTCCTGTCTTCACTATCATCGGCAGAACAAAGTCGGCTGTACCATTCCCAATTCTTTCTACAGCCTCATTTCTGTTCCTCAGTACTGGCAAGAATGTCACGTTGACAGGACTATTGCAACACGCGTTCACCATCCGCCTGATAATAGTTGGGAATACACCAGCGATTTTACTACCATTTTGGGTGATGTACGGCGGATACTCCCACCAATCCACAGTGTAAACCTCTTTTCTACATCTTTGCCGTTGAGCATCTATGCCTGAAAACAAAAGCAGCAAAAGTTTCATGATGTCTAGTACCTTCTCATGATGTACAACCTTGCGTCTTATATACAATCGCGATCATACAAAAATATGGCAAAGCAGCACTGAAAGGCATGCACTTCTGCAGATGCTGCTGTTTTCCACAGTTTACTCCTAGAAGAGAAAGTATGGTTTCCCAAACAAATATCAAAAGAATAGGGTCTGTTTTCAGAAAGAAGCAGTGATATTGGATCAATTATGGCTTGGTTTCATTCTAAGAGTTCCAATTCATGTTTACTTGAGACTCCTCTTGGGTAATGTCACTAAGACAGCAATGAAATTAGCCTAAACTTTGACTTGGGCCTAAGTAAGAAACTAAAAACGTGTTATGTGAGCATGTGGTTAGAAGTCCAAGGTTTGACTTGGGCCTAAAAACGAGAGTAAGATAAGAACGTATGAAGGTAGCATGAATGTAGAAGTCCAAGGTTTGACTTGGGCCTAAATACGAGAGTAAGATAAGAACGTATGAAGGTAGCATGAAGGTAGAAGTCCAAGGTTTAACTTGGGCCTAAATACGAGAGTAAGATAAGAACGTATGAAGGTAGAAGTCCAAGGTTTGACTTGGGCCTAAATACGAGAATAAGATAAGAACGTATGAAGGTAGAAGTCCAAGGTTTGACTTGGGCCTAAATACGAGAGTAAGATAAGAACGTATGAAGGTAGAAGTCCAAGGTTTGACTTGGGCCTAAATACGAGAGTAAGATAAGAACGTATGAAGGTAGAAGTCCAAGGTTTGACTTGGGCCTAAATACGAGAGTAAGATAAGAACGTATGAAGGTAGCATGAAGGTAGAAGTCCAAGGTTTGACTTGGGCCTAAATACGAGAATAAGATAAGAACGTATGAAGGTAGAAGTCCAAGGTTTGACTTGGGCCTAAATACGAGAATAAGATAAGAACGTATGAAGGTAGAAGTCCAAGGTTTGACTTGGGCCTAAATACGAGAGTAAGATAAGAACGTATGAAGGTAGAAGTCCAAGGTTTGACTTGGGCCTAAATACGAGAATAAGATAAGAACGTATGAAGGTAGCATGAAGGTAGAAGTCCATGGTTTAACTTGGGCCTAAATACGAGAGTAAGATAAGAACGTATGAAGGTAGCATGAGGGTAGAAGTCCAAGGTTTGACTTGGGCCTAAATACGAGAGTAAGATAAGAACGTATGAAGGTAGAAGTCCAAGGTTTGACTTGGGCCTAAATACGAGAGTAAGATAAGAACGTATGAAGGTAGAAGTCCAAGGTTTGACTTGGGCCTAAATACGAGAGTAAGATAAGAACGTATGAAGGTAGAAGTCCAAGGTTTGACTTGGGCCTAAATACGAGAGTAAGATAAGAACGTATGAAGGTAGAAGCTCAAGGTTTGACTTGGGCCTAAATACGAGAATAAGATAAGAACGTATGAAGGTAGAAGTCCAAGGTTTGACTTGGGCCTAAATACGAGAGTAAGATAAGAACGTATGAAGGTAGAAGTCCAAGGTTTGACTTGGGCCTAAATACGAGAGTAAGATAAGAACGTATGAAGGTAGAAGCTCAAGGTTTGACTTGGGCCTAAATACGAGAATAAGATAAGAACGTATGAAGGTAGAAGCTCAAGGTTTGACTTGGGCCTAAATACGAGAGTAAGATAAGAACGTATGAAGGTAGAAGCTCAAGGTTTGACTTGGGCCTAAATACGAGAGTAAGATAAGAACGTATGAAGGTAGAAGCTCAAGGTTTGACTTGGGCCTAAATACGAGAGTAAGATAAGAACGTATGAAGGTAGCATGAAGGTAGAAGTCCAAGGTTTGACTCTGGCTTAAGAATGTGAGTAAGCATAGCAGGTGTTTGTTGACGAAAATTCTTAGCTTTGCTGAATTAATAACCTAGATAACGTTCATCATGGTGGTAATTTGCACAAGACATTAAATTCAAAATAAACAACAATTGTAATAACACTCGCCACGTGCATATCGTAAGAACAATATTTATGCGGTTCACAACAAGATTCACAATCAAATCTATGAAAAGGCGAGTAAGCGTAATTGATGATAAACAACGCAGTGCTCGCAGCTTAGAATCTAGCTAAGTCGAGCTGAGCCGGGCAGGCAGAGCTCCTGGTGATGATTTGTTGTTTTTCACTTAACAAATCATTCGCCTCCGTTTTGATTGACTAATATCGATTCACATACATCTGAGTATATCAATTCGTTATGTTTCAGTTTCTTCCTCTTTGGGACTCACTACTCTGATGTGGGTCATTTCCTTCGTTATGTTTCCGAATTTTCTCGCCATCCTCAAGTTCTGTACTGATCAAAGACTATTCTAACGTACTACTCTGATGAGTGTTAGACGCAAAGCTTCAGTAGTTATTGTGTTTCGCTATGTTTCCGATGTTTCTCTTTATCTGCAAAGCCATGCCTAGTATCATCCAATGATAAAAAGCAAATACAAATATCACAACACTGATGATTTGTGGCTGCTGAGAATTCTGCTTTTCTTCCTCCACCGAATGTTCTCCGAAACTTCTCATCATCATTGACGATGATCTTTCTAAACCTTTCTAAACCTGTCTCAGCACTTGGAGATATTTTATATCTTTATAACTAGTAAAGTACGAAAAAGAAGAGGGAGCACTTGATTTCTCGCCTTATAGACAGGGAATTTACCATAACATTCTAGCAAATCGGGTAATCAGAACTCTGAAGGCAGTTTTGGAATCGTTGAGGGAAGGCGGTCATTTTAAACCCTAGGGACATTCTGGGAAATGAGCTATTGTGACGTAATTGATGACGTCATGTGACCACGATGACAAGAAATCCAACCTCCGAATATTCGTGGTCACATGACGTCATCAATTACGTCACAATAGCTCATTTCCCAGAATGCTCCTAGGTTCTAAAATGACCGCCTTCCCTCAAGGATTCCAAAACTGCCTTCAGATTTTCGGTTACCCGATTTGCTAGAATGTTATGGTAAATTCCCTGTCTATTACCCTTATAGTCAAAGCTTGATTTTAGCAAGCAATGCGTTTCCCTACATACCACCAGGTGTTCATTCTTTACCTGGATCGGAAAACGAAATGGCAAAGGGTTCACCTAAAGCAGCCCTTGAATCTCCATCGTTCCCCCATTTCAGGCCTATTAATCCAAAAAAACAAAAAATTAACATCCTCCCATGTTGCGTCTGATTTTCGTCCTTTCTTGAGAGGTTTTTGGCAAGTAATCTTTCCTTATATTTTCACAAGCGTTTTCTATGTATCATTAAGTGGATAGAGAGCAATAAGGATGTAATTCCTTTTAAATCTCGCATAGTTACATCCCTTGCCTTTCAAAAATTAATTTAGAGTGAATTAGATTAGGCCCATCAATTAACGGTGCGGTGTGGCTAAAAGCGCAGAATCATGGCAAAGATTATTATGAATAATTAAGGCTTACATGGACACTGAAATAGAAGAAAGGATGTTTCAACGCCCAAGACATACATCAAAGTCAAAGCTAAAGTAATCAACAATGTTAAAAGCTGGCACGCACCATGTTCACAATAATCAATTTGTATTCAAAATGCTGTGACGCTTGCGGTTTTATTTGCATAGCATAGGAAAGGGACTTTTCTTGAGGCTATTTATAGCAACTGGTCAATGAATCTTTGTCTACTCCCGTGGCAGCTCGCTACCCTTTTTGAAGGTGGTAAGAATGATGGACCAAAGATGGTTTAGATGACAATTAGTTCTTATGTGCCACTATTTTACTAGGAAAGATTTGTTCCTCTCCTTAGCTGAAATCCTTCATTGACAAGATCCTGGTACTGACTTTCTTCTCTAGTTTTTTTTTTTGAAAATGTTATTTTTGAAATCCATGGATTTATCAACTCACAAAACTATCTATGAAGGGTTTTAATCTAATTGAAAGTGTCGTTCTGATGGGATTTTCATTTGAAATTTCACAACAATTTCAAAATCCGAAATTTACAAAGTAGATAAGAAAATAACTCTAAGATAACACAAAACGTATTCGAAAAATGCATAGGAATATAGGAAAAAATTACAATAACACAAAAATGTTTACCATATTAAGATACCAACTTGATAAAAATTGGAATGCTTAACCAACCAACAGAAAAACTGACCAAAATTGAAATTGAAATTTCACAACGAAACTAAATTGGAATTTTACAAATGAATAAAGCAATCAAATAGAATAACGCAAACTAATCAAAATTAGTTAGTATTGGCTAGCATACCAATTTTATAACAACTCAAAACTCAAATTTTTAATCTGCCTAATGATAACCAAAATCTGTTTGGATTACCATATTAAATTCCACAGCAAAACTAGACTCCGAAAGTCACAAAAAGGAGGAAGGAACAAATAAATAACACAAAACATATCAAAATTTGTTAGCATAAGCAAATTCATAACCTCGTAAACTTTAAAACATCTCAATCTTCACTAACTAGTGAAAATACAAACCAAAACCCGTTGAGGTTATCACAAGAAATTCAACAAAAAAATTAATTTTTAAATGAAAATTGCATGGAAATAAAGGAAACAAATAAGATAAGCCAAAACTTACCAAAATGTGTGAGCATTAGCAGACCAACTTTATAGAAATTCGAATTTTCAATCAACCAAAAATAACTAATCAAAGTATGTTGTGATTATCATATTAAATTCCACAACAAAATAAACTCCGAAAATTGCATAGGAATAAAGGAAACAAATAAGATAACCCGAAACTTACCGAAATTTGTTAGCATTAGCATCAGACAAATTCCGACATTGAAATTCATGGCGAATGTTGTTCACTTCATCGATTGCTGTGATGAATAAACCAGCCTGCGTTCAGACAACCAGAGATTCATTCCGAATGGACTTGCGGTTTCCTCGCAACTAGCAACCGAGTTAGCTGTGCAGCTTGCAGGACCTGTATTGAGATGAGCGATCTGCGATAAGAAGGTCTAATTTTGATTTCAAGCAACGAGTGTTATGGCTTTTCGCCTGTAGTTTTTATCGGCACACCTGCCGCTGGCTAGTGCGTAGATGAAATTATCGCCATCGGTGCTAGAAAACATTCCACAAAGAATTCAGACAAATAAGAAATTATCAATTAAAGGCACACGAGTTTTTATAAGTGTGTTTCAGAATTTCAATTCGACTAGTAAAGAAGCAGGATTTGGAAAATCAATCGAAATATTGGTGAGAAGAAATGAACTGGGTATGTATGGGATTCGTTGATACGAGATTCCTGGGCTCAATTAAAGGTCGTGGGTTGGAGACCTACCGAGTCATTTCCATTCTCGCAAATTATTTCGATCTAGTTCGATTCGATGGGCGAAAGAGAATTGATTGATATGACTTATGTAGCCAGGTATGGACAAAGAGGCAGGGGAAAAGTTTTGAGGCAAAATAATACACCAATACATGTAGGATTAGTGCATCCTCTAATGATTTTGAAACCATAAGACAGGCTGTTAGAGATGCATGTTAAGTCTCTTGATTCTTTTCTTTACAATATATTTTGCGCCTTACATTTATGTATTGAGCACTGTCTTAAGGAAGGCCAGAAAACAGACTTGTTTACATGTTATTTATGTAGAATAAATGTTGCTATGATGTATTTGATGAGATATAATAAGTCTACTACACATGTGATCCTATGAAATAGCTTTAACGCTAGATGTTAGCAAAACAGAAATTATAATGAACGTTTATCCCCGTGAATGTTCGATGAGATGCGTTTGAAGTGACATTCACAGCACATCTAACATGAAAGTATTTGACAAACGATATTAAAGCTTGATTATGCTAAAGGCACGAATCTCTGACATGACCGCCTGATAAAGAATTGAATTGATGAGACCTATTGTGATTGGATCATAGCTGGTATCTACTGCTCCAGACGATTTTATATTGGACAGATACTAAATACCGACATTGCGGGCATATGTCTGACTTAACAGAGTCGAATCCCTTTGAGAATTACTTTACAACAAATAGAATTTTGAGTAGCTTCGAAACAGTGTTGATCAGCTTAAATCTTCCACCTTTAAGTCTGGCTTTCTAAAATTCTGTTGATATTAATGCTGAAATCGAAAGTTGTTGTCAGTGTTTATTACGATAACGCTATAAATTGCATTTTAACGCTACTAATTGCAGTTCAAGCTTACAAAAATATTCATCTTCCACGTTTAATGATGACTTT
Organism: Pelagia noctiluca; assembly: GCA_963924455.1. Lineage (NCBI taxonomy): Eukaryota > Metazoa > Cnidaria > Scyphozoa > Semaeostomeae > Pelagiidae > Pelagia > Pelagia noctiluca. The sequence continues at coordinate 12,519,041 of OZ004315.1, forward strand.
ATACAGTTATGTTCATGTTAATGTTGGAAATTGAAGTTTTGTCAGTGGTTTTTACGATAATGCTTTAAATTGCATTTTAACGCTACGAATGGCAGTTCAACGCTGCAGAAACGTTAAGAAAACGCTCAGACAAGCTTACACAAACATTCATCTTCCACGTTTAATGATGACTTTATACAGTTATGTTGATGTTAATGTTGGAAATTGAAGTTTTGTCGGTGTTTATTACGATAACGCTATAAATTGCATTTTAACGCTACTAATGGCATTTCAACGCTGCAGAAACGTTAAGGAAACGCTCAAACAAGCTTACACAAACATTCATCTTCCACGTTTTATGATGACTTTATACAGTTATGTTGATGTTAATGTTGGAAATTGAAGTTTTGTCAGAGGTTTTTAAGATAACGCTTTAAATTGCATTATATGATGTCTAAAATACAATCTAGATATCACTACCAATATGTGGTTAAGTAATGAACATAATCCTGCATTTGCCTGATTTTCCATTTGTTAAAAGAATGCCCTGATTTCTAGTGCTTCAACGCAGATAAAATGCTTTGCCACAAAACGTTCATTTTCAACTCATTGTCAATGCCAACGCAGAAGCGTTGAATTAAAAACAACTTTGAATAAACACTAATCATACTTCGTTATCGGTTATCCATCGAAATTCCGTTTGAATATTTCATACGATTGGTTTAATCAAAGAAATCATGTAGCAATAATCTATTTTGAAAAATTAAACAATTTCACCTCAGACAGCCGTGAAATTCGTATTCTTATTGTCTTTTTTCTTCGTCGAAAAGTGGACTGAAATGAAAATATGACAGTTTCGGGCATGAATTATTAAAATGTTGCAAAATTCTGTCTGCTTTCATCATCTCCCAAAACCATCAAAAGAAAGAGGGTTCGACGTTTTTTTTAGTTCACAATAAGGAGTAGATAGATATATATACTATGAATATATACTATGATATACTATGTATGATATGATATGATATGATATGATAAGATTTAATGTAGTTCTACAATAAGATATATAGGAGTAGGATTACAGAAGATATAAAGATTTTTTCATACTGTCTCTGTTTCATATTGAAAGTACTGCTTGAAAGATACAGCCGTTATCAGAATAATTTTTATTTCTGCTTTTGTTACAATCTAAAATTCGTTTGTTATTATAGAGCTTTAAACAAAAATCTATAAGAGATACGCTTAAAATCGAATTCGAATTTATTCTAGTCTTTTGTTTTTTATTCCGACTTTGTGATGAGCAACAATCGGGTTTTTTATTGGGCTGGACATAGCACTGCATTGTTATCGTTTTACAGTGATAAAATATTTCAAAATATATCGTGAGATGATATAACAATAACGAAATATGTTTTCAAAGTTGTCTATGTGTTCAGATTTAATGTCAAAAACTAGGCCCCGTTAGTTCAAATTCTACCGTCCACCAGAAGTAACTTTGATATCAATTGAATACGGCCACTCTCAAGAAACAATAAACGATTTCATATAGAGACGAGGTCATAGAGACGAGCCTTACAGCTCTGGTATTACATTTACGTATAAGTAATTCAACATTTTGCAAGTTTGAAGCAGTATGTTTTAGATCATATGTTTTAGATCATGTCTGACCTCTACTCATATCGTTACTACAAATATTGTATGTTCTGCTTATTCTAACATAAAGCTGAAGTGGTCGCTCTGGAACTAGGGTAACGATTTTGTAGAAATCTTACGAAAGCCCGATGTTAAGAAGACTAGGAAGGAGTATTAATAAATCTTCTGATCTCAACATTGAAGGGATAAGTGTCTTGATAGAATGGCTCTCTACACTTATGTACACATTTAATTAAACCAGATAATTGAAAACACGGGTAGTGGATGATCGTCAGTTGTTTAAGTATTAAGCATAGCTTCAGGGCTTTAATCCCCAGACTGCTAAATGACTTAACAAGCAGCTTTTTGGAATCGAGCCACCAGAAATGCTAATCCTGAAACGTCTTTTTATTAGGAACCGATTCAGGTAAATTAAAGCAGTTTTAAATATTAATTTGATAATTTCTGTTTTGAATATCAAACATTTTCCCTTGGTATCTCTCTGGAATCTAGAATGCCTTCGAAATTTTCTTTGAGAGAGTCAGTACCCATGGCATAAACATTATTCATTATAGGATTATCCCCTCCTTCTTTTATTGTCAATGGTACGTTTCTATAGGACAATTTATTCCTATGTTGTTACCTAGCAGCATATCTCGTTAAATTACCTTTTGATTGTATTCTTGGAGCACGTGAAAGTGCACACTAAAGCTTGGTTTCCATGTAGTCATAAGGTGCCAGAGGCTCGCAATATTATTGACAACATGAAAGCAGAGAAATATGGTTCATCTGGCTTCACTTCTGAACTGATTTTATGATTGTTACAGTACACACATTAAAATATGCACATGAAGAATTGCAATCAATAGACTGGAACACGTAGAAAATGATCTTCCATACGGTATTTCCATCCTACTTCTTCCATACGGTGTTTCCTTTCTGCATCTTCCATACGTTATTTCCTTCTGAAATCTTCTGTAGAGTATTTCCTTCTTACATCTTGCATGCGGTATTTCCCTCCTGCATTTTCCATACGGTATTTACGTCCTGTATCTTCCATACAGTATTTCCATCCTGCATCTTCCATTCAGTATTTCCATCCTGCATCTTCCATTCAGTATATCCATCCTGTATCTTCGCATATTCTATACGTCATTCCCTTCTTGCGTCTTCCATACGGTATTTCCTTCTTGCATCTTCCATACGTAATTTACTTCTTGCATCTTCAATACGGTATTTCCTTCCTGCATCTTCCATATGGGTATTGCCTTCTTGCATCTTCCATACGGTATTTCCATCCTGCATCTTCCATACGGTATTTCCATCCTGCATCTTCGCATATTCCATACGTCATTCCCTTCTTGCATCTTCCATACGGTATTTCCATCCTGGATCTTCCATACAGTATTTCCAACTTCGCATCTTCCATACATCATTCCCTTCTTGCATCTTCCATACGGTATTTCCATCCTGCATCTTCGCATATTCCATACATCATTACCTTCTTGCATATTCCATACGTCATTCCCTTCTTGCATCTTCCATACGGTATTTCCATCCTGGATCTTCCATACAGTATTTCCATTCTACATCTTCGCATATTTCATACGTCATTTCCTTCTTGCATCTTCCATACGGTATTTCCATCCTGGTTCTTTCATACGGTATTTTCTTCCTGCATCTTCCATATGGGTATTGCCTTCTTGCATCTTCCATACGGTATTTCCATCCTGCATCTTCCATACAGTATTTCCATTCTACATCTTCGCATATTTCATACGTCATTTCCTTCTTGCATCTTCCATACGGTATTTCCTTCTTGCATCTTCCATACAGTATTTCCTTCCTGCATCTTCCATACGGTATTCATTTCCTGCATCTGCCATACGTCATTCCCTTCTTACATCTTCCATGTGGTATTTCCATCATGCATCTTTGCGAGTCTTTGCATCTTCCATACATCATTTCCTTCTTGCATCGTCCCTACGGTTTTTCCTTTTTACATCTTCCATACAGTATTTCCCTCCTGCATCTTCCATACGGTATTTCCACCCTGCATCTTCGCATCTGCCATACATCATTTCCTTCTTGCATCTTTCATACGCTATTTCCATCATGCATCTTTGCGAATCTTTGCATCTTCCATACATCATTTCCTTCTTGCATCTACCATTTTTTCATCAGTTTATTCCCTGAACCTTATCTGCAAATAGCTCTAGATTTTTCAACCAAATTGAAAAACAATCTGAAATTCACCATTAGCACGGAAGATTGGACAAAGTTAATTGCAACTTAACAGCCGAGTTTCAGACGAAAAATCTATTTTAGTACTACTTAAATTTACTTCATAGGGAACCGATTGAAAACTATCCTCTGAGATGTGCGTCATGAAAGCGCTTATATAGCACAATTTGTGCTTGTCTTACCGGAAGGCTAACAATAAAAACTAGAAAGTTAAGAGCATTTGAAACGTAGCGCTAATAATAAACACTTCTTGCATTAACATTTATGAGAATGACTAATCTATAGAATTTCCAATGAATAAAAGCTTTTGCAAATGTTAAAAGTGCCTGAAATAATATTTGTTTTGTATAGGCAAATATTCAATGCTCTTTGTTGTAGACATGCATTTTGCGATTTGAAAGTTCAATTCTGCGATATTTTCACCGATGAATTAAGTTTTAATGTTATTGTGATGCCATAACACTTAACGGATAATTATCATTTTTGATCTTGTAAAGAAATGCTTTTATTCAAGATAAACGTAAAATAGTGTTGATTTTATTTTTAAAATATGCATTGTATATACCCAATCTTAAAATTGCATAAACTCCGCCTCACTTTAAGTTGAATAAACAAAAAAAATTGGCTCCAGAAACCACTTACCACACTTAGAACGTCTCAATATACTTCTCCGTCGCTCGATCGATTAAGAAGCGAGGAAAACAACAACAGTAAACTGTGTCAGTACATGTTCTCGACGTAAGCATGGAACGCACACCAGACCAGGGGGTTCCCATCAGTAAGTAAATTGTCTGGCAGAAGGCTTTGCTGGATATCATCCATATCATTGAGCTGTTTGTTTACTAGATCTTGTCTGTTTACATGGATCGTAGAATAATTAAGCTTACAAGAGAAAGTTAGCCGAGAATCAAGCTGTGCTATATTCTTGATTTCAAGTTTAAAAGATATTTAATTCATAAGGCATGGTGTAACACGGGGAGATATCTTCTCACAGGGCTACTAATTGTAATATACCCCAGCCTGGTCTTCAACCTGGAACCCTCTCCAACCAGTGGTGGCACTAGGCTAAATCTGACAAGGGGCTAGAAGCTCCGACGGAGAGAATATTTACCATAAAAATCCCAAAAATTTGCTCCGAGAAAAAGAAGGCACTACTAGGTTTAGAGTAATATTACTTTTGTAAAGAAATCAATAGTCTTGCCTTACGAGGAATCGACTTATGGTCCGAAAATCCAAGAGGGGGTTTACTTTATATCAGTTTTAAGCAAACAAATTTGGTTCAAATATACTTTGGGTCCAGTAAGGGAGCTACATTTGGATGTAATATACATATTTCCTTCTTTTTGCGTCAAGATGGCCAGTTTTGTCTAGGAGGAAACTTCCTTAGGAGTGAAAGCACTGTCATTTCCTATTAAATGGAAATTGCCTTCTAGGTGGAAGCACTATCGTGGATTTTTACGTTTTTAGATCCTATAAAAAGCCCTAATAGCCTAAAATTGGTTTATGTAAAAATCAAAAATTGTTGTAAAAATGTTGTTTTCTTGCCATTTATACCGTTTCGTGGAATTTAAACGAATTCATACGGAATTCGTCAGTGCTTTCCCCTCAAAGTTCCTTTCACTGTGTCAAGGGAAAATTTCCTTGGGTTTTCCCTCCTTTGCTTCAAATTCCCTTATCCTATCTTTCAATTTTCTTTTTAAATTATATTCATTACATTCTCATCAGATTTCTTGATTCTAAGGAAAACTCAAATATAAACTTGAATTACAAATAACGAGTCGTGTAGCTACAGTTTAGTGCACTTAAACCCTGGTTGAACTTAAAAATAAAATCGGCCAAAAATTGGAAAAAAGCCTGATGGTCAGTCAGTCCATAGTTTTGATAGAAATTTGCTATAAAAAATAATGTTTCCGATCAGGGAGCAGTTAATGGGCTTTTATATAATGTTTGAAGTTTAAATGAGCTATAATGTAATGATGTCAAAACGTAATTTTTAGATCCAGTAAGGGAGCTATAATGGGCTGTAATATAAACACATTTCATCTCCTTCTTTTTTATTTCGAATGAGCCAGATTTTTTCATTGGAGAAAATTTCCTTCTGAGTTTAACAAAGATAGCTTTTGATTTTGTATGATCTTATATGTTCCATATATACCACCAGGGACGTAGCCAGAGGGGGGAGCTGGGGGAGCCGCGGCTCCCCCCCTTTGAAGAAAAGTCTATACATATTGTGTGTTGTTATCCATCTTTATTATCCACAAGTTAATGCTCAAAGTGCTCAACGGCTCCCCCCCTTTCAGAGCTTCTGGCTACGCCCCTGTATACCACAACATGAGTATTGTATAACAGTTGAAAGTTTGATGACATTAATGAACGATAAGTTAAATTCATTTCTGCATTATATCAAGCAAAACTATTATTATGACCCACCTAGCGTACATTTTGTTTCACTAAGATACAAGAAGAAAGGTTAATACAACCGAAATTAGAAAATAATCTTCAAATATTTACAAGAAACTATTACCCATCTAAGTTCTCTCGCATACTGTTTCTGTCAAAATATTTTGACTGAATTGGTTTTAGTGGTTTTAGTCTTCAGTTAAGTTGATTGTGTTGTTTTTCCAAATCTCACTCATCTTGATTTTATGTGGTACAATATCTGAAAAGTGAAGCAAGGAAAGTTAACCAGAGGATCAACTCAGACTTTCAAATAAATAGGATACACTACAGAATACAGTGATATGATTGCTTAAAAACATAAAGACAATATGCTTTCCTTCAGTTCCATCCTTCCCTTTAGAGCCTAAGGGCAAAAATACTTCACTTACCAGACCCGGGGCTGGCAAGTGATATTTCTTACTCCTATAGAAGACAATTGATTTTCCAGATTACATTTACATGAAAAATGAAAACATCACTCCACACTAACGTAATGGTGAAGTAAAACTTTGCCTCTCCGGAGGTGAAGTTTCACTCCGGTGAAGTGAAATTTCACCATATAAACGCAAAACTACCGGTGAGGTTATGTAAACTCGACCTCAATGGAGAATCAATAATGGGTCAACATTTAATGATGTATAGGGAGTTAACTCGCCTTTCAGACACTGCATAGAAATCCCATGTAAACAGTGCTTCAAATTTACCCTGCTTGTCAGCTTGGCCCCGGGTCTGGCAGGTGAGGTATTTTTGCTCATACAAACAGGCCCTCAAAGGAAAACTCTACACTCGATGCTTCCCTTCTGTTAACCTTTCCAAGATTAGGGGACATACCACCAATGAGGATGGGTCTGAAAGCTTCAAAATCTCAAAGCTTTGGTCCCAGAAACTTTTGACTTCAATGGACTGACTGGCTGGACTGATTTAAAATCTTTATTATAATAATAGGAAAAACTTTTAGTTTGTTGATGTTCACTTCTTTCTGAATGTTTTGGTCTTAGAAAATAGTTGAATTATATCATAAAAACTCACCTCCTAGAAATTCTAACGATTCATTGGACTCAGCAGAAGATACTGAAATGATAAAACATATATATTTGGATAGCAAATAAATATTCAAGATGTGGAGATTCATAATAGCCAATCAGCTTTTTGTCTGACACTGGTAAAAAACTTTATATGACATAATACGGTATTTATACTGAATTGAATGACCAGAAAAAACATTCTAGCAGAGCAGAGCAAGAATAATAGAACAGTTTGTGTCTTTTCATCGTAAGACAGTTTTCTTGGGACAAGCTGCATATCCTGAACTACCTTATAAACACTCTCTTCGAGTATCTTCAATACTTGAAAAAAATACGTCTAGGAAAGCAGTTCTTCCCATTTATTATTGGTCATTCTTACTATCATCAAGTTTTACAATAATAAGTGCTTTTGCATCTTGCATAATTTAGGCAGGTCCTTTCATGGGAAACTGATTTTTAAGGGAAGCTATTGATGATATGATAGTTGTGATAGAGAGATGATCTAGAAGTTGATAGTGCCATTTGTTTTAACTTTTTGAACTTGAAATATCTTTTAGTTCAATTGTCTCCAATTGATAATGGGCACTCTTGTTTCTGCTACCAATTGATCACATGACGTGATAGAGTTTTGCATTTTTTGTCAGTGCACATTCCTGTCATGCTCCACAAGATTGCTGGTTGATGCAATGAGAAAACAATGCTTTTTGTTTAGCTTTCTTATCTCTCTTACAACTTGACGATGTGATGATAATTTTTTTTTGGAATGTTAATACTGAACAAATTACTCTCAAAAAAAACAAAATTCAATACTGTTGAACAATTACTGTACCTAGTCCTTTGTAGTTTAGTTCCTGCTTGTCATTCCCAAACTTGAAACCTTGTTCCGCGAAATATTGGGCAAAAAGTTCCTAAAAGAATTAAGATCTAGTCTATATTTCTGTATAAAATTTGTTAGGTTTATCAGAACAAAAGTTTTGTGGGATATAATCACTTTTTAGGATAAGGTATATAAACACTTTTTAATGTTAAAGAAATCTCCACAAAGTTTCAAGGTGTAAGGTATGTAAGCAGTAAATACTCATTTTGTAAACGCAACTATATATAATCACTTCATCATCGTAGGCCAACATCACAGACACACATCTTATCCACAACAACCACAACAACACTCGTTCGTTCCCAGTCCATACAACATACAACAACAACACATAACACAAGGGAAGCTGCATACAATCTATAAAAAAGTTATTTGATGCTAGATATTCTTGTAGCATGGGTTCTAAATAACCATATAGGGGTGTCACCATATAGACGTTAGTTTTTCAGTGACGTTTTTATGTACGGGTACGAGAGCCATATCCCAAGTGTAAACAGCTACCTATATGGGAGCAATTCTAAGCATGCGTTTTAGTAAAAGTTTTACAGCTGCCGTAAGTTTTACCCAAAAATGGAAAAGTAGTCTAGAAAAACAAAGATCAGGTTGAACCATAGACAAGTTCCGAGTCTGTTAAAACACAGAGCTACTCGTAATTGTTGGGAAGGTGATAGTAAAGGCTTGCTTGGAGTAATATTTGTTCAGTTGCAAAGACAGTAATATTTTCTAAATATTCAATATTTGATTTACGGATGCATAGAATCGCTCCTGTACTCATAGCTGTTTACATATTTGAAATACGGCTCTTGTATCCATAGCTACGGCATTAGAAGTATATCTACAGTCAGATCCAAATGTAGTATACTACACTACTATAGTATACTACAATATTCTGAGGATGAACGGCGTAATTGTTAGAGGAGCTTTTGTCCACATGAAAAATATTCTTTGAGCTTTTGTTGCATGTTTTTTTGTTCTAAGGGCGACCGTAAATTGAAAGATTCTGCTGTCATGATTCTTTCTAAGCCTAAAATCAAAGTTTAGAATGAAAAAATGAAAGCAAAGATCTTTTACAAAGGTGGGATTAAAGATAACATAAAAGGTCACCATTTGACTGTGTAAACTTTTGTGCAGTGCTTTTGGCCTTCGTGCATATCGCATTCAAAAATAATACCGCAGTATACTACAATTAGGTTCAATATGTATTGGGACACCTAGCAACAAAATGGCTGCCAAAACTGTAAACAGCTGCAAGCCATAGTTTTATTTTTGTAATTTACTGAAGTTTGACACAGTTGAAAAGGAAAATTTTAACAAAAATATCAAAAAAATAGGTGTATGAATGTAATGATATCACATTTGACCACATAATTTGCTTTTATTACTCTTTTTGAGAAGAAAATACAGCAAAAAGGAAGGCTTGCAAAATGCCTAGAAAATTATGGGGGAAGAAAATTTATTATGGTTTTATCAAGGCATGTTTCTAGGTTTAATATTCTTAGATTTATTTCAGAGTTTAGAGGGTAGATTGAATTTTGAAATTTGTATGCTTTGACTCATGTTTGAGTCACTCATAAAAAAGCCAGAGGAAAAAGTTTTTATCACAGTTGCAGGCTTCAATGAAAAGCTTAGCAAAGTCTTCCTTAGTTTGATACACAAATAAACTTTTCCAAAATATCTCGAATATGAGAAGAGCTTTAGGAGAAAAATTACAGCATTTATAAAGTAGAAAAACCTACCTTTTTTAATTCTATATTACCAGCAATACATGCTCCATTATTGATTTGTGCTAGATCATTTTTATTTTTGTAATGTATTGAGACACTTCATTATGGCTTCATCCTTGCAAGCGCTTTATCAAAAGCAAAGTTTATATTTCAAATAAATTTCTTTGAGTGAAATGTTTGTTAGTTTCACTTTCCAAATCAAAACATTCAACTCACTAGGAGTCTACCCAGCCATGATTCACTGAAATTACTCGAAGATATTCACCAGTTAATCATCACTTTTTGTGCAAATGTTTATTTGTAAACTCAACATTTTAGTTCCTCACTCTGTTTTCTTTTCTTGGCACTTTTTAAAACCGTTCAAATCTACGAAGTTTTAATTTCAAACTATGGCGTGAGCAAATATTTTCAAATTGCCGCCAAAACCTCGCTTACGCATCACAGGAAGAGATCGCAAATCGCAAATGAAAATTTGGGCCTAAGTGGATTGTCAAGGAAGAGACGCCGTTTTGTTGCTAAGTGTCCCTATAAATATTGAACCTAAGTGTACGTTCTCATTACATTGTGTCAATATCGAAGTATACAACGATCATTGTAGTATACTATGATATTGTGTAGTACGCACATTTTTTTTATAAGCAATTGCTTTATCAGCAAGTCAGTACTCGACAAGACAAAAACTTAAGCAATGCCAGTACTGGATAGAGGAATGCTGAGCAATTTGAAAATTCTAGTTCTAAGCAATGCAATGATAGAATAATAGCCTTGCTTAAGCCTGTATGTTAAAAGGTTACGTGCATCATGCAGTGGCTTTTTAGTTGTAAATAATACTTACAGCTACCCTGGCAATGAGAAAATAACCATCTGGGCTAACACTCCCAATTTCAGGGCTACTTTTCATTATCATCTTTATTCTATTTAAGGGAAGCTGTAGGAGTTTCCCATCCGCTACACTCCTCGGCGAGTCTTCCATCTTCGACTTTGTTGGCCTAAAGCAAGCTAAAGTTAACTTTGTTAATGAATCATAAGATGGTCCAAAATAAGGTTTCCAGGTCCGGTTTTGATGCTGAACATTAAACTATAGATTCTCCACTCCTGGGGCCTGGGTGAGACTTATTTCTATATGGAGTACCTCCCGCAAAATATTCCCTTTACTACGTACTACCCAACCCCTTATGATAAAATAACGAGAATTGATAACTGTTATTTTATGGCGTGGGCGTGCAATCCCCCCTAATGATTTTTCTCGTACACGAGAAAATCAGCAGGGAATCCTACAGGGGATGACTTTGAATTCAATGCAGAAATAGCAGACATTACTTGTTTACAAGAATTTTCTAGGACCACGACGTTCAGGAACAATATTTTTTTTTAACGATGTTAGGCGAATTCTTTTCAATGTTATTAATCATAAATGACTACTTATATTTTTCATTATTTTTGTACTAAACTTTCACTATATCATCAAAATCTCAATCATGTCAAAATTTCAATTACTCAAAATTTCCGATGTAACATGTGTGAAACACTCATGTTAGTCACATAGGGCCCATCTACACGAGTGCCCTAAACTTGCCTTATGGCATTCTTTAGGGGATTAAGCAGATTATCACCTCGCCTGATCGTGTAGATGGCATTTTCAACTTTTTTGCCCAATGATTTCAAGATTTCAAGATTTCAAGATTTCAAGATTTCATTTTCAAACAATAGCCTAGTACATGTTATAATGTATACTTTAAACAGCTACTGAATGAAACAAACAAGAACAATAAATTTATTAACAAAACAACAACGACAATACTAACTCATAAAATGTTATATACATGATAAAAAGTCAATCAACAATAACAACAGTCGAATCATGTTGTACTATACATACACTGTCATGACTGAGTTTCATTTGATATGTCTTTATTTTTGTATGTGTTTGATAAACATTGGTCTATAAAGTCATAAATTGGTTGGTTACCATTAAGTTCTGATGTTTTCATAATGAAAATAAATCTTTTTTTAACATCCATATGTTGAAAAGTAGGATATCGTTTGATAATCTCCTGAAAGAATTGAAATCTTAAATTTTCGTTCAAATTGCATGTCATCAGACAATGTATCTCATGTAAAATTAGGGCACAGATCACAGACGCCGCTAGGGCAGATTGGGCCTGCTCTGGAGGTGCTCTTTTTGCCCAAAGCTGTCAGGAGGGATTAAAAATTGGCTCTTGCACAGCTTGCTTTTCAAAAGGTGCACGCTTTCGCTGATTCAAAACTGATGATCAAAATGTCGTACGAATACGAAGATATGGCTATGTTTTTCCTTGTTGCTTTTTATTTATTAGAACAGAAAAGGCAAAATAGAATTCTGCGTATGCTGTATTTTTCTTCAGTGGCTTTCATGGCTAGATACTCTGAAATGCGAATCGCAATACTGAGGTATTTCAACATGTATCAAAATAGGCAGGCGTTGTTGTATCACAGAAAGGGCAAAGATTGTAATGTATTTTGCTCGACTGACTTGAACATTAGCAAAGACTTGCATCCGTAGTATAGGTCAGTTAACCTTTAATCAAAATTCTACCATTCCTTTTTATTTATTTTATTTATGGTTATATTTATATACAATACACTTCTGACTTCGAACTTGTTACCTAAGAATAAAGCACGAGGACGAGGGAGGAGTTGAAAATGATCGCGGGCATCTAATAAACAATCATTTCTAACATGACAGTTCATGACAGAAGTGTGAAACCTCAATGCTGTGTTGAATGTCCTTACGAATAAGGACGGAAGTTCAGGAATGTGGCGTTGGGCATTCATAGGGCACATTTAGGGCAATTTTAGGGCTCTCGTGAAGATGGAGCCGTACTGCGCTAAGTACGATGGGCCTGGGGACAATGAATGAGCTCGCAAAGCACTCTGGCCTACCTCATTACAAATGTTTGAGGAAATCCCGAAGCGCTAAATTCCTTTCACAAACAAGATGGGCGATAAGCAGGGCCTCTGAAGTGTGCGAGGTATTTTCAAACTTCTTAGATATCTAAAATTACCGTGCGTTGCCCAAAAGTCTCAAAATGAGTAGGATATACATTGGAGGTCTTCCTCCAGATGCCTCGAGACGAGAAGTAGAAAGAGAATTCGAATATTTTGGCCATCTTCGAGACGTTTGGGTTGCCCGGAATCCTCCAGGTTTCGGCTTTATCGTTTACGACGACCAACGGGACGCTGAAGATGCCGTGCGAGAAATGGACGGTCGAAGGGTGTGTGGATCCAGAGTTCGAGTGGAGTTTGCAAGGGGCCCATCTAGAGGAGGTGGTGGCGGTGGAGGAGGAGGAGGTAGCCGTTCTCGTAGTGGCACTGGAAGAGATTGTTATGAATGTGGACGAGTAGGCCACAACGCGAGGCAGTGTACACGCAAAGGCGAAGGCTACGACAGAGACAGAAGATCCTCGAGGCGCCGCTCCCGGTCTAGGTTTGTGATCCTAATTATTGTCCACTTATTGAAATGTGAAGTAACTCAAATAAAATACACTGAGCCAGTGAATTCCTTCGATAAGTGTATTTTGAGTGTGCTTTGAAATTGCACAGCCCATTGAACTTTTGATGATTTTAGGGCTTGCTTGCTAACGAAAACGAAAGCTCCTTTCTCGTCATGCCACGTGTTCGGAAAGTCGTTCACTTATGGCGACATTTCCTTCTTGCCTTTCTGCTTTACTTTGTTTTCAAAGCTTTGAAGATTAAATAATCGGCTTATGTTTCATCTTTGCGAAGAGGTTGGAAAAAAGAGTTCCAAATAAGCATTTTCAATTCGGCCTGTCCTTAAAGCAGATATCACAAATTGTCTGGTCTATAAAATCACACCTCAGAATCTGTTCAGTCTTAAGTCCAGACTGCAAAATGCTCATGCAAGTTCAAAAATAGAGCAACACACAAAGAAAGTGTCTGGTGAACTTACCAGATCTTTCCAGGAGGGATATGCTCCAAGTCCAATAGAACAATCGTTTGTTTGCACCTGAAATCTTGTTGAAAACTGCCATACTTTGCAGACTGGCTCTTACTGCTTGCTATTCAGGGTCTGTTCAATGTCTGTTTATTACCATTATTTTTCAATGTCTATCTATGTATGAGCATGACTTGCGGTTAAACAATGGGTCTTTCACAATGTTCTTTGGCCTATTGGTGTAAGGTCTCTGGAATGGACTTACCATAGAATGCACCCCGGGTCATCAGAGAAATCTCTTTCAAAAAATTCTTTGAGCTGTATCAAAAATCTGGCTATTTGGCCCATGAGTGTTTCAACTAATACTTCTAGACGTTTGGACCAATACAGAACAGGGCATAAAGAAATCTTAATTTCCCTTTCTGCATGCTAACAATAAACTGTTCAGTTGTCTTGTGTGGAGAGGCCTCAAAGTGGGGTCTGTTCTCTAGGTATCAAATTGAAGAAAACACTTTGGTTGAATGATAAAGCAATTTCTTGAATGGTTCTAATTCTTGTGGGCAAGTTGAATGTATATCAGATATAGAAGCACTGCTAGGAAAGGCACAACATGTGTGCAATACAATGCATCTCTTGCTAGGATCATATCAGGGAATTCACAAGCCAGTATGGAATGAAAGGTGCGTGCGCCGGACATGTCCGGCGCACATCATTTGTTCATGGCGCACAGATCGGCGCACAAAAACCAGATTCTATGTTGATATAACGGCAGCGGTCATAGATATAACTGAGCTACCGGCGCACACAACCTAACGTGTAAATGTCCGTCCGGCGCACAAAAATCAAACATTCCATACTGGTTCACAAGGCAGTCTGCCCTTACTTTTATCAAAATTTGCCCTAAGATCTGCAACAGGTCAATCTTGTGCTATCTTTTGAGAGTAAAACTCAGTTGCTTTGATAAGCCTTAACCCTTTCATCCCAAACAAGCCAAGAAGAAGCAAAGCCTGTCTAGCTTAGACTGCTTGAAATTTAAATATGATGATGTAGCTAAAGCGCACTGATTTATGGTACCATTTCGCGCTGAAAGATAGGTTGCGGAAAGGTACTTTGAGCTACATGACTATTTGTTAGTTCTACATCTTTGAGGGCCACTTAAATGGTCAATTGTATTATCCCATCAATCTTTGTGTGTAAATATGAAATAGCTGAGCAAACAAAGATTGATGAAACAACCAAATATGAAAGGAAAATAGCAAAAGATGATGCAAATAGCAACTTTCTTTAAAGGTCTGATGGATCAAATAAAAATAAAATTTCTTGGAGGATATTGTGTTGAGTGGATATTAGGACCAGAGGTTTGGGATTATTGGGGGAAATTTGCATTATTGATTTGGAGCTATATTAAAAAACATACTAACCCTGAAAGCTTTATTGTTCTTATGACAATTAGGACAAATTTTTAAACAAGACTACAGTTTTCATTTTTGTATCCTAAATGTCTTTCCTGAATTGGAAGACTTTGCCAGAAAATAATTAGATTAATGTCAAATTTCTGCCCCAAAGATGGTTGCAATTCGAAATAAATACTGTGGTTGATTGCTTATGGGTTTGTAGTTTTAAAATATTTTCAGAATCCCCATGTCATTGTGAAAGAAATTACAGAAAATTTTACTTGTTTTCCCTTTCCCTGTGAAGTAACCACATTTTGCTAAGAAATAAGAGAAATAAAAATTGTCAAAATCAGAAGTCTGCAAGGTAGAAAAAGGCTGTAATTGTACAAAAATTATATTTTGAAAACTATTCCAAAGTATTCAAGTGAAATTTACAGGAGGGACAGTTTTACCACAAAATCCTTCCACCTGTCTATGATTCTGTGAAAATGTGTAAGTATGTAATAGGTTAATTGTGTAAGATTTATTTTTGGTGCAATTTTAATTTCTTTCAATGGCATCCTACAGGGATCAAAACTTCATTCACCAAACTTCCACCTTCGGCCTCTTCTCCCAACCACTCATTCTTCAAATTTCGTCGTAAAGTGACACCAACGATATTTTCGACTACTACCTACCAAACAAGGGGCTTCAGACATCAACCGTCAACATTGTGACATCCTTCAGCCTATCATTAAATGAGCTGATTTGGAAAACGTCTTGTTTTCCACATGGCTTGTCTGCCCATGTGGATATTTTATCAACAATTTCAGCAATATCAACTCTGCAATTGCTGGATTCCTATACAAATGAAGCTGAAATTCAACAAGGTTAGCCCAATGTGTATGATGTATGTGTGCTCATATGACAAACTGACATCAATTTTCAATGCAGATTTAATATCTGAACATGTATGCATGTGGTAAGTGAGCTTAAAGACATCACAGAACACTAGATTTCTGACTTTTTCGTCAGCTTTTTAAGCTAATTAAGCTGCCATTGTTAACACTTCATCTGTGAATGATTCAACAGAGTGGTTTTAACAGAGAATAGAATTTAGCAAAGTTGAAAATTAGTCCAGGATGATGCTTCATTTTCAACAGCTCGATAATTTTATTTTTTGGGCTTTTAAGTTTCATGACTTTTTTATCTAAAGATTGCCTGAAATTTGACTATGTCTAGACATCAAAAAGTATTGAATAGTTTGTCACCAAGACAAATTCTGCAAGCGAATGATTTTTTTATTTAACATAAAAAAGACCCTGTGTTGAAGAGGTTGCCTTCCTTCCCTATTTGGTGTATTTATAGAAGTACCTGCCAGATTAACTTATATTGTCCCCTTCCTCTGACATCTTGAAGAAATGGCAAAACCCAACCAAACCTCCCAAACTAGTTTTATGTCCCTGCCTTCATCTTTGGCATATTATTGTTGAAAAGGAGTTGTCAAATCATTTAAGAATGTTTTGTTTTTGGAGAGATTATTTTTACATTTGTTGCACTTACACATAAATTGAAAGTCACTAGTGATCTACTACTTTTCCAATGGGTTAGATCTAATTGAGTTCTCAATTTTATGTTTTTAGATCTCACGGCAAACGCTCTTACAGTAGATCTCCAAAAAGGTTGGTAGTATATCTGAATAATTGTTTTATTTATTATCAAACCAGCTGCTAAAGTAAACTAACTATGAAACCTTTTAGATAATTTTACTGTGAAATTGACCAATCAGAAATAGGGAAAATTTTCTAGAAAGAGGTGTTAACTCGTAAGTAATGAGCCAATTTTTTAAAAATTTGATAGAGAGGATTTTTAATTATTTTAGATGTTATTTTATTGACTAAATATCTAGATTTACAGAGTAAACTGCCAAACCCAATTCTTGGGGGAGTGTCACATCCCCTGATGGAGCTGGCCCTGGTATGGTGAGAAATAACTAACCATCGCCAGAGATAAAGTGACGTAAAGAATGAATTATCGAAAGAGCCACTTTAAAAAACCAACCTCTTCTGGCATACACAATATGAGATTCATGGTTTTGATGAAGACATGTTCCAAAATTTTTAAGTTGTATGTTGACCCTACTCTGCTAATGATGCAAAATTAGCCCTCTTTATAGTTAATTACACTCATAAATTTTAGGTGCATAGCTTTGGTAGCTATTTATATTGTTTTGTTTCTGGTTTTTCTTGTTCTCCAACTTGTTTGCAATAGTATTTTCAGTTGTACCCTAATTAGTTGCAGATGCGTTAATATTTGGATCATATTATGCATCAAGCATTTAGACTTCTTTTTGAATGATTTAACCTGGTTTTAAGGTCAAGGTCACGATCCAGATCCAGATCAAGATCAAAGCACAGAAGAGATAAGAGACGTTCCTCATCACGGTCAAGATCCGGTGAAAGGTAGCTGTTCATTTGTTCTTTCATAATTCTAGTCTAACTTTTAAAAATATCACTATCCTGGATTCCTTTAGAGGGACATCTAGAACAAGACTTGCAGGGATTTTCATAGCAGTAGCAACAAAGTAACAAAGCACCTGATTATGACTTTTTTAAAAACTTCTGCACTGATTTTAGATAACAGCTCCTTCAAAACCCCCTGCTCATAATTTGATCATCACTCAAATTCCAGTCATTTAATTTCTCCCTCGATTTATTATTGCTTTTTGTTATGAAAAAGGGCAAACGCAAAATTTCCTTAATTTTCCCACCAAAATTATGTTGTTGTGCCCCATCGTACACAAGTAACAGGAATTCAACTCTGGCCCTCACAGCTTTGCAATTTTGCCGCAATTTTGAATCTATGGATGCAATAATTTGGATAGGCAGTAGATATGGGGCATGTTTGATAGCTCAAAACCCTTAAGTTCTTGTGGGTGATATGCAATCTAAGCAAAGCTTTCTATTGGGTGCTCAAGGCACATGAAACTACCTAGTATTTTTTTTATTAACATGGAACTTTTTTTTAGGAAAAGATCCAGATCTATGTCAAAGGAAGAGTCCAGGAAGAGGTAAGATTTTTTACTAAATTTTATTGTATTATTTACAATTTTTTGATTCACATATTGAGCTTAGCAATTAGAAGTTCATGTTGAATGTAGAATAGTTTTATTTGATAAAAAGTGAGTCTTATCTTGGAAATTTAATCGTTTTAGGAGCAGGAGCCGTTCTCATTCAAGATCACCCTCACGTTCCAGATCTCCAAGCAGAGACAGGGAAGAGAAAGTGTCTAAAAATCATGATGACCATGACGATGAAGTGAATGAGAAAGATAGAAGCTACGAAGACAACTGATAACTGACTACATCGATTTTGTCTGTAATACATTAATCTTAGCTTAAAGTTGTTTTAGTACTTTTTATTTGCTTTACATCTTTCGTTTTTATCAAATCTTTCCATGTACTTCGTTGTCTCCTATGTATTGCTCTGAATGTTTACTTCCGCGAATCACTTCCTGTGGAGTAATGTGGCAAGCTCAATGGGTATTTGTCATAGGTCGCAATTTCCATGTGGTTAGTAGAGAAAAAGCAGGGTTCAAGTGTCCGATTTTTATTCTGTTCCTTTCACAGTCCCTCTTTGTATTCAAACTAAGCACTACTCTAGGGTCTCCCCGTGTCCCTCTCGTCCGTTTTTCCCTGCTTGATATGCATCAATTTGAACCTTTTAGAGGTGGATCCAGGAAAAATCCTGACTACTGCTCCACTTATTCCAAATGACAGAAGTATGGATCTTTTTATCTTAGCGTAAATTAGAAGAAAGAAAAACATTATGTCTGACAATGGCTCAAAAAGTTGTGTCTGCAGTTTGGATCCGCCTCTGCCTTTAGAATTCGAAGTCATCTGAAGGACACCATTTTGTGATGGAAACGGTAGATGCAAAGATACGTTGTTGCATCACTTGCACTTCAAATGACAGCTTTGAAGCATACCTCCTTATCGTGACGCACGAATGACGAAGACGATTGTGAAATCCGGAAGTTTGGACGTAATTGTGGGAAAACAGAAAAGGTTGTGATCCTTGGCGCAAAAAGATGACAAGGTTCTAAGTGGGTGAACGAATAGAACTGTCATCACTTTTAAGTCGCCATATGTTCTCTGTATGGAGGCCCGTTCTGGTCAAAATATGATTATTATTTTTATCTATCTCTGTTGTTATTTTTATCTATTTACATTTGCAATAAATCGCTTTTGAAATATTTTTATGTTTACCATGAATTATTTGTTTCTAGTATTTGCAAATAATTGCACATCACAATTATTTATCTTCCCTCTGAATTATTTACCTTCCCTCTGAATTATTTTTGTATCCAAGGAATTATTTTTGTATCCAAGGAAATATTTTTGTATCCAAGGAATTATTTTCGTATCCAAGGAATTATTTTCGTATCCAATGAATTATTTTCGTATCCAAGGAACCAGCCTCGCTTTCAAACAATGCCGCATGCTTTAAGTTTTCCCGCCCTTTTCCTGGCCTTCGTTGAATTTTGCAAACATGGATGCTCCAGATGCTCCCCCAAAAGAACAAATGCGTGTATTTGCCAGACAAGCACTGGACAGCATTAGCCAGCTGTCTAGGCTCATTCACCTACCAAGAACGAGTAGCAGTTCCAGCCCAACAACGAATGTCCTGGACAACTTTGACAATGTTGTTGAATCAAGGCCTAGCGGCAGTACGATCCACACACACACAGGCACAGCAGCTTCCACTTCGTCCACAAGGCCGGGCCCATCATCAGCAATTCGTGAATTACAAAGACGTTTCCCGACCACTCGTCCCAATGCAAGGAGAATGGCGTCACCATATGCAAGGCCCAGCCCCAGAAGACCAGGTAGGCCTCATATTGGTGGAGAATTGGTAACAAGAAACATTGTAATCGTGGATGCTAATTCTGAAAAAGTACCATCAAAGTCAGAAAAGCCAAGATTGGAGAGAAAAAGACGAATCATAACAGGATTCGACATTGACAGGAGGTGGGATGATAAGAGGCTTCATATGGAATTAGAATCATTGCTTCCACAAGATTGGATGAAAATTGCAGGTTTCGAGATATTGAAGAATTGTTCAGGCAGCTTAATAAAACCTACCATTGCTCAAAATAAAAAGATTGATGCACAGCTTCTTTTCAAATCAATCGCACCATCCGGAAGCATTTACATAAGACTTCTGGGAAATTATTTTGAAGAAGATGATGATGATGAAGTTGATGATATTTTGCTTAATCCAGCATTTAATTTTGAAAATGTTGCCCATAGCAAGGATGAAGATTTGGAGATAGTGGAGATTCCTGTTAAAAAAGAGAGCCCCCTTGCAGCAGAAAGTGAAGAAAAGCTACCTGATGTGAATTTGGTTGACGATTTACAGCAGTCTACAACTACAGCTGTGACAGACAAGGCAGAATCCAGCCATCAAATTTGCCCATTTGATATTGGCCAAATCATTGGGAAGGTAAAAGAAGCAAACCTACCTAGTCCAGTGGAGATTCTTAGATTTCTGCAACAAGAAATTGTGGAAGGTAGGCCATTGGAAGTTCAGCGTGCAGATGAAACAATTGAAGGGCAGTCAAATTATATTACAGTGGATAGAGAACAGATTTTGGAGACAACTTTCTCAGAGTTAGAGTACATTGAGAATTTTCGCCTGACATTTAATGTTGACTTTATGGGTGAAGAGTGCGTCGATCTTGGTGGACCACGCAAGGAGTGGATACAATTGATGAACAATGCTATTAAAGATTTTTGACCTTTGATGATCTTTGACCAAGGTTTGAGAGATTTCCTTGCAAAAGAATATTACTTTGCTGGAATAATGATAGCAGTTGCCATGCTCCAGAATGGCCAACTCCCAGCCTTCATTGAAGAGAATGTTCTTCAGGAAATTTTGTGCAGTACAAGCAAGAATGAATGCATAATTCAGCTACAAAAGGGTCTTGAACAGCTTGGAATGTTGTCTGCCATACAGCAATTGCCAGAACTTATTCATCTTCTTCGACCAGGTGCTCAAAACAAGCTTAGTGTTCAGAAGCTCTTGCAACTGTTAAAACCAAAGTTTTCATTAGAGGGTTCAAATGCACGTTCTGAGGAGAAAGCCACCTACCAAATGTTTATAAAATACATCAGGGAAGTTGCAGGAGGAAGAAGAGAGAGTGGAGATGTAAAAATGACCTTGGGTCATATATTGAGATTTGCTACGGGGGCATCAGAAGAACCTGTGTTAGGATTCCAACTTCCTCCAGAGATTCAGTTCCCTATTCCAGATGAGCTTAAGAGAAGTGAGTCAAATGATCAAAGTGAGGAGCCTGCATTTAAAGCTAATTTTTCCCCTACAGCACGCACCTGTGTCAATGTTTTGTGCCTACCAAGGTCGACACACATCTTTAAGCTGCCAACAATGGAAAAGTTGTTTTCATTGTATGATCTTACATTTGGCCAATCATACTTTGGAATCCAGTGAAAGCATGACAGTGAACATAACAAAAAAAACATCACATTATCAAATTTAAGTTATCAACGTTAGCTGTTACCTGTTCTGTTATGAAATTTGTTTGGTTTTTGCTTATGAAGCATCTTCATTTTTTCAAAGGAATCCTAAATCAACACCATTTCAATATATTCATATTAAAATAGCCAGAAAAATCGGAAGCATAGCTAAACATATATTACTACTTAAGCTTTTCGTCTGACACGCAACAGAGTAATACGTCAGAAAGAGAACGAAACAAAAACCTAACGAATTATTATACCCAGATGTGGATTTTTCTGGCTATTTTGAAGTTTTGTACCGATCAAAGATTTTCATATTACCATAACTTATGGTTAAAGTGTCATTTTTAAATAGAATTTGATGTACAATTTTTTTTATAAGAACCACTGGCTGGACCACGGAGCATATTTTTGATTGGGGTGGCTAAAAACTAAAAAGGTTGACCCATTGTTACCACGCCCATTTCGTTGTCTTTTGGGCATTATTGAGGGGGGGCTAAGCCCGGCTCTGCGGCCCATGAGAACCAGTAAATTTTGGCAAAGGCTCAAATGTTGTTAATTCTTAAATTGTTCTAAACAATAGGCTATTGTTTTGTCTATTGTTATCCATTATAAATCGAGCCTGGGTGTTCTTATAAAGTGTGTTCTTATAAAAATAGGAGTGTACTTCAGCCCCAAGACCTGTTGTCAATGACAAGCAAAAAGCACAATAATTAGAAAAACCTATAGTTTGTCATGTGAGAAAAGCCTAGTTTTTGATGACTTTGCTTTCCTGTAGAAAAAACAATTTTTTCCTTGGTTTTCCTAATTTTTCAAAAAAACATTACATATTAGGATTTTCTCAGAAAAATAGGCTTCTCTAAGATAAACCGTTATGATGCTTTATGCTTGCCATAGATGTTTTTGCACTTCTGTTATCCCAATGTAAGTTTAAAACAGTAAATAATGCTCCAAAAAGTTATAGTGAATTTTTAAGTAAGGTAACACATTCTTGAAATAGAATTTTTCCATTGAACCGGTCATTCTCCATTGGATCCGGCAAGTGAGCTAGAGTTTCCTCTGTAACGTTTTCTAACATAGGTGGTATTACGTTGACCTGATAGTCTTCATCTTCAATGTTAAGAATACTTTCTGGATCTATCCCGTATTCATCAATCTCCCCCTCTGTCAATGGTGTTTCTTCTGATAGAATGTTCTCAAGCATCCCCCTTTCCCACATTTGCAGAGGTGATTGGTTTCGCTCTGTAGAAACAGGGCGGTTGTTCATTTGATTAACAAACTCGTTCAAGGATTTTTGAATCCTAGGAATGTACACATGATGTAGACTAAAAAGATGTACTTCATCTAATACATCAAGATGCCCCTCATATTCAAGTTCCTCAAAAATGCGAGCATAAAACACGAGCACCCCAGAATAAACATCACGATGAAGACGCTCAACCCTGCAATTGTGCACTGATGATCCCGTTATTATACTTCCCCTATTTTCACCACGGTTTTGTATCATATATACACCAATTAGGTAGTTTTCCATACCATGGTCACTTCGGACACGCGAAGGTAGTCCCCACTCTTGAACTGCATTCTCAAATAATGCCATAACCGTCTCCGCTTTGTTGTTGTTATAGCATCCTGCATACATTATCACTCTTGTCTTACCATCCAAACAAACATGAATGATTAATTTGTACTTAATTAATTTATGGCAAGAATCTATGTGCCATAGGCTGTTTGGCATGGGCACATAATATTTCCTTCGATGTATGACCATTCTCCATCTAAGTGCAGTGCCCACTGGATCGACTCTGCGAAGGCACTCACTAACTCTCCATCTCTGAACTCGTAACCCTCTGCACCTTAAGGCACCAATAAATCTTCTCCTGCCCAGGTTGGGGGTTGGCCCTTCTCCGGAAATTGCCACTTCTCTATAAATGTTGTCAAGCTCATCATCTGTAATGTCTGAAAATGACTCGAACCTTTTGCTCAAGCCGTACTGTTTTCTTCGACGCTGCAATGTTGATATGCTGACACCGAGAAGGGACGCAATATTCTCCCAAGAGAAATATAGGGAGCGAAGATGTTCCAGCTGCTCTTTCGAAATTTCTAGACATTTTCTACCTGACCCTTGAGCCCCAAGACTAGTGGGCGCAGAATAAGCTACACTAACATCCTCCTCTGCAAAATCAATATCATCCCTCTTTTCAAGAAGGGTTGAAGAAAATGTAATCAGTTGACTGATAGCCTGTTTCAAATCTTCCAGTGGTGATTGGATCGTATTTGACTGAAGACCCGTTGCATTTTCTTGACCCAAAGCAACTTCATTCAAAAGAAGTGTGAGTGTTCCATAAGCGTCCAGCAATCTTTGTTTTGTTTCACATAGCACTGTTGTTGTCCATGACTCAATTTCTTCCGTGGTGCTGAAAACGGCCAAAACCCTTTGTAGATGCTGCAAAAAATTTGCAAAACCCTGCAAATTTCTTTCCCGGTTTCTACTCGGGTTTCTACTTCGTCTTTCACGTGGCATAGATACTGTTGTGTGTATCAGGTAAATGTCTGAATTGTGTTTCTGACGAGGTCCATGAGGTGAAGTACAAAGTGAATGGCTTAGGCCGGCAAGGCCAACCGCCAAAGCAAACAGCAAAAAAGTACAAAAAGTAAAAATATTTTGAAAGCGAGGCTGGTTCCTTGGATACGAAAATAATTCCTTGGATACGAAAATAATTCCTTGGATACGAAAATAATTCCTTGGATACGAAAATAATTCCTTGGATACAAAAATAATTCCTTGGATACGAAAATAATTCCTTGGATACGAAAATAATTCCTTGGATACAAAAATAATTCCTTGGATACAAAAATAATTCAGAGGAAGAGGGAAGGTAAATAATTCAGAGGGAAGGTAAATAATTCAGAGGGAAGATAAATAATTGTGATGTGCAATTATTTGCAAATACTAGAAACAAATAATTCATGGTAAACATAAAAATATTTCAAAAGCGATTTATTGCAAATGTAAATAGATAAAAATAACAACAGAGATAGATAAAAATAATAATCATATTTTGACCAGAACGGGCCTCCATATCTCTGTCTAAATACAAAGCCAGTATCTTTTTATATTTACACAAAGACAAACAACAATATAAACCTCTTCGTCACGTGAAACAGTTTTTGCACTCCTCTCACTGTGTCCCATCCCACGTTTAACATCAGATAAAATCGCGGTGGATTCACTTTACTGCTACTGATTCCCGGAACGAGAAAAATAAGCTGGATTGAGGAGCTGATACCTCAAAGCATTTGATTCCAGTTTTGTAGAATACATAGTGTTGTACTGTCGTAAAGATAACGAGATTGCCTATGCCTTTCATAGTGCTCAACTTGCGGAGCTTTTAGTATCAGAACTAAGAAGAAAGAAAGACTATTTCACACAGTATGAAATAGTCTTTCTTTCTTCTTAGTTCTGATAGTGTTGTAATGGATATCTTCAGAATGCTAACAACGGTCAAAGGGAGTGAAATGAATCGTTTTCATGTTATGTGATTACCTTCAGCCGCTCTTACACGGTCAGATTTGTCGAATTCGTTAGAATCTGACAGTGTAAAGGCAAAAATCGAATGACTGATCCTATGGTCAGACTGTCAAATTCGATTTTTCAGGAATTGGACGTGTTGTTTCCTTTCGAAAAATCTGACTGTGTAAGAGCGGCTTTCCTCGAATAAATAGTGCGATGTTTTAACTGACCAACTTTCACTCCAGACTATCAAAGTTGTTCTCTTTGGCACGGTATTAACTAGTTTTGTGCGTTTTCAATGGCAATGTCGGATTTCTAGTTCAAACATGTGTAAAGTTTTCTAGTGCATACCGGTGAATATTGTCATCTGTTTCAGACACTTAGCAAATTTTACTGGCCTATTAAACATGTATACCTTTTAGATGAATAGTACAATACTATACATCACTCTGAAAAATTATTTTTGCTCATAATAACGTGCCCCGCTCCGCATTCCTTGTCTCCGTTCTTCGTTTCTGGTCTGTAGATTCAGACAATGCACTCCACACCTTTGACTCTATGCGAAAAGGACATCCGATATTTACAGCATAAATAAAGTAACACGATACTCGTGATATTGGGTTACAAAGCAAGTTTATAAATAGTTTTTTATATACTCAACGTTGCAGAAAGAAGTTATCATTTTCAGAGAAAGGTAAAGTGTATGGTTGGTCATCATGCATTTTATCATCAGTTTTTCTGCTGCAGCTTTCATTTTCTGTCTTTTCAGTGGTAAGTGTCATTCCTTTTGATTTTCCAATCTCAATTTTTATAGATTTTCTTAATTGAATTCTAAAGTAAGTTGTTATTTTGTCTTTACATAAAAACGCACTCAACTGTTACTGAACCTTGCCGAATAACTCGTTTGCTATCTATTGGAAATTTTCCTTTTTTTCTAAAGCAATCAATTAATGAAATGGAATGTTGAATCAATACCTAAGAATCTCGTACACATAAAAAAAATCCTATTGTTTAAAAGAAAAATCTCTAGAAATCCTTAGGCTGTTGGAAAAATTCCGTACACCTCGATGAGGTCTTTATATAACTTTACCAATTTGCTCTTCCAGCACAGAAAAACTATGATAATTATCTAAGTTTGCTAAAAACAAATGATTGAATTTATTTTCAGATTCTAATATTAATTCTATAATTTGATTTTACTTAAAGGTGTTTCTGATGCATCCAAAGATTCTACACGCCAAGACTTCTACTCCAAAGGTAACATAATATTTCAATATTAAATGGTCAGTCGTTCTTTGATTGGTAGGCCTACAGAACTAAAGCACTCAGGTTTAAGAAAGTAGTTTATGAAAAATTAGTATTTGAATTGCCCCTTGAAAAAGTTAAGAAAGTTCAGTAACCCTCTGGATTTTTAGATGAAGTTAATCTCACATTATGTTACATAGCTACACCCTTCTATATAACACGTTTTTCTGCTCTTTGTGGACAGAAGACACTTATTTGAGTTTTAAGACAAACAACGAGAAAGTCTCAAGAAAGTTTGAACCGAGTTTGGCTTATGCATATCATTCTATAAGAAACTATTTTCCCAGTACAGAAAGTTTCTTGCAGAGGTAAGACCTCTATAAGGGCCCTTTATTACCTTTTCTCACGATATGTCTGCGGTATATCAAATTTTTACTCTGTTACTGACTTCTCTCTGGTCTCTAATAGACGCCCCCCCCCCCCGCTTATCAATCTTTAGACAATTTTCCACCCAGGACATTCTTATTCCAACCCCCTCCCCGCTAATTAATTCTGGTAATAAGTTGCAAGCAAAACAAGAGTTGCACTACAAAAATCTATGAAATTGAGAATTTCGAGTGAATTTAGTGAATTTTTACACTGTATTTTCAACGTTTCACTGTCGCTACATTTTATCTCTCACAGAGATCCCCTTTTGGTACTTTTCAGAAAATCTTCCACCCAGGACATTCTTATTCCAGCCCCCCCCCTTGTTATTTTATGAGACTTTTCCAACCCCCCTACTATTCCCCCCGTCTACTAGAGACCAGAGAGTACTTCATAAGGACCTTTCTCAGTAGGGCTTATAAGGGACTTATATGAAGTTGCAGGGTGTCTTTTACCAGTCAATTAAAGCGGACTTAGGCAGGGGATTTAAGGTACTAACTGGTAGGCCAATTCCAACAGTGGACCCCTCCCTTGCCTCAGTGATGAAGAAATAATGTCACTTTTGCCCAAATTGTTTAAGTCGAAATCGAGCCCTTTCTAATTTTTCCTTGAAAAAGTGTATTATCTTTACTGGAAAACCAATCATCTTACCTACCACATTCCAGAAATAGTTTCATTTAGCTTTTATTGTTGTTACAAGTCTACGAAATGACTTACTAAATGATATATGTTTTCATAAATATAAACCCAAGACATCAATGATGAATTGCCGTCAAAAGGATGCACAAAATTCAGCGGTCCCTTTTCATTTTGTCTCCCCCAGTGAAAAACCCTAAACAATCCCCTGGATCTAGCGCCAAAAGAAGAAGAAAAGGGCTCGTCTTAACCGTGCCTGTCAATATCACCTCTCCAATGTTAATTTCTATCAAAAACCCACAATTCATAGATCTAAAAAAGGTGTAAGTGTTAAGTGATCTAAAGCAACTGGTCTCTTTTTGGTTCTTCTGACTGTTTTAAGTAAGTGACGAATTTCACAGTACGTGAATACTTTGTATAATAAACCGTCAATGCAAAACCAAGCTGCATGCTCAAGCTCAAAATCTTTCACTACAGAAGTCAATCACTAAATCAAAAGAAGTAGTAATTCCGATTTTTATCTTTCCGAAAGGTTTCCTAGTGGATGCGTAGAAGGCTGGTTTGTTTATTCTAAGTCTTAAAGTCATTAGACACTGACGAGACAGCCTGATTAAGAATAGAATTGATAAGGCGTGAGCACACAGCTCCTGTTCACTGTCCAGACGATTTCTCATTGGACAGATATCAATAAACACGGCTGTACGGCCAAAATGGCATAGTCAGATTCCTTTTACTAGATGCACCAATTGTCCTTCAACCTTTGTTCCACTTGATCAATCTCGTTTTTGGCTACCGACCATGTGAGAACCTCGTCTTGCCCCGATTTCTTTCCAGCATGCACATTTTAGTTCACAATTCTTTAATCAGAATTCATTTTGAGCGCAAAAACGCAGCCAGTGTCAACTAATCTACACAATTGAAATTTAAAGGGATATGCATGTTTATATCATACTGGGATTTTATGTAATTCGTTATTTTGCGTGAAGAATGCATGGATGTAGATGTTTCTGATAAATGGTTTTCTAGAAGTTCAAAGCGAACCATCAGTGAAAATTGCCCTTGGAATCGGCGATCGCAGAGCATACCGATACGCTGTTAGGCCTGGTTCTGCAAGTGACACGCACATGTGCCACACCGTCACTGGTGTTCCACGTCACCTCACATTCATAACGAGGTAAGTTTGCACTGTACACAACTGTTATGTTTCTTTTATATTTGAAGATATACCTAGTGGTCCTGAAGACAGTGCATTGCTGGGCACGGGCAGTGCTGACTGCAACTCCTTCAGCCCGGTCTTTCTACTGACTAAAAGTTGCACCCATGAAAACCTTACTATATTGAATGTTAGAGTCGTGTTGGCATCCTGGCTGTGTCCTTTGCTTCTAAACAAAGACTTTGTATGTGTACCAGCATGTTAAGCATAACTTCGAGGCTATAATTGGTAGTCTAGTGTGAGACAAAAAGATGTCTCCGATACATCATGTGATCAGATTTCAACGAACGAATCACGATAACGGATTTTGACAGGTGTTGATGTTAGCTTTTATCGCATTCTAACAAGCAGACGCTGACTTTCAATGCTAATACAATGTCATGGCTAACCTTTACGAGACATGTTACAAATTGTAATTTCTTTGCTACATCTCAAATCTTCAAGTTGATACAATTTCATGCAATGCCTTTCAGGTACAACCACTACAGGAAATATACGCATGCGTACAATATCCCTATAATCAGTTCGGGAAATGTGCCTGACGCAGCATTAAAGCGTGCTTGCTACGTCGTGAGATTCTTAATGGCGGATAGAAGAAGGCTGAGGCGATATCTTTACAGGTACTACGGCAGAATCGGAATCATGGGTGCAAGGGAAGGTAAGAAATGTCTCCAATATCCGAGGTATTCTTGGAAAACATCTTGCATTTTGTTGAAATAACTAGCAGAAAATCTACGACTGAACGAAACTTAATCATCCAAACTCGCTTGTGAATTATTCCCTCCCTCGTCGCAATAAATGTTGTATGAGGAATCAGAGAAGCAGAGGGCAATCAGAAAGAAGGTGAATGATTGGTGTAGGGAGAAACAATAATTCATCACCGGGAGTCCAGTGGGACGAATAACCTACTGTTGTCAAAAGAGCCCTTTTCTCATGAGTTTCAGACGCAAAGCTTCAGTAGTTATTATGTTTCGCTGTGTTTACGATTGTCCTCAACATCCTCAAGTTCTTTACCGATCAAATGCTGTTTAGACTTTCCCAACATCCACAGGAACAACGTCCATACCAGAGCATCGCCACCTCGGAAGATCGTGGGACACTAGGGCAAGAGGACTTGGGGGAACGCTGCACATCCCAATTTCAACTGGCGCAGAAGAAAACCTCTTGTGCTACTCTAATGACCGCTACAGGGTTGAAGATATTTTCTTGCACGAGTTTTCCCATGGAATACAGGTAGGAACTTGAGCATTTGTCAGTCAACTGAATGCGATCTTTGTGCAAGATTTTCGAAAATCATTCGCATGTAAAACTGATAGAGTTGGTGAACTGCAAGATAATATTTCACAAGAATATTTCACAAGAATATTTCAAGGCGAAGTGGTCAATAGGGGTCCATTGCAAAGTGATGTTTGGGCTATAGAACGAAACCCTCTTGGATCTGCACCCATTTCATAGGTAATGACTTGAAGATATTCTACCTCTGGGGTGAATGTTTTTAGCTTCTGTGATCGTTAGATTCGCTATACGAGGTTTCTTGGATGAAACCTTGACTACAGTTCCATTATCTTTCTAAACTAAATGCTTGTTGAAGAAAACAGCTTTCAGCATCAATGCTTCACTATGCTTCCCATTCTTTTAGCCATTTAATCATTTAATCATTATTCACCAATTTGGTTTATTCTCGACACCTTGTTAAATCAAATGCTGATATGCACTGACTGGACAACAGCTGGATTCTGGCCTCGTTTCCAAATTCAATTCCAACCAAATTACGTCATATGAAAATGATACCGAAACTGGGTTCAGTATTTAGTTTTCATGATCTGAATTAATTCTGTATTAATGCAAACGCAGAACGCAATATTAAAAGATAAACTTCAGAAAAGAGATGTTGCTGAAGCTACTTTTCACCATTGTAAAGATTTTCCATTTTTCATGAACTTTGAGTAAAATGAATTCTGTTTTTGCAGGAAATTGCAATCAAAGGAGGAGGCATTCCAGGCTATATGAGAAGACTGCAGGCTGCCTATAGCAATGCGAGACGTAGAGGCTTATGGCGGTCTACCTACGCCATGAACACCATACAGGAATATTTCGCTGAAGGCGTGCAGAGTTTCTTTGACGTTAACGCTTACTCTGCAAGGCCTAATGGCATCCACAACCACGTGAACACAAGAGCCAAGTTGCGAGGCTATGATCCCACGCTGTTTAGGCTTCTGAAAGAGGTTTTCCCTTGTATGAACATCTACCACAAGAGGTGTAACAAAGGTATCCTAATTCTACTTTTTATTTCACCCATAAATGATTAAATGGCCAACATAGTGAAGCATTGATGCTGAAAGCTGTTTTCTTCAGCAGCACTGAGTTTAGAAAGATAATGGAACTGTAGTCGAGGTACCATCCCAGAAACTACGTATATCCAGTTATTAACATTTTCTCCAAATGCTAAACAAAATAGAGAACAAAATCTACCAAAATCAGAAGATATAACAACCTTCAATAGAACCAGAGCTTCAAAATAGCAAGAAGAATTTGAAGCACTGCAGAACGTGATTTATGGTACTAAAGCTTTTGCCTTACACATATTGTGATACTTAGAGGCGAGTCAAACTCTGGATGTGAATATTGGTTATCAGGCTTCCATTTTCATTACGATTTTGACGTACTTACTTATCAGATGAGTGTCAGACGAAAATCTTCTGTTGTTTTTTGTTATCATCATTCATTATCAGCATTATTATCATATTGTTTTTTAAACAGCATGAAATTGAAAATTGTGAGTACCATGCAGGCAAAAGAATTCATATAAATATATTTGAGTGAAAGGAATTGTTTTGACAATGCTTTTATTTTGCAGGTTCGAGTCCCGGAGCATTCAGGATGAACTGTGATGGAGATGGCACCCCAGTAACCAGGCCTCGACCTAAACCTGTCACCCCAAAACCCAAGCCCAAACCCCAACCAACAGAGGAGGTAGTTTCAATTATGCCCCCAATGCCTGAACCAACAACTCCTACAGAGCCCCCAACTACCCCGAAACCACTTCGTAAGT
This sequence comes from Pelagia noctiluca, assembly GCA_963924455.1. NCBI lineage: Eukaryota > Metazoa > Cnidaria > Scyphozoa > Semaeostomeae > Pelagiidae > Pelagia > Pelagia noctiluca. The sequence continues at coordinate 12,550,889 of OZ004315.1, forward strand.
AGTTTTTGTGAATTTATTATGATGAAACTAGTGGGAAGGGGTTATAGTAAATCCCCACAAAAAGAAACTGGAGATATTAGAACAATCAGACTGATTTTGCCGGAAGTGCACCTAGACAATCAATTATATTTTTGTATTTGAGATTCAACCAGTATTTTTGCTCCCGTCATCCTTGCTGTAAGAGAGCCTGTGATTAGAGCTCACAACACTTTAGAAAAGTTATGAGCAGCCATATGTACCCTGCACTTGAGAATTTAATTAGTCTAGGCTTCAAGAAAGAAGCTTCTTATTTAGTTGTGTAATTGTGCTTGCTTTTATCTCGTCCTCTTATCATCTCTTCCGTTTTCCTCATCTTTTCATCCAAAAGGTAATCTACGTGAAAAAATGTTTACAGCATTGCTGCTGATTGCGTTTTGGTACACGCAGTACAAAGATCCCATTAAAAATCACCCATCTGTTAACACAAAGGCTCTATTCTTTGTATCTCATACCGTAGGCAAGGAAATATATACCAGACCAGCTTCACTCTTTTTGTTATAAGAATAAATTTAAAAGAACACTAGCCTCAAATTTGGCCGAAACTTAAGAACAAGCTAAGAACAAACCGAAGCTGACCTTTTTTGGCTCAATATGAAAATTTTATGAAATAACCATAAAACTGAGAAATAATTACAAAACAAGCAGATTGACAGCACACAGATAATGTCAGATGGTTAAGAGAGTCAAACTTTGCAACAATTAACACAACTGATAGCAAAAAAGGCTTCCCAACCATTGTAAAAGTAAGAACAATTTAAGAACATTTCAGGCTGATAATAGAGGAATATTTAAGAACAGCCGGCTTCAAATCAATTTTGCTGGTTCTTATAAAAAAGAGTGTATAGGAGATACCACCCTCTTACGTTTCTACCACTTTGTGTGAAAACCTTTCCCTTTCTTTTATAGAATGTATTGATACAAAGGCAACCTGCAGCGGAGCATGGAAGAGATATTGTCTGTCTTCAACATACAGAGTTTACATGAGGAAGAATTGCAGGAAAACTTGCTGTTGTGATGCAATTGATGGGAACCGCAATTGCCCGGCTTGGGCCAAGGCTGGTTACTGTTCTCAAAACAGGGGGTACATGTCAAGGTATTGCAAGAAAAGTTGCGGATGTCTTTAGGATACTAACTTCTTTCTTTCATATTAGTGCGAGTATTTTTCAGAGGGTTTCATAAGTTTTCAGAAGAAGGGTGGGAAACTTCAGGGGAGTATACACCGATTGTGGCGATTTTTTTACTACGATTTTCAAAGGACTTGTTACGATTTTTTAACCGATTTTGTTATGCTTTTCAAAGGATTTTGTTACGCTTTTGACTGAATGTATATAATCTGATATAATCTTTAATCAAAGGCCCATCTACTTTGAATATGTAGGGCAGCAAGTTAATTTTTTATGATAATCTTTTGTTTTTGTAGAATTCATACTTTGATACTTTTATCAGCAATTTTCTACATAACATAGTTATTCAGTAGTACATGTTAAAGGCCTACGAATAAGAGGCCAATCCTCTTCTATTTTTGTACGTTTTTAAGATTTAGTTGGAATTTATAACCATCATTAAGCAATAGCTAGTTTTTGTACGTTTTTAAGATTTAGTTGGAATTTATAACCATCATTAAGCAATAGCTAGTTTTTGTACGTTTTTAAGATTCAGTTGGAATTTATACCCGTCATCAAGCAATAGCTAAGATTCATCCATTGTTTAACGAGCCCTGATGCGTCTTTCTGTGTCCGAATCTTTTTGTCCACAATCTTTTCCAACCAAGCAAAGGGAACTCACAAGGTTAAAACCTGGCTCACATCAAGTTGGAAGCACATCCATTGAATCCAACAACTTTGACGCCTGTAGTTTCATTGTGTGGTGGAGGAAACAAAGATCTTGCAGTTGTTTCTCGGCCCTTTTTAGAGCCACTTAAAAATGTAGCCATGTCTTGTCTCTTTCTTGATTTGTGGCCATTATCTGCCATTCTGAAAAATGTCCGTAACTTCGAGTGTCTCAAGAAAACTCGTACTGCACAATGCTTACACTCCTCGCCAAAAGGTATGGGACATTGCTTTGGGGTATGTATGTAAGGTAGTTATGGTAGCTAAGGACTGTATGTAGGGTATTTATGTATGTAAGGTATGTATGTTTGTTTGCAATTGACTGTATGTAGGGTATGTATGGGGTAGGGTATGTAGGGTATGCATATGTACTGTGTGTCCCAAAAAATGCAAGCATTTTACAGAATCCATTTTACACACCTGATATACCCCATTTCTTTTGCGCATTTTCCCTAATCATTATAATCTTTATAATTCTACCCTTACCCGCACATCACCCCACGTCATCCAATAGGGATGACTCCCTGCTCAAAAGAAGATAGTTAGTTACTTGTTGCCATACAATATATATTTGGAGGAAAGGGGAGCTCCAACATCTTACAGTTTGATAGCTCCGTGTTTGAGATAATGTTAAAATCGCCATTGTGTCCTAAGACCTTTTGGCAAGGATTTTAGATATTTCTAAACCAGCCCATTTTCCTTTAAGAAGAGCAGCATGGGCATGCTGCCTGCAAAGGAAGCTTATGCATACATGATGTCATTTGAAAAATGAAAATCTTGAATAACTTTGATCAAGTATGTCATTGTCATTGATCTCGAATAAAGAGCCTCTTTCTGATTCAAAGTTAAAAATACCAGAAAGCAATAGCTTTGGCGCCAGTGGCATCATTCAATATAAATAAAAAGCCCAGGGTACGAAATGACCTAGGTAATGAGAAAGTTCCTAAGGAGGGTGAAATGATACGTTAATACGTTAATTATGTTGTAAAATATTCGTACAGGAGAGGGTTTGTAATCATTGGTCAACAATTAGAAATTTGCATGATGCAAAGCGCCCTAAAAAGAGTTTCGCCCCATTCTACCGTTAGTTATTCCGTCATGCCAAAAGACAAAGATAAGAAAAACTAGGCAGATCTCAGAGTTATCGCCGTGAGTGGGAAAATGAGAGTTGGGCGAAGGTTTGACTTTCCAGTTCAAAACATCATGCTGGCAAAGCATATTGCTCATTCTGTGATAAAATTCTTGTGCCTGACCTATAACCGTAATTTTGGACAGAGAAACTGATAGAATATATTTTATTTCACTAGCTTAACTAGCTTTTGTTTAATTTTGCTTTATTGTTCTTAATGGGCAGATTTTTTGCTTCATCTCTCTGGTGCGGTGGGGGAAAATGTAGGGGGCATTCGATAATCGTAGGGGAATGTAGGGGAAAACCAGCTTTTTTGGCATAGGGGAAAGTAGGGGGGTTGAGCATGTGCAGTAGGTGGAATCACTGCTATGAGAGTGGCAGCCTTGTCAGCAAGTAGCAAAAGCCAATTTTCCCCTGAGCAAGTCAAGTCTAAGATAGGTGCAATGAAACAAAAACATTGGAGTCATTAACAAGAATAATTGAAGACCAACATAGCCAAGGTTTGTGGTTCCTCCAAGCTAACAATAATATTTTAACCTGATGAAAGTAATGCATGTGTCGATTCAAATGGCGGCAAAATTTCAAAGCTGTGAGGGCTAGGCCTTGACTCCAATTCCCAAAACTAGTGTCAGACAGGGCACAACAATATAATTTTTGTGGGAAAATTCATTAAGTTGTGCTAACTCCACATTTCATAACACTAAGCAATGATAAATTGGACTGAGATATGAATTATGACTTGGGATTTGAGTGATGGTCAAAATAAATAGTCCATCGCATCAGTATGGATTTTTTTGAAAAAGGAGCTGTCATCTAAAATCAATGTACAAGTGTTTTAAAAAGACATGAATCAGGAGAGTGCTTTATTACTTTTTTACAACTGCTCTTAGGATCCCCATGTATTTTGTTTTACTTTACCCGATTAATGACTTTTGCATTGATACATGGACCTAAGAACTTATTATAATGCACGTTTTTTTATAAGAAACCTAGTACTAGAGCCCCAAAAATTTAAGAAACTTTTAGAACTACATCAACATCTTTAAGAAACAACGAAAAAAAAAGGACTTTCTGAGCCGGAAATCAATATGTTATCAATAAATTTTGGCTTGATTTAAGTTTGCTACACGTTTTTATTTAGAGGAACACAGGATGTTGAGTCTACTTGTATTAGTAGGTAAGTTTCGCTTTAAACCTAGAAATATGCGAGGGAAAGTACAAAATTTGATGTCTAGGGCTTATTTAAAAATAAGAAACTTTTAAGAAACTTTTAGTACTAGAAACTAGTGAAAAATTAAGAAAGTTTTAGTACCAGGAACCAAGCTAGGTTTCTTATAAAATAAAAAACGTGTAGGCCTAAGAACCTTCAATTCGTAAAATTTTACAGACTCTAATTTCTGGATGAACGCTATGTATGTGTCTACCACAATATTAAACAAGAAAGAGCCTACACAGCGTGGATCTCTGTATTAGTTGATCCATATCTTGAAAAAGTTTTAGCTATTGATGATAGCAGCCCTAAATAACACTTGAGGTTAAGAAAATAGCAACATTTTCCCTCAAAACATCGTTTAAATCCATCAAAAGATCGGATAAAAAGCTGATTATGAATCTGATTGAAATGCTACAGCAGTACCTTGTTTATCTACATTACATCTAAGACCATATGATTACAGACTAAATTAATTACACATCTATTATTAAATCTATTTTAGCTAACTATTATCACTTCCTTCTCTACGTGATAATGCCATGAGAGTAGCAAGAGAGCCATCTTCAAAAATTTCTTCAAAGCCTTCCCTATCTATGCCATGGCAGATTCCTAAGCAAAGCTAACCAACCTTATTTTGCCAAACCTTTAGAATTTAGTATCAAAGTACAAATTTTTAGGGAAATCAAGTAGTATGAAATGAGTGATAAGCACTTAATTTTTATGGCACATGATATGATTTTGTAGAATTATTGAATTTCTATTTCTTGAAATGTAAATTAAATTTATTAAAATTTTCCATGGGTCCTTGACTGGTTCCATGGGTCCTTGAATGGTTCCAGGCCCTCTCCAAGTCACCCCCTTCAGGAGCTTTGAGACAGGAGTGGTAGAGAGGTTAGAAGATCCAGGGTCCAGTGCCCGAGCTGGCTCTTGACGGCCCTGACCCCCCTTACCCTCTCTTGATGGCGGCCTGTCTGCAATACTGAGAGGATATAAGATGGCAGGTTCAGGGGAGCGGGGGGTTTTATTTCCCAAAAATTTTCAAAGGCAAGATTTTAGTTTGAATAGAGTTTACAAAACTTGTGCATCTGAAGGCCTTGTACAAATCAAAAGAACATGGTTGTGGTAATTTTTCAATTGGAGCCCCCTCCTGCTAATTGTAAATAATATGTTTCACAGTGGCCAGATAGCAACGCTAACCTTTCAACACCTATTGGCTATGATATGGAACGTGGCTTTACCAATATTCTAATCTATCATTAAATAATCTAAAATCATTTTAAAACATGAACAGAGAATCACGTGACGTAACACACCATTTCCATTCTACAAATACCACTTGAAGCAAAGGTTAGGGAGCCAATCACTGATCTTCATACTAAAAGTCAATTTACATCCTGCTAAAACAAAGGATTGAATACAAAGTTTTGAGCAGAATTCTTATCAAAGTTTAGTTCAACCACTCTTAAAACAGCAGAAATGCAAGCTATTCACAAATATGCCTTTATTCAAAATACTGCTCTAGAACAATGCAGTAGCAATAAATATTTTGAATGAAATTCAAAGGGGATTGCAATCCAAGAAATCCCTACTCCAGGAGGAATATTTTGTATTTTATGGTAAGTTTCTCTTGTTATTAAAGTATTATGATGACAACATTTTTACAGAGCATCCGGATGTGCAAATTTGTTTGCTTCACATTAAGGCTGTGGTGATGTAATAACCCTGCCTGTGTAGAAGATATCAGTTCTTTTACGTTTTAATTGTGAACATAAACCACTAGTGGACCCCAATAAACCCAAAATGCTTAGTCTTCTTACAATCATCAAGTGGTTAAGGCTTCGTGGATCTGGTCAGCGGTAATTCGCTGCGCGGGGCCAATAGTCCAGCATCTTCTCATAATGCGCCAAATCAAAACCGGGCAGTTGAGAAACTTCATCGGTAAGTACTCGATACTCTGCAGACTCGTTGTGCTCAAAAGTTTCAATTGATTGAAGACTTCGGCATTTCCGAGCGTTTCGAACGGAATCAGCTTGGCGAAGGTGTATATCTCCCAGAGCAGGACCCCAAACGACCACACATCCGACTGAACCGTCATCGGCACATCAGCAACCGTTTCCGGAGCCATCCAGCGAATGGGGTACAGGCAGCCCTTGTCCTTGAGGTAGTAGTAGCAATCGAAGTAGCCCGGGCAGGCTGCTGCTGTGTTGGTCAGCTTCACCACATTTCCGACACCGTATATAACATTACGAGCAGAGATATCCTGGTGCACCACCGTGATGGAGGCAAGGTACTTCAAGGCACTGGCAATCTTAACGATCACATCAGCCAATATCTCGCTCTTCTGCATGTTCGAGCTCAATTCCAGGCTGCCGAGAAAGGAGTCTAGTCGCATCCCCTCCAGGCATTCGGAGAGCAGAAGCTTGGGTTGGCTGTTGCTACAGATTGCAATCAAACGGCAAATGTTCGGGTGACGTAAGCAGGACAGTGACTGGATTTCTTCGTCCAGGTGTGCGCATGTCTCAACTGACGCACCTTTCTTCAGGACTTCGATGAACACTTTCTGACCAATCAGAGAGTGGCTTTTTAGGCTCAAGGAACCGTCTCTGGGACAGATGATTTGACCAATGAACACCTGTGGAAAGAACGAAGTACGTCATATATGCTATCACCACAGAATCGGAGACATTGCACACCATAATTAAAGACTAATATGATACTTATCATTTGCGGTATGATGCTCATTGCACAGTCAGGAAAACATTACGGTCGCATGGTCATTGACTGGAGGATGGTTCAAAGAACAGATAAATTGAGTAGGGATTCCGACATATTCAAATAGAATGGTATGAAAATGCCGCTCATCAGCGATTCTAGCTGTATTGAAGCCTTTTTGACGCATCTAGGATTATTTGGTAAAAAACAATGTTTGTCTGTCTCTGCTTACGAATTTCAAATTAACATTCCAAGTTTATAACTTAACCTAGGCGAGGAAGAACATTGGCCACTGGGAATTTTACCCGGAAAAATATTGAAGACTTTTCTGAACCCTGGCTCATTGCTTGATACTGTAGCGGCTTAGAAGCGTAAAATCGTATTAAATTTGCACCGATAATTTGTGGACTTTGCCTTACCTCCCCGAATTGTCCACCTCCAATTTTGTTCTCGAACTGAATGGCAGTTTTAGAGATCTCTTTATCCTCTGGTAAGGGGTTTACGGTGACCATTAGCGGACTAGCGTATCTCGATGTGCCACACATGCCTTGGAAGTTGATGGCTTTCAACAGAGGTTCGCTTACTCTCGTTGCATCTGAGCCGCGACACTCTGGAAGCAAAACACATCATGTCACTAAACCAAATGCAACACACTGTGAATAAGTGTTTTAATTCAAAAGGGGTCTACTACTTGAAATCGTTTTAGCTTTTATTGAAGTGATTTATTAAAAGGCTTAGCTGCCCATATCCATCACATATGAAACATGAAAATAGTTCTTGATACTTTTATTTAGTTAAGTTTCGAATTTGATCAGTTTCTTTCTACTTGTATTCAGAAGCTCAGAAGCTGGATTCATTTTTTCGAATTAAAAGAAATTGATAGAACTGCAAACGATAAAAAGAGCCTGTGCGACCAAGATCCTTTGCGCGTAATTACTTTTGTTCACATTAGGAAAAACTTAGATAACTTTTCGTTGCATTGAATGAAATAAGAATCACTCGAAGTATATTCGTACAAGCACAAGTAACAGATCTATGCAGACCCCATGTTGAGGAGACACTGTCGAAATTTCTTTGAACGAAGGGAGCATGATAACGACAAAGACTCGATGCAACCGATCTATCCTTCTTTGAGAAATATCATCGAATCAGTGCTAGTAAGAATAGACAAGCTAAAGCATCGCATCCCTGTAGAGCCCTACAATGTTGGGAAACTATGCTGAAACTTGCTTAACCGACACAACATAACTAATATTGATAAAATCTTACCGTTTTTGCGGGACACTGGCGAAGTCGGTCGATCCCTCTTTAAGAAGCAAACAAGCAGCAGAAATGAATGTTGCAACGCCGATAATGATGTAAAATGATTTGGTTCGTTTGGAGCCGCCACCGCCGTGAGATGTCGAAGATTCTAAGAAAAAACAAATTTAACAATCACATCTCTGTTGCAAGTATGCAAGCAACGCGAAGCTCTCATTCCACTTTTAGTTATCGAGCTACAATCATAGCTAACCTATTCCCACTGGAATTGACAGGTCGTCATAGCTAGTATTTCACTTAAAAGGAAGCCTGTTCTCAGTGGTGTAATGGGCAGTCGGGGTCCTTAGGAATTAAGTACGATGGGGTGGCGACCACGGAGCTATAGGTGAGTTTTAAGGGGGAAACGGGACTTGGGGTGTCAGGAAACACTATAATGAATTATATTTTTGCTTGGGGGTCTTTAGTTTTCAAACTAAGGTGCCCTATACTGCCTTACACAACTGTCTGTTTATCAGTTATATTACTATCTCTTTGTGTCGATCTTCAGAGGTTTATTGACACGAGACTCTCTACAAGCAAGTTAAGGGCCCATTTCAAAACTATGAAACGATTTCTTTGGGACCATATTTAACCGAACGTGTATTGCAGAGCTGAAAAACATTATCCTACGTTGCTTACCAAGAGACGGGTTCATAGTTATTGGTTGAGTGATTCCATATGTCTTCGACTTGAAAGTCTGAAAAACATCCTTTTTGAAATTTCGTTTTGCCTCTGTTGAGACTAATATTCCCTTCTCTGTTGTCGTTGGGTGAGTGGTGGGCTGTCGAGGCGTCTCTGGCAAAAACAAAATGCAAACTTCAGTCATCTTTAGATAGCTTTAAAAATGTGGCTTTGTGTGAATACACATGAATCGAGCAGGACTCAAACTCGCGACCTCCGACATGGTTTATACTACAAAGGGTCGTGGGTTCAAGCCCTGCTCGATTCATTTTCATTCACACAAAATAATCTCGATGAATATTTGTTAAAATTGAAAAATAAATGTCATATTCACCTTGTTTGAAAATCACTTCACTAATCAATAGGAAATTCTCCGGCTTCTGCAGGAAAACGAACTTCAACCATTTTGCTTTCTTGATTTGCATCTTCACGCTGATTTGCCTCCCGTCCGGCTCAATTCTAACTGCAGACAAATTTTTTGCAAGAACGAACGACGCTCCATCTTCACTGCTTGAAATTTCAATATTCACTGTGATTGCAGACCTTGCCAGAGTACGGGTGTATATGGTTGTGCCCGAGAATCTTCTAGGGCTTGAAAACTGGAAGCTGATTTCTACTTTTTTGATGCCAAAGCCAATCCAGCCGTGAAAGTCCTTGCTGCCAAAAAAGCCATCAACAAGTTTTCCAAGGCCTCCAGATAGGACCGCATTGTCACTATTCAGTTTTCCATCGTAGTCATAGTCGGTGAGATCGAATTTGCCCAGTTTCATGCCAATTGGAGATGAGTAGGAAAGCAGATTGACTGGAAGAAAAAGCAGAAATCAGCTGAAATCATCAAACTAATGGAAGTTTGATATTTATCATTTAACTTTATACAATCTCTATATTACTAACATTGTAGATAGGTGATCACCAGACCCAATGTGACCTTCCGTCTGACTCTTATCTCATCATCTTATACTTATATATTTATTTTGCTTGCTTTTATTCTATCATATTTTTCTCGTTATTCTTGTAACTTCTTGAGAACTGTTTGTGTATCTAGAGCCATTTTCTACCATTATATTTCCAACAATATATCCAACGATAGATTCCTTTATAGCCAGATCCAAAAAAAATGAACATCGAGAAGAACAAATTGTGCGCATGCTGATTATCACGGGCTTCGTATCGCAAAAAGGTTTTCCCGTAGTCAACCATGACATATACATCACAATTCTATGAAAATCGTATGACATCATATAAGATAGCCATGCGATTTTCCCAGAAAAAATCGGAAACATAGATTATAGCTACTTAAGCTTTTCGCCTGACACACAGAAAGAGAACAAAACAAAAACCTTCATTTTTATACCCAGATACAATTTTCGGAATCAGCTGTGATTCTAAATACTACGAAATCCCATGATCGGAGAAACGAGGAAAAAATTGCATCCGCATCATGCAAAATATCGATGCAGTTTTTGAAGTGTATATTGTGAAATTGATATTCGTACACAGTGATATGATAGCAGGGACCAGAAAAATCGTATGCAAGACGTACGAAATCGTACAGAAAACCGGATAGATTTGAGAAAAGAATTTCTAAATCAACTAACGATTTGTCGGTTGAAGATTGCAGCCAAAGAGCTCCATGCGCAGACATTGGATGCTAAAGTAATCACCAATTGGAAAGACTCTGACTCTCCTCACAACGATCGTGTGTGGAAAAGTGTTGGCGACCACCGAATCTGTGTCATTGTTTCCAGGGAACAGCTGAAAAACAAGTAGATGGGTCGATAAAATACTGTTGATGCAGAAAAGCCACCCAGACTGATGTTATATGTTTTCTATCACGTAGTGGTGTGATCAAAGTTTATGCAAGCCAGTAAATAAAGATGGTTATATAATACATACAATATATACAGAAATCTCTGAAAATATCTGCGAAACCATAGATGTGAGAAACCAAAACATATCTCAAAGTACAATAATATCTCCGTAACTTTCAAACTCTCATTATCCAACTCCCCAGCTTGCAATCCACAAACACACCCTAAACCCAAATTCCTAACTTAAAACTGTCTAGTCACATAAGAGTTCATAATTATGCTAATTCTATTACAATATTACTAAAATATCATATCTCAAATTTTTTCTCGAGAGAACATTGGATAATCTTTACCTTTTCCCTTCCAGCTTCATCTTTGATGACTCTCCATTCGACATCAAAACTGCGCTGATACCTGACTTCAAACTTGCCAACGTATTCCGCACCCTTGTAACGGCCTTGCGTTTTGATTCTACTGATTCTGAGGTTTCGCAAAAAGTCGACCTGGAGAAATTGTCCTTTTTTGGAATTTGCAGAGCACCATGATCCTCCTCCGCTACGGGTTTGCAGCCTGCCATAGTTAGGCCTGAAGTGAAAGATGCCTTTCTTCTCCGAGTACAAATATGAGGAGGAACTCAGTTGATTGTCTTTGACGATGCTGGCGTTGGAAATGCCGAGTTTGCTCATGCAGAATCTTGAAGCTGTGACGGCTGCGAAGACATACGAAAAAGTTTTATTTCAAGATGGAAACATTAAAAAATGCAGTGTGCGGCACAAATTGAAATGATTCAAGTAGGTGAAATTTTATATATAGTAAACGTTTGATGAACAAATAAACGAATGATATCAACAGTTAGTTCCAGTAATCTAAATGCTTTTCATTTTCATATGGTTTTGATATTCAACTGGGCTACTTCCGGCTACCCGATCTTGTTATTCAAAACTTTCTACTTCATCATCATCGGAAAATTGCGAATCAACATGTGATATCTTTCTCCATAGAATTTTGTTTTTGGCAGCGTTGTTCAGCGATATCAGGTTTTGTCCATTCCAATGGTTAATGTTCACTCGCCATCGTTTTGGTTGTTTTTCCTCGATAATTCGATTGCCCTCTAATACCTTCTACGCAAATTTTGCTTACGCCTTGATTACAGCGTTTCGTGTGGCTTTAAAGCTTTAAGACTTTTGATTTAATCGTGGATATCATGGGAGCGAGTTTTGTCGTCTGAAGTAGGTCTTCTATTCGTGTATGATCATACAGTCGTTTATTTGTCATGAATCCCATCATATGGTTTTGGAAGATAGCAAGTTTTTGTAGGGATTTCAGGGTCCAGTTAACACATTGTAATCGATAGAATACAACTATTATCACGTATGTGGTAAAGATTTTCAATTTTAGATGGTATGGTATCCTCTTTGATGTTAGCGCTGCTTTATTCTTGTTAAAAGCTGTCCATCCTAACCTAAATCCCTCTACGTAGTTTTATCCAATTGTTAAACACTTCCGGCTAGGGGCAATGGAGAGGAAGATGAAGAAGTATGTAATGATATTGACACATAGAAGTATCTATTTGTCAAAATTTGAACAAAATTAGCATTTATTGAACCATTTTGGTAGAAATTTTGCCTGCCTTAAGGATGCACATATCAAATATTTCCCCAGAGCCTCGATGTTTCAGCTTGCTGTTTGCTCCACTTTCCTCACAATCACAAACATGGTCAGCTGCTTCACCCTATCATCAATCTAGACACCCTGGTCCCTTTTGCACTTTTCTCAACTGTCGATTGCTCAATTAGAGAAAGGCCCCAACCAGATTAAACTCAGTTTTCATTAACGAATATACCTTAACATATTTTATTACATACAATAACATTTCAAAACTTGAATAAACCTAGAATAACAATATACGAAGTACATTATACATTTAACGAAAATAACTTATAAAACAGAGTGTAGCTATAGCTCTTATAGCCAGTTCTTGGCCTATAGCCCCAAATGATGTAAATGTGGTCTTGTTCACCAAAGTCAACTACTAAGAAAAGTCTGTAAATCCGCACAATATGGCGTAGTGATACATATGGCATGCCTACTGTTTTTGTGATATGTGCATTTTGTCCAATGCTAAGGTCCGATTCGTGACACGCAAGCTGCCTCTGTAGCTTTTGCCTGGCTTTGTCTGAATTGGCTAGTTTTTATAGCATGAACAGTGCTTAACCACTCCTTTAAATCAAGGATTTTAAGTGGACAATTGGAACAGCCCCTTCCTCGGTAGGCTTGACTGGGGGTGAACTGCGCAACCTCTAGTTATTTAGAAAGAGGTAAATGATTAGATATATAAATAATTTAAGAAAAAGCAATGACAACAACACACCTTGTGCTATTACTCCAATTATCATCCATATACGGAGATCCGCCATTGGTCCTAGAATCAGATCAGTTAGTGAAATTTTTAATCAGAAAAATTTGATATTTGTTGAAGATTTATCAATGGTAGAGATCAAAATCAAGGGCCTAAAATATTTGGCGACCTTGGTCTAAGGATATTCAAATTACAGGCATAATAACTATAAAGCTTTTTAAAGCAGAATGAACACGTTCAAGAGCAGACATGTCCTTTATCCATAGCTTTTTATTAGATCATACCAGAGCAGACTACTGCAATTGACATATGCCTCCACCGGGTCTCGAACCCGGGATTTTGCGGACACGCGAGTGCGCTATTTATTGAGTTTACGCATCTTAGTTTTAATAAATAATAAGTAGGAGAGGGAGGGAAAAGTTGTCGCAAGGGCTAGTGACTGGGTACTAGCAATGGCTATTCAGTAAGTAGGTTAAAAAGTTTGGTTGTAATAACCAAACACAATTTTCGATGGAACTGATTGCTTCCCATGAACCTATGAAATACACAGTTTTGTTTTGAATTTTATCATCAACAAATAACATCCTCATCATGTACCATACAACATATTTAAGTTATAGATTAGCTTTTCGTTAAGAAACCATCCCCAGCGCTACAATCCTCGCCATAAGGTCTTGAGACACAAGGGCAATTTTAGCATTATCTTAAACATGGAGCAATAAACCTTTAAGGTGATGTTGGAGCCCCCTTCTGGATGTCACCGGAAGATGTTGCAGGTGAATATCCACACCAAATCTGAAACAACATTATTAAGGGGGGTGGGGGTCTCTCTTCGATGATTAGTATACATCGAATCGCAATCAAGCACTGTCTCATACCTTTTAGCAAAGATTGTAGATGATGAAATATTCTAAACTTTTGATACGTTTTATGTACGTTACGTACGTTGAATTACGCATAATTGTATTCTTCATCTGAAGAATATCCCAACAGTGGCAGAAAAAATACCACTTTGTCCCCGGTGACAAGTCAAAATGGAAACCCTGTCAGTGTTTGTACATGCACAAATTAATTGTTTAACCTAGTTCATAAATTTTTAAAAAGAAAGATAACAAAAATTCGGGGTCCTCTTTTCAAGTCCTCCCCGAGGGGCAAATCACTCCCTAAAATCTCGTACACTTTTCCTGAAAATCCCATTGTTCTGATGAAAATCTTTTGGAAATCACTGGAAATCCTTTTGTTCTTGAAAAAATCTCGTACACTTTGGAAGGGAGTGAAACGCCCCTCGGTCCTCCCCACCAGGGAAAGCATCTTGAAAAATCCCCTGATGTTCCTGTACAGGAGGGTGATGTCAGTCCCAGGAGGGCATTGTATGGTATTTTATACGGGGATCCCTCACTTTCTTGGAAGGAGATCCCGTATATGATATCACCTAGTGCCCCCTGGATTATCAATGCCTCCATGGCACCTGATTAGTACCGGCTTAAAATGTGCGTTATCAAAACCAGAATCACGAAGAATCGTAGATGAGAAACGAGATAACCATTTCGTGACTGCCATGCTGCTCATCAAGAGATCAAGTCTTCGATTAAGGATGGTTTTTAGCCGTGAGCAGAGGATGTGTTTTAGATGGTTTACTTTACGACCAGGGCCTATTGTCAACCGTTCCTGCGATCTTCTCTTTTTATCCCTAGCGGGAAGAGGAGCATGGAGCCATTCAAGGGCCCATAAAAACTTTTGATTCCTCTAATAAACATTTTGGGAAGCGGAAGCGTTTACAAATGCACCTATTGACTCGCGAATAGTTTCTTGCAGAAACCCTGAAGTGCTCGCATTGGATTTCTGTGGGGATATGTTTTGACAAAGCTCACTGAAGAGAATATTGCTACTTAAAAGTTCAGACAGGAATCTAAAAACACTCCCCAAACTAAATTTGAAACACCAAAAATAGGTTACTTAAGATACCAGCACACGTGGAATTCTGAAAACAAGATTTTTGACACATGGCACACGGGTACCAAATACACTCCACCTTTATACTAGTTAGACAACCACTGATCTTAAGACAACTTTATCACTGCACATTCTGATTCCTTAAGACCAAGATTGAGAGTATTGCAGGAGTAATTGTAGATAAGGTCTTGCTTATCAACGTGTCGGAGCCACCATCTTGCTGCTTATAGCTATTCTGAGGTTTTTCATAGAAATATCATCGACTTTTCGAAATATCATTAGAATAGAATATCATTCTTATCAAAATTCATTCTCTGACAAAGGGTGTCATGCCTATACACGTTTTTTCTTTTATAAGAAACCTAGCTTGGGTCCTAGTACTAAAAGTTTCTTAATTTTTCACCATTTTCTAGTACTAAAAGTTTCTTAAAAGTTTCTTATTTTTAGATACGCATTTAACATAAAATTTTGCACTTTTATATCGGAGACCCACCTACAAATACAAGTAGACTCAAGACTCAACCACCTGTGTACCTCTAAATAAAAACGTGTAGCAAACTTAAATCAAGCAAAATGTATTGTTGACATATTACTCTCCTCTTATTTTTTTCCGGAGTTTCTTAAAGATATTGATGTAGTTCTAATAGTTTCTTAAATTTTTTGGGCTCTAGTACTAGGTTTCTTATAAACCGGTTTCTTATTTAAAAAAAAACGTGTATTTGTAAGACACCGGTTTATGAAAAGCCAAGCAATACGGAGGGTGATACAGGGGGGTCATGTTCCCCTGTTCCCTTCTAAAAATGGCAAATTTTCCCTCATTGTTCTAAGAAGGAATATTGATCTTGCTTGTTCTCTGATCCCTGCTTGCTGTCAATGCTCCCTTGTTTCCTGTTTGATTTGTCTCATGTTCCCTTGTTCCCTTTTTAATTTTGGGCATGTTCCCCTGTTCCCTAGAACCCCTACACGACCTTCAATACGACCCAACAGAATACAAGAAATACGTAGACCTATATTTAAAAGAAGAATCTTGATAAACTTTTTAAAATCAACAGCCATTATTTAGCTTAAGATTATTGCAAACATGTCTTAAATCATCGGTTCTTGTTAAGTTTGTTTATATTTTATGAATATTCTATTTAGCGTGCATATATCTGGCAACGTTTTAGTAATTGAAATAAGAAATTTGAAAGAAACTTGAGCAGCTACTGAAAACTGGTCAAAAATTATGGGAATTTCAGAACTAGGAGAGGTATTGGGTCTCTTATGAAGAAAAACGTGAAAACCACGTGGGGAAAATGTTCGCTATTAGCTATACTGTACTGCCAGAAAAAATTAGCCCAGGGATGAATGAGGCAAAGGGATGAAAAGCTGGTGATATTTCGAGATGATGAATTCAAGTTTCAAGGCCCTCCAGGTACGAGATGCAGCCTAGATCATTGGCTCTAAAGCTTCAACTAATAGCCTATTTAAGCACAATAATAACA
Organism: Pelagia noctiluca; assembly: GCA_963924455.1. Taxonomy (NCBI): domain Eukaryota; kingdom Metazoa; phylum Cnidaria; class Scyphozoa; order Semaeostomeae; family Pelagiidae; genus Pelagia; species Pelagia noctiluca. The sequence goes on from OZ004315.1 coordinate 12,567,398, forward strand.
AAGAAAATACCTGATGTATGAAGCACAGATCTCCGTTGCTTTATTTCGCGAGTCCAACTTGTTATCTGGCTGGAAAAGAGGAACACGGCTTAAAGATCTTCAGCAGCTTGCGAGACAATTTTCAACATCAAAGAAACAAATCACGTATTAAATTCGACATCTGCAAATAATCAAACGAACGCGAGAGGCTAATGCGATCGGCACAGGTTGATCGTAACAAAGTAGAGTTGCGCACCCCGCTGTTGCCGGTCTGACGTTCGTTCTAACACGATTACTGCAGATTTGCTATTAGCCTGTTAGCTGATGGGGAGAGAATTCAAAGTTGAACTGGTAACACGTTTTTTTATCAGTACAAATACAGCCTTTACGTAGACGTCAAGTATATTTAATTTATAAAAATCAACAACAGGCATGTGATTGTGATCTGACATACACGCATTTTTATCAGGAATCTTAGCTAAGGCTCGATGCACTCTTTTTTATTTGTCAAGAAGCATTTTGGAAAATCAATGGAGATTCGTACGATTTTTTATGTATATCATGTATGAAACATGTATGAGAAGGCTACCAAATTTATACAGGCGTGCAACCAGGCAGTTTTTAGAAGCAAGGGTCTAAATTGCAAGAAGGGCACCAGCAAGCAAGCATTAGTAAGCATTAATACACAATACTTGGGGACCAGTCAGTAATAGTAATAACATTGTCGTTATAACATTATTTTTCATAACATCATAACATTATAACATTAACATTATAACATTACTCTGCAGTATGTAGTTAAATTCATGTTATCCTTGAACTTGCTCATCTTAGTATAGATAAGTGTATACTCACTATTGTCAGTACTAAGATATAAGATAGATGATACAATACAGTACAATAACAGTACAATAACAATTACCATATAACAGATTTTGAATTGGCAAGTATTCAAAGTCAATGCTTGTACTGACTTAACTAAACAGTGAAATTGCATTTTTCCATATTTCAAATTGCTGTACATCAGTCCTTAATTAAGTGCTAAAGTTGCTTGATTTTTTTTCTAGCCGATTATTCCTTTGTGCAGTGCTGGCACCAGAAAAGGGGTAGGGGGTTGCCCCTGTGAAAAGACAAAATGGGAATGTTTGAATTTCTGTGGACAAATAGCCCCTTAGTTAGAAAGTTTCTTTCCTGTAAAGAGGTTGCTCATAAAAAAACGTGCTGATGATTTAATCAAACTAATCAAATTTGACGGGAAATGGATTCTTGATTGAACGCTTATGCTGAATTGAAAAACACTTAAATAGCTAATGCAGGTGCAACAACGAATGTTGCGCATGACCTCGACGAACGAACAAACATACTCCACTCTCGTCTCATACGCTCTTTTTTATAAGAACCAGTAAAATTGGGTCGAAGTTTGCTGTTCTTCAATATTCCTCTATTTTTAGCCTGAAATGTTCTTCAATTGTTCTTACTTTCATAATGCTTTGAAAGCCTGCTTTTGCTATCAATTATTAGTGGGGTGTTGCAGTGATTTGGAGGGATATCTTGCAGCAGTTTAGAGGGTTATCATCAGTAACCTCGTGGGGTATCTTGCAGTCATTTAGCGGGAACATCTTGCAGTGATGTGGAGGGGTATTTTGCCGTGATGTAGAGAATGTCCAGTAACGTGAAGGGATATCTTGCAGTGATCTGAAGAGTATTCAGTATTGTAGAGTGATATCATCAGTAACGTGGAGGAATAACTTGAAATACTGTAGAGGGACCTTTGTAGTAATGTAGAGTACGTTCGGTATTGTAGAGGGATATCATCAGTAACGTGAAGGAATATCTTGCACTAATGTAGAGGGACCTTTGTAGTAATGTAGAGTACGTTCGGTATCTTGCCCTAATGTTGAGGGACTTGAGCATTAATGTGAGTGAATGGTGTTCAGTATAAAGTAGAGGAATGTTTTACTCTTGAGTAACGTGGATGGATATCTTGCAGTAATGTGGATGGACTTTTGAAGTATCTTCGAGGACATTCAGTAATGCTGAGATGTAGGATCGAGTCATGAAATATATCCATGTAGCGTAAGAACTGAAATTACGGTGAATAACAACGCCTTTAGATGCTCCCTATAAAAAATGCGTAAACATAGCCTATTATAGGCTGGATTATATCTGATATATTAGGGAGTTTCAAGAAAATAGCGGGTGGGTAGAAACCCCGTAAACTTCACGTCAAAAAGGATATATATTTTGCAAAACGGCTACGAGTATAAGCTTTGGTTTCAGCTCAGTTTTAACAAAGGCCGCCTTTCCCTGCTTCTGCTGATCGAAGGATGAACACATTTATTTTTAGTTGCATAAGATTAGACAAAAGGCATTGGTGGACATCATCTTTCACTTTGGATGGTTTACATCATCATTCATTTAACTTTCAGTAGCTTGTGAAGTCGATTGATACACTGTCAAAGTATCCCCTTCAAATGAATTGATATCTCTGTTAGGGTTCTGTTCTTGGGATTTTCATCAATTTCAAGCTTACTTTATCTCTAATTCAGCCTGCAAGACCCCTCCAAAGTTTAAAAAAAAATTAGGGAATTTTCCAGGGCTTGGTGTTCCAAAGAGAGGGCTTAGTCAGAAAACATCCCCATACCAAAAAAACCTCCCAAAACCGAATTCAAAATTTTCTAGTGCTATTCTAGGTGTATTCAAAATTATTTTTATATTAGTAATTCATAATGAAATGCTTTTGAATAATGATGGATATTTTTATTTCTTCGAAAACAGGAACAGTTGTTGGAAGTATTTCAACAAGTTTAGATTAGACAAAAATTAGTTTTTTCATCAACTACTTCCAGCTCAGTATTGCTTCGTAATTTCAAAAGTTTTCTGGTTCTAGAAGATTCAGTAATTTTGGTGTTCTTATAAAAAACGGGTAGATGTGCTGTGAAAAATGAGTGTTGGCCTAATCCTGACACACGACGCAGCCGCATTGATGTATAACAAAAGCGAGGGACGCAAAGAGATGCAACAAAGACAGCCTCGAAATCGCCCCTTTCAGTGAAGAATTGTTTGGATGAAATGAATTCTATTTCAAAGTACTTTCTTTGTGCTGAGTTGTGATGAGATTCAAGCAGATCACCAATAATCCAATCAAACGGAATTTAATGAAGGAATGAACTGTTGCAGCAGCCCGAAAGTACAGTTAAGACACAATGGGGTGATTAGGCGTACTTGAGATCGGAGCGATCGAAAACAGTTAGACACACTTTTTATAAGGAAACTAACCCTCTCTCTTTACTTCTTGTAGTTTGCTAGTGTGGTTTTTATAAGGAAACTTGTGCTCTTTACTATACTATATACTTAAAGTTCACCAGTGTTCCTTTTTCGAATTACCATCAAGTGCCCTGGAACGATTAGTATGGCATCTGATTTAAGAACCAAGAACTTTTACATTGGGTATACAGCAGCAAGACCACAACATATAAACTAAGACCCCGTTTATACTGAACCGGTACGCTTTGAATCCATACTGAAAGCGTTACGGATTGGCCTCCCGTTCACACAAGTACTTTGGATCTGCAACACTTTTGATCCTAGCAACCGTTACTCTTTTGATCCTGCTAGGAAAGCGAACTAGTTTTGATCCCTTATAGGTCCAAGGTGTACCGGTACAGTGTAAACACCTGACCTGTAACCATAACGGGATTGTAACGGATTCACAACGAAGGCGTTTTTATTCGCATACGAGACACCTTTTGGTTTTTGGTGCCATTTTATTTACTCCTGTCTTACATTTGTTCAACTCCAGTTTTTAATGATTACTCGCTTCCTCTTGTTGAATTTCCTGAAGTTTCCTCAACTGAATACAAGAGTCGTAGAATATTGCCACGACATTTTTCGACGACAAGTTTGCTTTGAGATTGAGAAGTAGTTTTGGCGCGCTTCTTAATTTCGCTACCCTGCATGCATTACGCCTGAAGTCGTGGCGCGCATGCTCACTTAAAAAAAGGCAAACCGGTACAGTGTAATTGGGACTGGTAAAAGGAACGATCTTGATCCGTTCTAGTGTAAACGCACGTTGATAACAAATGGGTGGCAGTTCGAAATTTTACCGGTACAGTGTAAACGGGGTTGCATCTAATGACGGCAGACTCGAGATTTTCGTCGAAGGCCACTGAAATCGATCAAATCCTGCCCATTCCATCGAGCTTGCCGGGTATTTCATTCATCCTGAAAAAACCTGCAAGGTCGAAATCCCTCTGACCCTGCTTAGTTGTGAACTCAAGGAAAACCTTCAAAAGAGAGCGTCCCAATAGACATATCTAGAAACGTGGTGCGCACTTTTCTCTATCCTGCCGCAAGTATATTTGCTTTTAAACTGGGTCAAATTTGAGAAGAAGCGCGGCGGTTTTTAAATGAAACAAGATCAGTGAATCTTTAAGTGATCCCGTCCTCAGCCTTAGCATATCATTGACTAGTAGTATTTGCCAGGGAATTTTTCAAGGTTGTTTGACTGGTGGGAAACATGGAAAGGGCCCCCTAAATTTCTATTGTTTTCTTTTCAAAATTTATGAACTGGTGGGTAAAACGATAAACTTTTACATGTAGAAATACTAAAAGGGCCTATTTTGACACACTTAGGCAAAAGTGGCATTTTTCCTTTCAGTACTGGGTAAGTTGGCCGATCAGTCAGTAAATTCCCTTGCAGTTGCTGATTAGCAATATCAATATGAAAAATATAAAGAATGATATACTTTGTTCTTAGAATCCAATGCAAGAAAAATTATATTCGTAAAATTTAGATTTATTACTCGAATATTTCTAAGGACTGCGGAGGAATGAAATTGAGGTAAGAGGAGTCGTTGCATAAAAAGGGCACTCAATGGCACTCTATGTGTAACCATGTTTGAAGCAAACACATCTGATTGCTGATGGAGGGAACTCTTCCAGACCTAGTTTCTTTCATTACTGAAAAACACGTTTCCTAAGAAATCTTTATGAGTCCACCATAGATATTTCATTTTAACAATTCTCCTTTCCCGGGAGAATCCCCCCCTGTCCAATAAATGAACATTTCGGCTGCTTTTACACCAGCTTTTGAGTGCCTACAAGGCTTGAGACACCACATTGGTTAGTCCAAATTATGCTCGTCCATTACTCGAGACGTTTTATCTTGGCAAACGAGCCAAGCAGTTCTCTGGTTTTTGCAATTATGATATTCATTTTAACAAAGCCAGGACTTTCATACCAGGCGGGGGCGGATCTAGGGAGGTGCTAAAGGTGCTCGAGCACCCCTCAACTTCCATTAAATAACCTATCCATGATTACCTTTGATAGTTCTGTATTATTGTTTTAAATCATCTAAACCAGGCCCATGATTATGATCTAAATCTAAAATTCCTATTTTCCTCGCAATCTATAAGATTCTCGCATAATAAATACAACGTCCGTTGTTGGCGTTGTTTTCGAGTCCTACTATCTTGTGATCCAAAGATCCAAGTTTTTGGTCCGTGTTTTAATCTTCTATCTTACTGAAATGTAAGAATTGAGCGGGAGCGGTAGCCAATTAAGGTGAATCTCCACTAGGTGAGAAAAGTCGTGCGATTCGATATTTTCCGCTGCGACTTTTTTAAACAAGAAATAAACTGCGCATGTGTGAATGCGCTAAAAGTAGAATCGCTCGGCTTTCTCCGTCCGGCGAGTGGAGATTCACCTTTAGAATCGCCCATTAGGGCTCTGAAGAGTTGCTCAAAAAGCGCGGGAGCAAATCTTTAGTTTGAAAATAAAGTTTTAACCAATCAAATCGCTCAAATTGCTCAAATTCCTTCCGAGCAACTCGAAGATCGAGGGAAAGTTGCTCGAGCAACCTATTGACCAGCCTCTGTTCGCCTTCTCGTGTGTTTTTCGATCATGGCTGCCGTTCTCCAGGCAAAAAACTAATCGCGCCCTCGTCGAAGATGGCAAAACAAGCCATGAATTGAAATAATCTGCAGCTTGAGAGGGACTTTTTAAATGAAGTAAACTAAATCTTTATTGAAGATAAAGGGCCAAAATTGATAAGAAGAGAGAAAGATACCACTGTGTACCGGATAGCGTTCAAGGGCCGTAGGCCTATCTAGGCCTAGGCCTAGACTAAAAGTAGTCGACGCCTCCTTGAGTTTGCGATGCTTCGAATTGAAAGCCTCTTTGAAGGGGAAAGAGCAATAATACTTCTAGGCCTACTCGTCCTCTTGAAAATACATTGCTTCTTATTGAGATTTTTCACAGCCTTCGCATCCCCAGCAACTTGCAGGCAATTTTTAGTCTACAGAGCCTTCTTAGGCCTGTGTATATTTTACTGAAAACATCATATGTCGGATCCAGTCCTTGTCAGTTGATTTTCACCTCCTCCAAAAGTCTTTCAGTTTTCGTGAATTGGTATATTTATTTTTATTTGAATTTCTATTAAGGTGTAAGGATAACCCTCTGAGTCTGGTCAAGTGTGAAATGTCACTTCATTATGATGGGTGGGATATTTATGGGGAACCTCAACTGGTTAGGATGGGGTAGAAGTTTCTTGGATTATATATTACTCATTTTTAAGCTAGTGAAATATATTCTGTAATCAAGGATAAAGTTTAGAAAATATCTATGTAGACATTATAACACCTAAGGTGGAAGGCAGGATGGAAATTGGGCAGTTGGGTGAAAATGACCCGATTGGCATTTTAGACAAAAGCATCTCCACCAACAAAGAATGATTTTTACAGAGTCCATTAGGGTTTTTCTCAGCCAGAAGTGATAGGAGTTATTGATAACGTGTGTAGAACAGTCGATCCCAGCATTTTATACAGTGCTACCGTAAAATATTTTCCTGCAGGGGCGGATCCAGAAGGTAGTAATGGTGCAGCTGCAACTTTCAGATTTTTATAACATACGGTATTATACATAACTAGAAAAATTAAGAAAATAAATCTTTCTTGTAGAATGTAAAAGGTATAAAGCTCAAAGCCCCATAATTATTTTCATGCTGCAACAGTCACTAAAAAGCTGGATTCGCCCCTGCATACAGTCCACCTGCCAATTCAAAGTTTATCACACATATACTTGAGTCCAAGCAGATTTCCTGGGTCAACGTTTTTCACTGCGTAAATTCATTCACCAAATTCACCCACGTGATTTTACCCATGCGCAAAAGCAGGTGCAAAATGGACCAACAAACTTCACCAATTTGCACATGCCCCACTACTGACGATCTACTCCAGTTTTTAGACCTATCTTTACCAGGTAACCCACCCAATATACCACCTTCATTTTTGCCTCCTTCCATCATCTTAAAAGAACTCCTTCGGTACTAACCATTGAAAATCGCGAAATCTGTTTTTGGAATGAAGCAATAAGAGATTTCAGCGAAAGCAGAAATAAGTATTTAGTTTGCTCGATAAATTTTTAGTTTTTCCTCATCGAAATCAGTCTGAATACAGAACTAGCAATAAAAGAATGCGACGGGGTTCTCTATCATTCCCTGTTCGATTGCGAGATTCTTTTATCTTTTACTTTGTGCAACTTTTGCGAGCCGCCCAAGGGATCTTGGGTTACGTTTTGAGAAATCAGAGCACACTAGACTCGAAATCTCCCTATTGTTATTTTGAATCCCTTGAAATTCTTGATTATCTCGTAGAATCCTCGAAAACTACCAATGCACCCGTCTCTCCAACATAAATCGAAACGAACTTGACTGGTTCAGAAACGTACAGTAAAAGATCCTTGAAAAATCGAAAGCAACGCTTGCGAAAATGCATAAACAATAATTATTCATTATTTACACACGAAAAGGCTGATGGCATGATGGAACGGGTTCTAAACCATTAGATTAGAAGAAGACAAGACAATGAATTGAGAAAACTCACCAATTCTAAACGCAAGATCTTCCCGGCTGTAGGCAAACGCTTCGCTGGGTGAAGTGACCAATTCAAAGCGCAACTTGTTTACTGTTGTTCACTAAAAAGTGATTAAATCAAAATAATCAGCAATTGAATACAAAACAAAGGCCATTTTGTTTACGGAAATACCTGTCAGGATGTTTACTGTAACAAGAAACCTACCAGGCGTCACTTGTAACTTACCATGAAGTGGCGAAATCACTGGAATTGGTCTGTTGGGTCGTTGATCGCGTCCTCCTCTCAGAGTCTCGAATTGGGATTGATTCACTTGCTAGTCCTGTCTGAAAGATTTGATTTCTCACGGCCATCTGCGTATTTGTGAGTCTGAATACGCTTACAAGCATGTGTCCGCCGCTTGCTGTGTCGTAGCAACCTGCAGGCCGAAGCTATGGGCACGCAAATAGAGTGCTTGACATCAAATGATTAAGAGCAGCCAATAGTAATCACCAAGCTCTGATCCTTCACCGGGGGAGGGGAGCAATATTACCCCGCTTCTGTCAACGATAATTTCAAGGGTTTATTTGCGGACTCTTGAGGATGATAGATGATCAGAAAAAGGCCTACGCGTGGTTAATTAATGCATGAAACTTTCGGGCTGTCAAAAGCTCGGAAACTTTTGTCGGTTCTTAGACTCCTTTCTATTTTACCGACCTTGCTGCTCGCTCTCCCATTCGATGTAGCCCTTTTTATCAGGTCAACAAATAGTCTGAGTATTTCGATGGGAGGGTGGGGTACCATAACAATGGAACGTGGGGTTCGTGTTTCGTGTTCTACAGAACACTACACGTATTTGTTTTGTGAAGAAGCAGGATTTGAGAATCAAGTGCTTCGATTCGTTGGTGGCTAGATCGCTGGCATTCTTAAGCCAGAGGTCGTGGGTTCGAGCATAGTTTGTAGAAAGAGATTGTAGAAAGAGACCTATTTTTCTTTATCTTTTTGTGCATGTTTTATAAGATAATTCAGTGTATTGTTCTCTTTCTGTTTTAGCCAACAAGGTCATGGTTGAACAAATATACCAAAAACCTCTTTTGGTTCCTTATTCAAAATTGTTCGTTATCTATGGAATATTGTAATGTATTCACCAGCGCATTTATGAAAGCAATGTATACATGTTAACATGTAGAACAGTTAAGGGAGATGGACGAGGGGTATATCACTCACGAAAAAGTGTACAAGATTTTTGTGATTTTAAAAATCTCAGTGATTTTGGTGATTTTTTTCTTTGATTTTTGTGATTTTTTCAAAAAGTGTACGAGCTTTTTCGAATGATATGCCCCTCGGAGATGGATAGGGCATAAGTTGTGTACTCTCATGTACTGTTCAACATCAAATGTGAAACAAAGATGTTCAGGATTAGGTTTCCTAACCATCTACTTCTGTAAACTATGGGCATACCTTGTGCACTCTCATGCATCAAATGTGAAACCAAGAACAAAGACACTACAATAGGTTTCCACAATAGGTACAACAATAGGTTTCCTACTCATCTACTTCTAAAAGCTGTGGGCATACGTTGTGCATTCTAATGTACTGTCCAGCATCAAACGTTAAACAAAGACACTACAATAGGTTTCCACAATAGGTACAACAATAGGTTTCCTACTCATCTACTTCTATAAACTGTGGTTCGCGTCCCGCTCGGATCATGTATTTGACAAAGATCAGCTCGATTGTAATCAGAAAATTGTTTTTAAGAACTTGAATAGGAAAGAGAATAGGTGGGAGAGGTATTTTAACAAAGAGAGACAACGGGACCGTCTCACATTTTTCTGCAAGAGTTTTGCTTGCATGATCGTTAATACCATTTTAAGTGCGTACCAAAAATTTCATTCGGTAGCGTATTAATTTATTCATTGCAGGCTTGAAATATGATTCTTAATTGAAGAATTTACAATAATGTAAATTACGAGAAAGGTTCTCGTTACCGAATTTTTTGTAAGAAGCAAGGCTATGACTGCACGACTTTTCTGGACTCTGGTAAAGGGCACTTGCCACGATGATAGCCCTGAGTTAAGCGTCATAAACGTACCTATTTTTGATCTTATATCACTTCTCTGTAATTAAGAGTTTGAATTCATTTACATGGAGATTGAAAAGGGATGAGAAAATGAGCAGAAATTTCATACCAATTTCAAATTTGGCCTTGCAAAATCCCTCTTCACAGCAGCTTTACAGCGACTCGAAAGAATAGGTAGAAAACATGTTCAAACCACAATAAGAGAATTAGCACACCTTTTAAAAACATCCTTCGCATATCTCTTCAAGATTACATTCTTAACTATCTGTGCTCATCAAGTGATGATAAAGACTAAACAACAACAGCTCCACAGCTGTTCCGAATAAAGCGAACAAAGATTCAGTCAGAGATGAGAAATACGTTATTTAAGCTGGACTCGAACTTTAACCCTTGACTTCCCGAATTACATCAACACGCAAGGCGCTGGAAATTAAATGGTGGCCTGCATAATTCCTTTACAGGAGGAAGAAAATGAGTTAAAGCTACCAAGAATTTCACAGAAAAGGCTCCATATCCCTGAAGAAAACTCCCGACTCAAGAAAAACCCCTCTACTTTTTAATTCATTCGTAAAAGGATTGCTACATAAAGCTGAGAGCTGAGCGTCATCCACTACAACACTAGATTAACTACACTCATTTTTCTTACAAGAAACCGTTTATAAGAAAGCGTAGGGCCAGTTTTTGAAAACTGAAGAAACTCTGGTACGAAGATTTAGCATAGTTTCTTACAAAAAAATGAGTGTACCACTAAATGCTGATGAGAACAAACAGCTACAAATACCTGATAACAAACCAAGATCCTCAGCAGACAATATAGAGATAAATCTCTCATAGATATTCAGTTTCAAGAAATTTAGAGAGTTTATGCTAAAAGATTGCAGGGGCTTATCTACCAAGGTGAAGTGATGTCAAGTCATGTCATCTTCGTCTTGGAAAAAGAACTATTTTCTTTTCTTATATATTTTCTGTTTTGTTAATTTTCCCTGAGTGCAAAAAGTGTTTATCAAATTCTCAGGAAAAATATTTTTATATGATTTTCGAAGGGGGAAAAAACCCAAGAGCGAGGAGGCCCAGTACGCCATCTTGACTCGAATGATGAAATGGTTGTAGATTTTATTTTATGTTGTTGTTGTTTGTTTACGCAGGGGCGCATCTAAGGGGGGGGGTTATGGGGGTTGTAACCCCTGCCCTTTTTATTAAGGAAGCTAATTTGCCCTATTCTCGTCAGGCTAATCATTCTGAATTCCCCATTTCAAAGAGAAATTGAAGGATTCAAAGCCATTTTAAAGCCTCAGAAATGTCAAAATCTCAGGACTTTCCGGGGGCTCTGCCCCTTTGACCCCTACTAGAATCTTTCCCTGCCTTTTTTGCGGCTAAAACCCCTGCCCTCCAAAATTCCTAATTGCGCCCCTGTTACGTCACATACCCATTAACTAGAATTTTAATTGATGATGATGAGTGGAAGAAATTTAATGTCAAACGCAAGAAGCATTGCTCTATTGCTAGCTCACAGTCCAGGACAATGCTTCGAGGTTTATAAAAGTTCCCATCTACGCTTTGCACAACAAATCAGCTGAACATCCATTATACAATCTTTGTATGCATTGCGCGTATTGCAGGTCACACACCACATGGTCCGAAAAGACCCTGTATGTATATATGCCGTAGACCTAATTTCTAGAAAGAAAACGTCGATAAAACATAGATCCCAACAATCCATATCAATACAAGAGAGGTTTCCTAATGTAAGAAAATTAATTTATTTTGCGATGCTTGTGTTGTGTGAGGGTGCTGCATGGTGGGAGTTACATGGGGGAATGACGAACGTAGGCCTATCCTTACGGTCTGTTGGCAGCAGCGCCGTAGCTTGGGAAAACTAATTGGGGGGGGGGGGGCAACCATTGTTCGAGAACAAAAGGAAGACTAGGGACAATGCTATGAACAATTAAATTTTAGGATTATTGGCAGTTCATTTTATTGGCAAAGCCCCCCCTACCCCCTGCTTCCAACGAGCCTGGTTGGCAGTTCAAAAAAAACAGACACATGTAAAACTCAAAGATAAGATGCTCGCTTACTATAAGTGAATATTGATATTCATATCTTCAATTTGAATTTAATCATAATTCGAGTGTTGATACTAATAAAAAGAATTTCAATTTTTCCTCACTAAATAGTGATACTGACGCTCATTGATGTGATAGACGTTTCCACCATAGATAGCAGGTATACTTTCCCCCAAATAGCTACCAAGATTTCAACGGCCTTAATCTTTTGTAGCCGGAGTTTAGATGTAGTCGTTCAATTTGGTAACTAAAGGTAGTCGAGGGAAAAATTCCTAATAATACATCATACATCTTTCGCAGAATTGTCTATTTATTTTTGAAGATTTCAATCTCTTTTAAGACTCAGATTCCTAAAAGATGGTTTAAAGTATGTTTTTTCCTGATTTTCACAAACTGCAAAAGCGGATAGGATATGATCTGTGAAATACACAGACACTTAGAGGAAAGTTTGCAACTCTAATCGCAATTTGTCTTAGGAAATCCAAGAAAAGTTCAGTTCTAGAGAAGATAATTCAATCTTAAGCTGTGAAAGCACTGGTAAGGAGAGGATAAAAACTTTATGTTGGATCAAGGAAGGTATCCTTAACGACATACCCTTCACTACTTGACAAAATACAATTGAGAGCCAGAGTAATTCAAAATCGAACTTGCGCTCTGAAATGAGGCTGGAATTTATTAGCTTTCATGCCAAGTTTAAGCCTTCCATCTTGTCCCTGTTGCTTCTTGATTCGGACAGCAGACATGTTATCCCTCATGGACTGCGAGACAGACCCATGCCAGCCAAGCGACTTGTATGCAGCGTTTAGGCCTGTTATCATGGCTCGCTCTTTCTTGTGCTGCAAATTGGCTGGTGGAAGACTCTGTTTGTAGAAATGCTTCAACGCTCTATGTCCGACTCTACCACCTGATGGAAGAATGAGCTCCATCGTATCCGAATCTACCTCCAGAGAACCTAAACAAAATAGAATTTCAATTTCTATGAAGTGAAATAGGGGGACAAGGAGCTAATTCAAACTGAGCCTTAAAAAGGGATTGTTTAAACGATAGTACAAGGGAAGGCCCCAAAATCATTCATTAAGAGTGCTCATTCATGAGAGTAATGAAAGAACCTTGCTGGTGACTTGCAGCAGTGTTTAAGAGTCTGCACTCCGCTTCTCAGAATCAATGATATGATTTTAATGGTTATCTTTTCGACTACGATACCATAATTCTCCTACAAGTGGCCGATTTGACTTATCCTCTACACCACAGCATAATTCTCCTACGAGTGGCAGGCATCAGCATAATTTGAAGCAGCTTTGAAATTGCGCAGTATTCAGCAAAGGGTTAACCAACGTTATTTGAATTGGTGGGACAGCACATAAGGATACTGGAAGGAATTTCCTCACACTACAGCATAAAGTTGCTTGCATGGGTCGCGAGTCAAAAAGAAATAATGAGAATGGTAACAAAAAATGCACCTGCTTCCACTTCTGACTCATCATCGTCATCTCCAGCGTCATAATCTAAATAACTGGAACTGAAGTCATAAAAATCAGAATACTCCAATGCACTTTCCCCTTCATAATCAACCATACAATGCCCTTTATCCCTCATATGTTTCTGCACAGCATCAATTGTCTGAAACACGTGACTCTTTTTATTGCAGTACAGACATATCTTCCCATCTCCTATTTTAGCACCAAGGTAAATTATGAACTCTTCTAGCTCTGTGATGTAATCAACATCTGGGATAAAGAAGCTGTGGGACTTGGTCATGTGGTGAAGACTGACTTCAATAGACACGCTTTCATGTGGGCAAAATAAGCAGGTGGAGGGAGGAATGGCTTCTGAATTTTCCTCTTCTTCACTGATTTCCTCATCATCATCCATATCTTCCCACTGGTCATCGTCATCGTCATCATCTTCACCCGAGGACTTATCATCAATTTTGATATCTTCTTCAACCATTTTGGGGAATGCTTTCTTTTTGGAACCATTTACCTGAGAAATGAAATACAGAGTGTTCATAAGATGTTGAGTTCTTGTAAAACTGTAAAGATTGCATTGATCATCTTAGCCATAGGAAGAAGCATAGGGTATAAGCAGAGCTGTCACTCCATGCTGAATATTGTGGGGAGGTTAACTGCATATTTGCAAAAAAAACTTCTTCATTATTCAAATGGATAATACCTTTTTCATTCTAATCTAGCCATTGCAATTTTGAATTTCTTAAGAGATGAATCGCTTGAGGAAAGTAATCAGAATTCATTAGTGGAAATCACCCCACCAGAATCACCAGTAACACGTTTTTATATGTAGACATCAGTTACGACAAAATAGTAGGGTTTTATTTTCATTAACACAAGCAAGCCACCTCCAAGCTTAGCTCATGCTCAAAATAAACAATTATCAATCCTAGCTAACTTTGCATGCGCATACTAGGGGCTAACAGGGGCTTCTCAGATCTGAGGACTTAGTGCCCTACTTTGCAGCAGTCTGGTGGGAAGGGGGAAGCTGCTCAAATCAATCTACTGCAAAGTGGATTGAGTTGATTGAAGTAAAATACGAGATTTTTGCAATAGAAATATACCATTGCATCGGCAGAATTACTTACAAGTGCCTTTCCGGGTGAATTTTTAGAGTCTTCTTCATTATCATCTGTTGCATTTTGGGTAACTGAGGCTTTAGCACCATTTTTACTATTGATAATTTTATGTTTTTTAGAGTTCATGTGATTCGTATATGCGTTCATATTAGAAAATGATTTGCTGCAGACATTACAGAACTTGCTGGTTTCTTTCTTTTCGTCCTCTGCTTGAATCTTTTGCTGTGCTAGTTTCTCTGTGAAGAGTTCTCGAGTGATAGGGGGCAATTCTGCTACTTTTCTCTTCAAGTTGTACCGATGCCAATCGCTCTTGTAGTGATTTCTCTGTAGTTCATTGTCGATGAAAGACACTCTACATGAGAGACAGCTGTATGAAGACATTATGGTGACTTTCCAATCTCTCAGCTGTAGAGAAAAGTTCCACTGAGAAGTACAACGGCCACTACCACAGACTACTTACAAGCCACAAGCCACGTTCGCTCGTATTAGTTATTGCATCACATGTCAGCATTTTAGAACAGCCTCACTCTCATTTCCATAGCCTCTTTCAAATACCTGAATAATTTTGCGCGCTGAATTTGTTTGATGGAGGAGAAAATCTTGCCAAGCTGTGGTAAAAGAAACATCCCTGAAATTATCATCTATACTCCTTATCTGATGAAAACTAAACATGATTCCGATTTCATCTCAAAGTAAGGGGCTCACTCCAGAGCAGCTACAAAGAATGGAGGAGAATAAGCAAAGAGCACTGCAGAAAAGACGCATGGAAGAAAACAGAAGACAGGCATTGGAACGGTTGCAACATTCAAAATTACAAAAATCTCCTAATCCTGGCTTTAATGTGTCAAAGCAAAAAGCAAACACTGAAATTGTTAAGAAGAAAGCTGCCCTTCAACCAGTAACAGACATAAGGCACTTGTCCATGGCCGCAAAGACAACAAATCCATCTTCTGAGTGGAAAGATAAATTTCAATATTCAAGGACATCATGCTCAAGCAACGATAACAACCCAGGCAGACATGAATATAGTTATAAAACTGCTGGTCATAAAATTTCCCTGCCCTTTCCAACTTCTCATAACAACAGAGTACAAAATGGTAGATTGGGTGCGGAAGGTTATCAAAAGATTACACCAAATGAAAAAGCTAATTGTACGGGGTGTAAAATCAACATTTTTTGAATAATCAATTCTATCAAGAAGTATTCGTTGGTAGAAAGAAATAAACCACTAACAAATACTCTTTGGAAATTGTCGATATTGGTCAACTTTGAAAAACATGTGATTAGCATAACCATTTGACACGTAGTTCCGTTGAAAGTTTTGTGCGTAAGAGAGGGGCTGAATAATGATCCTCCCCAGTCTGGATAGAGTCACAGGAGGAAAACTGACATTCTTACATTCTTTATTGATCTAAAATCTAATATTCATACTTACCTTCTTACATTGGGTAAAAAGACTGCTTGTCGAATAACTCTGAAATGTTTACGTAAACTTGACTTGTATGGTTGGTTTGATACTTGGTAAATAGAAAATAGGATATTCTTTGAGCAATAGTTATCATGTACTGGTATCATTTATTTTACTATCAGTTTATTAGAATCATCGTTAAGCTCTAACAAGCCAAAATTCAATCTTACTCCACAAAGGCCCTTCTTTGTTAATGCACCCAAGGCATGTACCTGATTTTTTGTGGCTATTTTGAATTTCTGTAGATATTTATGCTTGTTCACCTATGTTTGTTAAACTGAAATTGATGCTTGTTTGTTTTATTTTTAGCAAATACAGAATCTGCATTGTTTGAAGTGACAATGGTGGTTATCAACTCGAAAAGATTTGAAGCAAGATGTGGTTACAATGTAGCCGTAATTGGAATCTTTAAAACCATGTCTACAAAAATGTATGGTAAGACCTAAAGGTTACTAGTAAAGCTCTGGAATAGATTGTCAATGTTAGCCTTTATCTGATGTTATAAGTTCAAATTTGAGCTCAGATACCAGTAACTTAGGGTTTCACTTATGACCTGACGTAAAAATTGGAATACTCTAGTGAGCAAAAGCCCTAAAAATGCCTATATTGAAAATTAAAAAGTAACCTGAAACTAGAGCCTTATATTTTGAAATCAGCAATACTACAGATCACAGAAAAGTAAGATAAATAATTTTCTTGCGATTTCTCAATCTTATGTCCTAGTGAACCTATCTAGTGAACCTAGTTTTTCAGTGTTAACAGAAAACCAACTTTTAGGGGCCTATAAGCATGCTGGGGCACTTTTTGCTGGCTTTCTTGTTGTTTAATCATTATTCTGTAGGTAGCTGCATCATTCTATATTCTCCTAGCTGAGATCTGATCTTATCATTTCCTAGATATGAAGAGTAGAACATGGAATTTCGCATTCTCAGAATATGACCTTCTAAGTAAGTCATTGATATTTTATCTCAGTTGATCTTTTTAGGAATGATTTATCACAGCTCACTGCTCAGAGGTCACTCATATTTTGCTATGCAGGGCTCAACAGCACCAGTAAATCAAGCCAAAAGACAGTGGTGGTTTAGTCGGCAGTCTCCATCTACATATTAATCAGTAGAATCAGTGATGCATCACGCTGATTGAGATCAGCGCACTACCCATGCATCATATGCAATAAAAGTGAGATTGGAACTCTGTGGAAAGTTGACTAGGATTGGTTGCTCTAGGAGTTTCAAATGTTAGCAGCATAATATGAACAATTGAAACTGAAAGATTACACTTCATAGACTAAAGGTATTGAGTGATGCAGCTCTTCCTCAGGCCTTTTCAAGATTAGAATTGCACTAGAGTGGCTGATTACTTTAGTCATTTGGTTTACAATCTCTGCTGATGACATTACCAGCTTGGTGGAGAGATTTGAGAGTTATCGCTCTGGTGGAAAGAAAGGGCCTGCTTGCTACCATGCCTCTGCTGAAGATGAGAGGCCTGTTCTTGAAGCTTGCACTTTATGACACTACAGCTCTCTCACATTGGCTTCCAAACCAACTTTATTTACTGAAATATTTGATGAATCAAGAGGCCTTAATTTAGAACCTTTCATTCGAAAACTGATTCTAGTTTTTCCTGGTTTTCTTTCTAGATTCAGCTCTGAGCTCCTTAAATTTGAAAATCTGTGGAATTCCAGGCCAAGTTTTGAAAATAATCAGAGAAGCAGATGCCTCAAAAGAGTCCGAAACTGCGATTGTTGATTCAGAAAAAATAGGAGAGAAATTGTGTTTAGCTCTGATGCCATTTCAGAGAGAAGGTGTAAGGTATTTTCAATCTAATTGGTTCCGTTATTAAGGAGTAATAATGATAATGATAAGACTGTATATTTATACAGGTCATCCAGCTAATGAAAGCTACTGTCAACACGAGACCTCTAATAAAAACATTTGTCAGAGATAACACCCAAGTACCGATAGTTTTAAATTCAAACCAAGTAATACTTATGGAAAGAAAGGAATAATTTCAATGGCCAGTGTTGGATGAACATGGACCAACCATAGAAGGCATTAATTATTTTCATCTATTCACTTGACAGTTCAACTAGCTTTGGCTGGATTAAATACAGATGGACAAGAACAATTATACAAACATCAGTAGTTAGGCAATAGCTACAAATTGAAAAAAATCAATGCAGTTATCCCATCCTTTGCAGAATTGTCTACTGTTTTTTCTTACTTTAATAAAAAGTCTCCCTCCCCGTTAAGAAACCTTAATTCTAAATGCAATTTCGCATGTAATTCTTCTTTTTATTTAGTCGGGGAATACGAAACAATGGCAGAATTCTCATAGCAGATGACATGGGGCTTGGTAAGACGATCCAGGCAATTTCATTGGCTTGTTTCTTCAAATCAGATTGGCCTCTCCTTGTTATTTCGCCATCTTCTGTCAAAGTTTCATGGGCAAAGGTAAAATTTGTTAGATTTTATAAGTTAAGGAAAAAAACATTAGATAATATAATAAGTAATAAGGTTAGAATATGTTATGATACCTTTAAAGATTGTTTTGTATAAGGTTCTCTCTTTATACATTTGAGATATTTTGTGAGAATGAGAAATAACCCGAGTAGAATCCGATCCCACGACCACTGCATTGGCATATTATGTTCTACCAGCCCAGCGGTTCTCAACCAATCATCTTGATGATTTGCCAAAGCCCATAGTTTGTAATGAAAATACTTTATATTGAGTAGCACGCGGTTTAGAAAACTGGTGTTACACCCACAGATCATTTTACTGTATGTTTGATGAAAGTGACGATTAATTTAGTTCAAGTTCGTTGAAGACATCGTGCAAGAGGGCATTAATGATGATGATGAAAGCACGCCTTTTCCATCACTTATCTTTGTTTTTATGCAATTCAGTCAGTTTGTGTGGTTCAGTTATAATTATTTAAAGCTACTATTAAGCTGATATTTTGAAACCCGTGGAAATTCGACATCTGTTCTGCCTACGTAAATTGCGCACACAGGTCATCTGCTCTCTTATGGATCTTAGAAGGGATCCATAGTACCTGATGAAATCATGAAATATCAACGAAAACTCGATTTGGGGATGCCCTTGCCTTTGCCATTTATTGCTATTATGATAAATGATATCGTAACATTTATGAGGGATAGTACACTCTTTTTACTACTTCCCCAGTGCGGTAAGTACCTGAAAATAAGAGGCCAGGTTTAAAGGCTGGCAATGTTTATGAAAGCAAAAGATAAAACATTGATATTATTTGAAAAAAATAGGCTAGTTGCTGGTAGGTGGTTTCTCATCTCGGCTACTTGCTGTAGTGAGCTACTTTTGTAATAAGCTGCGACCAGGTCTCCGGTCTAGAACCTTATTCACGACAGCTAATCACGTTAACTAGTACCCTGATTGGCACATGGGCTTTGAGTCTGATAATTGCGACGATAATTGGAATCAAGTAGGCAATGCGTTTGGCCACGCCACCATTGAACAATGTTCGACATTGCTACTTCTATGGAAATGTTCACTGAAATGTTCAGTGCATTTAGCCTGGCCACGATTGAACAATGTTTGACAGCTACCGTACATCGCCCTTACTTTAGCTCTTCAGGGGGTCATACTGCCAAAACACTCGTGTATCTTATTCACTCTTTATCTTAGGTTTTCTTAACATTCTAATCATTTTACGTAGTACCTATTTATAGATCAATGTACAGTAATTGTAGATAGTAGGCGCAACTGCCAATATTTACTGAAATGCTCAGTGCGTTTGGCCACGCAACGATTTAACCATGTTTTGCATTGCTACTACCATGGCAATGTTCACTGAAATGTTCAGTGTGTTTGGCCACGCTACGATGTAACAATATTTGGCATTGCTACTACCATGGCAATGTTCACTGAAATGTTCAGTGTGTTTGGCCACACCCCAATTGAATCATTTTCGGCATTGCTATTGCCATGGCAATGTTCACTGAAAGTCTCCTTCGGTTTGGCCGGGGCTTTTTAGAGTAATATTCCCACGAATCCCGGAGAAGAATACTGCTTTCAGCGCTAATCCAAGAATATGATACTGTCTTCCTCGCTATTACCGTTCCCAGAATAGCGTACTGTTGTTTGAATTTAATGCTCTCGAGCACTAATCCCAGGATATAATCCCCGAATATAGTACTGTTTTCCAGTACTAAATCCGAAGATAGAATAGTACTCTAGTGTTCTAATCCTTACATAGAATACCGCTCTCGAGTACTAATTCCAAGATAAAATAGTGCTACTGAGCAATAGTCTCAGAATTGTATTATGTTTTCCTCTCTATTACTGTGAAGAAGGAGAATAGGTACTCCGAGGAGACCAAAAAAGTGGGTAGGCGAAATCTCAAAGACCCCTGGTTTATAAAGGAATAAACTCTTGAAAGGTGTCTTTTGCAAAATCTTGGAGGGCCTTCATAACCTATTTATTTTTCACGGGCTCCATCAAAACGCTCTCTTTCGTTGTATCACACTCCCTTTAAAAATAATTTTCGTTTTGTTTCTCAAATCGATACCAACTCGAAAGAATCGTCAAGAAATCACAAAATTGTCAGTCAAACCCTTTGCTGAACTACCCTTCATCGCCATTCTACCCTAGAATTTACCCCTAAAACTTGAGTAGCTTCTTGCTTTGTAATGACATCTCGAGTTATTGACTCTAGTTCAAAACTGGCAACACCATTGACGGTTCGGCTGAAGTTAGAAGCCTTTCTTTAAAGATATTGATAATCTTTGTCGTAAGCACATACGGACACAAGCTCTGTTCATATGCATAAACCTCTAAACCTAGTCAAGGACTTGGTAATGTCCTGACTAATCAGTAAGGTAGTGAAAATTGTTTCCTGTCTCTGACAGCGTTTGGGTTTGTCTAGACACTAACGTGTTCGCCTGACTAAGGCCGGCCTTACGAGAGGCCTTTCTCCCAGCAGGAGTCTACTCACTGCATCACTATATACTTGTATATCACCCCTCGTTCTACGTCATTGGCTTCACCCACATTTCATTATCATATTGTAAATTCGTGATTCTGTTATAGTTATTTGAATATTTTTTTAATTTCTCTAAACTAGCTTCAGCATAGCTATCAATTGTATAATGCTAACTTTTGGAACTTGGTTCTAATAGAGACAAATGGAATATTTACTATGGCTTTTTATTTGCCTCTTGTCTTCATACAGCCAAATTTCGAACACATAGATAGTAACCATGATGAAATGAATTGCAGGAATTTCTGCGTTGGGCTCCATCACTGGATGAAGACTCGATCAATGTTGTCAATTCTGGCAAAGAGGATCCCGTCAGTGGAAGAGTGAATATTCTTAGTTATGATTTGCTTCCAAAACATGTGAAAAGACTTACAGAGGAAAAGATCAGACTAGTCATTGCGGTGAGTCAGTTTGCGAGAAACTTCTCGGCTGCTGTAAACTGTCAAATATCGTGTAAAACTCGTTTCTCATTCGTCACGAATTCCCTTTACAGGCGTCGCAAATCGCTACAAATGTATTAAGAAATCGGTGCAAAGTGTTGCAAATTTGTTTGAAAACTGTTTCGAATTCTTACGAAGAATTTGTTTCGCAACGGTTAAAATGTGCTTCACAAATGTTGCAAATAGTCGCGCTTATCTTAAGACTATTTATCTTATGACAAATCATTGAAAGTGTGTTTCACTAATGCGCAAAGCGTTTCAAATGTCTTTGAAAACAGTTGGAAATCGTTGCAAACTTTTCCTAATACAGTTACGAATAGTTATTTGCTTAACAACTGTTGCAAAACGTAGCAAATAGAGTGACAAAGTGATGACGTCACAAAAACCTATTTTCAGAATTTTGGTAGTTTGGGTCCGTAATACAACATACAGAGGTGATTTTGCATCCATGCGATGTTACTTTTGAAGCTTTTCAGATTATGGACCCAAACTTCCAAAATTCTAAAAATAGATTTTTGTGACGTCATCGCTTTACCACTCTATTCATGCATACATAGTTTTATATTAAATAACACATTAATACTGCAAGCCCGTTATTCGGACCAACATTTGCTGGCCAGTGGCTGGCAAGACTTAAAAAACTGCATTAGGGAATCTTCAACTTGATTCATCATCGTGATTTGTGAATATTTTTCATTGATTATTAATCGCCTTTTCTCGCCAGGATGAATCTCATTTCATCAAGAGTTCTAAAGCTGCAAGGACGAAAGCTGCGCAGTGTCTTTTCAAGGTATGCTATTGTATTAAAATATTCAAAGGGGCATGTACTGAATATATCCAGTTATATTATTTCTGCACCTCTGTCCAATTTAGATCCAACCATGTTTTTGTGCTTACTTATTGCAATTGATTTACTACTTCGCAAATTGTTATTTGAAACATAACTTTATAAGCCATTTTTTCAATAATACAGTGAAATTAGCAGATACAAGTAATGAAAACATGCCAGATACCAATATGTCTTGGATGCTACGGAAACAGCAAGGATATTGAATTCTAAATTAGCTTCATGTTCCTTCTAGAATGCTTCTCGTCTAATTCTTCTTTCCGGCACCCCTGCACTGTCAAGGCCATCAGAGCTTTACACGCAAGTATCGGCTATCAATCCAAAACTCTTTCCAAGTTTTCATTCATACGCGGCTCGATATTGTGACGCCAAAAAGGTTTGCACTTTTTCATATTAAGCAGAATGTTTTGTAAGGGCCTTCTTACACCCTGATTATTCGGGCAGATTGTACCGGCTAATTATTCAGGCTGGCTGTACTGGCTTGTCAAACAGGCTGATTATACGGACTGACGATAAGGGCAAGTTATACCGGCTCAATATACGGACTGACTGGCTGATCTTGCAGGTTTTCTAAGCTCGGTCCGGTAGGTGAACTGGCTTGATTCTCCATTTTTTGGTGATTTGCCACTGCTGCATCCATCGCTGCCTGTTCTGTCCTGCTATAATTAGATTTGCGTTGCTCTTACTTGCTCAGATAATCACTCTGTTTTCCGCCTCTATTTGTCGTACTCCCATTTTCTCTGGCCATGTCATCTCTTGCCACGTTAAGTGAATAATATTATATTTATATCTATAGCGATTACGTTGTCCACGCCGCATCACATTGCTCGATGTACATAAGTACAGAGCGATATAGAAGAGAAACAAGAAAGGAGACTGGCTCACTGTTACTTAAAGTTTCATGCTCACGCAATCATCAGACAGACTATGATGAATTACATCCCGATTTACTGAAATTCATTTACAAGTGGGGGTTGATTAAAACAAAGGAGTTACTTTTAGAATTAGAGTCTTCTGATCTGATGATTGCGTGAGCATGAAACTTTAAGTAACAGAGAGCCAGTCTTCTTTGTTGTTTCTCTTCTATATCATTTTCATATTTTATAACAGAATAAGTTTGGTTGGGATTATTCTGGATCATCAAACCTCGAAGAGCTGAGAATTCTTCTAGAAAATAAAATCATGATCAGGTCGGTGCTACTTTCTAAGTAAGGAACATTATGATTTGACATGATAGTCACCAATTATCATGAAAACCCTTTGATATTTAGTAGGGCTAAGGCCTGTGTCAGATACAGGCTTGATAAGACTGAATGTATTTACTAAGGGACATTATATAGAGTCGTAACAATTTCCTTGGACATTTGTCTTACTGTTGAATAATATTCTGTTAAAGTCTGCCATCACCGTCCTGATGTATGTTTTTCATGGTGTGGAAATGTGTCAGTTTCAGATTTTGCTTTTGATTCCAATTTCAGAGCCCCCTTGCAAGATTTGAAGTAAATTCACATCTCATGGGTTCCACTAATAATGCTGTTAGAAAATCATTGAAGGTTATATCATTGTTTCAGCCAGGAACATTGTTTTAGGGTTATTGATGGGGAATTCGAAGCTTAGCTAGTCATCGCTTTGAAAATTATGAATTGGATGAGCAAATAGATAGGCTGAAACGTATTTCACAAGCTAAAGAAGTTATCGACATTCATTTTTCTGATTATTTCAGGCGTCTCAAGGTCGATGTCCTTCACCAACTACCGGAAAAGCAAAGACAAATAGTAAGATTGACTCGAACCCTCGGCTCGATTTTTTCAAACTAAATATTTTCAAAATTTCAATTGAATTGTCTACTGATACCACACATTTCTAGGTCTAGCTGAACCATGAAATGAAAACCATGCGTCACCTGGACTAACTTAGCTCCTTCCAATCTATAGTCTCTTAGCTGTTTATAGTTGCTATAGCACTCGGTTTATTATAAAAATGTTCTAGGTTCGAGCCCCATTATCTGCCTTTCATTTGACAAAAACATCCCGAAAAACAGGTAAATAGAAAGAACCGTTGAGATGATGCCAAATACGGTTAGATCAAGGTTAGCAAAATTGTTTATTGAGGCTGGCCGTATCAAGTTTTTGGAATCATTTGTGTGTTTCCGTTTTTTTTTTCAGGTTATCCTCGACCCTGCTAACGTTAATTCGAAATTTACTCTCAGTGAGGCAAAAAAACTGGATACAGCTTCTGGTGTAAGTTCATAAAGATCCATTCATTCATTTGCATCTTTAATTCATTTTTTTCGTGAGTAAAGCATGCACAAAAAAGAGAAATGATCTATTGATTCTGGTTGGTTCAGGCTACCTAAACGCGTATGTTAAATAAATTTTACGTTCTTGTGCTATTCTGGCTCTCTTTTTTTAGATGGAAAGGAGAGGAGCGTTGTTAGAATATTTCTCTGCGACTTGCGAAGCAAAGAAAAAGGCTGTCATGTAAGATCAAATCCATTTCTTTACCCCCAAAAATGACACCATTGATGACCAATCACAATAGGATTGCTGTCTGGGGAGGAAGTGTGTTTCTGTTTAGAATGGTAGCTCGAGTAAGACCCTGCCTTATTTCTAGCCAGGGTAAGGTAGCCGGACTAAATCATACCATATGGTAGTTTTACGTTCTTGTGTGTTTATTGAACCCATGCATTTACGTAGAGACAACTTCTCGATTCAAAGTATTTGGAATCCAAGTCGTCCAGAATTGCTACCAACAAGCAGATGGCTAATAGTTGCACGCAATCGCACCTACTTGGAAGAATCCAGAGTAATGTTTTCGTTTCAATAACCCTTTTGTTTTGAAGAATCAAGTATGAGTATTAATGTTTTCATACTGTAGAGAATACGTCACGGATCTTGTTGAAGGAGAAAGAAAGTTCATTCTATTTGCTCATCATCAACTGATGCTAAATGCAATCAGCGAAATGCTTATTAAAAAGGTATCTTTCAAGTTTCATAGAATATATGCTGAATGTTATCTGAAGCAACGCTGAATTGGGACCGTGGAAGTTAGAAGATATATGTATGATGTACCATCATAGATAGTTAATCAGATATTCCTAACTTGACAGCTTAGGCTTGTTTACCCCTGATTCTTATAATGGGTGAGTGCATAATTTGAGACTGGAGTTACATAATGTTTAGATAGGTAAGAAGTTAGAGGTATGTGTGGGTCTGATTTCAAGAGAATATCAGAGCCACGATAAGTTACAACCAGAATCATGTCAATCACGCAAACCACTTTTCACTAAAGGTTGCAAATCAGCTACCTTCTCGGCCCTTTTTATGCTGCTTTAAGGCCATTTAGAGCCGGCGTAGAAAGGGCCGATAAGGTATTTGCTGACGCAAAGAAATCTCTTTATCCAATTGTTGATTTCAGACTCATCCGGATAACCAAAAATAGTTGCAAGTAAAGGGCACACGAATTAGCGTGAATTGCCATAATCCGCTCCCTGAGATTTGGAAGAGTTTTGAGAGGCAATAAGATCGTGCGAGTTCGTCTCGAGGATAAATTCAACGTGCCAAGCAATTCCATCTCTATTAGGCCCGGTCTACAAGATACTGTTTTCATATCATGTCGGTTTCACCTTCTCAATCTGGTATGAACATTTGTCTATTTACACGATACCCTTTTTATTTCATATCGTACTGGTTTCATACCACTTTCAGATCGTTTTCATTTAAAAATGCGAAAACGGTATGAAGCATATCGGATTGTTGCGTTTTCATGAGAACAGGAGGCCAATGCGATTTGAAGTAAAGACGGTGCCGTGTAAACAGAAGGCCAATCCAATATGAAATGAAATCGGTATCGTGTAAAGGGGGTTCCATATTTCATTGATTATATTTTCCTTTCACAAAGCATAAAGAAACCCTTGAATCACTTCTAGTAGAATCGTTCATGTCACAGTATTGAATCTTGCAGACAGCTATTGTAAGGAAACTCTACTAAGACTTCATTAACAGATGACTGGCAGCTCGAACGAAAGGGAGGCTCTATTGAGGCAATAAGAATTCTGTTCTTTCTGTTTGACTTTTGCGTTTACTTGCAAAGATGTATTTTCACCCTTTGGAAAGGAAGCTGATGACTTCATTCATCAGCAATTTAAAAAACTTACTTTATTTGACAGAAAATATCGTTCATTCGAATCGACGGAAGTACTTCTGCAGCAGCACGATCTGAAAAAGTTGAGAAATTCGACAAAGATCCGTCTTGTCTCGTGGCTGTTTTGTCAATTACTGCTGCCAATTCAGGTTTGTTCGTTGAAAAGCAAACACTGGTAAAACATATGCTTAAAATCAAGCATGTGCCCAAGAGACCCAATGCACCCTTACGACCATGGCTGTTGCTACTCCTGAAATTAGGCATGCTTAAACTATCTACACTGTGGTAAAACTCCCCCATCCAGGCCTCTCGCTCACATTAAGAGTGGTACGATTTTCTAAGGCTTGGAAAGCAGGAAAGCAGTTTTTGAATCATCAATGCATTTCTAGACCCAGAAGTGAATATTGTTGCTGAACTCACAGAATGCCGGTGACTCGCTGATTTTCTCTTCCACGCTAGACCGATGATTCATTCTTCACTTGTCAGCTCATGCAAGAATATGGAATAATACCATACTGTTGATCTCTCTTTTCGGGTTTCTTTTAATGCTGACAATGTGTTTGTCTTTCCAGGTTTGAATCTCACTGCTGCCACAACGGTTATATTTGCAGAGATCTACTGGAATCCTGGGGTAAGCAGCATATCTTGAATATCTATAAAGAAGGAGAGCCCTCTATTCTATCTTGACGTCTTCAGGCCTTTTACTTGAACGGGTTGGCACTAGCTGTAGAGAAGACAATCTGGAGGCCTTTTGTTTAATCTCTTTGTTCAGTCTGGATGTTCTACTTGTTTTTATCGTGCACAAAGTGTTGTCAAATTTATTGGAATATTGCTGTAAAAATCAACAGATAGGTTGGAGAGCAAATGATATATTTAGCTATCTTGATATATGATCAATTTTGAACTAGAATGTGCAAAAAAGCAGTATTGAAGCAGAGAAGAAGAATCTGAGCTCAGCTACTCCACCAAGTAGCTGACTTGATGTAGTGTGTCACAGAACTCACTGATAACTAAAAACTTCCAATTCAGATTGAGAACATGCGCAGATGCATTGTATCAACTGTTGTCACTATTCTATAGGGACTCTGTCTCATAACGTCTGCCATGCAATTATTTGGCTCCCCCCTCTCCCCAGGCAAAGCAACATAGAGGAAATGTGGTTCAGTGATAGACGATCTTATGGGCAACATTATTCAAGGGGTACGAAAATTAGGTTTTCTCACCAACTCGTTGAGAAAACATCCAACTCTAAATGATTATGAATTTAATTGTTTTTCGACATTGTTCTTCCCATGTTTTAACTTCCCAACTTCTGCTCATTCGATTAGGTTCTGGTGCAGGCCGAAGATCGAGTTTACCGGATTGGTCAGAAGAATGCTGTCACGATCGTTTATCTGTTGGCAGAAAAAACTGCAGATGACGTCATTTGGTAAGATACACCTTAACACGATTTCACATGTGTGTTGGGTGGTACAATAAGTTAGGAATCATTTGTGAAAATTTAGGATTAATCTCAGAATATAATATCATGTGTTGAAATGAATTTAAAACTATTCTGCAACGATTTAATGAAATATTGGATGATTTGCAACGATGGAGGAACAATTTATAGCGAATATAAAACGACGTCAAACGATTATGGACGATTTATAGCGAATATAAACGACGTCAAACGATTATGGACGATTTATAGCGAATATAAAACGACGTCAAACGATTATGGACGATTTATAGCGAATATAAAACGACGTCAAACGATTATGAACGACTCATAGCGAATATAAAACGACGTCAAACGATTATGAACGATTTGAAGCGAATATAAAACGACGTCAAACGACTATGAATGATTGAATTTGAATATCTTCCGTCTCTACAACGGACTATCAATGATGATTTATGACGATCCTTAAAGAAATAACTTGTTTGTGGAATTTTCATGAGATAATCGAATGTAACTTTGAAATAATAAGGTATCATATTTTGATTTTGGTAGTCTTCGAAAATTTATCGCCAAAAACTTATTGAAAGTCGAGTTAATTTATCATAAAACTAGAAACTCATGCAAACCATCTTCAAAATATTAGAAAAGGGTTCAATGTAATAATTGATATCATTTTAAGAAATTTTCTCAGTTATCATGATTTTTTTGATAAATAAGAACTAAATACCTGTTAATGCTACTTTGTTTCTGTTAGCTTCCCAACTAGTAACTTTCCAGAATCATAAAATGTGTAAATTGTCTTTTAGGCCGATGGTTCAAAATAAGTTGGAGGTTCTTACCAATGCTGGGCTAAATCGTGATGACTTCACTTCGGAAATCAAGCATTTTAAGGTAAGTTCTTACTTTATATAGATGTATTGTTACTTTCATTTTTTGTTTTTGTCACTTTATTTATAATAGATTGCTATTCCTAGATATCCTGATATTTCAGGCCTACTTTTCGTTCTGCTTTTTGGATTTAAGGGATCGTTAAGCTTGACTTCCTTCCCTCTCTAGAAACATGGATTTGCATAGCTATCTAAAGAGTCAGGTCGTGCAATGACAGTAGCTATGCATCGCTTATGTGTGGTAAATCTCCTGCTGAGTGAGCAATCACGAAATAGGCTTGTAGAGATGATGGAGTAATTTCTTCTATCTTTTCTGCTGATTATTGTAGTTTATTATTTCAATTCATTGATGAATCACCAAGTACATTTTTCTATAATCAAGTCCTCGTGCTCTTTAATAAAACATGGTATCAAAGATATTTTTCTTCGAAACTTTCTGAAGGAAGATGATATTATTGATTTTTATTCAAAAGTCCAAATTTAACTGCATTCTTCCTCATAACTCTTTCTCCTTAACCTATTTTTCAGCTCATATCTGGGGGGACAATTATGGAAATAAGGTCTTGACCTTTTAATACTATCACTGCCACTGAAATTAGGCGTGTTGTTTTTCACTATTTGCTTTTTATTTTCAATTTTTTAATTTTTACTTATTCTATTGTTTGGTTTACTATTAAAATTTATTCTCAATTTAATTGTAAATTAGTTATGCAATGTGGCGAATATACACGTTCTGTTTGTGTAAGGTAGAAGAGTCAAATGATAAATCATAATATACTAAATGAAAAAAAGAAAAGTTAAAAAACGAGAATAAAATGGAAAAAAGAGGGGGTAATCAGTACCTGGCCCTGACAAGGTTTTAAAGAAAACTAGGCACAGGTTCTGGTCGTTGTACAGCTTCATTTTCGGAGATTTCTCGCTGATTGTTCATTGGATTTTCCATGTTGGTATCGCTGAATACAATAGAAAACACAGAGACGCGCTTTTTGGAGGACGGGCTTGATACACGTATTCCCAGAATGCAATGTACTCACCGCGAAAAAGGGGAATTTAGATTGGTCTACGGAATTAAGGTTGGTCAACTCGAGGACTCCATGAAATTGTCAATTTATCTGTTCAGTGGCGGATTTTGGGGGCAGTTGTCCCCCTTTCCAGAAGTTTGGCGCCCATTGAAATAGCTGATTCTTGATGTTTCTGTTAAAAACAGTATTTATCAGCACCTGCCCCCTTAAAGCACCTGCCCCCTTTCAGATTTAATCTGGATCGGCCCCTGTATCTGACTGTGGTTTCACCTTGATTATCAGCATTCATTTTGTCTTGTAGGATTCAAACCAGCTAAAAATTTCCGATTTCTTCAGCTCTGACATTAGCAATTTGATGGATGATGAAGACGACTTATTGAGTTGGATTGACGATAACGAACCCGCTTCCAAACGCGTCAAGACGGATTCTTGACTGCTGTTCATGAAATTCTTGAAATATTCAAAATATTATTTAAAACAAATCATTAAAGTTTTGTGTTTATGATAAACCTAACAATAAGGAAAGTCAAGCCCATCGTACCACTTCTCTCTATATCATATTTCGTTCTAATTCGTTCGATTCGAGTTTATCAAACTATTCGAATTAACTGGTTTATGAGGAAACCTACTTTTAGGGCCTGTTTATATGGGCAAAATTACTTCACCTGCCTGACCCGGGACTGGCAAGTGATACTTCACCCTCCTATAGAAAACCATTGAAATCTCAGTTTGCGTTTATATGGAAAATAAAACTTCACTCCACACTACCAGTATAGTGAAGTTTTGCCTCTCAGGAGGTGAAGTTTCACCCAGGTGAAGTGAAGTTTTTCCATATATACGCAAAACTACCGTTGAGGTGAAGTAAATTCAACCTCATAACAATGTAAAATCAATGATGCGTTGACGATCAATGACGTCTAGAGATTTACCTCGCCTCTCAGACCCGGCATGAAAATCCCATATAAACAGTGCTTGAAATTTACTTCGCCTGCGAGCCAAAAATTCTAAAAACTGTTAATGCATAGTGAGAACTTTTTGAATTAAAACGAGCGAAATCATATCCATAAGAGAGATAGTATAGAAACTAAGTGAGTCTTGTGTTTTATTTATTTGTGTGAAATTATCTCTTTTTGTTATGAGGACTCTCGTCCTGCTCTGCTAACAAATTCACCACATGACTTGAGAGTATGTTGCTAACTGTTTCAGTCTCCAGACCACCTCTCTTACGACTATAGTAAAACGCACAAAACACTAAAGCTTTTCGTGTTCAAAGTAGCACTTCAGAAAGAGAACGAAAGTAAAACCCAACAAACGTTATATGCACGGTGCAGTGGTTTATCGAAACTAGCCAATCAGAAAAGAAGTGGATAATTTGTGCCTCATAGAAACAACCACTCACCGGCGGTCAGTCTGAAGATCATTTATTTGTCTAGAGAGTCCTAGTGGAAAATGAACTCCTTCTGATGAGCAAAATATACACCCACGTGCATACAAAATCTTGAACATGTTTACTACCCAAACCCTCTTCCTAACCCTGTTTTTACTTTACCAGGTCAGTAAAGTGGGAGTAAAGTATACAGAAAACTTTACTCTTCATATCTGATTAGGCTTAGATGACTTGTCTCGCAGATACCCGCGGGAAGGCAATTTTGAGTTTGTGCCACGCGGGAGAGAATATTTCATTCAGATAATACTAGATCAAGAGTTGTATTGGAAAAGTGGGCTGTTTTTGTTTCCGAGCCGTTAATAAACAATCTCCTGGCCTTTCTGGTTGAACTACGTAATAGTCCTCATATCAACAAACTAGTTAGTATAACTATCTATATCCCCAGCAAGTCATGCTTCTGAGTAATGTGCGAAATGCGTCAGGATTTCAGGAATACTTCAAGGGAAACCCTGAAACCCCAACAAACGAGGTGAACGGAAACCAAGGAGATGAGGAGCAAGCCCTTGAAACCAAGACCCCGAAAAGCACGCCTGAAAGTAGAGCCCAAGATCTTGAAGAAATCATGAAACGTGAGTATAATTTGCGTAATTGGCAAATTTTTAAGTGAAAAAGTGAAAGAGACCGCAGATTTTTTCAATCTGGTTCGGTAGCAGCAGATAGGCCAAGGGGATTGACCGAGATTTGCCAAGACCAAAGGCCAAGTCAAGGGCGGAGGATCGGAGCCACGTGCACGGGGTAATTATTTCCTGCAGCTATCTAGCATGATAGATTTGGATTATCAATTGTCAGAAAACCAGTCAGCTTCGTCTTACTTCTGTGTTCTGTGCTCCTGCTATCAGCAACGTATAACAACTACAATCCCCGTCAAAAGTAGTCGGAACACCCTTGATTTTTTTACTAAATAACTACATTTTTAGCTTTCCTAGCCTTTTATTTCCAATCAAACCCCCCTTCCCCCCTCAAAACAATGTTGTTTACAAAAGGAACTTTATGAGACCACAGCAAGTGCTAGCTGAATGTTATTGGGCTAGTTTTTGTTATCAGAAACAACATTGTAAAGGGGGGAGGGGGCAAAATGTAGAAAACTGTAAAAATAGTGCAAGTGTTCCAAGACTTTTGGCGGGGATTGTAAATACAGAATCAAAAAGTGGGGTTTTTATGGGCGTTTCACAAGGAATTCTAAGATTTCCCTGTTATTAAAACCAGAGGAAACTATCCAATTTTCTAAAAAAAAATTTTAAATTGGAAAATTTGATGGTTTCCCCCTAAGGTTTCACAGGGAAGTATTAGAAGGGAATGCCCTTCCTCTGGGTAAAAAATTAATTGCATTTTTTTGAAAAGTGACCTCCTTTGATCAGGCCATTAGAACATTTCCAAGGGCCCCAATGAAATAGGTATTGAGTATGATTTCATGTTGTCTATTAAGTAGTTGTGGATTTCCTGGCAAACTTCTGAGTTCTTCATCTTGCTGAGCTTTCTGTAGACTGCTGGTGTTGTCATGGCCTCTCCTCTTCTGCTTGAAATAGCTCCACAGAAAATACAACAAAGTATCAAGTAATGGATTCAGGGTATATAGAACCTTGCCAGTAAAGTATAGAAGGGTTGGATATTCAAGGTAGTCATGGAATGCTTCAGGAATGATACAGATAATGAAAACAATAGTAATTGCTACCGAATAGATAAGTAATTCTTTATATGACTGCTGCTAATTTGAATATCTTGTATTGTGTTGCCAACAACATCTTCTTTTTGTAACAAATGATGGAATACATGATTACCAGCAAGACAGCTGTTAGAATAGCCAGGGTAGGTACTGCTAATACCGTCTTGGACATTAAAGTATGAAAGTATAGCCAGTGTAACTGAAATGACCCATAACAGCTTGAGGATGATGTAGTAGCATCTTGTTCTGGTGATCATCTGCTTCGCTTTAAAAGGGAAGACCACTGCAATCACTCGCTGTATCGAAACAAAAACCATGTGGGTAAAGGATGACGTCAAAGAGAAGATAACTGCAGTGTCACTATGGCTGACAAGTAGTTATGTAATGAAAAATTATTCATCAGCAATATTGTTATGAAGTAAACAACACTTCTAGAAAACAATGAAACAGAGGCAAATATGTCTGCCATGTTCAAACTTATAAGTGTAAGTCCAATGGCAGAATTATCATGGTTTTTATCACGACATATCAAGATAAATTGTATAATATTGGCAGTAAATCCAATCGACCCTGTTGCTGCTACCATGCATACCATACCTGTGACTTGTCC
This sequence comes from Pelagia noctiluca, assembly GCA_963924455.1. Taxonomy (NCBI): domain Eukaryota; kingdom Metazoa; phylum Cnidaria; class Scyphozoa; order Semaeostomeae; family Pelagiidae; genus Pelagia; species Pelagia noctiluca. The sequence goes on from OZ004315.1 coordinate 12,600,950, forward strand.
CAAAGATAGTGTATCTTGAATTATGCAGCCTGTACGTACATATCCACTAATGATTTTGTGTGAAGGGAACTTATGAAGACTTAAAAAGAGTTGTTTTTTCTTAACCAGCCACTCAGCTTTCTGGTTTTTGAAGTTTTAAGTTAAATATTTTTCCAGCTGTTAATCTGATGTGCTATATTCCTGTAAAATGAAAACAACCCAATGCTCAATTGATAGTTTTTCATAAAAAGTGGGACTTTGTGGGAAAATATTTACACATGCTTGCTGGTGATTTCCATTCTTTGTATGCTTCATTTACTGAGAGATGTGCATAGATAACTTGATTTTCGTCTGTCAAGTTTCCCCCGAAATCTTTATGTTCACCCTGGTGCAAATCCTGTTTGGAAATTATCCCAGGGGGCATTGTGCATACCAAAAATGCATTGTGCATGCTACCCCTGATGTGAATAATTGCTTCATGTTTAGGAGATAAGTAAAGACTGCTCTGGTAATATTAAAACTAATGAATAAGAGCAAATTAAAGACTGATTATTTTTTTTATATACAGGTACTTTCATGAAAAGCAAACAGCTTAATAAAACACCAAAGACCAGACTTGGGTCAAAAAGCAGAACCAGTTGAACAGGTCCTCAATTTGGTCTTTTCCGGCCAATCAACCCAAAAAAAACAACTGAAATTGTCCACAATACTTAATGAAAGGAAAAATTTACAATGAGGGAGAAAAAGATTTTAAGTTTTATCGCTTTCATCCTACCTACCAGTATGTTTAATTTTGGTATGGCTACAAGTGTTTTTTTTTCAAGGAAGTTCAGCATGGAGGAGTCCTAAATTAACTTTTCCTCTGACACTTACGAGGTTGTATGTCAGAGGGAGAACGAAAAGAAGCCTTTAAAGGAGTAGCCATGAACCCAACCACCGTTGGCTCAAAATAGGCTGGTATGAAAAGCAAAGCAGTTAATGGTCATACAGATAATTGTGACTCTCCTCCTGACCCATCTGACATTACATTACAGTGTGCTGCTAATTCTTGAGGAATCAGTTTATTAGGAAGCTAGAACTAGGATTCCTTTTAAAATAAAATGGATTCTTTTGTTCTATTGTTTCCTGTAACAATAGATATCGATAGAAAATTTAAGGAACTTTTAGTACTAGGCCTTGAGATTTGTTCTTTATAAAATGAAAAGCGTGTATAGCAAAATCAGAGGCTCATTCCTGTTCTCATGAAATTGTTCTTATAGAATAGAGGGCTAGATATTTGTCATCAGGCACCACACCAGCATTACTTAGGCAAGTGCTCCGTGTGCCGTAGTTTCACGGTGTCCTCTTCCTGTGTCGTCTTTATTTATTTCTATGGTCGTTAAATGGATGTCTGTCCACAAGTTATGCTTGGGCAAAGGAAATAAACGTTTCTTATACTATATAGAGTAGTGAGATGAAAGATTAAGAAACTTTAGAGATAGCATTTGAAGTAGGTTGCTTGTTACATGAAATACTTGTATTATAAAAAGCTTTGCTATAAGTTATTTAGTTATATGATATACTCTATAATTTACTATAGCCTCAATTGCTCTATAATCTTCATCTTGTGTCTCATACGACTGTCTAAATAGGTGCACTCAACTCAAGTTAAATATATCTGTTTACTTGAAGCTATCTCTCTCCCTGAGGAAGCCTCTGTGTGCTGAGTTCTATCCATAACTTCCGGTATTCTGGGAAAAGCCTCTCGATTCGTACCGCCATCAGTAGTGACTTTCCCGCCATATGTCTAGGACTAGTTCAGCCAATCAGCTGATAGAAGCGTGTTTATCTTTTTCATTGCACATAGAATTGAAAACCTGCCCGCAAACAATAGATTTGACATGCGCTGCCAGCTTCCACGAACAATGAATTTGTTTTGTTGATCGTCGATCTCTCTGTTTTGTACTCGAGAGTGGGTTGTGGCAAGTCTGGTTCTCTCTGCGTCTCGTCTCCACCAAACCTCCTCCATTCGCCTGTCTCTCTTCTCTACCTGGTCCCTCACAACCCAGCCACTCACTCCTTCACTCGCAAAGGTACGTATGAACATGGATCTCCTTTCAGATTGGTTTTCCTCGCGTTTTTCAAAGATCAATCAAGTATGTTTCACACAATTGGGCTCTCAGCAGCCAGCTTTGATTTCGTGTTAACGTGTACCTCTCGGTACCTGCTACGTTTGGTTAATTATATACGTTCCCGTACACGTGTGTGTTTCCTTTTGTGCCCGATTTGCTTTTCCATTAATTGAGATTTCACAATTTTGCCCAAATATCGCAATCGGCATATCCTTCTTCGCTCCTTCTTACCCCCTTCCAGCAGTAAACAAACTAAAAAAAGGTTGTAAATTCGACCATTCATAAATGTATTTGATTTCCCCTCCAGTTGTTTAATTTCAGCTAGCTGTATTGATATTCTCCGCAGCCTACTTCTCACGGTTATTTACACATATTATTATCTTATATCTTATCGAACAAACCTCCTTGGTGTTTATAGTTGAGCAAAGATAACAACTAACCCCAAAACACGGATAACATTTAGAGATTATAGACTTCATTTCTTTTTAATTTATTTAAATAATGGGAGGATAGTTCTTAATCGTCAACTTAAATTTGGTAGATTCTGCATTAATAAATGGTAGGCATTTTTACTTGAGAACGTTTGCTTCAATTAAAGCCAAAATAATATTGAGTACAAAAATACACATATCTATTCATCTCCTGATGAGTGGGTGACCACGAAACAGGCTTGTCAAGATGAAGAGTTTTTCTTTTTTGAATATCAAAATACACATATTCTTATAATTGAAACTCAAGGATTTGCCCAGTACTGACAATTTCTTGGATATTTCAGATTTCGAATACTTGAAGTTTCTTCAGGATTTCTTCAATTAAAGAATGAGTTCAGATTTTATTTTAATGAATTCAGGAAATATGGGTTTTGTCTTGAGAGTTACCACTCCACATTCATTTCAGTTTAGTTATAGAAACACAATAAAACTAAATAGAACAAAGAAAATCTCAGCTCTGACAATATAGTTGTTTCTTATGATATTGTTGTCTAGCTGGGGAGTTTCTTAAATTCTTGCCAATTTGAGAGCTTTTCTTATGCAAGCTTTGTAAAGTAACATTTTGCTTTGATTTCAACATGCCTGTTTCTTATTTTAGTAGAGAATTTATCACCCGCTACCCTACCTAAAGCGTGGGTGGATACTTTAACCTGAGACATAAGATACCCTCACATAATTTGCTGCCATCAGCAATTTTCAACTGCTTTGACAACATCTCAAAGCAATTGACGAAAATTTCGAATTATTTTAAACATTTGAGAGTCTCCCAAATGTTTCTTCTTAAAATTTTGTTGATTAGTCCAAGTCTAACAGCTGTTTTTCCCTAATCTTCCTTGTATCCATGTGGACATTTTTGTTTTGATCTGTCTGTTTTGAGTTTAGTTTAAGTACAAAACACACCTCCCTATTTAAAGAAATTTTCTTCATTAGCACGTCAAGGCTCCATTTCTAACAGATAATATTTGAGAAATTTGCTGTCTGAAGATTGCCTAAAGCATGAAACTAGTAGTTACCGTGTAAAGGCTTGCTTTTTGTTTTATATTCTATAAACGCTGTGCTCTAATAGCACTGAGCACTCTCGTTGTCAGCCTATCACACGCCTAGTGATTAGCCTTAAGTTTGAAACCATTTCAGTAAAATAAGAAAACCTGGATCTTGTTCAAATTTTACCTGTCCTTGTTGAAACGAATGAAGTTATCAAAGTATTTCATGAATTGTCATGATAGATGTTTAGAAGAATATAAAAAAAGGATGCAGTTTTTCTCTTAAGTAATTTTTACATTTGGTTATCCTAGTTGATATTTCTAATGAGGAGCTGCTGGATGGAATAATGACTAGGAATTATTGAACACCATAAAGATTATTTTTGCTTTATTTCCTATAACAATATTGAGAACAATAGAGAACTCAGAAGCATTGTTGTTGCAAGAAAACAGGATTGATCGTTTTTCATCCGTTTCTGGTAAAACAGCAGGATTTTCAAAAGATTAAACTACCAGCTTCAAGATGTCAAAGGTGTTCATATTGAATTTGAAAACTTTCAGGTCCAGCTACAGGTTTTCTTCAAAAGATGTTTTGATGTGCTTTTGGATCGTTCTTACGGTTTGTTTTATTGACATCCTCTTATATTGTGTATTATGAATCTACAAGTTCTGACTTTGGTCATTTTACAACTATTTCTGTTAATTTTTTCTAGGCCTTAAAATGGCAGAAGCCAACGGTAGAGGAAATACAAAACTTACTGTTCGATTTTTGATTTTAAGTCAGGTGGGTGAAATTCATTTATCTTTGATCTTGAATATCATCACAATGCCAATGATTATTGTAATTATTTTCTCATAAATTCTCAAGACATGGAATAATTCCTGCAAATATATCCTCATTAGTGGGCTACCATTGTTGTGATATGCTTGTATTAGGTTTTGAACTTGCAACCTTGCCAACCAAAGGCTAGAGCGTTAGCAAATGTCCCAATCATGATTATTATTCTGATTACAGACTGTCATTTTTATCTTGATTGCAAATGAATATATATGATTACTGCACTGCAGGCTTTTTGTGTCTGTATCACCTTTGTGCAATTATCAAAAAAGAAAAAATTTTTGACTGAAACCTGATTCTTAATTTTTTGTAGGATGCCGGGGGAATTATAGGCAAGGTAAGAAAAGTAGAACTTAATGACATACAACTAAAATTTGCTTTGTTTAAAAACTCGCGCTTTATTTTGGGAAGTCATATCTGTAGCACAGGTCAGTGGGGGAGTCCCCAGTTTGCACTCTCTAATTCTAACAAAAATAAAGGAGGAATAAGGAGGTGTGGTCACATCAAAATAAAGAACCAAGGTGGCACTGGATGATTAATCTACCTGTTCAGTTTGTCCTTTGTACTTTGGGTATCGACTAGTACCTTACCAAATCATTAGCCAGCCTATAAGTTTTTATATAATGTTGTAGATTTAACTGAGGCAACTTCAGCATTTTCTATTTGCTGATTTTGCAACAAATTTTAATCTTGGATTTGAGGAATAATTTCATAACAAGAAGTGAATAAGCAGTGGCGCACCACAGGAGAGACTGGGGGGAGATTTGCCCACCCCCCCTTTCTCAAAAGTAGGCAAAAATTGTCAAAGAAAAATGGCTAAAAATGGCTCTAAGTTAGTTGGGTATACCTTTAGATGGTAGAAATTTTGTCAAAATCCCCTCCACTTCTTTCAAATTTTCAGACCTTGCGCTGCCACTGTGAATAGGTCCCTCATTTTTTTTGTTTTGATGTCTGATCGTAAAATTACGTCATGACTTATTTCCTGTGGATCAAATTCTGCTACTGCTTCTTTCATGCTTTCTTTGATGAATTGTCAATTTCTTTTAGCTGATTATGTAGGCTATTGGAAAGTTTGTTGCATTTAATATCTTTTTTTACAATTTTAGGAAGGATCAAATATCAAACGCATAATCGAAAAGGTGAGATTTATCCTGTGTTGATTCATTTAGTTATTGGTAATACTAGATTTTTGTCGTAATGTAAAACTGATCTCTGAGCAGTCAGACGGCTTTCTTTACGAATTACCAATATTTTGAATTTTGTTTCTAGAGCAATGCACAAGTAAATATAACTGGAACCGCAGGAGTGGAAAGGTTGGTTTGAATACTGATTTGTAAATATGTAACATGTCAATGAAGTCGTATTTCGATCCACAAAAGAAGTGCTAATACATTGAAATAGAGCGAAAAGAAGACAAGACGCGTTGAATTACTAGACTCAAAGGAAGTATCTACTAGTCTTTTCTTCTTAGTTTATTTTTTGCATATTTATATACATCAGCAGAAAAGCCTTGGGCTATCAAGGACATCAACACATCTGTGAATTTTGACAACTTATTATGTTTTGCATCTAGGGTTCTCAATGTTACAGGGTCAACAGAAGAAATTTCAAGCGCTGTTTGTCTTATTGCTGAAAGGCTTGAAGAGGTAAACATAATGCATAATTATAAACACTGTCACCACATTTATTCAGTTTTTTATTCTCAATTAAGAGTATAGCAGGTATTAGGGCTATGACAGCAGAAGATTTCTCCTCTGTGGATTGAATTATTCGAAGGAATTGAACGGAAAAGACGAAAAAAAGTTGTCAACTTGCAAGATGAAGAATTGGCTAGAATTCAGTCACAAAAATTTCTTCTATTGTTCTTATAAGGCTGTGAGCTCAGTATCTACCCTTTATTGTCACTAAGTCCTAACAGTGATAGTCTACAGCTACTGTATTTGGTATTTAGGCCAAAATGATATTTCAACATCACTTCTCTGGTAATTTTCTTCCTTTAGATATCAGGTCCATCTTCATTTGGTGATTCTGAACACATTCCACCAGTGACTATCAGAGTTCTTGTACCAAATAGTCAATGCGGCCCGTTAATTGGCAAAGGAGGATCAAGAATCAAAGAAATTAGAGAGGTAGGCATTGTTTTAAATTTCTAGGCTAGTTTATTTGCAAATTTGAGCCAGGGCTGAGTTTTGAATTGTTAAATTTTCCTTACTTTTGATGCATATCTTTCAAATAAGATTATTTGTTTATTCATTAAGTTTATTTTAAGTTTTGTTAGGGATGGTTATATGCTATAGTGGATTATCAAATCATATGTGGCAGGGTTGACCGAGTGGTTAAATGACTCAATCCCTCCTGGTTTTAAATCGCTACATGTTCCTTACTTTTTCGATGCATATTTTCAAAGGAGATTATTCGCTTACAAGTTTATATTCAGTTTTTTGACTTTACTTGTCTATTGTAGACAGGTAGAGAATTGCACATTTGTGTATGGGGAGCAGGGACTTTGCATCTTGACAGCAACGTGACCCCAAACCAACCCGTAACCACCCTGGTTACAATCACTATAAGTGTTTATGAACAATAATGAGCAGATTATTAACTAATATTATGCTTTTTTGCTTTTTTTGCTTTTATGACTAATACATATGAGATTATTTCTTATTTTATCTTGCAGGCATCTGGAGCAACAATAACGGTAAACTTTCCATTCAAAATCTTTACAAATATTTATAATGTCATTACGGACAAACTCACTTCTTATTTGATGTGTATGATACATTCCGCAGAGGTTTGGGAGAACATAGACTGGGAGAGGTGTAAAAAAAATTTGGCAGAGAACAGAGAGGAGTGGATTGTTGAGTGGAAAGGTTGATGGTTGGAACAACGGCCTTGATAGGCTACGGAGACGAAGATGCATTCAGACTTGTCAAAGCTGTCTCTGATCAGCCCCTACTACATCTTGTTGACCATCAAAGGAGATGCTTTAGTGACTAAACAGGAGTAAATAGGTTGATTCCAGTCGATAACAATATGCATTAAGCAAAAATTATCTATTGTACTTTCCTGATATATTATTACAGGGTTGCCTCAAGGGAAGGATTAGGTTGAGGCCAGAAAGGGACTAAATACTTCGCTTCGTTTCTGATTTTTCTGCCCTACTGAAGTTATGTACTGATCAAAGGCTGTTCCCAATAGTTCCCTTTAAACCATTTTCAAGGTTTTTTTTTTTTTTTACATTCATTTAAAATCTTACAATACATTAATACAAAATTACAAAGACGATACCATGGTGAGCAAAATGCAATGGCTACACCATGGTCATTACATAAATAAACATTAAATTAACTATCGTCAAGATAACGAGATTGCTTATGCCTTTCATAGTGCTCAACTTGCGGAGCTTATAGTATCAGAACTAAGAAGAAAGAAAGACTATTTCACACAACTCTGAGTTTCATGTTTTCACAATCATCAGGTGTACAAGAATAACAATATACGATAGAGATCGCAACGAACAACTGTGCGAAGCATGCAATCGAAATTGGATTCATCGAACAATTCTTCGCAACGATCGTTCTAAAATATCAATTGATCTCCTTATTCCCTATTACAAGCTTGTTTTGATGCCTACATTTGCTAACAAATTCAGATCTTGTGTTTAACAAGTCTTTAACCTCAAGCCTGATTTACGAAGCCACTGTGAGTAATACTGTCGACGAAGAGAAGAAACGATACATTGGTCTCACTGAAGGCACTTTTAAGGCTCGTTTTTCAAATCACTGCAAAGATTTTAAGCAAGATAGATATAGGAAAAGCACTGAGTTGTCGAAGTATGTTTGGATGTTGAAGGATGAAGGAAAAAACCCGAAAATAACCTGGAGAATAGTCAAGAAAGTAAATAGCAAACCTAGAAGCCACTACTGTAAATTGTGTTTAACCGAGAAGTTCTACATTAATCGATCTATAGGGGACACAGACTTGTTAAACACAAGATCTGAATTTGTTAGCAAATGTAGGCATCAAAACAAGCTTGTAATAGGGAATAAGGAGATCAATTGATATTTTAGAACGATCGTTGCGAAGAATTGTTCGATGAATCCAATTTCGATTGCATGCTTCGCACAGTTGTTCGTTGCGATCTCTATCGTATATTGTTATTCTTGTACACCTGATGATTGTGAAAACATGAAACTCAGAGTTGTGTGAAATAGTCTTTCTTTCTTCTTAGTTCTGATAAACATTAAATTACATATTAAGAAAAAAATTTAAAAAAAGGAGACAAAGAACTTACAATAAAAGAAAAGGTAAAAAGAAATAAATAGATAAATAAGAAACGACAAGAAAAAAAACAGCAAGGTTTATGTAAGGAAGGATTTCAAGAGCTCAATCGAATCGACCAGTTTCATAAATAAAATGCAGTGTATGCTCAAGAATTTGCCTATTGAGTGAGTAAGAAAGCTCTTTATCACCATACAAGGCTTTAAACCCTCGTCACAAATCTTTAAGTACCTTGGAAAATAGTAGATATGAAGATAGAATATTTCTAATTTTATTTAGAGATTTAGCACAGACATGCTTACATCTGGAGGAAGCGTTGCATCAAAAAGTATAGAGCTCCCCATGCTTATTTCCTATTTGGTTGCCAATACATTGTCTGGCATATGCTGCTTTATCATATTTGAGGTATTTTGATATATTGAGGTATTCTTCTCAAACTGAAATTACTTTAAATTGCTGCAAACTATTTCTAATTGATATCTTATTTTAGATACCCTCCGAGAATCTAATGGGCTGCACGGAGAGGGCTGTGACTTTATCAGGTAAGAAAACTTTCTTTTTATATAATTGCTTATCTTTTAGAAAACTTGGAATAACAGCTTTTTTCAATCACATTAATACAGCTCGAGTAAATGGTTGCTGAACAGTGATGGTAAGGACCATCAAAAATACTGCACAAATGATGCAGAATAGATGAGGACCAAACAATTGTAATATTTCTGAATGTGATTTATTTCTTGTCATTGTAGGCGGTCCAGAATCTCTTGGCAGTTGTATAGACAAGATTTGTGAAATCTTTCTTGAGGTAATATACTGTGTAATTTTTGCAACAAGAGTAATGTGAAATTCATTTTTGAAATTTTTCAATCTAACCAGACAAGTTTTTGAGACAGATTGTATTTGAAGTACCAAGTAATATAATTGAAAAATAAACACTGACGTTTCAGGCGTATGCCCGTTATCACTTCGATAACGGGCATACGCCTGAAACGTCAATGTTTATTTTTCAATGATATTACTTGGTACTTCAAATACAATTGTTACATTTTTCAATTATATTACTTGGTACTTCAAATACAATTTGTCTCTTTTTTATTCTTATTAAAGTACCACACGCAACATATTATAAGTTTTTGAGACACCTGTTTAGATATAACTATTTTCCCAATTGCTTTTTATGAATTAACTGTTGATTCTTTTGAAATTTGTTGTTATGATCTAGATCATTATTTATTGTTGCAGTTCCCCCCAAGAAACAACAATGTCAAATTTATGCCTTCCATCGGTGGATTTGTTCCTGGACCAAGCCAGGTAAAAGAATTCAAAATCTGCCTTTGTATACTTTTTGACTTGCAGTCATGTAGCAACGTTGAGTCTTTGCTGTGGATGGTAAATTTCGTGTGTCTTTGAACCTGAAGTTCTTGGAGATTCCCTGGCTTCACTTTCTCATCTGAACGAGGCATCATAAAGTGCTGCCATCTTTGTCGTGTATATTTTAATGGCATATTGTGGTCATTCCCTAATGCTTATTTCTTCTACTTCCTGAGAGTCATCTGAAGGTTTCTGTCATTAATCTTGTCGTTGGCTCAGCATCAGCAAGTGATGATTGCCGGTGGAGGTGACTCCATGCATGGCTGTACATCCCAATCCTTTATGCCCACACCTGACCGCATTTGCTGAGCAGGATGGTGGCAATGTAGCAATCTCTGGGTTGTGGTGTCATTCACGGGCGTGATCAAGCCCAGAATTTAATTTTTTCTTAAACTGTTTTTAACACTATTGAATCTAGCATCATGAATATTCCCTCCATTTGACCACAATCGTGTAGAGAGGCAAGGAGATTTTCTGCCATGTTACCGGTCAAAAGTGAGGTCATTTGCGTCTTTTTCTGGCCTTGATTCTATTTTCAAATATTAGAATGTTATATTATCCTTCATTCAATAATTGTTATTTCTTTCAGCTCTCGTACATGACCAATCAATTCTCACTGGCAGGTAATACATATGAATTCGTCTACTTTTTGATCAAATATCAGTTATGTAATAAGACGTCAGTCAACATAGGATTTTGATGTTTTAAGGCCCGAGATTCTGTTTGGATAAGATAGAATTTTTTGTACAGACAACTAATCGCCGCATAAGTCAAAACGCTGTTTTCTGGGGTTTGTTGATATTGAAATGATTATCCTGATTGTATTAAGTATCTTACCAGCCTTGATTCTGTTTGGCCCCCTTTTTTGCGCGCCCCTAATTCTCTATCCATTGCTTTGTGCTGAGTGCGGTGCAGAGAGGTAATGAGTGCAATTTTATGGTGCTTCTATGATTCACTTGACTAGGGATTTAACTTAGAACTTTTTAACACAGTTTTGGGTCACTACAGGGTACAAAGTGCCAAAGTAACCCGAACCGAAACATAACGAAAACTAGTTGATATACCGGGGACAAGGCCTTAATTCCTAACCCCCTTGGAATATCAAAAAGTTAACTTTATTGAGAGGCATTCTAAGCTAATAATTTTGTTTCAATTTGTAGATTTTTTAAAGAGTTCAAGTTATGCATGCTTTCTAGATTATTGTCATTATATTTTCATTTTCATTTTATTTTAGGGTTGTCAAAAAGAACTCAGCAGAAGATCACTCTACCAAGCACTGTAAGTTTTAGAAATTCTTAAATTTGAAAAGTCAAAATCTAAATATTTTTTCTTCGAAGTGACCTAACTAGAAATATCACTGGATAATATGGCTGTTGTCAATTTGATGGTAAATGTAAATCGTTGTAAAATTACTAAAATTGAAACTTCTTACCGTAGGTGATTGGCTCTTTAATTGGGAAAGCTGGTGTCCACATAAATGAAATAAGGTAAGATGGAACAGAAACTTCCACCATAATTTGTTCATAATCGTCTTCATCGTCATCAATAGAGTATGGAATCAACAATGCTTTAAAACGATATTTCTTCCTTGTAGAAGATTTTCTGGTGCGAATGTACAGATCGAAGAAGCCAAAGGGAACGGACGCCGATGTGTTGTTTCGATTTCTGGCACTCCTGAGGCAGTCAGTGCTGCTAATTTCCTCATCAATGCGAGGTAGGATTTTTCTTATTCTGTCAGAATGATGGGGTCAACTTACAGGACTTCTGATGTAAGATATTTTGTATGACAACATGTCTTATCGAGGCTGTTTTTAACTCTGTTTCATGCATGATATGGTCAACTTATCATGATAAGACTTTGATACTTATTATGACAACATAAGTACCTTTTGTCTGATCGATACTGTTTCTGACACTGTATCACGATTTCCAGAAATTGAGTGCAAATACACTGCGACCATTTCATGAATTATGTGCAAAAATATTCTGGCTTCCTCGTAGTTTCTGTGAATTCTTCACACCATCTGGTCTGACCTTTGCATACCATATTTCTCGTTGCCATATTTCTCGTTGCCCTATAATGGGACACCAATCTCCTGGAATATTTGTATTCAAACAATGCTTGTCGTTTTAAATGAAAAATGGCTACGCAGCCTCCATAAAGTGGGGTAGTCATGGGTATTTCCCAGGGAAATTTTGAATAGCTGTACCCCTCAATCTCCCTAAAGGAAGAATGTTACTGCATGCAAATTTCAATCTTTGAAAATTTTTGTCATTTTCGAACGATATTTCTCGGAAAGTCGACAGTGTTGGCCGAGGCTTTGTATGGGCAAAATGAGTATTATAGATATCATATTCAAGCTGTGGGGTCAAATTTTTGTTTGATTTTTCAGAATTAACGCCGGACGAGCTGCACAGCAAGGGCGAAACAGAATGAACCCAAGACCCCGAGAATAGTAATGCATTCATGACATTTTTAATTCTCACTCATTACACTACCTTTATAAGATATACAGTCATTCTGGTATAGATTACGGTTTTCTAGGAAACAGACTCAGATTTAACAGAACAGTATAAAGTAGAGAGCAGTGCCCATATTGAATTCTATTTCCAACATATTACCATACAATATTTATTCTTGTACCATCATGAGCTAGAACAACAAGCCCAAGCCGTTGCAAAACACCGGGTGCACCATAAGAAAATAGGCAACGTGAAGCAAGCTTTAGAAGATGTCATCCGTCAACGGATTTCAAAACTATTTCGATTTTTTCTATCAACCAAATGTCAAGTTTTTCAATTCAAAATCGGAGTTCACGAAATTCAAACAACCCATGTTCGACGTGCCTATTTCTTTCTGGTGCACCAATGACCACATAAAGCTCTCATGAGGTTCAAGGGAGTTTTTCTCTAAGATATGTTTATCAGGAGGAAGATACATAGTATGTCCTTAAAAAGAGCTTTCAGGCAATTTTATGTAAATTCTCCTTATTGAAATAGAGACCGGCATTGGTTTCTCTAACACCCAGCACTTTCGAATCATTCTCTACTGATTAACATTTAATGCAGAGTTTTCGAAATTGAGCACAATTAAAGTGCAAAATTCATCCTTCCTTGAAATATTGTTGCGAGAAAATGAATTTCAATAATACACCTCATACTATAAGGGGAAAAAGTAATGAAACGAAGTGCCTAATTTTACAACAGAAATGCAAAACGAGGCTATGCAATTTTCAAAATAATTTTCTTGCGAAAAAAAAACTAGCTGACGTTTGACCAAAACAAGAAACATTAAACGAATTTGATTTTCTAAAGGATTATTAGGCCTCGATTTGCGTTTCTTCTGTCATAAAGTTAGGCCTATCGTTTCTATACTTTCATCCTGCAGTACTAACCTACTGTTCCAACACAACACGTGGAAGGGTTGGTTTTTATAGCCCAACCGTAACCAGGCCTATTTCCATAGGGATTTAATTGCAGCAAGTCAACATATTGTTATGCTTATGCCTCATTCTTTATTTCTTTACTATGTATCCTCCGTCCTTCGAGTGGCATTTATCCCCCCTCTCTCTCAAGGTGTAAATTTGTGTTTTCACTTCTTGTTGGGTTGGTTTGGGCTTGTTGTCTTGTTATGATGCCGGTGTTGTTGTTGTTTTTATGCGAATATCTTAAAAGCGAAATTTTTAGATAGATGCATTTAGGATATTAACTTTACGCGTAAAGGGATATCTGCAGAGTATATTTGTCTTTCAATAAATCTATTTCTTTTCTTCTACAGCTCTATTTGATATTTAAGGGGTAAAAAAAATATTTCAGCTTTCTTTACCGTTTTGATAGGTCTTCGATTAGGGCCCAATTTGCGGAACTTCTTTAAGACTGTGACGACGGAGGGTGAGATAGATCAATGAAGTTTCTCTCTGAATTTTCAAAATGAAGTTTTGATCGCTGATTTAATTCGATTTTTTATTTTGTCCCTCTCGAATAATCTCCCCTCTTCTAAGCAGATTTGAAACAAGCTTTCGGAATTTTATGGTACCTTATTTTGATCCTCATTGTGATGATGACCGTATAGCCTCTCGTTTCAAAATACCGCCTCGTTTCCATAGCCGTGTGAAATGGAAAATCCAAAATGGCTAAACACTCGACTGACGTCCGTTTTGTCTCTGACACTGAAATACGAAGAAAAATCAGAAATTACTTTCAGGAAGGTAATGTTATTTGAAAGGGATGATTTTCTCTTTTCAGCTACTTTTGGCTAGCTACGAGCCTCGTATGACGATGAGGGCCTTCTTCATCCTCGACACTGACATTCGTTTTTTCACATATAATACTAATACTATTAGTAATAGGGTACCGCATAGGGTCAACAATATACAGTAACACTAGGTACTCTACTTGTCAAGTTGTGACTTGTCACTTGTGCTTGTGTCCCTAAGTATTAGGACAATGGAAGGAAATAAGGCCTAGCCTTGACTGAAGATGCTGTCAAAGTCTATGGTTTTGGCGGGAATTTCAAATTATGGCCATAGCATAGCAAACGAAATATTTTTAGGAAACCCTACACTACTACTGTTTACCTATATGAAAAATAAAAAGATATCACATGAGAAATAAATGAATACAGGAGTGTGCGAAAGTTGTGTAAATTTACATAGAGTGTGGAGACAGCTACTGTGAAACTTTTCCCTGAAGCTGATAATTCTTCAAGAAAAGCTGGCTGCAGCCAAGTCCACAGCCTATATTACATTTGGCTTTTCAGCCAACCTTAAGAAATTCCGTCTTCATCATGGTGTTGTTGGGCTGTGTTGAGCCTACACACATCATTCAAAAAGCAATTTCAGCTCAAGCCCAGTACTAAAAATTGCTTAGCTAGAGAGTAAGTTTGAGTACTCAAAATTGCTAGCAATAGCTTAGCTTTTTATACTTTTTGATACATTTGTTTCTTAGAATACTATCTCACAAGTTTTTGTATAACAAATGTAGATGATATTTTGCATACAAATGTGTGCCAGGGTACTTATATCCACTGTGATCTACTTCTCTATATAGCTGCTGCACGATTTTCATGGTCAATTGGATTAGAACTAAAATTTCAAAATTGCTTTGCATTCCTGCATCCAGTACTGGAATTGTTTAAGTTTTTGTCTTGTCGAGTACTGACTTGCTTATAAAGCATTTGCTTATAAAAAAAATATGTGTAATGGGGTCATCAACGGTCAATGGTGCTATATGAAGATCACTCCATGCCAAATTTTATGTTCAGGTGCGGAGATTTAGAGTGATAGCGTCCAAATCTGAGTACTATCAAAAACATATTGCTGTACATGAAAAATTCCATGAATTGAAATCCCCAGAAAACAATGAAGAATCGGTCTTCAAGTCAGTCTTCAAGTCTTGAATATCTGGTCCCAGAGTCCTCAAGATTCCCCAAGATTAAGGTGCAAATTATTGATGGGAGGGATACTGTGCCCATTAAATGAAAGTAAAATATGGCACTATTTGAAGATGTCATGGGTGACAAAGGGCAATATTCTATTGTTCTAAACATCCAATTGTTCTATTGTTCATCTCAATCTCGGATGTGCTTATGCTCTATTTTCCGGCTGTGCATAAATGCTACCTGAAGACTGGGGAGAATGGAACTTAAACCCTCAGATTGAAAAATTGAACACTAATTTTTAGACAAGCCTCTATTGGGGTTAGAGTGAGTATTTTTGTGCACAAATTTAAACAAACAGATTGATTCAAGGAGGACAAAAGTGTCACAGAAAGATATTCTTTGCTCCATTGTGGCCCTTCTTGGTACATGTAAAGTGTTCTCTTTTGGCCTTATCAGACTTTGGTCAGCCAAGGTTAGGAGAAAGTGTCACACCAGTCAAGAGTCTTACTAAAGTGTAACCCTTGCCTAACTTAGCTCTTGGTATGATTGGCAAGTACACTCAACACTAAGAGAGTTAGTAACCGTTGACTTGATTCGTAAGCTATAAAATATACTAAATACATGATTACATATAGAACCAGAAGCTGAGGGATGTTGTTTATTTGTTAAAAGCTGTTTATTCGGTCAGACATTCCACTGGTCACCTTCACTTTAAAAAAAACAACATTGCTAACAGCTGTGTTGCATATTGCTACTTTCCTGGTCCATCTAATATCCCAGTGTGCTGCCAATTAGCTTGTGTTGGATTCGATTCTCAGTCCATGGTTTTTTGTAATAATTCTTGAATTGAGCAAAAATAGCCAGCTTCAGCTTGTTCTTAGCATGTTCTTAACATCTAGCAGAATTTGAGGCTTGTGTTCTTATCAATTTTTTCCTATAAAACGAAAAGAGTGTAGTAGAATTTCCAAAAAGCTGTTGCTGGAATATTGAATTCTTAAAAAGTTGCATCATGACCAATTTGCCTTGTTTTTAGTTGAGACTCGCGAAGAGGTGCCAATGAAGAAATCCAGACAGTCTGCCGGGCCGTCCATTGGTATGTTAATATCATCATCAACTCTTAGGTAATCAAAAAGCATAATTTGCAAGACTATGAGGGGGTCATTCATAAGGAGGTATTTTGCAAAGGGGAGGAATTATGTGAGCCTCCGTCCACACGTATCCCGATATTTTTGAAAACGCATCTTTATTTATTCCTTTTGGCCTTCTGTCCCTACGTAGTGGGAGTTATCAGTGATGAAAACGGAGCTTTTCGAAAACGGTCAAGGAAGGAGATTTTTGAAAACTCCAAGTTCATGTTGCACCTCTAGACACAAAGTTGCTTATTGAAAAAAGTGCAGTAAAGTTTGTGACAAAGTCCCAATCTAAACCTTATTTTCTTTAATTTTCAAATGAAGGTTTCAATGGCTTGCTAATGAAAAATAGATCTGACATCCAAAGTGGATGGTGAAAAAATTATTGTTTGTTTCTAGTAATTTCGTAACTTCTTTATCATTTTACGTTCAATTGCTTTAATTTATCATTGTTTAGTCCCAAAGATAAATGAAGAAAAACAAGTGACAGTGAGTGAATTCAAAATCTAATCCATTCCTTTTTCATGGTATTATAAAACTGCAGCAAACACTATCTATTAAATTGCATTACAAGACGGTTCTCAACATTTAATTGGATTTCCTGTTTTTTACTTTGCTTGATATTAAAGTCACATATTACAAGAGCTCTTAGCTACATTTTTTGATTTATGCCTGAAAATTTTTCTAAATCTCTTGATCTTGAATAATTAAATCTCTTGAAGCAATTCAAATTTGATATCATCCGCATTTCGGTATTAGTGTATGCAATTAACTATCGGTTATTGACTTCTTCCACATCCGATCCCATTAAAGATATTGTCTGATTTAGAGGAAAGTATTAAGCTGCTTATTTGACTGACATGCTTGATAAATAATTTGCAATAAAGTCCCTGCATATAAGAAATGGACAACATACATTAAGTAATTGCAGCATGCTATAACCCAGATAGTATTTCTCTATTATCATTATTATTATTTCTGTACTACAACCAATATCGTAAGGACTTTCAAAGAGCCATTGTTGACTATTTATGACTTTTCCTGCTATTATCTTGGGTTATGATACACAATTGATCATTAAACAAGCCTTTTGTATAAGAAGAGAGCCTGATTTGATCATTTGAGTTTCTTATACGCAGGGCCTTTCTGTTTGCGATTTGAAATAGTAATTTTTATACAATTTTAAACCAGAAAGCTTTTCAAATTTTTTATAGTATAGTACCTAGAATATTTTTAAATCATATATACATTGTACATTTCGCTTTGACATTGTGCGTACAATTTCAAGCAGTATACAAATTATGATAATTATCATTATTGTTACTGTTCGACCATATGTAAAAATCTACAGGGAAGTTATGTATTTATAATTTTTTGATGATAGCCATTTCAAAAAGAGAACAGAACTCCAAGAAGGAAATCAAGAAGAACCTTGGTTAGTTTATAAATACTTCATTGATTTATGCACCTGAATCTCCATCAACACCTCCAGATACATACATCATTACACCAGGTCAGAGAGACCCATTTCTTTCTGTAGGAATTTCGCTCATACACAGTATCAACAACTATCAAAATTCCTTCCCCGTTCCATTAATTGAAATTATGCTCCTACATTAATTAAGTCGTACAGCCTGGCTAGTTCTCTAATACTTTTCTTATTAGATTTCACTGAGACCAGAAATCGGTATTTGCTTTAAATCTCCCGTCCTTAGTTTTAGTTTTAATTAGTTCTAATCATCGTAATTGTAAACTATGTAAATACCAATTTTAAATGAATATAAGAAACAAAATGAAATGAGTCCTAGTTGCTTATTGACTCATAACTAATTATGAAAAGTGTAGCTAATAAGATACGGCAAAAATAGATGAATTGTGGTTATTGAATTTACCCGTGTTTGCAGGATAAGATTAGTTAGGGTAATCGTCTATCCAGAACTATCTGATATACCTTATATACGCTTACCTAGAACTATCTGATATACCTTATATACGCTTACCTAGAACTACATTATATACCTTATACGCTTACCTAGAACTATCTGATATACCTTATATACGCTTACCTAGAACTATCTGATATACCTTATATACGCTTACCTAGAACTATCTGATATACCTTATATACGCTTACCTAGAACTATCTGATATACCTTATATACGCTTACCTAGAACTACATTATATACCTTATACGCTTACCTATAACTATCTGATATACCTTATATACGCTTACCTAGAACTATCTGATATACCTTATATACGCTTACCGAGAACTACATTATATACCTTATATACGCTTACCTAGAACTATCTGATATACCTTATATACGCTTACCTAGAACTACATTATATACCTTATACGCTTACCTAGAACTATCTGATATACCTTATATACGCTTACCTAGAACTATCTGATATACCTTATATACGCTTACCTAGAACTACATTATATACCTTATACGCTTACCTAGAACTATCTGATATACCTTATATACGCTTACCTAGAACTATCTGATATACCTTATATACGCTTACCTAGAACTACATTATATACCTTATATACGCTTACCTAGAACTATCTGATATACCTTATATACGCTTACCTAGAACTACATTATATACCTTATACGCTTACCTAGAACTATCTGATATACCTTATATACGCTTATCTAGAACTATCTGATATACCTTATATACGCTTACCTAGAACTACATTATATACCTTATACGCTTACCTAGAACTATCTGATATACCTTATATACGCTTACCTAGAACTACCATATAAACCTTATATACGCTTACCTAGAACTATCTGATATACCTTATATACGCCTACCTAGAACTACCTTATATACCTTATATACGCTTACCTAGAACTATCTGATATACCTTATATACGCTTACCTAGAACTACATTATATACCTTATACGCTTACCTAGAACTATCTGATATACCTTATA
Organism: Pelagia noctiluca; assembly: GCA_963924455.1. NCBI lineage: Eukaryota > Metazoa > Cnidaria > Scyphozoa > Semaeostomeae > Pelagiidae > Pelagia > Pelagia noctiluca. The sequence goes on from OZ004315.1 coordinate 12,620,477, forward strand.
TACGCTTACCTAGAACTATCTGATATACCTTATATACGCCTACCTAGAACTACCATATAAACCTTATATACGCCTACCTAGAACTACCATATAAACCTCATATACGCCTACCTAGAACTACCTTATATACTTTATATACGCTTACCTAGAACTACATTATATACCTTATATACGCTTACCTAGAACTACATTATATACCTTATACGCTTACCTAGAACTACATTATATACCTTATACGCTTACCTAGAACTACATTATATACCTTATACGCTTACCTAGAACTACATTATATACCTTATATACGCCTACCCAGAACTACCTTATATACCTTATATACGCCTCCCCAGAACTACCTGATATACCTTATATACGCTTACCTAGAACTACATTATATACCTTATATACGCTTACCTAAAACTACATTATATACCTTATATACGCCTACCCAGAACTACATTATATACCTTATATACGCCTATCCAGAACTACCTTATATACCTTATATACGCCTACCTAGAACTACCTCATATACCTTATATACGCCTACCCAGAACTACCTTATATACCTTATATACGCCTACCCAGACCTACCTTATATACCTTATATACGCCTACCTAGAACTACCTCATATGCCTTATATACGCCTAGCCAGAACTACCTTATATACCTTATATACGCCTACCTAGAACTACCTTATAAACCTTATATACGCCTACCTAGAACTACCTAATATACCTTATATATGCCTACCTACAACTAAATTATATACCTTATATACGCCTACCCAGACCTACCTTATATACCTTATATACGCCTACCTACAACTACTTATATAATTCTCTGTAAAGGAATCCGTTTCAGTTTAAATTTACAGCCTTCTTTTTCACTTGTAGAGAGATGTGGCTGCTGTGGAGAAACCAAGCACAGGAGAAACACCGAAAGAGGTTGGCAATTTTTTCATATTTTTCAAAATTAAAAATTACCTTTCCTAGATTAAATCTGAAAATCGTCAATGCAAAGAGCTTTACTCTCTATGTAGGGCATTTTCTGAACGACATCACTCAACAGCTAGTAGGAGTCGCAAGATATTTTGTTGGTCAAAATATTGAATCAAGTCGGTGGGTCATACTCTGTGGGGATGAGTTTGTTAATTTTCCCAGACACCTGGTATTTTACATTATCATTCATTTTTAAGTTTTTATTCAGTCTGTTTGTTTCTTTATATAGACCACGCCAAGAGAAAGATCAAGAGTTCGCGTACTAAGAGAGAAAAAGCCTGTCATTCACGTACAAAGTTAGTTGCAATTTATACTATGACCTGAGTTATCTTTTGCTAATGCGTTTTGACATGGCGTAACGAAAGGAGAATGATAGACAAGGGATATTTGATAAAAATTGATTACTGCATGTGGTAAATTGTAGATTGATGATAAAACGATAGAAAAAAGATTATCGTACCGAAAATAGCATAGATGATATTTTACAACGTTTAGAGATTATACCCGTTATCGAGTCAAATAACAGATACAATCTCGAAACGTAAAATTTCATCTTTGCTATTTCCGGTACGATACTGTTTTATTTTACCGTTTTATAAAGGGATATTTAACGTCATATTTTATCCAGTCTTCACTTAAGGCACTGATACAAATCATTATCGTTTATTCTCAACTTATTTCTTTTTATCTTTCTTAGAACTTCTAGAGATCGAGAATGAGGATGAAGATAGTGAATCTAACGATGAAAGTGTTGCTGATAACGAGGCCAGTGGTACAGAAAGTTCAGATCCGGAAGTCAAATTCAAAACCCCAGTCGAAGTTATACAAGGAAAGAAAGCTCTGTTGCCAGCCAGGGATGAAACCGAGGCGAAGGAAGATTCTTGTACAGCAGCGTATGTATATCTAATTTTATTTGTATCTAGTTCATCTGCATGGATAGAAGGGTCTGTGCATATGCTTTACTTGAACTTCAGAACAGAAGAGTACAGAATTTAAGAACAGCAAGAAAAATTTGAAACATAACAAAACAAATGATACTGATGAAAATCTTCATTTGACACACATCGTAATACATTAGAAAGAGAAAACCCCTGTAAAACCTCTCGAAAAGAACTCACTTTTATTAAGAATAGACTGACTAGGTTAAGGCCCTTATCATATAGAGTCCCTTCGCCATGAATGGAACGATTCGCATTTGCCGGACATTTGACCGAGCAAAGTAAAGTCTAAATTTGAAGGAGTTTGGGTTTGATTATTTAAGAAAAACGGGTGAAAATATTTTGCTGATGCCATATCTTGTTTCTTCGCCATTTTTTCATGTTTAGACAATTACCAATTTCCTTGTTACAACCATTTTGAAAGTTACCAGTTCGAAATGAAATTTACGTACCTTCGAAATGTCTGATCTTTTTTAACTACTCTAACTTTTTTTGTCTTTTTTTCTGTCTCCCGTTAATGAAAACAAAACAAAACTCAACGACATGTTCCTTCTCCTTTTAAAAGTTAGTTTCTGAAGAAAATTGACAGATTTCATGTGCAACTGTTATTACGGTGGCTATTTACCGGAAGCTATACGTGATTAGCCTATTTTCTTGATGAGTGGAACGACTGCGTTTCGTCCACGTTCAAAGGCAGAGTTGACTGAAAATGTGTCACTTGTGATACAATTCATTCAAGGAAAACAATCGAAAGCAAAACTGAGGGAAAGCAAAGACATCTCAGAAATACAAAATAGCTACTGAATTTGTTTACACCCTTTTCTTCATTAGAAAAAGTTTGTAAGAACACGAGCCTCCGATTTTCCCAAAGCTGCAGAGCAAGCTAAGAACAAACTGACGCTGACCGTTTAAGGTCAATATAAGAATTATGCGAAATTGCCATGAAACTGATAAAAAAATACAAAACAAGCAGATTGACAGCACACGGATATATCAGATGGTAAATAAACATACGTATTACAACAGTTCTGTCCATGGGAACAGCTTAGAACTTCTTGCAGTGAGGGTTTCTTTTAACTCCCCGTGAAACTTAGTGCAAACTTAGCCCCGCGCTTCAGGCTAATTTTTATCGTTCCGTTCATGGCTAACGGCCTGAGTTTTCACAGACGAAAGTAGTACTCAGTTATGACGTTCTAGTAGAAAGACGAAAGAACTCATTGAAGCGGAATTATATGCGAGTAAAGATCATGCAATAACGAACATATCTATGATAGTTTGTTTTAATTTTCATGCATGAATGGGCTGTGAAAAACTATTTATTTTGAAATCGTTCCATTCATGGCTAAGGGACTCTAGTTATAGGTATAGCGTTAAAAGGTTCAAAAAAATCCTATTTGGTAATGGTCCACTATAGAAATGGCAGAAACTTTGGCAATTATTGGGGGTAGATCCATTGATTTAAATAAACCATGTGATATTTCTAATTGTGTTAGAAGAGAAGGCTATTGTTTCTCAAAACATTTAGGGGTCGACTGCACCCCTACACCCTTAAGTGTCTGACACTGCACAACAGGCAGTCTTTGTACTGCTATCCTTGTGGTACCATGTTACCCTTGATAATATAAACTAATACCAAGTGTAATTATTTTCCAGGAGCTCAAGTAGCTGTGAAACAAAGATTTCAAAGCTGGTAAGCAAGTAAAAATTATTTCAGCCGTGGCCCTCCGAGAAACAAAAGAGCTATGCTTCACTGAGCTATGCTTCCAAAATTATCCACTTTGATAATAGGAACTTAACTATAAACCTGCATCTACGGATAACGTAGCCAAGTATAGTAATACAGTTAAGTTATGAATTAAGATAAGAAAGTAATAGTTAAACTACTAGTTCATAATAAAAAATGGGTAAATATTATTGTATGAGGAGAATTTCTTAATGAGGAACTATCTCAATAGCTAAACTAATCGGGGAGAGAGCACCCCCTGATCGAGGAGATAGCACCCTCTAATCGAGAAGAGAGAAGCCACTGAATGTAGATCCTTGTGAGTTTCATTGCGACGACTTGCACTATAGCACTGTTCTATTTGTAAACGACTGCCCTTTTTTCTTAGTTTGATCTGTTAGTTTGAATCTTCGGGTGGTTTGAATCCTTCACAGATGCAAGACGCTGCATTTAGCTCCTCGCCACTTTGACCAAACCATCCATATGCAGACTATACCTGAATAAAGTGATCACAGTTTCTCATGTTTTCCCTCTACTTAATTTTTACTCTAAGATTTTTATCCAGAATAGGAGAAGTAGCTAGATGTTGAATAAGTAGATATTTCATTTTCCTTAGAAAGAAATGGCCGAAGCTTACTTTGCAGTGCATCATAATAAGACAATTGTTACATCTGACAGAACATTATCAAGGCTACAAAATCCAAGAATGTCTCCAAAGGTAAGGCTTAAAAACTTGTTATTTGTGTTGTGTTCTTATGCTCATGGTACAGAACTAACCTGCCACTAAGAAACTCAATGTTGCAATGCCAGGCTGCGTGGTTTCTTATAGGTTGACAAGAAATAGGTGAAGAATTTGAAATGTTAAATATCATTAGCAGGACAGCTAGTGAATTTGCATGAAACACCAAATCTTTGCAATCAAGATTATTTTCTAAAGCAGTATAAATGTTTACACTGAAAATCTAATCTTGCACAACTGTCTGGTGTGCTGAGGTTTCTTTTAAGTCAGTTTCTAGACGGCGGGTAGCGGGTTAGCAGGGCCCACGCCACCGGGGGGGCCACAGGGGCCATGGCCCCCCCACAAATTTGGCCAAAAAATTTTTAATTTTTCAAATTTTAGTAAATAAAGCAAGACTAGAGCTATATTCTCGTAAGCACGAAGAATTTTAAAGCGTTTTGCAGGGGCAAACACGTTTGGCTGAGAAGCAGAGGGGGGTGGCCCCTGGCAAAAAATTTGTCGGAATTATTGGAAAATTCGTTAGTTTGTCGGAAATTAGTTATTGCTTATAACGATGAAACTTTTAAAATTATGTCGAAGAAACTCCTTACAAGTGTTTAGTTCAACCATTCTGCACAAGAAGGCATCTATATGAGGATTTTTGGAGAGTGTCATGCCTGAACTTAATGAGAGTAAATTTGCCCTCCCTCATCTGTTCTGTCAACTCTTAGCCTAGCTTTTATAAAATCTCTGACATCCAGGGAACGTAACTTAAAAAATTTTCTCGCTACGCTCGCCTTCTGTCTTTCCATTTAATCTCATTTATATGGAAGAAACTTAGGATATGTTAGGTTCAAACTTTCCTATTCGTAATGAAATGACTATAATTTTTAAAATGTACTACTGATTGATGATCATATAAGACACTTCTGTGTTTTAGACTTCCAATGGTTTTTCTACGCTTTTGCAGAAAAAACCTAAAAATTTTCGCTCGCTACGCTCGCAAGCACTTCCTCTAAAAATCACCCATACAGATCCGTGAGCTTATATCGGAGAACCCCTAGACACCCCTAGTATGAACAATTTTTGACGAAAAACTTTGATCTTCGCGTCACTCTTGTTAGTTGAGTTCTGTTATAAAATTAATATTTTTTACACCTATGTTCAGATTTGGGAGTGAATATCGGGATCGAGTGTCCATTATTAAAAGAGAATATGTCATTTTCTCACATCTACGGGGTTTGCAGTGCAGGAAGAGAATTTAAAGATTCTAAGCCATTTTGAGGCCTGAGAAGTGGAATTCCGTACAATTTTTCATATTTTAATTTTGGCCCCCCCACAACAAAATTCATGGCGTGGGCCCTGGTTCTTATGCTCATGCTCATATATACGTTCTCAATCTGGGAAGGGTTGAAACTGTCTCTTATCTTAGATCGATCCAATCTTTCAATACGTCAGAATGTCTCATTAATTAAAAAATATTTGACCAGATAAAATTTTGAGGGTGATATGAAATGTACAATTGATGTACACCCTTTTTTCTTTACAAGAATACTTAGAATTTTCCTGAGCCTCAAATTTTCCATTGTTTGTTCTTAAATTTCCATTGTTCTTTGGCGATTTTGAGTCTCAATATTCTTATGAAATTCATTCTTATAAAGAAAAAAGAGTGTAGTATGCAATGCTATACAACCTACTGTATTTATCCAGTGTTAAGGAGGTTTATTACTTAGTCATGTGTTGCAAGGGTAGGTTACATATCAAATCATGCATTTTATGGCGTATTTTGATTGTCGATGCTTTTTAAAAGACACAATGCATATTGATGAGCTAGAAGGAGGCATATTACATTCCCATGACAGTAAGCTACATATTCATGCATTTAAAGGGGGCTGGTCGCATTTTCGTGCTTTTTTGAGTTATATTTGATTTTCTGCAGTTCTAAGAGGTATATTACGTTTTCATAAAATATTAAGGAGACATATCACATTTGAGTTCTTTTTGAGGGAATGTATTCCTTTCGAGTGCACTTCTTAGGAAGTTTATTACATACACTATTTTACAAATAAACAGATGGACCTTGCCCGGACGAATATCACCATTTATCCTTCAGGAACTTCAAGATCACTTGTCTGATGCAACTGGCTGTCATAGAACTGAATGCAATCGTCTTTTCAAGAAATACGTCACTCTTTTTCCAAAATGGATTTTCCAACTGAGGTATATAATTATGATATCAGAATAGAAACAAGAAAGGAGACTGGCTCTCTGTTACTTAAAGCTTCATGCTTACGCAATCATCAGACAGACTATTTTTCTATTCTATATTGCTCTGTACGTTCGTACATCGAGCACTATGATGCGGCATTGATAACACATTCGCAATAGAGATAATTATGATATTATTCCTTTTATATCAATTGAAAGTCTCTTTTCCAACTGGGGCATATATTCATCATATTCTTTCTGTGATATCACTGGACCGCTATGTTTCTCTCTTGAGCTTGGCCTGGGATATGTTATTTACATTAAACTACAAGTTTTCTACTCAACTACATCGATGGATAGCTGCGATGGTCCCAATAGTGTGGAAAGTCACGACACTTCGTCAGGTTCTATTTCTTTCTATTTCTATTCTACTTTTATTTCTTCATGAACCATAGCCCCGTCAGTCGTAAAGGACTGCTAGTACAGCATAGCTGTTAAAGAGTGGTGGCACCATTTTACGTTTCTTGAGTAGTCGCACGTGTACCATTTGAGTGATACTCATGCATGTAGTATGGCAAGCTCGCATGGTTCCGATGTTCAGTGATATAGCGCTGATGCAAATTCATATCCGGAGACAGTCGATAGCATCATTGACAGTCGATAGATAATAAATACAGTAGAATCCCGATAACTCGAACATGTGATAACCCGAACTCTTGCTAACTCGAACAGATTTGGCAGTCCCCTTGAGCCTTATTCATGTTATAAAGAGCCTCGATAACTCGAACATTCGTTAACTCGAACTATTTTGATCGTCCCTTGCTTGTTCGAGTTATCGGGATTCTACTGTATTATCATCAATATTTTTGTTTATTAGAACTGTTCTTGTACAGTTCTTGTAAATATTTATTTCATCTGTATATATTGAATGTGGTTTTAGTGATTTTATCATTATTTTTGTTATTATTATTATCATTATCATTATTATTAAGGTTATTGGTTTGAGTCTTGCTCAGGCCATGTTTTTTCATTTGCCTTGCTATTTTCGTTTTAGGCATGGTTTCAACATCCTGTTGCATGGTTTGGGATCCAAACGAAGTCTACTAGAAGAATTTCGGAAGAAAATGCTTCCCAATGCCGTTCATATAGTTATCAATGGGTTTTTCCCTAGTTTGACTGTTAAAAATGTAAGTAAATCGCTGTTTTTTTTGAAATTTTGGCAGTTTGACGCTGTTTACGAAAAATCGTTGCGAATTCATTCAAGAATTGTTGGAAAAGAAATTCAAAGTGCTAATCGTTTCATAATTGTTTTGAATTCACAGCCAAATATTCCGAAATTCTTGTTCATCCGTTTGATATCCCTGTCTTGATTGTCTCTTCGATTCTTGTTATCATACTTTATTTCATAGTATCGAAGATCATAAGATGCCTGATTACTGATTTTCTGACATCATCTTATCATCACCCTTCTATTTCAGATATTGAATATGATAACAGAAGATCTTTTGAACTATTCTGGATCTTTCAAAAACTTAATCGATCAATGCAATTTTATTCGTTCCGAATATGATTCAGGTAAGAAATGTTATTCATACTTGTCATTTCTCAAATCACCCAATCGTGTTTTTGTTCATCAAAGTCATACGATTTAAATTGGCATCCCGGATTAATACTTGTAATTATTATGATGATTATGAAAATGAGCAACCTTCTACCCACTATACAATGATAATGATGTAAATGTTTAAAATTATCAAGATACTTTGTATTTCCTTGATTTCAAGGAATAGGGGTATCATGATCATTTTATCAGTACAAAGTTTATCGAAGTATATGGACAGGAAAGCTATTGTTGAACGTCTTTTTTTCACAGCTGATGTTGAACAGTGCCTGAAAGTGCACAACGTTAACCTTATCCTCTCTTCAGACTGCAAGAAAATTACACGTACACGTTTCCCACATAAATACAATGGCAAATATTTGAAAAACTTTCGCGAATAACAAACATTTTAGGAAAAGGAAACAAAAGAAGCATTTTGATCATTTGTTCAATCATGACCTAGACAGCTAAAACTTTGGCAAAATAATACAATGTGCACTCTCAATTTCTGAAACCTGAACAAAAAGATATAACAATAGCTTTCTAAAGCAACTCCCTCTATTAACTATGATCAGTATATTTCATCAAACATATGTGGACATATATTGAGGAAAGGGAGCTGCTTAGTTTGGCATTATTGACAAAAATATCAACATACTTTTTCTGTTTGATTTTCTGCATGTGGTTTGTTCAAAGGGGAAATAGATAAATCGACAATCTCATAGCTTCCTTAGGGTTATGAAGCTTTTAGAATTTTACTAAGTAATCACCGTATATTGTGAAATTTGCAAGTGAAGAAATAAATGATTGACTTTGGAAACTTGTTGTAGAAAGGGCAACTCATTGGCGTTATAGATCATTTCAATATGACCGAGATTTGTTTTGCTTTCTTAATATGTTAGGCCAGTTTTGAGTGTTTGAATCTCCACTTGCCCCAATGATGATCTTAACTGAACTCCCTATAGAATCTTAGGCTTGTTTTTAACGAGCAACTCACAAGGAAGCAAGAATAATATTGATGCAAACTTTATCCCAGGCCTGTCTTAAAGATGCCATTTCTATATTTTCACAGAGGAAGCTGACGAGCTGTTTCTCTTGATACATAACATAGATGGACCGATTCTACGCAACTCAAAGGTATTCCGTTGTTTACTTCTTTATCCATTTTGTAGTTTAACAGATCGAATCCTCTCACAGAATGTAGAGTACCTGAATATTATTCATCAGGAAATTTTGATTTTGAAAGATCACCACTCAATGGGATCAATTCTAATGAATCAAAATTGCAGTGATTCCAGTCTATGATATTCATATGACTGCAATCTGCGACTACATATGTAATATCTACCGATTTTATGGATTTAAGTAGAATTGAGTAATATAAAGCATTTTTTTGCAAAGTGAATGACCTATTTTCTGTAGAGGTATGTATGATATCCAAATATCTAAAATCTTTGGCTGTACCATGATATAAGCAATCTTTGCCATGAACGCAAGTAATTTCAAATGTAGCCCTGCAAACAGTTGTACTTTCGTCCGAGCCACCCGGTACTTCTCAATAAGCTTCTTAAACTTGATTATCGATAAAACCGCAGGATGATTTCGAAATTAATTATGTTGACTTGTTTTTGTCTTAATTTTCGTAGTTTGCTATTCGGTAAACATTTCTTTTACTTTTTAGGTACAGAATGCCCTCAGCTACCTTGCTTCGTCTTCTAAAATTCACATATTAGCAACAATTGATCACATCAATGCTGCAGTCAGTAAGTCAACAAAATTACAGAAACTGTATTTTCGTAAAAGCCCTCTGCTCGAATAAGTCCCCTTCTTCTCAAGCCTTGATTACATTTCATATTCAACCCAGGTTTTTCTCAAGGATTAAGCGGAAATTTTGCTCATGTCACGAATAGTAATTTTCTGTTAAAACAAAACAAAACGTTGGACCGTTTTTTAAACTTCAGGCTAAAGAATGATAAATATTTTCTTAATTATGTCTCTAATGGGTTGACTTTTAATTCTTGGAGATGTTATCATTATTCTTGCCTAATTTTACCTTACTCTCTTACAGTATGGGACCAGAGTCGGTCGAGTCGGTTTAATTGGTTATGGTATGACACTACAACATTCGAGCGATATACCGAAGAGACCTCATTCGAAAACTCATTACTGGTGCAGCAAACTGGTTCGCTGGCACTTACATCTCTTACACATGTCTTGCGGAGTTTGACACCAAATGCCAGAGGAATATTCAAATTACTTGTGGAATTCCAACTGGAAAATGTCACAGATTCAAATTATTCAGGTAAGTTCCATGTTTGAATTTATCTCACAAACCAGGTGTTCTTCCTAGTAAAAGTCTAGCAGTTTTAGTTTTGGAAATTAGAACTTAAATTCTCTATGCACCCCCCGCACCATTAGTCCCCACATGGCTACCTCAACTGTAGGAGTGATGTTGTGCCCAGGTTTGTATTCATTTGAGAAAATACTTGCACAAATATGATATAAATACGTGTCTTGTTTGAGATCGTGTTTACTTTTACTCTACCGCTCGCAAGAGTTTTCGCCTGTGTGGCTTTTAAGCCGAGTCAAGAGCACGAAAACTGGTGGAAGAGAGGATTAACATCTTTACTCTGATCAAATTTCGTTTGCCTGTGTTTATCTTTCCCTCAAGAAGAGTTTTAATTCGAAAGGATATTTGTAATAGCATGTATAATCTGCTCTTCGAGTTTCATTCATTATTGTCATGATATGGTGACTTGCAAGTGGCGAGTAGCTCATGAGTTGTGAGTTGCGATAATTTTGCACGTTTTCTGTTGTTAGCCCAATAGAAGTTTTAGGTTGGTTTAAAAGTGACTCTACTTTCCTTAAAATTCAATTGCTGCGAAATTCACATGAAAATTTAGATCGTGGTTGAGTGCAAGCCCTGCGAAGACAGGGCATACTTCTCGCAGGGGCATGGTAGAAGATAGTGCATCACTAATGTGTGGTTCTTGTGTGCTTATGGCACTTGTTTGTGCGACAAAAGTTATGAAATTGAAAATTGCTGCCCACCAGAAAATTGCATCCCTTGATTCTATATGTGACACCTGGTGGTTGTGTTACGAACCGTCAGTACTGAAAGACTGAACAGTCCCACAACAGGCTCAAGGTGGTACGTAATACTAACCGAAACAGGGAATTAAGGTACTGACTGGTAGGCCAATTTGCCCATTAGGCCACTGGGCTTACCCCAGCAGTGGAAGAAAATGCCACTTTTACCCTAGTGATATTATTCAAAATGGAGCCTTTTCAGTTTGGTAATTTTGAATATTTGTTGTTTTATCTAGCTCATGCATTTTTTGAGATGAAAACTATTGAAATTTAAGGGTTCCTTATCCTGTTTTCCCAACCAGTGAAAAAAGTTGTCCTCTTAAGCGAAATTTTATGAGATTCCAAAAATAATTTCGACTAGCCAGCTTCTACTGATAATTGATAAAAGAGCAGCTATGATGGCCATGAAAGAGCAATTATAACAAACGTCTCCGTCAGAACCAAGAATCCATTGGCTTTAAGACTAAAAAACAGCAATTCACTAGATGACGAGCTCGAGATGCCAGAAACAAGGCCATATCGATCGATTCCTTCACAGATCCCAAGCCCCACCAGAACCTCTGCGCGCAAAGGCTCTTGGTTTAACGGGTCCCTTTATTAAGATGACGATTTAAGTTCTTGATGAGAGAATCTCAACTTCAAATTTCTAGGTATCTCCTTTGCTGATCTGTACCAGAAATGCAGGGAAAAGTTTTTGGTGAACAGTGATCTTACATTAAGGGCTCAGCTGACGGAATTCCGGGATCATAAACTCATCAAATTCAAAAAGGTAAGCCTTTCATTGGTTCCAAGATGTGGGGCATCTTGCACTAATCTGGTTGTGTCTTACGCAAGTCGATGGGTTAGCACTAATTTGCAGGACTGTCATGCGTAATTTTCCTTATGTGGTGTCATTTTGTAAAGCTGTGTCGTTCATTATGTAATTACTCAGTGGGCCTATCAGTACCTCAGTGATGATTGTACATCGTAGAAGACTACGCCACAGCTTCTCCACCACGTAAGGCTGATAAACCACTGTGGCACACTTGATATACACCGCTGTAGTAACTATCAAGAAAGTATTACAAGACTGTAATGCAAAATCTCCCACGCAGTGACGATTTAACGTTTGCTAGTGTGTTCTAGACTGTGGGTGAAAGAACATTCGGATGATTCAATTGCTAATTCTTCATCTAAAATAACGTTTGTACAATCGCATTCCTTCTTTTTCACAGGGTGCAGATGGTGTGGAACATTTATCGATTCCTTTGAACTCATCAGCGTTGAAGCAGTTTTTAGAGGATAATGAATTGTGATACGATTTCATCGATAAGGAATCGTCATTGCTATGAAAGGTATGGCAATTTAATCTCATTCTCAAAGGCCCAACGAATGGACAAACACCGAATATGAGCTGCCTATGCAAATTCCAGATACAGTAAAACCCGCTTATATGAATCACTTCTTTTTAGAACCTCCACCCTTAAATTGTAATCATTATGGCTTTTTCTCAAATTTTTGAAAGAATTGCTCTGACGAGTTATGAAAAATATCTTGTGAGCAAGAGTGCTATAAATGCATGACACTGTCACTTTGAGCCATTAATCCCAAAACAAGTCTAGCCAAATATCTCCAATAATTAAGAGATTTTTAGGGTAAAGCTTAGAAATAGAGTTTCTTACATGCAAATTTCTACTGCAGTCTAGGAATGCTACATCTTTGATTTAGTATACCATCTCGAATCTATTTCAAGTCCACTCTTTCTTGGATAAGAAGAAAACACCGCACTGATACTCGTGCGTAAGCACCTTGATTTTGTAGTTCGGCATATGGGGAATCTACATATTTTTGAGGATTTTTGGTAAACTTTATTTACTACGAGCAGTACTTCATGAATTTATAACTCAGCTTCGTTTGGGTGTTGTTGGTAACTGTAGACTTTAGGGTGAGTTTCTCTCTAAACAAAATTAATTTACAATAAATCAAGAAGTATAGCCAGAAAAATCGGAAGCATAGCCAAAAGCCAAAACATGGGTTGCTTAAGCTTTTCGTCTGACCAGGGTCGACATGTCATTAAGATATTGTGGAATCTGTCTACATAAAACCAGGAATTCTATACTGTATAGACTTACAGTGTTTGTTTTGCCTTTGGAATCTCGGAGTAATCTTATTGGTCAAATAATTTTATCGCGGTTGTTGATTGGTTTTCCACAATATACCGATCATACTTATTGGTCTATTTCGATCCACATCTTGGTATGATAACTCGTTAGGTTTTTGTTTCGTTCTGTTTCTGGCGTATCACTCTGTTGAGTGACAGACGAAAGCCTTTGGTAATCTATGTTAATGCTTTGTTTCTGATTTTTCTGGCTATATTAAAGTTTTATACCGACTAAAGACTGCCTTGTATCAGCAGCACGTCTAGCATGCCTTTAATAGAAATTTTCACTACACAGAAACTGAATGCATCATTGGTCTTCCATAACTCGACAAATAAAAAACTCGTGACTAAAACAAAAACACTTTTATTCGGCCAGGATTTTTATATACAAAGATTCATTTGCCAATAAAATTTCCTTTTAAGTATAAGTAACAAGGTGTATAAATCTGCCTTGAATATATTATTAATATGTTCATACTTGTCATGTCAGATAATGTTTGAGTTTATTTCTTCAATCTTAAAGTAGTAAAATACTTTTCCAATGATGTTATTTTCATCTTCTTTCTGGAAATTCTAGCTGCAACAACACCGTGCTTCGTCTCTCTTGCTTGCATACTAACTTTCTGTATTGAGGAACGATATTAGTCCCGATAACACACACTCACTGGTGCCTTTGGCACACATGCACTCACAATTGTGCAGTACGCACACATGCACACTCACTTCTTTCTCTGTAAAATGCCGATTCTGGGTATAGAAGTAACGACATGAAAATGCTTAAGAGTAATTTTCTTGCTTGCCAATTCAATCTTCTCCTGTGATAAGTCCATCTGTGCTGAAAACCCACTTGGAAATTTCCAAACCTCAACACGATGTTTTCCGTGCATTTTCACTACTTACCGGAGAGCGTTCTGCTGAAATAGTTTCAGAGGATACCCAGTCAATGTCAAGAAGCATTTTTGCTGATGGGTGGAAAAGATTGCTATTTCCATGAGTTGTTGGTTTGGACCAAGCACCCACTATCAGCTAGAACAATGGAAGCTAAAGGAGCCTGGTCCATTCTGTTGATGTGCTCATCTTGGCATTCCTTGCCTTCATGCTAGGAATTACAAATTATCTCCTCATGCATTTTCTTTATCCGATTTATCCGAAGGGGGCTCCAACCATGACGCCAGATCAAGAAGTATTGAACAATTTAACCCATCTAAAACTCAGTCATCCCGATCCACCGTTTGAGCATGGCCGATTTCGTGGGTCATCCTATACCAGTATTTTCAACCTACCTAATTCTTAAAATTCTGTGCTTGGTCTTTGGCGAAATGAAGAGTCCTCCTATACTAGAAATGCCATTTTTATATAGGTGAATGGGTTCTATTCTGGTAGGCTTTCCCTGAGATAAAGGGTTTGACCAAGCCGTGATTGTGTTACTTAATAATCATCGTACTGATTTCTAGGGGTGCTGATTTGTGTTTTGTATCTGGTTGACAATTCAGCTGTGTGTGATGGGTGAACGAGTCAGAGGCGTCGTTCAGAGTAAATGTAGAAATTGCAGTAGAACAATGTAGTCAGATGAAACCTTTCGATTAGGAACGGGACCACATTTACATTCCCTGATTTCTACAATTTAATGATCCACGCAAAGATCAACTACGCAAGACAATAGTTGCCAGATTTGCATTCTTCATTTTTCGGCCATCTAATTAGTCTTGACTCAAGCCATCTAATCTCAGACAGATTTTCGAAATTTTTGAAATAGAAAATCTGAAAACAGCCAGATGAAAATATTCCGATACACTCCTAGCAAAATATTGACATTGTTAACTTCAAATACGTGTTGCTTGGAGACCATCGACTACAATACGCATTCGTAGCCCAGAGGTTGGATGAAAAATGATTTTAAATTAGCAGCATGGAATAAAGCTAGCTAGTTGCGTGCGCTTCCTCAACTTATGAAGTGCAGTTTCTCAAACTTTAATCTTTTTTAACCATTTTCATTGTTAGTTGATGAATCTCGAATTGATCATTCATCGAGGGTATTGAAATCTACACCCGTAATTTGCTTTTTACCAAATATGGGTTTTGGAATCATTACAAATGTATTCTTACGAATATCAAGACGCGATTTATGCATTTTTGGCTTGATACTTCTGGTATCTAAGAACCACCCTAACAACTACCATCCGAATAAAAATTCTTAAAATCATAAGTCTTAAATCACATTTAAACTTAGAATACTCACATCCTGGATTTAAAAACATCTTTCATTAACTTGTAGTAAGATAAAATCAAAGAACATTAAAATATTCGTCTTATCAACCTGAATTATCCTGAATTATCCTGATTATATTATAAACTTTATCATTCCTTCCATCTACGTGTTTTTATTAGACTTGCATCTTAACTTTATAATATATTCCCTTCATTAAAGTGTACTTATTAGATCTTAATCTTAACTTCGGTAGGTTTTTTATCAAAGTGTAAAACACGGAGGGTTAGAAATACTTTTAAGGCACAATTAATTTACATAAATTTGAAGAAGTTAGTTGTGATTATATTACATCCTTCTTTCAATTTCTGCTCACAAAAAAGGTTAACGAAGAAACTACTGTATGCAAGATTTATTTCTTGATCTCGTAAACAAAATGCAAGAAGTTAAAAGCTTGTTCCAAGTTTGTTACTGAGTAAGTTGTTCGTGACTTTAACTACTGAAAGATAGATGTTTAGAAGACGGTATTCGAGTTACTTTTAAGTTAAAAGATTAGAAGGTTTAAAAATTTAGATCTAAGTATCAAACCAGAAACTGCACAAATCAGCGCGTCAACGCTCGCGCAAATTCTCGAGATTAAACTCGCTGCTACATTGATCACCAGTTTCCTGTAAAATTAGAAAAAAGTCCTAATTAATAAAATTAATCATGAACATTGGAGTCTTAAATATCAAATTCAAAACGTCAGTCAGAAATATAATCAAGCCTCAAGCAAGATTTCAATGAAAATATCACATTTTGGTCAAACAACAAATTATATACCTAAGCTTGGAAATTAAAAACAGGATAATTCAGGTCTATAGAATATTAAGTTTTTCCTGTAACTACGTCATCGGCCTATCTATGGCGCTGGTCATTAGAAGTTTTAAGTAATACCATTAGGACATCATTCCTCTGTTTTTATAGACCAGCTTTTATTCTTAATACGTCAATTTATACACCGCTTATACTGGACTAGTGCAATTTCAATTAAGAAGCTTAATTAGTTTTTCGATCTTGCCAGCCACTGTTACACATATGGTCCTTGGTTATAAAGAACTTTGGAAAATATCAAATACATTTTTATATAGAATGTCAATGTTATGACGTACCATCTGCATGAAACATTTCTACAAATCAGTAGTTGCTTATAGTGAGGAAAATGATTTTGGGAACATTTTCTCAATACACATCAAAAGTGCCAGATCTAAAATTCTGTACTCCAGGCTTACAGCTGCTTTTACTGTTTTCAAAGGAACAACCCTTGCAGCAAATAAATCTCGCGCAAAGTGCAATAAAGGAAAAAAGTTTAAGCTGATACTAGTCTTACAGATCGCATTCGTAAGTCGGATAATACCATAATTTCACGTCTTACCAAAACTAATGCTTACGAATTAGGCTTTGGAACCTGAAGAGACCATGGTCAACAGGATGTGCGTAGTGTGCCCAACAACAACTCAAAACAATTCATCAATAAATATGACACAATAAGAGAAGAAAGGGACGGATTTTGAGTTGTAATTGAATCAATATCATTATAAACAACTTTCCATGTTCATATAACACACAAAGTGCATATATCAACCCAACACGCAGCTCCAGTTGTTAGAATGTTCAATTATAAGATGGGCATTGAGTGTGTAGCTGACTAAAGAAGGTTGAGAAGGGGATTTTGTTGAAAACTAATCGTTGATAAGATTGTTAGGTTTCATGTCAATAAATCAAAACTGCTGTAATTTTAGTAAAAACAGATCTATTCAGTCTGCAATTTTCTTTTTACTAGTCTTAACATTTTTGAAATTGGCATGACGGGGGATATTTGTACAATGAATCATACTTTGCCAAATTCATGGTGTAGGCCAAGAGTTACTCACTCCGACCCCCAAATTAAGATTCAGCTACGCTACCTATAACCCAATGCCCTGTCTCAATAATCTGTCAATGAAATGTAAAAAATCATCTAAACTAACTTATTCGATGCTTTCTGCTGAGTTTCAAGTGCGTTCTCCTTGATAAATGATTTCTTGCTAAGATTATCATTTCAAAGATTCAGTAACAAAAAAGTTTGCGAAAACGATAGAAGAAGATATCTATTTTCATATGCATCAGACATCAGCAGAAAACATGTTGTTTCAAATTTAAAATTTTCGAGCTAAAATAAATATATATATAAGCCGGAGAGTATATGGCAATTAGTTTTGGAAATCTTTTATACATCTATTCATATTTCTTATCAAGAGAAAGATCTATTGCTGTGGCAAGACAGGCAGCTAGAGTGCCATGTAATAACTGAAAAAGATAGGATTGGAACTTATCATTGACCATAAGAAATTAGTTGTCTACAACAAGTGAATTCTCTCATGGGATTCAATTGAGAGTGCAGGGAAATATGGTCATTTAGTTGAAAATCTAGTCAGATTTACAACGTACATTTGTCATTCTAATTTCAATGAGGTGATAGTTTGATACATTCTCCCAGTCAGATTAATTTCACAATCAACTCAGATCTTTCACTTTAGTGCATTCTGAGAAAATTACCTACTCTGTAACAAACTTCATGGACAGGAGGCGTTGGATCATAAAAATCTACAGAAAACTAACCCTACCAACTTCACATTAATAATTTAGACATTTCACCCCAAAACATAATATATTACAATATTTAGAAAACTTATCATTTATAAAACACATTTTATACATTCCCAAATCATAACAGAAGTCTTAAAAATTCTTTTTACTTAATTGCATTTTTCAAAATGCAGATAAATTACCTTCATTATGGTTGGACTCAACAAGAATCTAGTGGAATTTTACCAAAGGAATGACAAAAAGTATGTTAGAATTTCATGTTTTGAAGGCAAAAGCATTTTCAGGTCAAGTGTGGGTTCAAACAGGGGATCAACCGAGGAAGCAATCAATGATTGAAAATTCTAAACACAAGTACAAATATCATGACCTGGAGACGTTTTATCTGCCTGGTCAAACTCACCTGATGCTAAATGAATAGAGACACCATCTTTCTTTGTAATGCTCTTTCCGAAAGTCTTTCTTAGTTCACATAATTTGATCACCAGTCTATCATACGGCTCTAAGGAACGGAACCAAATCGGAGCCCAATCCCATGTCCTTAGAAAAACAGGGAGAGCTCTTGGAGCTTTGCTTTGCATCATGTTTACAACTGATATTAGCAACAGGCTGATGCCAATGAACCCTCCGATGCCAATTAGGTAATACTTTCCTGCCATTGACAATGCAAATATTGCACCAGGCACAAGGAAGAAGAATATGATGATGTAGAGTGGTGCAAACCAGCGGTAGTTGGCAGTGGTGATGCCCAAGGACTTGGCCATGTTTACAGGCACTTTTCTCATGAACGGAATCGGATACCAAACAGCAATGCCGGAGAGATTGAAAAACAGATGACAGAAAGCAATCTGCAGTGCGTATGCCATTTCATCCCCAGAGCTTGCCAATGCCGCAATGATGCTGGTGCCTGTGGTCCCAATGTTGGAACCAAGCGTAAGTGGGAAGATTCTTTCAATACTAACAACACCTAATCCTACCAGAGGTGTCAGGGTTGATGTGAATATTGAACTAGATTGAACAAGAAATGTCATACCAGCTCCAAGTAGCATTGCAAAGTAGCCAGTGAGAAAACCGAATGGCTTTGGAAAATCGTTATTGACAGTTTTTCTTATTGTAGATGCGATCTTTCCTTGTAGCATGGAGTGGAGCAGTTTCACAACAGCTACCAGACAGAAACAGAGAATCACGAGTGAACCGATCATCATAATCAAGCCAACGGTTGAATCACTCAGACCTGTGTCATGCAGTAGAAACTTGCAAGGTATGGCATGTTCAGTCACGGTCTTGTTCACAACGGTCAGATTTTTTATGGCTGAAGAATTAAGTCCAGCATATGCATCTCCAGTTTGGGCAATAACAGGGACAAGCTTCTTGACACCTTTGTCACACCAATATTTAATCAGACTTCTTGTTTCTGCACTCTTATCACCCTTGGCTATACTTGTGATGACACTTTTATCCAGCTGTATGACGAGCTTTGTGAGGGGACTGGTCAGCTTTTTGAGAAAATCAATCTTTGATGTTCCACTGCTCCCTTTTAGATTCATTTTTCCAATCAGGAAATTAGTGACATGAAACAGGTAACCAGTCATGACTTCAATGGGCAGAAATGTCAGAACTGTTAGGATATTAAACATGTCGTGGACAGTAGCACCAGCAAATGCTTTACGGAACTGATTTCTATCTGACACCTGGGCCAGGGATACAAGGGTATTGGTGACAGATGTTCCAATGTTGGCTCCCATGATGATAGGAATGGCAGTCCGTACATTTAGAACTGAAAAGAAAATTATCATGATTACAAAAGAGTACATAATAAGTAAGATAGCACAATTTTCAAAAAAGAATGGTCAGTACTATCTACAGACCTCACAGAATTGAACCCCTCTTTATCAATCAAACAACCAATTCATTTGAATAAAGAATGAATTTTCATTTTTGAGGTGAACCAATTTTATTTGGACTCCCCTGTTGTTTTGGGGCAAAGGACGTTGTTTTGTTGGCAGATTTAGTGTCATGAAAACCACTACGCATAGAAGAGGACAATAACATGACGGGAAATTGGTAAAGAAATTGAAGATGTAGCTTACTTTTTGACGCAACCATTGCAACTACAATAGAAGTTGAAGTCGAGGAACTTTGGACTAAAACAGTTGCAATAACTCCAATCATCAAGCCAGCAACAGGATTTTGAAGAACTTCTATTGAGCTGAATGCCTCTCCAGCTGCCTTCCCTCCCAGCAGACGGAATGCTGAACTAAGGAAACTCAGGGAGCATATGAACGTGTACATCAATGCAGTCAAAGAGCAGATCTTCAACACGGCTTTCAATACGGCTCTTAATTTTTCTCCAGAACTCAGTTCTATGGAAAAATACATGCAAATCTATAAGAGATAGTACATAATAAAAAAAGAAATGAAAGTCAATTCTTCACTTACATTTTCAAGGTTGATGTTGTACAAAACTAATTTATGACTCTTAGCATTATATCTTAACAGACTTAAATGCGAATGAAGTATCATGTGTTTAAAATCAAATTAATACCAATATGGCCAATTAAAATAAAATGTTTCTTGTTTGGAATGATCAATCCTGAAATAATCTTATTGTAGTATCCTTTACCTAGTACCAAGCTTGCTTTTGAACAATGTGAAGCAAAAATAGACAAAATAGCATAAAGCAATTAAACAGGAAAACAAAATATAGAATGTGAAGACTAATTGATTAAAAAAAATATAAGTGTGTGTATGTGTTACTAATGCAAATCTTGCAAATAAGCTTTGATAGTATGGTTAAAAATCTAGTTACACAAAATAGCAATTTATGCTTCAGACTAACAATTTAGAAATCATCAGTATCTAAATAAAGGGCAAATTTGCCCTTGCTGACCTACCAAATGCGGTGTCTGTAATCTAGCAACTCACCATCTCCCTGCTTAGGAAGGTGATATTTTTTGCATAAATTGGAGAATCTATAATATCACCTCCCTAAACAATAGATATAAACAAAATAAGTTGGTAAGTTGGGGAATTGTTGAGTAGTTATATTACAGAAACCTTTCCAGAAGAAAGACAAGGGGAATTTTCCCTTCATGTCCTAAATCTGGCACCCTTGATAAACTAAGGAGAGTTGGCCACATTAACCATGACAGGTCATTGTTTGCAATTTCATGAGCAAAACAAATTTGAGGTCAAGCTGGCATCCCTAGGCAGTGACAAGCAATAATTTGGTGATAGGTTTGAGGATTTGTGGGAGACAGGCGTGTACAGTTATGAACTTGAAAACCCCAGCCCTCCGCCATTGGTAATGAGAAAAATCATATTTCGAACCCTGTTGACAGTGCCAGCTCTCCTAAGTGTTAGGTGTAAGGATGAACCATCATAAAAAATATTGATGAAATCTTTTGTTATTGAAAATATTGTTTAGCCATGATGACTGACAAGCAATAAGTTTAAATCAAGAGTACAAACAATTGTGTATTTTGAATAGCTTCCAGGATTTCCCCCTGAAAATGCTAAATCAGGTGTAGTGGAGAATTACCCTTTCACATGTTTTATTTTCAAAGATCAGTAGTTAATGATCACTTTTATCACAAGCTATTTTGTAACAAGGAAAGTAGGTTTTTAGATGTATTGTCATGTCTTTGAGTAAATGCTATGCGTCATTCAATATGAGGGAAAATGGATTTGCCTGAGGTTAAGCAGTGATGTGTGCTTTATTTGATAATAGATTTACTCTCAAGCACCTCATTACTTGGGGATAGGAAAATATAAGTAGGGGTTAGGAATTTCTATTGAAAATCAATTAGCAGCAGGGGGTTCGCATTAACAGGAAATGGTGGAACTCTATGATTCATATTTTGTGAATCCAAATGACACAAAATGGATATTTCAAAAGACATGACTTTTTTGAAAAAATCTTTTAAGGGTCATCTTTTGAAAAGTGATAACCATTCAACATGCCCCATTTGGATACACCGCAACCATGCTAGAAAGCCAGGTAAAGGGATCGAAAGCCAGGTAAAGGGATCCCAGAGAGTCACTGCCTTGATTTGCTGCAGAAACAATACTGTAAGCAGATTGTTCGCTTGCTTGTTGACCTGTGGCTTATCAAAAAAATAAGATGTAGATAATGCAGTGACAAACCGAATCTGCGCTGAAAAACCACTGCAATTTTTTGCGGATTACACGAATCATAATGATAAAAGAATAATTAGAATGTGGCATTTGTTGTTCAAAGTTGTTTGGCAAGTTTAAAAGCAAGCAAAGAATTCAGGCCAAGCTAACTTAACGTGTAAGGAAACCATATTTCCGACAAAGGAAATAATTCTAAAAAGTTAATTCTAAAAAGAGGATGTCCTACATGATGAAACCATCCCACTTCATAGGCCTAAAAGGAATTTGGGGAAGAAGATTTGACTAAAGTTTATAGTGAATGGCCAATGATTACAGCAATATAACCTCAACCACAGAAAGAGAATTTCTTGAAAAAAGTGGAAAGAATGAAAAATTCCTTCCTTCGTAGGTAAGAGAAATGAGTCAACCATGTGTCCCATGAACATGTCCGAAAAAGAAAACAACGAATCAATGCATGATCAAAGAAAATCTAAAGTATAAATTTCCTCAGTAAACGTTGTAATTCTAGCTGTAAATTTTGTAGGGAACAATGCCCGAAAAAGGAATAGGTTGTGATGCTTTTTTGATACTTTGGTGATAATTTCTGAAATAGCTTACCAGACCAGCTGATCTCGGGGGACGAAAAATCTTCCACGAGGGCGAAAGGGTCGTCAGGTTTCTTTACAACTTTGGCGCCAGCGCCAACTTCATGAATCACTATTGTTGTTCTTCTCTCCATCTGTAAACAAAAATGATAGAAATTAGCAAAGGAAAGTGCAAACATTTATTCCATATCGCTATGTACAGTTTTTCCAGAAGCGAAGTACTTTTACTTACATTTTCCATCTTTAACCCAGTGAGAGATTCTCCCGCCGTCGCGACCACCATCTTGTGCGGGGAAAATTTCGAACGTCGACGGAATATATCTCTCGAGATTTAATCCACCTGCTCACAGGTATGGCATGACAGAAAATAGACCAATCAGATCGTAGAATGGCTTAATATTGGCCAATTAGAATCAACTAGTCTTAAGTGTTGATTGCTGATTGGTCGATACAAATTTTTCACGTGTTCATTTCCTTACAGCAACATGTTGGATCATGTGGACATCAACGAGATGATCGTGTGGGCATCAATGGGATACACAAGTGGGCAGCAACGAGATCAGCTTGTGGACACAACATGTGGATATATTGATTAAAT
Organism: Pelagia noctiluca; assembly: GCA_963924455.1. NCBI lineage: Eukaryota > Metazoa > Cnidaria > Scyphozoa > Semaeostomeae > Pelagiidae > Pelagia > Pelagia noctiluca. Next base: position 12,644,043 of record OZ004315.1, read on the forward strand.
TATCATGTTAGTTAAACTGTGGAAATGTTCATGTTCAGAGTTGTGTTATGTCCGAATCAGTTACAACATTTTGTTGAAGACTTTTACGAAAGCAATTTGAAACTTTTATCAGCCTTCAAAGTCGTTTAAAATTGAAAAAGCAAATAAAGAATAATTTTTGCAAGTTATAACACTATGCCAAACTGCATTGATTTTAAGTGCAAACTCAAAAATCAGACAGTCTTTAATCAGTGAACGCGATATATATATCAATCAAAAAATACTTGTATTTAGAGCTAGAATACAGAAGTTTTTTTGATATTATATTAGTGTGAAACAAATAATGTACGTAAATAATACGAAAAGTGCATAAAACTACGTCTAAGTGTTGGCGTTGCAATTAATTTCATCGAGACCTGCGGTTGCCTATTTACCAATCCACTAGCCCTAGTTGCTTGTTTATGCTTGCTTATTAACATGTAGCTTACACTAGATTTCTAAGATTGGTCCCAGACGAACCCACTACTCCGGGTCTTCAGACATCTGTATTTTTTTAATGGTTTGCTGGATCTTCAAGGACATAAAAAAGAAACATCAACTTTGAAATAAACTAAAAAATTGTTGATGTTTGTAACGGTGGATGATGTTCCATAGTCTACCAACGTTCAATTTTAATTGTAAAAGCATAGATAATAATACAAAAAACATATGCGTGTGATCAAACAAGTTTAAGCACTTAAAGCATAGTTGCTTTTCAAATTTGGCCAAAACTTAAGAACAAGCTAAGAACAAACCGAAGCTGACAATTTTTGGCTCAATATGAACATTTTATGAAATAATCTTAAGACCGAGCAATAATTACAAAACAAGCAGATTGGCTGCACAGAGACAATGTCAGATGGTCAAGAGAGTCAAACTTTGCAACAATGAACACTACTGATAGCAAGAAAGGCTTCCCAACCATTGTAAAAGTAAGAACAATTTAAGAACATTTCAGGCTGAAGATAGAAGAATATTTAAGAACAGCCAGCTTCAAATCAATTTTACTGGTTCTTATAAAAAAAAGAGTGTATTCATTTCCTCAAGACCTAGAGTTGCTTATTGTTCTGGTCAATTCAGATCTGATTATTTATCAACGAGTTGCTTGATGAGGAAAAGGGGAATTTACTTTATTTTTTCCTTATCTTGATGATTGTCTTGATGTTTCAAATATTAGTTCACAGCTGAGTCAAATTAATCTTTTACTTTTCCAGAAATGAGAAGAAGAAGTAGTAAGCTAAGTCATTATAGATTCAGAAAAAGCTGTGAACTACACGTTTTTTATAAGAAACAACTTTGTAAGAAAGTAGTACTCGATTCGCCAAATAGTTAAGAAAGTTCAGTAGGATTTGGCAAGTCTAAGAAAGTTTGAATAATTGTTTTAATAAAATAAGCCAAATAGGGCAATTATGAACCAATTGAGATCAATTTAGTCCTAGCTAAGATATTCAGCAAGAAAGTCTGAAGAAAGTTTTAGTACTGAAATTAGCAAATTGCTAAGAAAGTTTCATTACTGGGATCATTGAGACTTTCTTATAAAAAAACGTCGAATTCATAAAGCTTTTAAAGGATACATCTAGGTAGATTTATAATTAGGCAAATGCAGGTAAATGGCAATATCATAAGAGACAGCATTGCCCCGGTCCACAACCACATCCTCCTTTTCTTGGGTTTTCTCTTTCCTGCTGTTCTTGTTTTAGGAGGGGAGAAGACTCATTTACATCTGCAAAAGCTGTTGAAAAACACAACAAAAGGTTGCGGTTTATATTGAGTTGCTAAAAAGAGTAAAATTCAATGAAGAGGCTGTAAACATTCAAATATCATAATAACAAAGTTGTAAATTAGGGCCTATTTCCGAGTGGAGGACTAAACAATTTAAAAGGGACCTATTTACAGACAGGGCTATGATGGCCAAGACCCCTTATCATTACCTTAAAACGTTAAATGAGGCCCGCTGTAACTGTTATTATCTCCTTTTTAGCTCGCTTTTTATTATGACAAGACTAAACCAGGACCAAGGGTTCAGGTACTGGGGACTGAAAAAGTTTTGAGGCCGCTATGGAGGAGCATTTGTTAATTTGCTGTGCTTTTTAGGGAGGGGGTTGGTTTCCATTAGAGGGAAGATTCGTAAAAGTTCTGTGTGTGGATGACAAGATTGCATACCATCTCGAATTCGACTTGGAGTATTTTTCTCAACATAATTTACTGTCGTTCCAGAGGCTAAAACCGTTTGGAGATGACTCCCTGACACCATCATTTTGTGTCGATTTTCTTCATCTGTAACTCTAAACAGAAATTGATAAGTTTCCAAAGGCAACTCGATTGATTTCTCGAATTGTCCAGATGTGCAAGGATTCAGTTTATGAATCTGGAGCGTTGAATCATCTTTTTGTGATGTCCCCTCAACGAATGATTCGAAAGGATCATGGTTTACGCCTCTGGCCTGAGCAAGAATTACTTCAACCGATTTGACCTTCTGACTTTGAAAAGATGGTTCCCAAGTAAATTTGATAACTCCGTTTGCTACTTCTTCTGTGTACACCATCCTTTAAACTGTTTACATGATTTTTAGTTCATTTTTCACACATTTCGTCTCCTTTTTCTTCCCATATCTTCAAATCACTAGCAGTAGCAGACGCAGAACACATTAGAAAGCCTGTAGCGACATGTTTTGGAACTTTGAAATATGAGCACCTGCTGTGATCGTAAAACATAGCGACCAAACTGCTCAGACCTTATGATTATGATGTTTAGCATATGAATATGTAATATTATATGAATGTTAACGAGATTCAAAACAGGAATAAACAGCTAAATTCTAATTTTTGCCTTTGTGTGTGAAAGTTTTAACTTTCATGCTCAAAGTCAGTTTGATATAATGTTGTGGGTTTATAACCCTTAATAATCTGGGTTTTAATGTATGTAACTGATAAAATCAAATAAGGTGAAAACGGATATTCCACCGCCATTCCAGATTTCCCTTTTGAATTAAGTTTTGTTGCTTATTTCTTTCTTCAATTGTTATTTGATACTTGTTGTTTTTCTAATCGTTTTCAGACCATGTCCCGATTGTTTCAGCGTGTTTATGATTGAAAAAACAGTACCATGGAAACAGTAGCAGGGGGATCAATAGATAATGAACGGTAAAGTTATAAAGCTAAAAGCAGATATAAAGAGTTACATAAAGCCTACACACAGGTATGCTAATTTATCTTAGCAACTTAACTGTTCATCTTAGCAACAAAACTACTGTTCCCATGCTACTGTTGCCCAGTGCCCCATAGCCTCGAAATGAATTTTCATGGGTGTACGGATTTAGGTAACGAGAGCAGGGAGGCTGAAATTATTCTTCATCATTTATGCAAATGACATGAATTATTTATAATTAATCTTTTAATTATTTCATTAATTATTCTGTTTTTGAGGGAAGTTTCGCAAAGGGCATATTTTATGAAACGAGTGTTTGAACCAACTTACCAACTTCCATCGGTTAAGGCCAAGGGAGGCGACAGTTTTGCATAAATTAGAAAACCTATACCTTCACCCCTTTAAACAATAGATGTTATGTTAACAAAAGGAAGTTGGTAAGTTTTTGTTTACTTTTAAAAGATAATTGATAGCTAGGTCTGTTATCAGGTTCGTTGGAAATTTGAAAAACATTTTCGGGCACATTTATAGTCTCAACTTAGCATGCTACCTAGTGTTTCCACCGTTCTCGAGGATCAATGTTCTCGTTGCCCACTCCCCCAATATTTTTGCTAAAACAAACCTCGGAATTGAAGAAGATTTTGAAACGTGAATTTTGAATGTGAAAAAAGTAGAAAAATCAGATCAAATATACGTATTTCTTTATTAGAAACCCGTGATAAGAAACTCAGACATTAATTTCATAGTACAGAGCCCCCGGTTGAAGGACACTCTATCATTTTTTTAACAGGGATTATCGTCCTAGAGTAATTTTCAAATAACCAAAAAATAGAATGTTCTTAAACTCAAGCCCCAACTTTTGAATGAACTGTATGAAATTCTTCAAATTCATACAAAAAAGTAGAATTTTCACTATCCCCCCTGGGGCACAAACCCGTGCCTGGAGTGCTTCCCTAGCTTTACTGGCTTTCTCCCCCAACTTCCCCTATCACTCCCCTTCCCTAGCCTTGCTCCCCCATTCCTCCCTTGCTTTTCCATCTTCCACGAGGCTAAGCGAAAAATCTTCGAAAATCAAGGTGAAAAGATGGCGGACTGGACGGACTATTTCACGCGATCAAGACCGCCTTCGAACTTGGAAGAAGCAAAAAGAGCCATTCAAGATTTCGCATCCAAACATAGGCAACTAGGAAGAAATGTCGTCCTTGTAACTGTAAGGGATTTTTGTTCATTTATCTATATTTTCAATGCAGAATTCGTGTAATAAATTAGGCATTTTTCGCATAGATTATAAACAATGATAATTATTTCAGAAGGAATATTTTGTTCTACCTTCTCTTGCACCAAAGAAGCAGAAAATCAACAATTTACGTCTTCATTTTGGTGAAAAGTGATGATTTCATTTATTGATGCTTGATTAGGATTGATAAGCGTAGAATTCGAAGAGGATATAGGCTATTGAATTTCATGAAAGATCCGAAGTAGACCGAAGCTTAGGCCGTCTTTTTTAGGCCCTTCACCTTTGACCTAAATCGATTAGAAATGCAGAAATTATCATTTTTGCCCAGGTAAGGAACACTAGACTTGTAGGCTATCACGACCTTTTTGAAGCTTTTGTACAAATGTTTCGGTGGTTGTATGATAGCAAGATTGCTACCACCGTTAAATAAAGATCAATGATGACACAAGAAAAATATGACAATCATCAAAATGGATATTCGGCGTAGCATTAAAAATTTACAAGTAGAGTATGTATAGGGCAACTTAAATTTTTTAGCTTGAACAATCTAGTCTTTTGAATTGAAGTCTTTCTACATACTGCGCAACAAGTCTTATCATCAAAGTTATCAATTTTTGTTGATTTTTATAGAGTGGTGGCACAACCGTCCCCCTTGAAAGTAATACGGTCAGATTTGTTGACAACTTCAGTCAAGGAACCAGAGGAGCCTTATCTGCAGAGTATCCTTTGAAATATCATTTTATATTCATAGTTATAAAAACTTATTTTTGGATATTGTGGACTTAATAATACTGTATTATAACAATTTGTGGAAATCCATTCATTTATGCCCAAGATGAAAATATTCTGTTTACAAATCTTTATAGAAATTAATGTTTAAAAAGGCAAATGTTCAAAGACTTACAATCTTTATTATAAGATAGCAGTGGTTTTCTGCAATTGACAATTGATTTATTAATTCTTAGATAAGCTCATTGTTTTTCATTTACATAGTTACTTTTTTGCCTAATTTTTTATATAATAAGATGTGGATATTCACAATTGATAAAGTTGATTAAAGGAGTTGGAAAAATCCTTTGACTCATCCCCAGATGTAATTATTATTTGTTCAACTGTCCTTGAGTATCCCTCTCCCAAATAGCCCCTACCTAGCCTACAACCTGAATAATCCTTTGAACAATAGCTTCCAATTTTCTTTTTGAAATGTCATTCCAATGGCCATGACCCTTTCATGCCGACTCTTGAGGACAATAGAACTGCCCCCATCAGTAAGATGCCGGTTGGAGCTTTTATGATTGTATAAATGGATGTAGATTTAGAATACGATTTCTTTAACATCACATTAGATATTTTCTCCAGCAAGGCTATGCAGTCATATTCTTACATAGACAAAGATCACTGGAACCATTTTGTAGACATTTTGAAGGTCATAATGCCCTAGACATCCTGGACTTAGAAATAGACCAGAATGGTTCTTGTTGTGTTTCAGGTATATTCCTCAGATCAGACCAGTAATTTATTAGCATGTTGTGTCAAGGTTGGCTTTACAAGCTCCCCGATCAATGAAGATAGAAAAGATATGTTTGCTTTTGATATAGGCCATATTGTTATAAAGGCTGGTCAATAAGATTAATGGTGTTAATGGATAGGTTTTGTGTGCTTTATTTTTTCTGTTACTATATGCAGAAAGGGACAAAAAGGAAAATGTGTAGGTGTGAAAATGTCTTACTTGATACAGTAAATAAATATACCGCTCTCTCCTCTCCCATGCTTGTACAAACTTTGATTAATTTTGATGGTGATCACAAGATGAAAGAACAATGTGGATGTTGCACAATGGTGAAAAACCAAGTTAAAAGTTTTAGGAAGCCTTCTTGAGTCCTCCCAAGCTGTCTTAGTGCACTGATAGTTCCTAAAATTGAATATGTACGCATTGCAGTCAAATTTTTCTGTTGTTGATATGTCAGCCAGATGGGGCAATTCATCTCCAGATTCAACTCAAGCAATTTGCAAAGTGTTAGCTATTTCCTTGCTCACTTCATGGTTATCTTTCTATTTTCAGTCGATGAGTCAAGAGCTCCAGGTCTGCAGGAAATTCTGCGACGATACAAAGAGGTAAAAGAACTCTTCAATAACTATTTAATGTATGTTGTTTTTTATGTTGTAATTTGTGCTTTATTTTTCTACTTATTTCATCATGCTTTTTTTGTTCAACTCGCATTGGAAAACAAAAAGCAAAATGAAACAAGTATTTGCATTTTGTTTTAGGTACAGAATGCTTGTTTGCTTCTGCAAATTGGTTTCCTTACTCTGTCTGACTATCTGTTCCTACTGAGAGCATCTGCTGAAGTCTTATCTCCTATGGGACCAAATGCCATGTTTTATCTCGCCGCTGCTGTCTCAGATTTCTATATTCCGGAATCAGATCTGGTGAGGTTTTTTCAATTTATGCTTGCTTAGTTCTATTTGATTTGATCTATTTATGTCTCTTTGTTTGTAAATGGGGTCTACTTTGGCTTTTGAGGTTACTTTGGCCACCCATGGTAGACAATAGAAACAACTGTTTATAGGCTACTGGTTGATACTCTTGAAAGTTTTTTTATGGCAGCATGGCAGCATATAACTAGTAGCCTATAAACAGTTGTTTCTATTGTCTACCATGGGTGACCAAAGTAACCTCGAAAGCCAAAGTAGCCCCGGTTTACGGTAACAACTGTATCGCACTGTGGTAAAGTAGGGAGCTTATGTTTTCATACACTTTGTTCTATATTGCATTTTCCATAACAAATCAACCAAAAAATAACACTGCTCCCTAAACAGAGAGCTGACGTGATCAAAACTTTTTGCAAATCCTGTTCCTTAGTTGATAGCTTTTCCATCATTTTTGCCATGTGTTTGTGGCTGTTGAATACATCCATCAAAATAAATCAAAGAGTTTTTCGAGTCGGATGTCTGAGATTTTCAAAAATAATTTCGTGGACTCTAATCTAATAATTCTATATTCAATTCAACTCTTTTTAATACAAAAATCCTTACTATTCAAATCAATTCCATTTAATTCAAAAATTTTCTAAAATATTATAAAAGTATGTTACCCAGATATAACATCTGGGAAATTAGGCTAGAGGACCAACGCTTGGGCTGTTAAATGATGAAAAACTTAAGATGAAAAACTAAATTGAACCAATTCTAAAAGGAATTAAATACTGACGACTCACAACAATCCAATATGCCTCTTGGAATTAGCCCTGTGGTACAATTGGAAATCCCTATCTATAACAATTATGAGTGATACAGTAATTAAGCGAACTAGCCTACCTTATTTATTCCATCAAGATCATTTGTGTGAGTGAAATATCTCCTGATAATGGTGATATTAAGAGGCTTGAAAATAGCTTAGGATTATATTTCTGCATATCCCATACCGTAGAAAAAATAAATACATACGTTATATAGCAATATCTACATCTTTTGAATTAGCTTGGCAAAAGGGGGTTTTCCAGATACCAGGATGATTTAATTTAGATAACTGTTTGATTGCCTAGGATGATTGATAAAAAAGTTAGTAAACGGCTAGCATATATTCTGAGAGCATTGTCCTCCACCTTATTAATTGGCGGTTAAACATTTAGTTTTAACCGAGGTTAATCACCCGTGTGCGCTATTGTTGATTTATATATCAGGCAAATGCTATGTGCTGTTGTTTGCAGTGGTCAGCAGCTGGGGGTCTGTGGGCTCATAGACAGATAGGCATTGTCCGGCACCAGATCACGCTTCGAGCTTAACAAACAAGCAGCATGTGGGAGCTTGCCAGAATACCCTCCCTTCCTTCCCTGGGGATATTTTCCCAGTAGGGAGCAATAGAAGCTCTGTTAGCTAGTTAGTTAATTTTGCCCAACCTTTCTTGATTTTACCTTCTGTTAACGTTTTCTATGTTCCCTCTTTTTCTCACCGCACCTCTTTTTGCGCTGGGATGTGTGCATTGTCACCAACCTTAAAGATTGTTTTGATCAGCCAGTAATGGGTAGCATGGCTAGAGAGCCGGTACCTGGGGGCATTCCCTGTTTTTGGTGGTTATAGGGGCTGGAAATCCTTTTTCCCTTCTCCAGACACTGGCCTTTATCCTTGGGAGGTTTATGCTATGTACGGGTCCTTGGAGGCTGCTCAGGGTGGCTATTGCACAAAGCTACCCTGATATGGGTCACGGGATAGGGATTAAATGCACAAATTTTACAAATGTACTCAAGTTTTTCCAAACTGTTGATTGACAACGCAATTTTGCCATATTGCTTTCTCAGTTTTCTGACTGCATACTTGGAAAAAAAATGGGCCACCTAAGGTAGGAACATAGTTCTTGGCGAAGGGAGAAGTTATACAACTTTCAATGTTTTGTCAAAATTGATCCCCATGGTATCTTTTTTCATAGACAAAAACGACTACTTAAAATTGAAAAACGATATCCAGTGCTTTGGAAACTTTAAAACATCTTGTTCTTACAAATTTTTGGAATAACTTTTAGGCAGCTTTTTGATCGATTGGGAAATTATTGGAGGGTTTTGTCACTCCAGCCCCCTTCCGTACCCCCTTAATATGCACCCCTGCACGGGTGCATTCCCGAGTAGAATTCTTAAGCCATTTCTTCTAATAAGATTCTCTCTTTTGCAGGCTGAACACAAGATTCAATCAAATCAAGGTTGTCTGCAACTCACAATGCACCCCACTCCCAAGCTTCTCACACCATTAGTAAAAGAGTGGGCCAAAAACGCTTTTGTCGTTTCCTTCAAGGTTTCTGGTTATTTTTCTTATTTCTTATTATTTTTCATTGATCATCTGATTTGGTTGTACTCTCAGGTCACTAATAGTTACCCCATAGTTATACTTCAAACATTTTTATTTCTCCCCACAATCTTTTTGCTCTGTTGCAAAGTCAAAAGCAACCAGAATCACAATAGAAATGCTGTGTATATAATCATTACCAGCAGTACAGTGGGTGATTCTTTTGTATAAGTGCAAAGATAAGCTGCCCAAGATCAAGCTTGTAGGAATAGGGTTTTTCTGGTAGACACAAGATGATCATATAGGAGAATGTGGATGATGTACCAAGACATTTGGCATCTACTTTTTTTAAATTCAATTTAGTTACAATTCAAGTGAAAAAATGAAGAACTACACTAAAACTGCGATTCCCAGGGAAGAAAAATCATTACTACCCCTTGGCCATTATACTTATAAATTATCTTAATAACGTCAAAAGTGATAATAGAAATAACTGACTAACCGAACTTTTGTTCAAAGTGATATAATTGTTGCTGATTGACGTGATTATAAGGCTCAATAACGCTCGCTGTTGAAATATTGTAGCGTGAAAATTACCTAAGATTATTTCTAAGATCATCCTTTGAACGTTTTCATCATCAGCATATGATTAAAAGTCTTCATAATCATCTTTAGAGAGTTCAGTTGCATGTGGAGTGCTCGCAATAATAATGAAGCTCCAGAGGGAAAACTCCCTGGCTGACTATCAATAATAGGTAATGCAACAAATGTTGCTTTTTTCCATGCATAGTTATAAACTTAGGTTTTATTTCATTTTTCAGCTTGAAACAGACGTGAACATCATTTCTAGAAAAGCGAGAGAAGCTCTTCAAAAGTATAATCACCAAGTGAGATCATTTTTCATGATGAAATTCAACCTTTGATCTTTTATGCCCTCCACTGGAATGAATTTATTATTCAAGATGGATGTCTTGCAATCAGATAAAGATGTTATATATCATAAAAAAGAGACAAATTAAAGACCATAGATTAGTCGACTATGAGTATCATGACTATAAAAAATGTCAGGCAAAATACCAAATTTGGCGATAACAGATCTTAGGGATTGCAAATCCGTAAAACGTAAAACATTAATCATTGATTTCTAGATAAGAAATTATGTTCGTTTAATACCATATAATTTTGATGTCTGTTTACTACCAGCCACAACAATTTTTGTTCAAGCGGTGCTGGAATATTGATGGCCCAACCTGCAAATTTATAGCCACAACGCCACTGTTTCTAATTTACCTTTGAAATACATTAAAACCTATTTATGGTAAGGTCTTGTACAGGATAAGCACACAAATGTCTATGTACTAAAGTTTTGCATACTGTAAGGATTTTTATCATAGACTCAAAACTAGTTCTCCAGAAAAATCTTGGCTGTATGATGTATCATGTATCTCCTAATAGCCTTTCAACTACTGTTGGTTATTCTTGGTAGCCAAACAACTTGCATTTCAAAAATTAGAAAATTGAGCTGCTGTAATTGTGACAAAATGGGTCTAGATTTACCGGATTAACTTTTTATTTTGAAAGGTGGTGATAGCAAATGTCCTGCAAACGAGGCGCAAAACGGTCGTCCTTGTGACCCTGTTTGATGAATATGCAATTTGGATGGCGGAAAGTGAGATTGAAAGTGGAAAGGAAATTGAAGAGAAGATTGTTATTGAATTGATTCGACGTCACTCGCAGTTCATCGAAGAACGTATGTACAGTTTCTTGTTTGTCTGTGACTTCTACATATTCAGGACCCTTCTCGTGTCAGTAAGTTTCAAGGACCCCCTTGTGTACGAAATAAGCCTCAAATATTTCCATGGGCTTCTCTTTAGAAACAATTTTAGGTGTGAAACAAACTCGGTCTCTCATTTTCAGATAAGAATAACTGTTTAGAATTTAGATTAATAAGGCATGGTCTAACACGGGAAAATTATATTTTGCCAAAGTGGGCTACCGGAACTCTGATATTCCATCACTAGGTCTCAACCTGTGCTTTAGGCACCAAAGGCAAGCACGAACCACTGTCCTAAACCAGGACATTTAGTTAGTGCAGTAATCTTCAGGTGTATCTATGAGACCTAATTTATGTTTGAAATTTTTATTCATAAGCACTTTTTGCAACGGAAATGCTGAATTTAATACTTTTAGTAATTATTAAACTTTATTTCGTACAAATCACATGCTAGCCCTTAAAGTATACCGTAGTTGCCTATTGAAACAAATGTATTACTTATTGGGTGTGAGTTAGAAAAAGTGCTAGGTGATTGCTAATTTCGTTCTGGATGCTAAATGTCAAAAATGCTGTTACATGATATTTTAGTTTATAGGATAAGCTGAATTATCTGGAGAAATCGGAGTCGTGTCTTTCTGTAAAACCAGTCTTTTTATTTTATAGTAACTAAGTATTTTGTGGAAGGAACATTTTGTTAGAAGTTGGAATCTCTACGATTTTGCTGAATTTGAAAAGGAGCAAGCGCTGTTCTAATCTGTATTATGTCCACATTAGGTTAAAAACTAGACTCCCAAAAGATTCCAGCTTTGTCCTTTACTTGATGATCTTGCTATAAAGTAATGAGGGTGTTCTTTTGCCATTAAGTTGTGTCCTTGTCTATGTTATTGTGGTTTTGTACTTTGTGTCCTTGCCATGAAATGAATATTTGATTTTTCTTCTCTCGTTTCAGGCCCAGCAGCTGGGCAATCTGACGAATCGAATTTGCAAGAAGAATCAGTTGTGGAGAGTACTTTATCACCCGAGCTTCAAGTACGTGATTGATTGCTAATTCAAAAACTTCATTAGTGTACAAAAGTTCATATTTGATGATAAAATGCTCTGTTTTTATGAAATTTTATATATCTTCAAAATACTGTGATTTCCTGTTTCTTTATACCAAGTCATTTGCATCTGGCTCTTAGTAGTTTGTAAACCTTTAGCTTAGGCTGCAGTTGAGTAAGGATGAAATTTAGGGAGTGAGTTGTTTAGCTTTTTATCCTACCAAGGAAAGGGTCTTTCTTCCAGCAAGGGGCGCGTTGGTATGCACGGTGGTATTCATCTCATCTGAAATCATGAAACCACCACCAGAAAAGCTCAAAAACTTTATATCTGCTACTTGTTGTTAGGGGTAATATGTGCTACAGTTTTACAATGTAACAAATTTCATCTTGACCTGTTCTGCAATTGTAGAGATTCCTAGATGATTTCAGGATTTTTGCGAGCGAAGTCGTAAATTTTAAAAACCTAGATTGAAATCAAGCTCTGTACCTATCCAAGCCTGTTCTACAAACCCAAGACTTTACGCTTGTCGAGTGGTCTTTATCGTTGTTGTTGAATCCACGTTGTCAAGAATATGTAAAACCATCAACTGGTTTCAAACAGGATATTGGTTAACAGGCGACGAAGCTTAGATTAGACAGGGGTGAAACAATGGTTTTTCAGTTTCAGAATGATCCCTCTGTGACGTCATCAACCACACACGAGATTCAATCGGAGAATACCCCACAACTGATTGGTAATGCGTTTGTGGCCAACCAACTGTGCAGCCAGTCAAAGAACTTGTTCTTCCAAGTTGGTCCTGCTGTCACACAAACCGTCCCTACAACGCCGACAGTGGTCCGGCGATCGTTAGGCCCTAAGGATGACCACGGCCTAACGGACGATATGCTTCAGTTCATCAAGTTGTTTAAGAATAAACGAATGGCACTGGGCTACACACAGGAAGATGTCGGTCGAGAACTTTCTGAGATGAACGGGCCTTCTTACAGTCAGTCATTTATTTCGAGGTACGTTTCCGTGTTTACTAGACCGTTCATTGTTTTCGCATATTTTCATCTTGGTTGTGACTTTATACGGAATTTTTGACGAGGTTAGGTTTCCCCTAAGATGGTAGGCGACCCGCATGTCACATATCAAACACATGTGCAACACCTAAAATGGCGCCTGATTATTTCACGCTTTCAGCATCATTTCTCGCTGGTGATATGAATGTAAAAGTTCACCATCTACTTATAATAATACTTGTAATAAGACTTAAAAATAAGACTAATAAAACTTAAAAATAAGACTTATAATCTTACTTTCAGTGCTGAACCACCATTCTAATATCCACTTGGCCATCCACAGTTTATCATCTCGTCACTAGTAATTCATTTACCATATAGTCTATTAAGATGGACTCAACTCTGTTAGATTAGGCACGTGCCCACAATGTCGATATTTAGTCATATCTGTCCAATGAAAAATCATCTTTACTGGCGCCTCTTTACTGTCATCTTTACTAAGGCTACAGTGAAAACCTGCAAGAAAGAATCTCCATTTTCAGAAGCTAGCTTAAACATTTTTTTCAACAAATAGTATTTAACAACAATAATAATGATGGTTATGGTTGTCTGTAGTTCTTTCGACACTCCTTAAATACCGTTATTAATGTCGGTAAAAATGAAAAACCGAAAATTTGTAATTAATAAACCATTGAAATACGGTAAACATTTTGAAATCTTACTCTAAGCGGTTATTAAGTTGTAGGTTCTTAGTTGCGGTTTTTACTGTATGTGCCAATCAGATAGATTCTGGCTGTCTCGTAAGAGTAGAATGTCTTTAATGATTTTTATCCTTATTTCTATCAAGGTTTGAAGGCAAACAACTAGGGATGAAAGCTGCAGAGCGCATGCGTCAAATACTAGAAGCCTTCATACAACAAAAGGAGGAGGAAGGAACCAAGAACATAAAGTACTGTAAAAAACGAAGGCGACGAACTTGCTTCAGTGCTCCTGCGCAGCAAATTCTCAACGACCACTTCAACAAAAACCCAAGGCCATCTCAGTCCGAAATGCAAGTCATTGCGGAGCAAATAGACCTAGACGTCAACACTGTCAAAGTGTGGTTCTGCAACCGGAAGCAGAGTTGTAAGCGGCAAGGCCAGCCTCTTCCTGATAACACTGTCAAAGGCGAATTGGAGGCTAGACGGAAGAAAACAGACAGCGAGGGAAGCTCTGACAGTAATTTTCAGACCTCGTTTTCACTTCCTTCCAATCAAGTCAAGCAATTGCTTTCAAATAGCCCATCAAGTATTTCGAATTTGCCGTTTATTCTCAGTCAAGATGGCGTCGCAATTGTCACTTCTCCAAACCCAACCCAAGGTTCACATTTGATTCCGCATTTTCTGACCTCGAGTATGTCGCAACAAGTAGTACTGTCACATGTCCCGTTCGTTCCAACCGTATCTGTTGTTAGTCAAGGGATATCAGGAGTCGTAAGTGTGTCTGGCGTTCCTCCTGGTCAAGTATTGGCAACGAGGCAGATTCCTACGCAGGTTCTGTATCAGGTATGGAAGTTTAGTTTTTTCGGTTTTTCATGTTTTAACGATATTGGTTGTTAAGTCCACGAAGGTCAGGAAAGCTATCTTTTTCACTGAACTTGTTTTGTCATGACAGAATAGCTAAAATAATTTTTACTTAAAAAAATCTACGACAATGTATCACTGTTGAAAATTGTATTTCCTAACTCATTAACTCAGGCGGAGAATTTATTCACTTATCAGCACAGTCTTTTCTCACGCTTGCAATTAGGGACTGTGCCGTTTGCAACTAGAAATGCTAGAGATGTTAGCCGCTAGAAATCTACCATGGTCTTGAAGAAGCTAAATTTCTTTGGATCGAAGCCTAATAGACCAACTTAGGTATTCTTGATATTAATTTTCAACAATTATTTTAGAGCCTAGAACAATTTCTGCAATGACTATCATAAACAGTTAACAAATTTTAAGCTGATCTGTTTGGCATCGATGCAAAAAATGTTTTGTGCGTCCAGGGCAATTCGACTCTACTTATCGAACGCGTCTGCTGTTTCTGGCATTTGCTGCTTGCTTTAGGAGACTGATATTGAGCGTGTGTTTACAAATGGATTCATTGATTGATAGCAACAGACTCCTAGTTTCACGAACCCACTACCTTTTGGGCCTAATTTGAGTGATCCAACCACTTGGCAATTCCTGTCACCTCATACATCGAGGGATGAATCCGTTACTCGATGACAATTTCCAGAAATATGATTTTGATACCAATCTTTGTAGTAAAACCACCTCGGGTACTCGTTAAGGCATTCTTGTATTTCGTATCAATCTTTATCGTAGAATTCATCAGTGAACTCGGCTTCAATCAGTGGCCGTTCTCCCAACAACAATGGCGAAGAAACATCTCAAAACAAATCCGATACTGACGTCTTATTGGCTAACCAATTTTCGAGCCCAGTTCCCCAGGGTAGCGACCTCTCTGGCGTGAGCCCATCGATGATAACACATTCTATTTCAACGGATATTGATGCCGGGATGGAAGAGCAAACGCTTGATAACGCGTTGCGCTCTGATATTGGTCAGCATGAAAACGGTATTCAGGGGGATTCCGTTGCCGTTGTTTCCATCGATGATGAGATTAATGATAGTGACGATGCTTCACGCGTTGAGGACAGTAATGCTGACGAAACAACGCTTACAAAACGCTAACGCTCGATTCATTCGATTTCCATTCACTTAGTAGTTTTTATTGTTGTAGATTTTATGGCAATGTTGCCTATAGTATTGCCTATTAAATTTGGTTTTTATCATGTACATCCAGGTTTTCTCAACCATGACAAAAATTCACCATTTATACAGTAATAGAGTTGAAATAACTAAATTTAGACGGACAACATTTTCCTTATTTCTTTCAAAGAGAAATGACCGTGCTTTGACTTTTGAAGAAAATTCCTTTTTCCTTCTAAAGAGAAATGACAATGCTTTCACTTTTCCTTCCAAGTGAAAGCACTGTCGTCTCTCTTTAAAAGGAAATCTTCTTCTTAGTCTCATTTCTTTTAAAAACGAAATTTCCCTCTATGTGAAAGCACTATCATTTCTCTTCAAAAGGAAAATTCAAGGGCTTCAAACACTCGACCATAATGAGATACCTCTTAAAGTAAGACTTTTAATTTCTAAGATTTATAATGTTATAGTGGCTATGTGATCTAAGCCAAGGGCTTTGGATGTTTGGACCATAGTTCGATTTCTCGTAAGGTAAGAATTTTGATTTCTCAGATTCATTATATTTGCTAATGAGAGTAACCTTCATCTGAATCGCGGCAAATGAGCATCTCATCGAAATCATACCCAACATTATGAATGAAAATTGCACCCATATTTATAGAATTCTTAGCCAGACACCCACCCGTTTTGACGTCACAGAATCTAGCTATCATGGTTTTATGCTACAAATTCATATACTGATGATAATGCTGTTAAATTTCTGTTGGAAAAAGTTGTAAAACCCATTGTTGTGTTTCTTGTAAATTGTATAGTGAAAACAATTGGTAGCTAAATTATCAAAATCTGTCATATTAAAAGAATCCGGCAAGAAAATATTTATTTATTTTACTAAAATCTGGCCTCGTGATCGCTGATCGTCGTTGTCGACAAGATCCGTTGACAGCCTCACTATGGTGTAATGCAAAGACCTCATTCCGGTGTTTTTTTTACATAATTGGCCTCCTTGTGAGATTTTACATTGCCTGTGGCTTCCTGCCGCTTGTCATTTCCCGTAAATCTCTTTACCTTTCCAGCCGAATTAAACTTCTTTCGCTGGATTCTAATTCCGAGAATGTAACTAAAACCCCGATTTTGAAGTATTACCATTATTTTCTTTTTATTCCATTTAGATTTCTCGCATTTGACAGATTTTCTTGGATTATGGACAAACTCCGTCTACGCTCTTCGAATTAGCCAAGGAAATAAGAGAAATAAACTCAGGAAATCCCGCAAGAATCTGTAAGTGACTAATTTCATTAATGCTACAAACTCTGATTATCAGGAGATTCTTTTGAAATTAGCGAATACAACAATTCTAATAACTTCTAATGATAAAACAATGAATCGCCATCTTCACCCTAATCGATTGGTGTAACAGATGGACCAGAAAAAGCATTGAGATACCATCAGTACTTTGGGGGATAACATTAACATTTGTACATTGGAGGGTGCTCAGTACTGTTGAGGGGGTAACAACAGTACTGTGGAGGATATTCAGGAGCAACACCATTAGCACTACCTCTACAATACTGATATGGTATCTAATCTCCTCACGGTAGTAATATGGTATCCTTCCAAAATACTGAACATCCTCCACAGTATTGTATCCCTGTATGAGAGTATCCCTCCACAGTACTGATGGTATCCCTCCTCAGTATAGATAGTATCTCTTAAAATGCTGATGGCATCCCTCCAAAGTACTTAACATCCTCCACAGGGTATTGCCCGGTACTTTCTCGCTTATGAATCGGCCTATAAAAATTCGTTCACATTTTCTGCTGAACACCATTTCTCGTTTACACTGCTGTAACTTCACTGAGCGCACAATAAGTAGAATAACAGCGTCTCAGGGTATGATAATAAACTTATTTCGAATCAGGCTAAGCCTTTTTGTACGGGATGAATGCTTAGTCGATCCCATTTGTAATGGCGTCTGAATTTGTGTTTCTAACACTGTTTCTTTAACTTTTTAAATTCAGCACTAATTGTTTTGAGATTAATCTGGGTTATTCTTTTGATTTGAGACTGGATTATGCCAAATGCTAATGAGCGTAATGAGTATCAACTATATTCATTTAGGCTTCGGCGACAGCGAGGAGCGCACTGAATCATGTGTCTGTGTTATAGCTTCGGTTTAAGGGGTTTAAGCGCTGTTTCTACTGTGCGGCTTTGCTGTCTGATTTAGGGAATCCCATGTGAAATTGAACTTCACAGTGAAAGGGGGCTGGTGGAGATCCCTCCTACGTAAATCTTTGCAGTACTGGAAATGATTGTCTCATAAAAGGCCTACTAGCCTTTTTGTAGGAGTTTCCTCAGCCTGTCTTGGCTGGAGCGCGAAATGAAGAGTCACGAACACGAATGCACTTCACTCATTGTACTAATATGGCTAATGTGCTAAGATACTGGTGTAAAATATTCACAGAAATTATCTTAATGAAGAAAAGAGAGGAAGCGAATTTACTCTCATGTTCAGCAGTTAATTCCAAGAACAACCGAAGAGATCCCCTTTTTTACTGTCAGATGGTTATGCTTTACAAGCAGCCTCGTTCAATCCCTTGCCCTCGCCATAATGTATTGAAAGAGAAAGGATAGGCGTCGTAGATTTTTCAAAATGAATTTTTCGATTTCTGTTTATGTTTATTAAAGCTCCCAACTTTTTTAACCCCCAACTCCCTAAATTCAATGCCTCTAGTCATACTCCCATGATCCCTTGCTCCCGGCAACCCCATCAGCAGTTGGACGATTCACTGTTTCGGGTCTAATTAACGAAAGTTGTATAGCTACGTTTTACTTAGTAGGTAGCTCAAACAAATGCATCAAATCAAGATTGACCTTATCACCATCCATAGTTTTTAAACAACGATCTAGAAAAATATCAATCAAACCCTTTGTGATGAAATTTGAAAATCAAATCTTATTTGCTACTTCTAGAAAATAGTGGAATGAGATATTTACGCTTAAAGAGAAATGTATATCAGGTAATCCAGAAAATGTTTACATCTCTGCTGACATGAAGTGATGCACTTCTTCATATTTGGCATTTTAGATGTCATAAAGCCAAGTGAATTGAAAACTGCGAACGTCTTCCCTCCAAGAATCTGTAGTTTTTTCCTGTTGAGCATATTTCCCATTGAACCGCTTGATTTGTAGAAACCTGAAGGGGTCTATCTCCAAAACTAGGGTTTTTTGATCCCTGCCGAACATGTTACAAAGTACAAGCAAATTGTAATCTGCTAGGCCCTTAGTGGGTGAATGGGTGAAATTGAAATGATAGTATAATTTTAGGACCCTCCCACCCAGCTGCCTTTTCGATGCTCAGTAGGGCTGCCATCGGGGGTATCTCTGATAAACCACAGTTCGATGTAAAGGACAAGTGTTGATGAGCCTTCGTGACCCAGCCCTTCCCTATTTCTATTACTAAACGCAGTCGACGTTGGCTTAACCACGAAGGCCGGGTTTATCTAGTAATCAGCAGACACAAAGACACCGCCGTTCATGGAGCCGTAGCTCATTAATATTCATCATATTATTCGCATCAGGACTAATCAACTGACTAAATGTTATTCTAAGCACAACAGAAGTTGCAAATATGCCCACAATCCCCACTCAGCATTTATATAACAGTTTGCGCAATCAGCTTATTTTGGGTGGGGGAGACCAGTGGGTGGGGAAGACCCCTGTCTTTCTCAAAAGAGTTGACTTCCCTTTCTGTATGAAAATACCTACTACACTGGGTATCGAAATGTTTTCATTTAGCCAGATAAAGCTTTTATATTTCCTATAAGGCAAAAGGGTGATCTAATACATTGTCTAGAATATACCACCTTGCTTCTCTACCCCTAAAAGCCTCCATCGAAAATTCTAAAAAACCCAGGGATTTAGTTCCTGGTACCAGTTCTCCCACCATGTTACAATTCACTCGTAACCCTCCTCTTGCATTACACTCATTTTTTATAAAAGACCTTAAAGGAACGTATCAGAAATTAGAAAGATTTGGTGGGGGATTTTGTATGAGTCAAAGGGGTTAAAAAACGCTCAGCGCCCTTCATTGCAACAGGATCATGACGTATCTCATCTCATGGGGTACTTTTTCTGGAATAATGGGCATGGGTTGAGATTTTAAAAGGTTAAAGCTCAAGTTATTCATGAAAAGAAAGTCAAGGAAACACCAAGTCAAGGAAAAAAGTGGTCTTTGGGTTAAGAAACTAATTAAGAAACTTTTCGTACTTTATTTGGGTGAATGCTAAGAATCCATGGTACCATTATAGTCTCTTTTAAAAATGAGTGCTATGTTTGAGAGAACCAGCTTTTACGAATCAATAAAAAAGCTTAAAGTAATGATTAAAGATTCATAAAAAGGAGTTAAACCACGGAACTTGAAAATATGAAATGACAATAACATTGTACGACCTATATACCAGCCCTCGCCATCGCCAAATCAGATTTGAGGCTATTTTCAACCAGCCTTCAATGAGGCATTGTTGTCCGAAAATCAAAATCGATACTTTCTTTTTTGGGAACTTCAGTTCTATGTTCAAAAGATATC
The DNA here is from genome assembly GCA_963924455.1 of Pelagia noctiluca. Taxonomy (NCBI): domain Eukaryota; kingdom Metazoa; phylum Cnidaria; class Scyphozoa; order Semaeostomeae; family Pelagiidae; genus Pelagia; species Pelagia noctiluca. The sequence continues at coordinate 12,664,357 of OZ004315.1, forward strand.
AATCTCTTTTTTGGCACTTTTTGGCATTTGGCCTTTCTAACTGATCTGAAAAAGCTTCGTTTTTGGATTTCAAATTACCTAAGATAAAATTCAGGTCTTTGCCTTGGCACTACGATTGTTGACGAGTAGGACAGTTGTGGCGTTTTTCCGCGTTATTCTTGGATTTTTAAAGGGAGAGGTAGGGGATTAGTTTAGTCCCTCGGTTAAGATTGGTTCCGGGTTAAGGTTATTTCATATTTTTTATCAAGGGGGAAATAAGAAGATCCTTTGTGCATATGCATGCACCCGCGAACTCGTTGTTGTTGTTGCTAGTTTTCTCCGAGTTTACCTGTCAGATCGAGCTACGAAAGAAGAAGAGAAAAAGCCAGACTACGAAAATCACATGACCACTTTGTAATTTTATTGGTTATCATCGAACCCTTTATTTTTCTTCATCTATGCTTTATTTTGTTTATTGAAATTGTTTTCATGTTCAGGGGAGAAAGCTCTGCTGGAAGTAAGCCAACTCGAAGTCAGCTACAGAACCAAATGCAACTGAAAGCGAATTTCCAATGTCTTTGCAACAAGTAAGGTGTTTTATTTGTAATTCCTTTAAAACATTTCGAGACTAGCAAAAGATGATTAAGACAACAAGCTTAAAAACTGATTTAATTTTGGTCATGCGCTTTCCATAGTGAACCTGGGCCGTTTTCATTTCTACGGTTATTATTAAGGGCCATGTAAAACCTTATTCGGTTTTTTCAAACGCAACTTTGCCACTAGATGTCATGGAAACTCATGACAAATTATCAAGATAAGTACTTTTGTTTTTGCACAAGTTTTCAAATTTGCTTTCCAGTGGGAAACGTGCGTAAGAACACATTATGTTGGCCACTCTGATGAAGACGTATAGCTCTGAAAGGCTATAACGTACGCTAGAAAGTTCGTTTGTGTTTTCGTTTCATCTACCTATTATGCAAAATGTATAAAAGATATTTGTAGATCGAGTCCCCCTGGGCCCTCCCTTTATTTACATACCCCCATCTCAAAAGTTCGAGCTGATAAACCCTTCGGATCCACAACCCTCTCCCCATTCGTTCGAAAACCTTTCCCTTCTAGTTCACAATCTCTGAATGGACTCTGATCTCGATCCTTCGAGGAAATCGATCTAAATAGAGGAATGATTTGAAACCCTTGCGAATTGACCGATTAAACCTCACGTGCGATCACGATTGTAACGTTATCGACTGGCAGACTATACTCGATGCTAATTGGTCGCTTTTGTCACTGATCGTGGCGTCACATTGTGTCTGCTCGCTTGTCGATCCATCTCCCTGTTAAATACCCGAACAATACAGTCGTAATTGAAACCCACAGAATTGAGATCGAGAACGGGCTAAGAAAGAGAATACTCGATGAGCAAGACTTGATATCCTTATTGAATCTATCTAGCTACTGCATTTCTATGAGGCGAGTTGAAGAGATACTTGAATTAAATTTGCTTCTGTTGTGTAGCGGTATCACTAAACACACTTTTGCTTGTTAATTAGAATGAATCAGACCTTAAAATTGTGTTCTTATTGACGGAGAACCTAAGGAGATCAATCTTCTGTTGTGAGGACAGAACAACAATTTATCATTCGGAGAACCGAAGAACAGAGTTGTCGATGGTTACTTTATGTCTGACGACGAAATTTAGGCGGAAAAGCTTGTGACTTCACTGCAACTAACTCATACTGTATGATTCGCACCAACTGCTGTTTTGAAGTCAAGAAAAATCATTGAAGAAAGCTCAAATTTCACAAGCCCAGCTTGCTTGTGAAAGTATAGATCGACGAATTTTGCTATTGCTGTTTGAAATTCAAGAAGTCACATCCCTGAAAATAAAATCAAGATATATCATCACCAAGAAGGTACCTTAGGTCTCAGAGTAGCTCTCATCTGCAGAGGTAAACGTGCAGGATTTTTTGTAGAGCTAATACTTTTTTCTCTACCTTTATTCAAGTTTTCCAGTAACATTGGGCCTACCAAGAAATAAATTCGCGGTTGAGGCTAGAACAAGTCTACTATTCTGAATACAGTATTTTTAGAGTCTCTCTGGACAGAGTTCTCCCATATGAAAATGTGTTAGACGTAATTAAGAAAAAGAACCCAGTAGCAGAGAACATCTATTGAATTAGAGTTCTACATAAAGTATTATCTTACATTCATAAGCAAGCAGAAGTTGATGAATTTACTGCAGTTTCTACGCTGACGAAAATAGAGCATTCTAGAACATCTCTCCTTGCAATAAGCTGAACACCTAGCATACACATAAGCCTAGGTAAGGGCAATAGAAGAAATACCGAAAAGGCTCAATCTACCGTCAGTATAATTTCAAAATGTACCCTTCATCACCACTACACCATATGTCAAGCAGAGACCTGAATTCTTGCCGATACAACTGCCACAGCTACTCGCACACACTGCAGTATTTTCCCTCCGGCCTGCCCATGGAGCCTCAACCACCCCAAAGGCCTCAGCAACTATGTGACTCTTCTTCCTACAACATGCCATCCTATGCGCAGGCTGATCGCTACAAGAGCATAGACTTGCAAGACAATCTCAAGTATCATGGCTCTCTCACAAACAACTGGAAGAAGGGCTCTTCTGGTAAGGCTGGCCAGCAAAGGAGATGTTGGAACACTGCGAATTTTCAATGGATGAACATCAAGAGGGAGCGAAAGTTAACTCAAGGAGTTGAAAATGGTGAGAGTTTCCAAATTGTATCCAAACAGCCTTATCTCCCTTTTTCAGAAATGTAAGGATGCTTCAAGGCAATGCCCGGTTTGTATACTCTGGAAAGAGTGTTGGATCTTATTGGGTGCTTGTCTTATGATACCTTTTTTTGTGGCTATGACCTTTAGGCATCTCAGTAGATGAGAAATTCAGATGAGCTGAGAGAAGTAACGGACAAAAGATCAGATTTTCCAGATAGAGATAAGAGGTCTGATCAAAAGGTAGCGATTAAGTGAGCTACAAGTGCTAGTTTATGAAAGTTGTAGGTGCCCATATTTTAAGGAGGGGCACGATAGCTTAATGGCTTACATAATGTGTTACTTGAGGTCTTTATATGGTCAGTGCTACTATCTTTACTTGGAAATTTTAATTCTAGAACAGCTGCCTATACCATTCAAACTTTCTGTTTAATATTAGTGATTTCAAAGCCATATTCTTCAGAATCTCTAGGACTAGGACCAAGCCACTGGTTAGCAGTTGAACGCTACTGCACCCCTTTCAGAGGACTTGGAAGGGAAGGCTTTACTAAAGTACTACACAAAGTTAAAGTCATACTCGATATTGATCAATATCCCTTATGTATTGTGCATTGATCTTACAAAGCGGGCGCATAATTACAATCAAAACATCTTACATTCATGAACTTAATGATATAATTCTTTCCGAATCATTTGTTTGGTTGATTTTGCAATATCCTTTATAGAATAGGTGTTTTGCTATGTACATTTTAGTTTTTTACCATTCAATATAGTTGTCATTTTGTATTTTATCATATATGTTTGAGTGAGTGGTTTTTTGTTTGGCGTACCAGCCCAACATAAGCTGAGCCTTGATTGAAACGAGTTCTTTCCAGCAGGGGCAAATTCACCTAGCTACATAATTGAAGTTCAGCAAATTCACATAACTACATAATTGAAGCTCAGCGAATTCACATAACTACATATTTGAAGCTCAGCAAATTCACATAAATACATATTTGAAGTTGGCAAAAATGAGCTCTGAACATCCAGCACAGAACTGATGGTCACTTCATCGTATTGACCACCCTCACAGTTCTGAATATCCTTAACTAAAGAATTGAAATCACTAGGATTACGGTAGCATGCTGCTTACCCTAGCTACACAATTACATACTGTTAGGTTCTACGTTATTGAATTGCTCCATTTACGCTGGGAAAGTCTAAGTTTATAAAACGACTGCCAGATAACCCTCATTTTGAGTAAGACGATTGTTGTGAGTCCACGTTGTCGAGAATGTCCAACGCCAACCAGCTGGTCTACAGACAACTGCCAGCATCCTCTTTGATTGATAGACTAGCATATGCCAGCGTAGGCTCTGTGATAAATTTCAGATAAATGTTTCTCAGGGAGAAAGGCGTCTCTCTACTTGGTATATACATAGAGTGTGGGGTAACATGATGCTCTCTAAGTTGTAGCTACTTTGAAAGCCAGCCTATTCTCATAATCGATGGATATGTAACAATCTTAGGTGGACCCTCAGGGTTCGTTGATAACGTCAAAGAGTTGATTACAGTCTTGAGTTCGAAACAGAAGTGAACACGTGTACATTTTTAGATTCTTCTCTAAGCCTTCTCCTCAAATGTTTAAAAAGCAACAGCTGTTATAACTTGAGGGTGTTACCGAAATGCTAAATGCACCTTCCTGCATAAGGGTAGAAGTGCCGTTTGTGGTAACGATATGCTGCGCATCGCATTATAAGCACTGCAGCAATGGTGCTGTATTAGGTCCTCAATTTGATGAAGTTCTTCACTGCATTTGTAGCTTACCTATAAAGATGATCGCTGCTTTTAACAATCATTTGCTATTTCATAACATTATTAGCAGTACAGTTATAAATTGCTGATGTCGAGATGTAGAGATACAATCTGGAGTAGATGGAGCTATGATTCATGACGTCTGTAGTACGGTCTGTTTAGCCATGAAGTTCATTGCCTATCATATATGATTGATAATATTTCATCTCGAAGTGTAGCCGGAATCTAGTCCTCAGCTTAAAACAAACAGTAAGTTAACTCTTCCATAAGATTATATAACATATTCGTGTAGGCAGTAGAGATGAATAAGTATCTACTTTCAGCTCACCCTAAGGTATATTTTACGAGAATCTTTATGATACAGTTTTAACTTTGCAAGCTTAAACGAAAATTTTTTCAGGAATAACTCGAGGACTCCCGAGGAGACGTTCTACTCCTCTATTTTGTACCAGTCAAGTTTTCGAATGTGAAATCCTAGAAAAAACCAGAGTTTTCATTTATATTCAACAACGAAATATAGAGTTTACAAACTATATGATGACTAAATGTGAAAAAGAAGTAAGACACATTTAGATGCTGCTGTCAAGAACCTTGTATAAATCTTTGGGCTTTAAAGGTACTATACATAGTAAGTCTTGAGATAAACACTTGGGATTTAAACACACTCGTGAAGAATCATCTTTAGGCTGAATCAACACCTGGCTATCTAGTCAGTGGCAGACAGAGCCAAGCCTTAGTCCAACGCTCTTTAATATAGTATTTCATTGAGTATTTCTTAATACGCTATCTTTTGATGGGCCAGAGGGAGAGGGCATATTTCTAACAGGTGTATGTTAACATGTACTACATCATCGTCGAGTTTCAGGTCGTCCTCACAGTATAGAAGTTATCAAGTTCAAAACTATTACCAACTATATATAGTTTCGAACCGTATGTCACTCAGACCAAGTCCCTGCTCAGACCAAGCAGCAGGTTTACAGATGCATGCTGCTGCTCCAACTTAATCTACAGGAGTCTTAAATTCATCTAGCTTGTTGCATAAACTAAGCCTGAAAGATGTAGCTGTGTCGTCATTAATTTGTTTGTCCATCGGCCTCATTGTTCTGAACAATAGCCAATTGCTTCTTTTTCTAAAAGGCAGTAGTAGGGGTGTGGAGACCAGAGGGAACAAGGGCCCCCAAGGTTTTGCGAAAATCAATGAACTGCCCGTTTGACTCTCCGACATTACCTCTGTTGCTTAATGAGAAAGCCTTTTTTAAGCTTTGTGTAATGCCCCTCAATTTTGAGATATTTCATACGTCCTGGACAGTAGCTCGTCAAGTGTTAAAGAAACGTAATATATTCAATACATCCGTATTGTGTTATATGTAAATTAAAAGGCCATAAACAAGACTTAACCGAGTCGATGCTGACTGATTCAACGACTGGCAATGGTTTAGCAATAAAATGGCGGAAGGTCAAAGAGAAGCAGCGCGGCCACCATAAAGATAGTATGCAGTGTTTGCGATTGGCAGTCGCTGCCGCGCTGCACTTATCAGCCACATCTAAATCCACCTATCCAAATGAAAAACAAATATATTGCATAGAGTAGTCTAAACTATAACTGATAATAGAGTCTGTAAGGTATAGTGTCCCGCGTTGTTTATCATGTTAAGTTGATAAGGAGAGAGGGGGTTATTGTAATATCGGTATTATACGGATAGATCAGAGTGTACTGCCTTGTTTTTGAGGAAGACCTTGATTCCATTCTTATATCAGAAAATAACAAATAGGAGACTCCAAGATTTGAAATTATGGCATTAATAGGTTTGGTCCATCTAGAGGCACTGGTCTCAAATCTCAATGTTGTATGTAAATACCAAGAGTGGGGAGGCTTGGAAAGCTTAGTTGTAATATATGAGGGGATGGCTACGTATCCCCAGAGCTTCCTTTATTCTTACCCCCTTCCAGAGCAGGGATTAAGGTCTAGGGCCCTTTGAGGAAAAGCATCTTACTAATAAACATATTGGGTATAAATGTTAATGAGTTCTGAATTAACTTAGTATTCTGAAGACGATCGTCGTTGTCTTATGTTCATTTGTAGAGGTTGATGGTCCCACAGCATTAGATGTGTACTAAAATCATATTTTAGGACTTCCAAGTGATTCTTGACAAGGAAAGTGGTTTGGTCATGTTCTCCTTGAAAAGTTGTCCCACAAGGATGAGTCAAGGTAGTCCAATAACCTGACCATCCTCTGGTCGGAAAACCTTCACACACTGAGCATAATTACATCACTCCACTATACCTACTATATCTCCTACTAGACTCTAGAATTTCATTCAGTTCCTTTCGATGACCGTCTCGCCATTAAGGGGTTAGTAGGCCCCCACATAGTCATTAATGGTGAAATCTGTAGGGATCACTAGCATTAGCTAGGTCATCTTTAGAAAAGATGAATAGAAAGTTAAACAACATTACATCGAGTTATCGCAAGAATATACGGCCGTGCTATTGAATTTTATGAAATTTAAAACCACCACCATGCGCTTGTCTCCATTTATTGTACTGTTGTTAGGCCCTGAAATTAGATTATGTCATCAAATGATAGTTGATATCATTCTTTAGCGTAATAATACTGAAAAAGCCCGCATAAAAGACCTTCGTTTATTAACAAGTTTTGGCTTGAAGTTTCTAATTATAAGAGCCTATTTGCTTCTTCGCATCTTTGTACAGACACCATTTATCGATACTTTAAAGACACTGCGCCGCTGAGCAAGAGATCGTATCTACCCTGGGGCCATTTTAGGATATTATGTAATGTAACGAACTCCCTGATTACCAGACTTCCTCGATTTCTTACACAGGATAACTTAGTCCTATGGAAAACTAGGTTATCGATTTTAAGTTTTACCCGTGAATCCTCGCATACCCTACCAATAACCCCACTCTTGAATAAGCCCCTAAAGCCCCAAACAACCTCTAACATGGTTTGCATGTTGTTGAATCAAGCTATTGAATCTGCATATTGGTGAATCGAGTTGGTAACTTGTTTTATGATTACCTAGGGCTAACACGACCTATAAATAAGCAACTGCAGACTCTCCAAGATGCTCAAGGGATCCGTTCAACTTGAAGCTAAATAACTAAGTAGTTAGACGTGCAAGGGTCTTTTTAATATTTGTTACATTTTCAGATATTTTTGAGATGGAAAAGTTTTTGAAATAAATATAGTGTCTTTTAGCCATTTCAGGATCTTTAGTCAAAGTATGCGAGATTTTTTGAGTGATTTGCCTCATGTATAAAACTGCCATTTTATTTTATATATAGCTAGTGAAAGGCGTCCAAAATCAAGACCTGCAAAATTATGAGCAATTGTTGGAAAACTTCAAAAGTAAATCTAAAGATTCTCAAAATAACTATTTTCAGATAAAGATCAAGTGGTAAGTGAAATTGAAAGGATCGAAGAAGCAGACGAGCTCATGCCGAAAGAGCCTGAAAAATGCGACGCGAAGGGATCCGACACAGACGTTGAAAACAAAGACAGAACCGACCAGGTGGGCTGCATCGAAACCAACACCAATAATGACAACAACAACAGCAAAGACAGAACTGAGCACGGTGGTGAAAACAACAGCAACAATAAAAAGCGAGTATGCTTTACGCAGAAACAGATCGTAGAGTTGGAAAAAGAATTCCACTTCAACAAATACCTAACAAGAGCACGGCGAGTTGAAATATCCCAAACGCTAAAGCTTTCCGAATCTCAAATAAAAATCTGGTATGACTTCTTTTCTTTCCATTATAACCCATTCCTTAAGTGGTTTAATGTTAAGTGCTTAAATGAAAATACTATTTGAATGTCCTCTACCACGGTCCCTGCTTTAAATATGTAAAAGACCAAGCGAGCCTTATTTCTGATCGTTGCATAGTAGCATACACCGACTTACTACATCAGGACAGGTGTCTACAACATCAGACATAATTAATCTGAGATTTTTAAAGTAAAGCTATATTCCTGACCAGGCTCCGAGGAGTTGTGTGACCTCATTTTTTATTTCATATGAACCTCAGCTCCAGCTGTAAGCCTAACAGCCATTTCGACACTTTTTCAGAAATTTCGAAATAGTTTACCCTTGTATCAAAATAATGCTTGATAATATTGGATCAAATAGCTTGTTTCATAATGTTTTGCTCCACAATTGTTTGATCCTGATCATTTTGATCCCTTCCCATGCTGACTACATCAACTTCTTTCCAGAACGTTCTTATCTCGTTGCGAATGCCATGATTTCGTTTCTAATTTCAGGTTTCAGAATAGAAGAATGAAATACAAGCGAGAGCAGAAGGAAAAGCTGTCAAGAAACGACAGGGAGAAGGACAACATCGTCACCATCCCTCCAAACAGATGCCCAGTTTCAACATGTGAATTTTCAGGATACAACTACAACTCAGGTTGGCCTCATACTTGTCAGGAACAGCCGCCAATTTTACCGCCAATCACGCCATTACAAACATACTGAACAGCTCCAGGCCTACTGCAAATACGCTATTGCGAAGTTTCCATGGCGTATTGAACAGCCGCTGACAACGCCACAACAGAACGTCAGTCAGGCAAATCTAGTTTTTGTGATCATGCCAAACACCAGAACAATATCACGTAAAAACGGAATTTCGAAAGTGCATGTGTTTATTAATTCCAAAAGCTAAAATTCAACCCTAATTTTTTGTTGACACTGACAAACTGGCCTTTAAAACATACTCCAATCTCTCTAGAACTTCTCTGTCGTTAAAAGTCGTTCAATAATTACGTTACGCTTGGAGATGGGTGCTTTTCTCGTTTTTGGTGGTATTTTATCAAAACATCATATAGAAAGCTTGATCGCGCGTGACGACAGGATGGTACCTACTAAACAGTCTTTAATGTTGGATATCATATCTGCAGCAATATCGATTCGTTCATTCAAGGTACCAATTTAGCAAACTCACAAGACACTCACATTTAACCACATAATGGCTAAGAATAAAATGCAAACTTTGTTCTACTGTTCCTGTGTTTGGCGCGACCAAAAAAGACCTTGCCTGATGATATTGATCAATTGCCTCTCAAACTTTCTTGAATTGCTGTCAATGTTACTGGCATCAGCATTGTATCAGACGCACGCAGAATTTGGCAGTTGAAGTAAAAATAAACGGAAGGGCTTCATTTGTGAATGAACTCTTGACCAAAACTGAGATTTAATCAGAACAGTCGATTAGTAGATTTTGTAGATAAGATATTGTTCAGGGATCTTTTAACCTCGAGAGTCGTAGCTAACAAATGTAATCTTGGTGTGCAAGTGCTATCTCGGTTTCCTGGTCACAGAAGACAAAAGTTGTCATCTTGCGCCCGTTCAGCATTTAAACGAAACGGTTTTTTCCAATTTAATGTCAAGTTGTAAAACAGTTTTTCATATTTCATGCATGCAAAATGACAATGGAAAAGCTTCTTTTATATTATAAGCTAAGTTATTCAAAAAGAACCCCAGACTATATATTTAAAATTGCAAGGTTTGCGAAGTTTCGTTTTCGAAAATAACGTCATATTGTCGCAAATTCATTCCTGGCTTGTTTGCATAGAATTCAGCTAAGGCTGCTCACTTTGTTGCCTTAGTGATATGAACGAACTGCTAGTATTTGTGCCTATTGGGTAATCCATTGTCGCTTCCCGTCTGACCAGTGGTGGTTTTAACTTGCACCTTCAAAGTCACATTTGTAGCTAAAGATATCTTTACGACAATTGTAAAAATTATTAATCATTGGTTGTCTATGAAATTGACTTCTTTGAGTCCTTGTAACACACCTGTTATCCAGCCACATAGTCGATAAGGGTGCATCTCATCAATCTTTTTGTTTATCAAGGTAAATACTAGCTAATGCTGTTAATGAGAGTGAATTCAATTATACCAGAGCAGAATACTGCGATTGAAATATGCCACCACCGGGTCTCGAACCCGGGTTGTTGCGGGCACAGGCGGGTGCGCTAAACCTGGAGTTGTGAACACATAAAGGTCACTTTCATAACTTATTGTCCTGTTTTAGGACAGGGGTTAGCGCGCTTGCCTGTTTCCGCAACCCGGGTTCGAGACCCGGTGGTGGCATATGTCAATTACAGCAGCCAGTTCTGGTATAATTTGATTTACTTTCATTAACAGTAAAGCTAGTATTAATCTTATTTCATGAAAGTATATGTCTGCGTTACTTGGTTGCACTTATATGCAAAAGCAAATAGGACGCTAGTTGCAAAAGGTAGTGGTCCTCGTCGGAATTCAGAGCTGCAGACTATTTTGTGTTTAGTTTGTTTCATTCAAGAAATTCGTTTTTGTTCACAATGGAGAATTTTCGACAATCTGCAGAATCTTGAGACTAACTACATTCATTGATATATTTGATGTTTCTAGCTAAAATGGAGATGAGATTTTCCTATTTTGGTGTGATGAACGTTCACTCGATTCTGAGCTTATGCCAAAGGCCTGTAAGACTTACAGACAAATATTTCAAGGATAATATTTGAACTCTACCTTTGTCGAAAAACAGGGATGGAACCAGCCCAGTGATAATGTTATTATGACGCTCTGCTATCGCACCAAATACATTGTCGATCGATGAGTTGAAATTACATCATTGAGTCATGGATTCAGTCCCAATCTATTCCCCCTACTTAACTGTCGTTTATACTTTTAATATCAATCAGTGTAGGGATAGGAAGCACTGTATTCATCTACCTTAGAGGTTAAAAATCGAAGACACCCCTCGGACCTCAGAAACTCCGAAACTCCCAAAGAGGCTTTTGCATGCATCCAGTTATTATGGTTCACTATGACAAACGGTACCGCACCATCAACAAAGATAAAGAATCTTTCTTGACCAGAAATTCAAAGAAGGATGTGTTTGCATGTCTTATTGACTGTTATTAAATGGCTTCAGGGGCTTACTCTCATTAGTTGAATAATTACTGTTCTCCCCAACACAATGCTCGTTACTCTTATGCCACGATTCTCGACTTAGGCCGATTATTTCTGAGCTCTGTTTTCAAACCAAAGCTTTTATTTGAGATTAGTTGTGTGCGGCTCCAGTGTGCTGGCGCCGAGCTTGGCTTAAGAAATATTATGGACGATAAAAACCGCTGCAGCCTAAGTCATCCTCTTAGTTTTCAAACTCGACTTCTGCTCTTACAGCTTGGGTGAAATGTTTGTGAAAACAATACTGCTGACTTTGGAATCAGCCCTTCAGGCAGAGTTGGCTTTTCTTTAATGTTGATAACAATCTCACAGAAAATGGGTCTGGGATTTTTGTAATTAAAACAGTCTTAGGTATTTTAGTTAACTAGATTTTGACTTTGACTCTTGCAGTTAGGGGCTAATTTTTCAAGGAAACAATATGGCTGACTTTGAAACAGTATCGAGAACACTGTAGGTAGAGTTTGCTCTCTCTTGATGCTAGGACACTCTTACACCAAATGTGTCTAAAGATCTCGCAGTAGAATGAAAACAAGTTATTCATAATTCAACTTTGGCTCTTGTAGCTAAGAATGGATTTTCAAGAGAAAATATTACTGTTTTTGAAATATTATTGAAAATGCAATGCACTTTATTTGGAATTTGCCTTTCTCCTGATAAATGGAAAATCTCGATCGTATTACATCTTGTATAGTATAGTACCTATAGTATAGTAGTTTTCTGATATATGGTTGGTTCCTCATCCTCTTGCATCAGCTACATGTTTTCATCGCTTGATTATATCTTTAGAACTTCCAGTCTGTACTAGAGGAGCGTGGTACTGGTACACAATGGCTTGGTTGTTCAAGTACTTCTGGTCCAACCGGCTTTCAGATGAGTGCACCGTATTTGCAGATACAACATTGTCAGGCAGTCTATTCCAATCGTCGACCACTCGATAGTAAAATGAGAATTTCCTCATGTCCAGTTTTGGTCTCTTCTTGAACAATTTGTAACAATGCCCTCTGGTGATTCCTGTTGATTGAAAAACAGAGTTTGGAAAATCTATTTTATCATTCACAAAATCTATTTTGTTTTCCTTATTAAGAGAGGACTTTTGATTAGGTCTTCTTTGTTATCATAAATATGGTTTTAAAGGCCTTTATATATTTTTAGGATACATTACAGAAATTGGGAGCCAGCCAGATTGCATATTTTACTTGTTCCAAACCTTCTGAGGTCAAGGGTCAAGTATTTCTTTTTCTCTCAAGCAATTCTTGGCCCATGTCCCATTACATGACCTACGTCCCTTGTCCCCAGACAGTGTTTACAGTATCATGTCTCAATTCGATGTAAATAATCAATTCAATCGTTGCGAAAGAGAGGCCTTGACAACTTTAGGTCCGGTCCGGTTCTTAGCAAGTTGACTGAGGGTTATTTTACTCAATAGTATCTTGTATGTACTAAGCATACACCACAAAATGGCACTAGCTGCGAAGGTCTCTTCGATCTTTCGCAATGATTTATTCGCAGGTAAGGTAGCAGTGGTGACGGGAGGAGCGACTGGAATAGGTCGAGCAATCACAGAAGAGCTTGTTCACTTAGGCTGCAAAGTTGTGATAGCCTCTCGCAAGAAGGATCGTTTAGAGACAGCAGCGAACGAAATCAACTCTTCAGTTAGGCCTACCTCTGATGACGTCAAGCCAGTTTTGGCATTGCAGTGTAACACGCGTAAAGAAGATGAGGTATAAAGCTAATTAATTTTATTCCGTGCAAGACTTATAATGCGATTACCATTTTGATACGAGGAGAAATAATGGTGCTTTTTGACACTAGGTACAGAAGTAATTAGAATCTTGCTTCTACCCCAGACTGCAGAGTGTCTCTCAATGGTTGCCTCTAGGTGCACTTTCCTATTGTTTTCTTTCTCTCAGCGCACCAATATCTCGGCGAAAAGTGAATTTTTCTTTGCAGTCTGGCTTTTGCCCATCTTCATAATGCTACACAACACATTAAGTACAGCTATGCTAGAACAGGAATGTTGGAAATTTCAAGTAGTGTCTGTAAGAAAAAGCTTTTATTGGTACATTGTTATATGAAATTGAAATTTTTTAGTCACACTTTTTGAGACTATAGGACTTTTTTGCTCACGGGAAATAAATTTTGTTTGAGATAGTGGAAAGTTTGCAATAATGGTCTCCAAGACAACAGATCTTATTTGTGTACAAAACCATTCAGAAAAACTAGGGGGAATAAGTTTTGTTCAAAATAGCCGGAACTTTGAGAAAATCTCTAATCGAGATTGTAGTTATTTTGAACCTTTATAGCCTAAACATCTCTGAGAAGCGATCGCCCTTCTAACATCATTTACCAGGGGGATTTGTCGTCTCCCTCTTATATTTTTCTAGAAAAGGCCTACCACTCCCTATATGAAATATGATGAATTTTTATTAGAACAATAGGATATAAACAGTATGAATTTTGGCAAATAGTGCCGTGGCCTTTTTTCCTTGCAAGGCCTAGCCCCCAATCTCTTATTAATTGGTATATAATACCTGGAAATTTCATGCAAATTAATGCGTTCCTTTCAGTAGATATTGGCTTGGTCAGAATTATGTTACAGTACTTGTATCTGATATATGCACTTCAGGACAAGGATACTGGAGGCGATGATTGTTGTATAGTTAATAAACATTTGATTTGACTTGCCCTCTTGCCCTGCTAGAGCCTATTATAAATTGCATAGAAAGGAACAACTATTTTGATACCATTGAAATTGTTATTGATATATTTGCAGGTGAAAAACTTGATGTCAACAACAGTATCTACTTTTGGAAGACTGGACTACCTAGTAAACAATGGTGGAGGTCAGTTCATAAGTCCTGCTGCTCAAATCACACTGAAAGGCTGGAATGCCGTCATCGAAACTAACCTCACTGGCACATTTCTTTGCTGCAGAGAAGGTGAACTAATTTTCTGGTATATATTTTTCACTTGGAACTTTGAGCTAACCTCCGAATGTTTATTTCTTAGCCAATGAATTTTAGCTTGCCTTAAAGACTCATTGCTAACATTGAGCCATTGCCCAGCGCAGGCATCCCACAATGCATTTTCAGACAGTCTAAAAATCGATTTGGGCCTAGCAAAAGGTGATATCGGCTGGAGCTATGGAGAACGAGATATTTCCAGAAGGAGGATTAAATTTGAAACGAAGACAACCTACCTCTCTCCTTCCCGTAGCTGATTGTGCAACTTCTTCGTGTTCATCGACATCATAGTCGAGATCATGGCTGCTGGAATCCTGCACTGGCGACCCATAGAAGTTTTCCGCCATTGTTTTGATCGTCGACTGGAAGATTTTGCTGCGCACGCAATGGCTCAATGTTAGCAATAAGTTTTTAATTACTTGCCTATTTTTCGGCATTGTCTTCCTTGGTGAAATAAAGAGAATGGGAATACTTTGTTATTTCTAAATGAAGATTAAAAATTTCAATTCACTATTGATGCAACTCATCTCTTTGGTCCACTTCATTAACCTCTTAACACACCCAAGGTTGTTAATATACCTCCCTCCTCTTCAATTAGATTTCAAAGGAACTGCCCACCTTAAAGCATTGTTTTACAAGAGAATAGCCCCCTTGACATCATTGAGAAGGGTTATTTACTAACCGTTTGCTTGAAATCTTATGACCAGCAGCTTTCTATTTCATGGGACTGAATAAGAATAGTGATGTTATTTTTCAAATATTACATTGCAGCTTACCACTCTTGGATGGGTCAGAATGGTGGAAGTATTGTCAACATCACCATGGACTTTTGGAATGGTTTTCCTGCCTTTGCGTAAGTGTTGTCATTATTTTTCTGCTGTAGTTTTTTGTTCTTGTGCGGCAAATTGTTATCTCACTAAACAATAATGTGCTGAGGTTTCTTGCTCTGAAATTCATGTAGTTCCCTTTCACCTTCATGACATGTGTATCCACCTTTCTCGAGATCTATACTCTTCAGATACGAGATATCTTTGTTTGGAACCATCAAACGTTTTAGACATTTTTGTGGGATTTTTATGATACAGTTTTTGTAAATATTTGAAGAGCATTTAGAAGTCTTCTCAACAAATTTTCCCTCTTTAAAACTTGCACGATAGATAGAAATTACAGATTTTGATTCATTTTCATCAAAGACAAATAAGTCATTGTAATCAATCTTTATCAATCCAAGTAGAAATTAAGCTTTCTTTTCCAGTTGTCCAGCCATTTTATCAAAAATCTTATGAAATTCTTCTCTAGAGTCCTATGTGCCTCCTTGGTGCCATATTAATTGTCTGAGAGTCACTTCTTTTTCCTATTCAGGAAGAAGTTCAGGCAAATGATGCCTTTGGGGCCTATGTTGTCAACAAGAGGGTATAAATGAAGAAGTAAGCATTATGCTACTGATTTGGTTTTAATGACATCATCTTATTAACAGTCATTCAGGTGCTTCAAGAGCTGGGATGGATAATTTGACCAAAACACTCTCCCTGGAATGGGCTTGCAATGGCATACGCGTTAATAGTGTTGCTCCAGTAAGTTTATTTCTTACATTTTAACTTGTATATTATAGTTCCTCCTCAAAATTTTGATGATGCAAAACTGTATTTTAAACTTGATCAGGTAGAATAGTTGTTGAGTCAAATATTCAAATAAAAACATAGATATACAGTAGAATCCCGATAACTCGAACAAGCAAGGGACGATCAAAATAGTTCCAGTTATCGAATGTTCCAGTTATCGAGGCTCTTCATAGCATTAATAAGGTTCAAGGGGAATGCCAAATCTGTTCGAGTTAGCGAGAGTTAGAGTTATCGCATGTTCGAGTCATCGGGATTCTACTGTACTGCTTATAATCTCTTTTTAAAAATATTGTACCATTCCCCCTCTAATAAGCCCCCGAAGGGAAATATGTGAATAATAGATATTGGTCATGCAGACAGGGAAACATCAGTGATTTGAGCAAAGAAATGTTTGATTAGTTTCAAAAATCTTTTGAACTTTTTGATGCCTGAATTGTTAGTATTAAGACATGACTATATTTGTTATCTCTAGGGAACGATTTATTCAGAAACAGCTGCAGCAAATTATCCAGACAAAGACATGTTCGAAAAAGCCAAGAGTGCTATACCAGTTAAAAGACTTGGCACTACAGAGGAGGTAAAGAAACTTAAGTGGGAAGAAACATCCATATTTTTTGTGCTTTTGTCTTAAAATTGGGAAAAATTCATCCACATGGCTTCGGGTAGTATATTGTCTTACGAAGGGGTGGATATTGTTGCAATGAGGTTGCATATTATCTTACATGTAATTGGTACAAGGGGCAGCTTATCGCATTTATAGTAATTTTTTACAAGATCGAATACTACCCCTGAAGTCTTATCATATGGGTTGTCAGCATGATGAAAGCATTTGCTCTGGAGATATTGACTCTAAATCTGTCTTATGTTGAAACATTCTGAAGTGTATGATTTTTTCGTTACAGGTATCAGCATTAGTCTGCTTCCTGTTATCACCAGCAGCAGCAAATATTACTGGTGACTCCGTCAAGACTGATGGAGGTCAAAGCTTATATGCACAAACACTCTTCACAGTACCAGGTATGTTTATGTTACTTCATTTATTTCTTTTGTAGCTTTGGAGTTGTCCTGTCATCTATCAGCTTTTATCACTTGACACCCTTTGTTTTTTAAAGCCGTTTAGGTACTAAGTGATGAAATTACCCGCATCTAGAGGTGGAAAATACGTTTCTTTCATAGACTGCTGCAGTTCTTTGGGAAATCTTCTCTACATATTCTTTGGACAATTCATTTTCATGCGAAATTTGTTGAGCATATAGAAGCTATTAGGATACCTAAATTAAAGTATTTCACTGCATTTTGAAAGAATAAAACAGCTATCTGCATAAACATATTGCACAAGGCTATCAAGTAGCAATATCCTTATAAATGAGAGAAATCTAGAAAAATAAGTTGATATGTTAGTTATTAGTTTGCAAGCAAAAAATCATGAGAGAGCAGCCAACTTTCTAAATAACTTTAAATTTCAGTTTTAATTTAGTTTATAGTGGAATCAGAGTGCGGATTTTGCAGATATTTTGCAACATGTAGTTTCAGAGATACTGTTATCTAGTTTTTACCATTACAGAGAACTTTTATTCAACTTGATATGTAGGGCTCTTCATGCCCTCTTTACTAACAATCTGCACAACATTTGCAATATTCCTCAATTATGCTGTGCACTACTCGTTAGATATATTAAAAGCTGAATCAAACATTTTGGCATGCCATGAAATGTGCCTAGGTTAGTTTTAGATATTCCATTGATATACTCTCTCATGATAAATATTTGTCTTAAAATTTGAATCGATGTAAAACTTGAAGTCCTGAACTATAATATTAGATTTTAGAATACGCTTTCTCCGCATTTGAGCAGATGGTTAGCTTTGCTTTATTATATCATTCTAGATCACAATAAGTCAGAAGCTTTTCGATGGACAACAGATAAAAAAGACCCAAAGTCAAAACTGTAGGTCATTAATTTTATGAATTAACCACTTTTTGTACTCAAAAATGAATTAGTCTGAAAAATGCGATGTTACAAAGGAGTGAAACATAAACAAAATCGTATTCAAAATTATTTTGAATTTTCAAACAGGATCAAACATATATTTACATAAAATCGTTTTGCTATCTTCATTAAAAATCTTGAATCGATCAGATTGCTTGTATAAGGCAGTGTCTTAATGAGATTATTAGCGTCATAAGTCTCGTGTGGGTCATTATAAAAGGCAGCCTTTGAAATATTTCTATTCCCTGTTTTCTGCTAAGCAATTCAAAGCCTGATGAGTGTGTTAAGTGACATGATAATCAAGAATAAAAATAATAAAACAAATCAAGAAGGAAGAAATAAAGAGGAGAATGAAATTATATAGAGCCTAGGCTAACATCACGACTACGGCAAGTCAATTTGAACTTTGATTCATTGGATGCTAAGTATAGCTAAGTTTCATAAGATCGCGAGTCTTGAAATGATCAAAGCGTATCTTTGTGTCGAATCACATGACTCTTGGGCCTCGATATTCGTATGAGTTTTTATTTTTCATGAAAATTGGGTATTTCAAGATCGATTCGAAAAATAATGAACCTATATCAAAAATAAAATATGACGAGGAAGAACTTCCCATCAAAATTTTCAATGTTGTTCCTCTTTGAAGTAAGCCATCTTTCTTCTATCCTGTCGTTACTTTAAGTATCCTGCTTCACATAGTCTTCGGAAAACAATTAATAACCAAATGGCTAACTCAATGTTTTTGTACAATGAGTCAAATTTAAAACGAATATTACATAGCATACAGAGTTACAGAAGATTGTTAGTCTCGATTGGATCATTTTTGCTGAGTCAAATTCATTTTCGTTCTTAAATTCAAGCTATGATTTATAACACCCAGCTGTTTTCTTGTTGGTAATTTGAATTTCTAAATAATAATAAACTTAAAAAAAAACATATATTCCTTTGTGGATTGATAATATCAGTTGGTGGCACCTTTTAGATCCATTTCATGTGGTGGTGATTTCAACTATTTTTCACGGTAGATCTTCCAAGTTAACTAGATTGGTGAAAACCTTGAGTTTCAATTACGTGTCTATAACTTTGAAGCCAGTAATAGATCTTTGATGTCACACAATGCGTTCGCAATCGAATTCCACATTCCATCGCAGTCTGTCCCAGGGGTTCCAAATGTTGAAGTGACAAGTTGAATCCTAAAGCAAAAGTGAATTAAGTGAAACTCGGAAAAAAACTCAGAAAAGCTATCATACCAAATACCATTACTTGATCTTTTCACTTTATTGACCTTTGCCATATATTTCCAATAGCAGTATATCGCGATTTGTTTTTTTTCAACTTGACGTTAGCAAAGATGACAAATCGCACCTATGTATGATTCTTGCTCACTAAGAAGAGACTCCAACAGCGAAATTCTCCATTTCAACAAGCCTGCTAACCCTGTGTACAGAACTCTGGTGGGTGGGTAACCACGAAACAGGCTGGTCGAGATGAAGAGTTTGTCTTTTGAGTCTCTTCTTCTTAGCGTATATAGCTCTACTCCATCTATTGAGCACTCTTACGGGATACCGATACACAGACTTTGTATAATTCTTGCTCAGTGACTCCCGTAGTACCATGACTGTGGTATGTCGTAGGCAGACACGACTATATTGAAACCAGGCAGGGATCTTAGATTTTACTGCAAAATATCCCCTTAGGTCCTGGACAAGCAAGTGATATTTCACCCTCCTTTAGGATACAATTGATTTTTCAGCTTGCGTTTATATGAAAATAAAAAAGAGACTCCACACTACCTGGTATAGTGAAGTTTCGCCTCTCAGGATGTGAAGTTTCTCTCAGGTGAAATAAAGTTTTTCCATTAAGACGCAAATCTACCGATGAGGTGGATTAAACTCGATCTCTCTTCAATGGAAGATTAATCATGGCTAAGAATTTAACTCGCCTTCCAAACCCAGGCATGAAAATTCCATATAAACAGTGCTTTAAATTTTTCTTCACTTGCCAGCCCCAGGTCTGGTAGGTGAGATATTTTCGCTCATGTAAACAGGCCCTTAGTCCAAAGATTTTAGCGAAGTCACTCTTCTTGAAGACTATCTGTGGATCAGAGAATGTCATTCCGAAATGGATTGATCTAAAGTCTCATAGTCGAACTATACTATACCTATCGTTCTCAATGGTATAAAACACTCCATATCCATTTGCAACCATCGGTCCCATTCCTCCATGGATTTTGAAATAACCAGCCAAACTTGACGACAAAACAAAGTTTCCATCTCCACCACTATTAAAGGAAATAAAAGTTTAATGCCTCCTGAAATAGTGGTGAGCCTCCCTGTGTGGGGGATTTTAAGTAGCTACGAGGGAAACGACATCATGTTTTTTCATATAATCTCTACACCAATTGACGGTCTGCTCTTTGTACTAACATACTGTAGGTGCTTAAATCAACCATGCATGGAGTAGAGCTTGGCTTTGTGATTTGAAACTACCTTCGGGATGACGTTAGTCTCTATAGTTGTCTAAGCTCCCTAGTTGAAAGTAAGATGCTTCTGTAATAGGGGTTGAGCACCTACTAAAAGAGATAGCAAAACATTTCGACATAGCTTTGCGCGAAATAACAAGCCTACAACATGGTTCGAAGTTGATAACTTAAATGAGACTGAAATGAAAAATACCATACAATCAACGTCAATTCACAACAACATTCAAGAGTCTAATCAAGAATGACAAGCGACAAATGCGAACCCTGGATCCTTCATTATCAAGTCATTTTTCAACAGTAAAGAAATTAGTTAAATCCTTCCTTCCTTATATTGAAGCCCTTGCATCAATTCAAAAATACAAGTTTCCGACAAATAAAGCGACTGGGATCTTAAGTGGAGTTGAAAGAGGATATTTGTGAGGTGTTTAAGATGCTGTAATTGTATAAGACTTTTCTTACCTCAATTTCCATGCCTTGTCTTTGAATATCTCAGGTAGATCCATACCTAAAAACAATCAATACCTCTTCAGGAAAGTTGGCAATAAAATAGATGAATTAAAAAAAGTAACAAAGTCGTGCAACAGTGCTAAACATGCAACCATAAACGCAAAACATGAATCACTGCATCAATAGATGGTCCTTGGTGATTGGTTTCTTTCTGGAATAATTAGAAATGACGATTATTTGAATTAGGATTTTACCTTCTTCTTCGGCGATTATTCGAAGTCCGGTGAAATGACGATCAATTCCTAAAAGTCAGAAATAGAAATGGTCAGTTAAGGTCTGTTTTCCCATCCCAAGTCGGTATCAAGCCTGTCGTGTCATAGTTGATAGAGAGAGATGGTAAGGGAAACCAAATTTTAAACTTATTTGTTTTTTGTTTAAACTTTGGTCAAAATTGCAACATTAATCATTGCCCACTAATAACAGACTGTTGGAGATTGGCAGAATTTTCAACGAAATTAGTTACGTACCCTTGAGAACAGAATAAATGTGGGAGGGAGGGGGGTTCGGAATAAGCGATGTGTGTGAAGCTGGATATTTTTGTAATTGCAATAATCGAGAGGTCGAAATTATGAAGGGGAGTGAAGATTTGAACAATCAGCTGTGTATGGGAGACTAGGAAAGTTTAATTTAATATGGTTTTCTAAAGATATATGCTCGAGGCTTTTCTATCATCCGATAAACGTCAGGGAAAACGGGGCAATAAAACTAGAAAAAAATGAAAATAACGTTTTTGTGCTTACCTTGCCCGTCACAACACTCCATCATCATTTTGGTATGATTCTCACAAGCTTCCCTAAATAATTTGGTTTTCGTCGTTGTCTGTTGATAAAAATTCCACTTGATAAATATTTTGTACACTCAATTTGTCTTTCTAGCACTGCTGAACTAGAGCGAAATATATGGGAAAGGAATATTGATATTACTAAGTGTAATGTGTGGGGAAAATAATATTCATATAAAAAATACTAGTTTAGTTTCTTTTTAATCAAAAACTTACACTAGCGTTGCTGTTGCACATTACTTGTACGAATCTTTTGCTTTCGATAGTACAAGATCTAACAGTCTCCGTTCTGCCCTCATGAAACTGCCTCGTTGTCGCCGTCTCGTAAACTGGAACATGACTAGAAAATAATACCGGCCTATCATTGACTGCATTTACAAGTCGAACAACCTTTTGAATTAAAATTGATCACATCTTTTGATTCATTTTGCCTTTTTACCTGAATAACGGAGAGCAGGGAAATTGCCCCTCACATCGTACTCTCTCCTTAAGAAGGGGCATAAACTGGGGTCCTGCATTCTTGGAAGCAGCATGAGAAGTAGGCCTAAATAGCTAAAAATGATTGCCCCTTAAATGCAAAAACGTTGCTGAAAGCATATCTCTACCTTTTATGCATATAGTAATAACCCAACTGCATTGCCATCTGCATCAATGCATCAGGATGTGTAGAGTGTTTCTTCGCGAATTCTTTTCCAAATTTTGTGAATTCTCTGTCAATCATTTTGTACTGAGCTTTCTGAAATCAGAAATGATTTGACATGAAAACTATCAGGGAAGAGTATATTTCAAGTCAATGCAAAGTGCTTTATAAGCAAATTCCACTTTCTGAGTATAGTAGTATTTCTATATATACAGAATATTTGATACCGATGAGCAAAGAAAGAGACGAATAGGAATACCTATATATGAATATATAGAACAAATTTCGACTAGTCCTGACATAATCGTCATCTAAAGAAGAATACAATGTATAATCGATATGTAGAAAAGCAACGGGCTGGGGGGCATGGAGATATTTCATTTCTTCTAAACCCTGATCTAATGCTGAAAATGTGTTTTTATCGGATTTTATCCGAAATAAAAATTAATGCCTCTACTTTGAATTTCTTAAAGCCTTTCCTAGATACACCTGAAGGTTATTGCACTAATTCATTGTCCTAATGAGGACAGTGGTTAACGTGCTCGCCTCTGGTGGGTAAAGCTTGGGTTCGAAACCTACTGCAGGCAAATCAGATTTGTAGTGACCCAGTTAAGATTAAAAACTGACAAAAAAGAATCTTTCTACGCATTTCATTAGAAATATATTTTTAACACGAATCGTAGAAAATGGTACCCACTGCTGCATTATGCTTCTCTTCTGCCATTTCGATTTGTTTTAATACATAATCATCCACTGTGAATTCCAGTTCAACAGGCTCTGGTAAGAACCTCGTCACAGCAGATCCCTGTCAGAAATGGGAATGGTAAGTAAGATTTCCGTAAATTTCATGGACACAAAGATACTAATATAGGCGTACCTCTGATAGCAGACTGGATGACTTAAGCTGGTGGTCATTATTTGTGGGTGGCCTCTATTGGGAGGTGGGCGCTATAGATAGGAATATTGATTATTGAATAACCTGTGAAAGCTTTAAGATAAAAGTGTTTTATCATCATTTTTGTTAAGATAGTAAGAAAAGAGGGAGTATAGCTTTTAGTAAATAAGAAATATGATCATCAGAACTTTACAGTAACGTTTTAAGTTCACGTGCCCAAAAGAATTTTTCTGTAGAGGTACCGAGTAGAAATACTAGAGGGTATATACCACTTCTACTGGAGGACAGTAAATGCATTTCTGGGTAAGATTTTTTGAAAATTCATAAACTTTAGGAGACAGATCACTTCAATTCACTTCAGTTAGATTTGTTACTTCTTGTGTAAATTTATGAATCTTGTAGGGATAATGAATTACCAACAGTCGATAAATATCATATCACCTTCCATCCTTTTTCTAGTTTCACAACATTTTTTAATGAACTTCGGTAGAGGTCGCAGGTTATGTAGCCGTCAAGATGTGCATGCTAAAAATACCAAAAAATTAATAAAAATATAATCTGTTTGAATATTTCATATAACCTTGATTGGAACGTATAAGCAGATACCAAGAAGGGTTCTGTAGCATCAAAAATGTCTAATTTCGTTCTAGATTATTTGTCCTACACTTTAAATTCTTATCACCTAGTCTCACAACATAGCTAGTATACTCATGGATTATAATGAAATTATTTACAAATATAGCTAATGATGAAATGAAAAATACTCTCTGAAGTCTTAACATTTATGAGGTATAAGAGAAACCTTGTGTTTTAGATTCTGTTTTATTTTGACATAAAGGTTGCTTGAAATTCGTATAAAAATAGTTTTAATTTCGTATGCAAGTCAAATTCTTATCAAAGTTGTTTCCAATTCGCATACGAATCATTCTATCCCATAGTTAACTTTCTTTGATGTAAGGGTGCACTTATCACCTAGTCTCACAACATAGTATGCTCATGGATTATAATGAAATTATTTACAAATAAAGCTAATGATGAAATGAAAAATACTCTCTGAAATCGTCACATTTATAAGATATAAGAGAAACTTTTTGTTTTGGATTCTGTTGTATTTTGACATTAAGGTTGCTTGAAATTCGTATAAAAATATTTCTTATTTGGTATGCAAGCTCAATTGTTATTCAAGTTGTTTCCAATTCGCATACGAATCATTCAATCCCATAGTTAACTTTCTTTGATGTAAGGGTGCACTGTGTAGTGATTTTAGGTCTGTGCAATGAGCATTTATTAACAATAAACACGTACTAACATCGTTATTGGTGCCAATGTGTCCATTTCTGAATATAATGGCCTGCATTTCCTTGTCAAACCATCGGTTGCTGCAATCTCCCATAGCTGATTCATACGCGGCCTAAAATAATATTTTTATTTTGAAAAAGAGGAAAAAGATGTCTTGAAATTTCAAGCTTTTATTTCTGCTTCTTTGTGCTAGAGAACTTACTGGGTAATGTTGTTCTGATGAGGTTAGTTTTCACTACAAATCTTTCATCTGTATTGTTGTCCAATTCAAACTCAAGGGCTCATGCCAGAAATTTTGACCTTTTGGTAACAAAGCCCTTGGGTTGAAACTTGAAAGAGATGCTTAAAAAGCTGCGGAGTTGAATATGATTAAAGAATATGTAACAACAAGAAGCTACTCACAAGTCCAGCAGAGATTGGTTCAAGGTCATCCAACACCAAAACAAAGAGTGATTTGTTTATGATGTCAACAATATTCTTGTTTTTCTCATCCAAGCCAAACAAGTGATCTTGGACCTAAGAATCGAGATTAAAAACATCTCAGTCTGGTATGGTTGATTGTAAGGGTGGGATAATCTAAAAAGTGAGTTTGCACCAGAAAACTAGACATGTTTATTAGCTACTGTAAATATTTTCTTGAACTCAAAGAATGTATTCTTTATTGATGCCATTACCTATAAAGGCCACCTCCCAATAATGGCTTTCTAGTTTGGCCACAAGCTTTAATTCCCAAATGCCTACCTATACAAACAATTAGACCTTCATAGATAAAGTTTATTTGTGAAATCTTTTGGAATGATAGCTTTGAGTTGACAATATTTATTTCAGACGTCGCTACCTTGCCTAAAAAATTAGGGAGGCTCAGAGAACAGAGGGAAAAGTTTAATTTTTGTTGAATAATATATTGATTGAACTTCAAAAACTGTGGAACTGGTAATGAAATAACTTGAATTGATACGTAGAATGACGCGAATAACAGGAGGCCTGCAGTGAATGTTGTAATTATCAGAAACACTGAAGAATACCTTTTTCCAAGTAGCCCTGTCTGTTGACGTCAATGAACCAACGCCGGGACCAGCAGGCTTTGCTTCTGCAATAGCTGCGATGCGATGTAGTTGCCTAAATATCAAATAAAACTTAAACTCACTAACTTTACATACTTTGTTAGATTTAATGCCCTCGTCAAATGTTAGTAGGCACCCTGGCCATCCTCCAATAGCTCCGCACAAAATAACAGTATTACACCCTTCAATATGAATTGTAGGACAAAAATAGGACTTTACCTTTCTATCTCTGAAGGAGAAATTATTTCAAAGTCTTTGGTCAAAATATCAAAGGTGAAGAATCGTTTTCTTTTGATCACCACGATGTGACGAATCTCCATTGTAGGTTTCCCATCTAAAAGACAAAACATGAGTTACTTCAAGTAGACCATTGACACATCATTTGCGTACCAAAATACATCAATGTATCCAAGAAATGCATGAACATACCAAAGAAATGCATCAAGAAACCAAACAAATGCATCAACAAACCAAAGAAATGTATCAACATACCAAAGAAATGCATGAATATACCAAAGAAATGCATCAACATACCAAAGAAATGCATGAACATGCCAAAGAAATGCATCAATTTACCAAAGAAATGCATCAACATGCCAAAGAAATGCATGAATATACCAAAGAAATGCATGAACATACCAAAGAAATGCATGAACATACCAAAGAAATGCATCAACAAACCAAAGAAATGTATCAACATACCAAAGAAATGTATTAACATCACAAAGAAATGCATGAATATACCAAAGAAATGCATGAACATACCAAAGAAATGAATGAACATACCAAAGAAATGCATGAACATACCAAAGAAATGCATCAACAAACCAAAGAAATGCATCAACAAACCAAAGAAATGTATCAACATACCAAAGAAATGTATTAACATCACAAAGAAATGCATTAACATACCAAAGAAATGCATTAACATACCAAAGAAATGCATTAACATACCAAAGAAATGTATTAACATACCAAAGGAATGCATGAACATACCAAAGAAATGCATGAACATACAAAAGAAATGCATCAATTTACCAAAGAAATGCATCAATTTACCAAAGAAATGCATCAACATACCAAAGAAATGCATCAACATGCCAAAGAAATGCATGAATATACCAAAGAAATGCATGAACATACCAAAGAAATGCATGAACATACCAAAGAAATGTATTAACATCACAAAGAAATGTATGAACATACCAAAGAAATGCATGAATATACCAAAGAAATGCATGAACATACCAAAGAAATGCATCAACATACCAAAGAAATGCATGAATATACCAAAGAAATGCATCAACATACCAAAGAAATGCATCAACATACCAAAGAAATGCATCAACAAAGCAAAGAAATGCATGAGCATACCAAAGAAATGTATTAACATCCCAAAGAAATGCATTAACATACCAAAGAAATGCATGAACATACCAAAGAAATGCATGAACATACCAAAGAAATGCATCAACATACCAAAGAAATGCATCAACATACCTCTCAAAGAGTATTGTAAAAGAACATCTTTTTCAATTCCAGGCATTCTTGATGATGCAAACAAGCCATGGTATAATTTCAAGTTCAATGGAGTCCCTTTCCTCAGATATTGCTGTGGCCACTTTTCACTGAAAGGTAATTTCTTAAATGAAAATCAAATCCTCTTGAAATTTTGGCTTTGCAAAAACGCAATTTATCAACTTTAACGGCTCCTGATGATATGACGCCTGCTGCTCGCCAGTATGTTGGTCTTCTAGTCTGTTTTGTATGTCCTTGCATTAAGCATCAGTTATTACTTTTTAAAGGCATTACTACAGATAAGACAACGTGATCAAAAAATGTAAATTCATATGGCATGTAAAAGCAATTCAAAAACGGTATCTGGTCATTTGCAGTTGGGGTATTTGGCAAAGCATGATTAATTAATGGAAACAACAATAACGCATCAAAATAGGCCCTGAAAGCTCTCAGATTTGAGGATTTCCAGAAAAGAATAACTTACTGTTGAATTATGAGATAATCTTGAATCAGCGAGTAGGAGAAGAAGGCTGCCCGTAAGTTCTGAATTCCCTGTTTCACTGGCAAGACATTCGTACAACCACATATATTGCTAAGAAAGGGTAGAGGCCCTCTATAGGCCACATATATGTCTTCCCACCACTCAATAAGCTGTTGAAAATAATCAGGAAATTATCAAATAAGGTATAGGGAAAGGAGGTGAGCGATGAATAGACGATTCTGTAAAAGATGTTGGATCTCATCCCATGCAATCCATGATAGGCATGTGCCTTTGGCAACCCATAGCTAGTACTGCAGCTTCAATGCAGGTTAAGGAAGATTCAGGCACTTGCAAATTTATTAGCCATACGTTGCAAAGGGGCATATCCCTAGAAATCCACCATGTTTAGCAGAATTGTCTATTACTACACTAGCTGTTTTTTCCCAGCATATTATGATAAACTCTTTGAATGATCACTTCACTTGTGGAATGATGTTTTAGAGTATCAGAAAACACATGGAGACAAGGACTAGTGCTGCAAGTCTAATACTTTCTTACTAGTTTCACATCTTTTACATCATGATTTGATAATTTGGAGTGGCTAACTAATCTCCAAACAAGTCATGTTATATTATGACCTTGCTTCACATCTATCTGAATAGATATCAGCAAACTAATGAAGAGTCTTCAGATTGCCTACCATTTACTACCTACTTATTTAAATGATGTAAGATCTGATTCACTCACCCAATTGTTTTTGGACTTTGCCCTATCTTCAAGCTTAGCCTGCAGGATCTTTCCAACTCCTGTTCTGAAAGAACCAACGATAAACTCTGTCTTCCTGTATTCTTCTTCATTGAGAAATGGCTTGACTGAGTAAAAAAAATTATTCAAAACATCACTTTACCGAAATGAATACTAGTAACAAAGCATTCCAAAAGAAAAATGAGTTGATAAAACTTTTCTTTATTTCTTTATTATAAGTATCAGTTGGACAGCCCAATTTCGTAGAATATCTATTAATGGTTCAAGAATATTAAACTTGATCTCCAAATGCTTCAATATATAATCTTCTTTGCTAACTTCAGCAACATTTCCTAAGATGCTTTATAGGATTTCAGGTGGTCATGTGAGATTCTGGATGGTTCTTCTTGATTTTAGGTGGTTATACTTGGTTTTGAGTGGTTTTATGGCTTCTTAGTCTCACGTGGTTTAATGTGGTTTGAGATGGTTTTGGTTAGTTTTGAGTGGTTTTGATTGCTTTTATGGTGATTTTTGATGGTGATTTTATGATGGTTTCCAGTGGTTTCAGATGATTCGATCGATGTTGCACGTGCGCCAACAATTCTTGGGGACTCATCTGCGATCGCCCTCAATAGAATTTGATCGCAGTAAAAGTTAGAATGATTTTAACTTTTTCATCGATTGACAGCGACCATGAGCAGTTTGAAGATTTCCCAACCAATGAGATTCAATAAAATATACGCACGTGTTCAAAATAGGAAGAAATGCAGATATGGGTAATTCGAAATAACAATTTTGGAATATTCCAGTTATTATTTTCTCTACAACCTTTTTAAAAACCTATTACCTCCCTATTACCCGTAATGATACAGTTCATGCCCGGAAGTAAAAACTGCATGAGCTGCATTTTGCACGTGTCTTGGAATTCGCATGTGCGGTGACAACCAAATTTTAGTTTTTGCACGCGCGATTCCAGAGGTCGTGAAAAAACAACTCTAAAGATTGCAGAGATAGTTAAACTAAGTGTTTGTTATTGTTTTATTTACATATATTGTTTCTTTTTCATCTTTTATGCTTTTGATTCGATTCCCTTACAATCATAGTATGGAATTTACAACGCGACAAATTATAAGTCAGAGAAACGCTTCCATGTTCATATTCTTGAAGAAAATGAAGGCCTATGCACCATGGAACAAAAACATGTTTTTTCACTCTAATATATTTCAACAGAACAATAAACTAGGTTAATAAAAGCTAAGAATTACGAGGAAAACAAAGAAGTTTATTTATGTAAATTTTACTGTCTTATATATCTAAACAAGTTCGTCAGTGTCGCTTGTTTCAAAATGACTGCCTGATTCGATTTCATCTCGCTTTCCACTTCCTCATTCAATCTTGGAACTTTCGCGGGTGGGTCATCAAAAACACGGACACGACGCTTGGCATTCTCATAGACCTCCGCGGCAGCTTTGATTATGCTGTTCTTTTTGTTGGGGGTCCACAGTTTTTCATTAACATTAATGACATTAATGGCTATTAATTCACTGATGATGTCGTGTGATAAAGACAAACGTCGGTCTGTTAGCAGCAGAGTCAGAAAACTAAATGCCCTCTCCACCGTCGAGTTGGATCCAGACAAACACATGACCAAGTTTGCAACAATGCAAAGGTTTGAGTATTCTCCTCTATTATATTGAAATACTTTCTCCCACAACTGCTTGCATCAAGTCCTCGATAATTTACATTGAGGAACGAGCAGAATAGTTTCCATTCTTTAAAGCACTTTTGTTTATTGTACTTTGCCGCAAACAGTGGTACACTGAAATGCACAGCCATGGCAGTTAATTGGTCTATACCATAGTTGCATAGTTTCTGTTAATTGTCCAGTTTTTTGGGTCTTAGCATTTCATATTTTCAATGACTGGTTCATTAAAGTCAGCAAACCTTGTCTGGAGCAAGCTTTTGACATCTTTAGGGGCTTGACATTTTTCTACTGATGCTTGGCTTCTTTCACCCTTGTCATAAATCATCCCATTTTTGTCAATATCAATTTGCCGTTTGTCAGAGTTGTCCCTACGCCGATCATCAGCTGAAACAAACGAATGTTGAATGGTCAGATCATCTGTAACTCTAAATGCTGCCAGATGGCTTGTAAGGAGGTGTTCATCAGTGGCAGCCACCTCAATTTCTTTGTTAATATTGGTAATAGTTTCAGTGAGCGTTGGTTTCACTTGACTGATTAGCAAATCTTCGCCTTCAAAAAATTTTGAAATTGGTGTTATCAGCTCTAGCACATCAACGTAAGTGCAAACAAGACACAACAATTGATATGAATTCAATTCCTTTAAAAACCCATTCACCTTTGCTTTAACTGTTATTGCTGTTGCAGTCCATGCCCGGAGACACGTGCGATCGCACGTGCACGTGCCCTCACACGTGCAAAATAGTTTACACGAGCGAAAAATCACACTTGCTAATGATACCTTTACCTGTCCATCGCACGTGCTAAAAATTTTTGAATACAATTATCTTTTCAATCGACATAATTTTCCAAAGCCTGCTTCTCCTCAAATTATCTTTTCCCATTACAATTTTTATAAATATTAAACAAATTTTCTGGACAATTCCCTTGTAATAGCGCTTGTCTTTGTGTCACGCGCAACAAATAGCCAGGCAGCCAATGCAAAGAAAGCAACGAAAGCTGCGCTCTTTATTTGTCATCACAGCGTCGTGACACTTTTATCTTTCTCTGATTGGAATTTCGTTAGTTGCGTTGCGTTTGCGAAGAGATAAGATCAAAGCAGAAGAATTGAAAGATGTCAGCAATCTTGTCAAACAAGAAAGGAAATAAAGTTCAGTACTCAACCTTCGTTTCAAAGGGTAAAGAGGCAGTAATTGGCAATGAAAAAGTTGAGTCACAAGGAAAAACGTAGGTTGTGAAAGTTAGGTGTAAAATTTTTGTGAAGCACAAGCAAAAATAAATGCTAGGCTAAAGGGATCTGCTAAAGAACATGCAATGGCACTCGTTGATGTTTGCTACTCAGTCAAGTGAAGCCAACGCTCACTGAAACTATTACCAATATTAACGAAGATATTTAGGTGTCTGGCACTGACGAAGAGCTCCTGACAAGCCATCTGGCAACATTTAGAGTTACAGATGATCTGACCGTTCAACGTTCCTTTGTTGCAGCTGACGATCGGCGTAGGGACAACTCCGACAAACGGCAAATTGATATTGACATCAACGGGATGATTAATGACGAGGGTGGAAGAAGCCAAGCATCAGTAGAAAAATGTCAAGCCCTTTAAAATGTCAAAAGCTTGCTCCAGACGAGGTTTGCTGACTTGGAGGAACCAGTCATTGAAAATATGAAATATTACGACCAAAAAAACTGGAAAATTAACTGAAACTATGGTATAAACCAATTAACTGCCATGACTAAGCATTGAGTGTACACTGTTTGCGGCGAAGTTCGATAAACAAATGTGCTTTCAAGAATGGAAACTATTCCGCTCGTTTGTTGATGCAAATTATCGTGGAATTGATGCAAAGCAGTTCTGGGAGAAGTTGTTTTAATATAAAAGAGCGGAATACCCAAACCTATACATTGCTGCAAACTTAGTCATGTGTTTTTCTGGATCCAACTCCACGGTGGAGAGGGCATTAAGTTTGCTGACTTTGCTGCTAATAGACCGACGTTTGTCTTTAACACACGAAACCATTAGTGATTTAATGACCATAAATGTGAATGACAAACGGTGGACCCCCAACGAAAAGAGCAGCGTAATTAAATCTGCAGCGGAGGCCTATGAGAACGCCAAGCATCGTATTCGTGTTTTTGATTGGATGATTGGAGGAGGAAGCGGAAAGCGAGGATGAGATTGAATCTGACAGTGATTTCGAAACAAGCGACACTGACGAACTTGTTTAGATATAAGACAGTAAAATTTACATAAATAAACTTCTTTGTTTTCTTCGTAATTCTTTGCTTTTATCAACCTATTTATTGTTCTGTTGAAACATATAACAGTGAAAAATTATGCTTTTGATCCATGGTGCGTAGGCCTTCATTTTCTTCAAGAATATGGACATGTAAGCGCTGCTCTGACCAATGATTTGTCGCGTTGTGAATTCCATAATATGATTGAAAGTGAATCAAAAGCATCAAAAATATGTAAGCAAAACAACGTATAACAAACACTTTATTATAACTATCTCTGCAATCTTTAGAGTCGTTTTTCACGACCTCTGGAATCGCACATGTAAAAACTAAAATTTGGTTGTCACAGCACATGCAAATCCTAAGACACGTGCGAAATACAGCTTGTGCATTGTTTTATTCCGGGCATGGACTGCTGTTGTTATTTTACACCAAACTTTCAAGGGGACGTTTTTTTGTGACTCAACTTTTTTATGGCCAAATACTGCACCTCTTTACCCCATGAGTACTTAACTTGATTTCCTCTCTTATTTGACAAGGTCGCTGACATCTTTAAATTCTTCTGCTTTGATCTTATCTCTTTGCAAACGCAACGCAACTAATGAAATTGAAAAGGGCACCGCTTTCGTCGCTTACTTTTCATTGGCTTTCTGGCTATTTGTTGCGCGTGACTCAAAGACAAGCGCTGTTGCAAGGGAATTGTGGAGAAAAGTTTTTCAACAGCTATAAAAATTCTAATGGGGAAAGATAATTATATTAACAAATTGTTAGCACGTGCGCTGGGGAGGTAAAAGTATCATTGGCAAGTGCGATTTTTCGCTCGTGTTAACTATTTTGCCTGTGCGATTGCACGTGTCCCCGGGCATGGACTGATAAAAAATCATCTTTGTTATTAAGATTAAAATTATTTTCTAGTATATTTGAAAGCTTTCATGTCAGTATGGCTTCAATGAATATGATGTCTTGTGAAGAAGCTTCAGCTGTTTAGAAGGCCTAAGAAATTGAGTCCTGAAGGAGAATTATATTTTCGATACTAGGATATCTCAGGAAACTCCAGAAAGACTTAATTCCTTATTTCATTTTAAAAGACTTTGATGGGAATAATATTTTGCTTGCTTAAATGGGCCTATACAGTGATCAATTGACAGTTGTCAAGCAATGCAGTTTCAACTGAAACACACAGTCAATGCGATCAATGTCGAATCCACGTCAATTTAATTGACTGCCTACATTGAAGTGGACACTAGTAGACGGGGAAAATAGCCCAACCATCTAACCAAGTGCCTAACTTAACTTTTTAAAGTTTATATCGCTAGAATAGGTGATTCTGAGCAATTTGAGCCAATGGACCATTCCAGGAAATGTTTCATTATCACGTGAGCGATGACGTCACTGATAGGGCCTAAACGCACACAAAAACTACTATAACTTTTGACAAACGTAATGTATCGACATGAAAATTGCATATTTGAAAAGAGGAGTCAAAGAGCTTTCGATTGATGTAACAAATATTGCAAAATGATGACATCAGCATTTTGACTGATGACGTCATCAAATAATTTATAAGCTATATTCCAGTTGGTCTTTTATAAAAGTAAGTCCCAAACATGATACAGATATTAGCTTTAGTGCTTGAAGTTAAAAATCGTACCAATATGCTGTTAGCTAGCCAACATATGCAATGCGCATGCGCAAAATACTTTACCTAGGTTGCGTGCGATTTCGTTCACTACCAATAAATTTAGGATACCTGTTTACAAGCTTGCAGTGTATTGTGACAAATTGGAACAAAGACAAGTCTGAATGTAATCAGCATCAGGCATTTGATCACTCGTTTCTTGAAGAGGATATACGGAAGGATTTGGAAACGTTGCTAGACTGGGAATTCAAGAATGGTACAGTTTATTCATCTAACGTGAGTAATTTTATTTTGTTTCTTTTCTCTGACAGGCCTTAGGACTTTCGAAACACATTGGCATTATGAATTCCAGAGGTGAAGGCTCACGCACTCATCAAACTTCAAACACATCTTCAAAAAGTCTCAAAACGGATACCGTAATCTCATCACATATGACGCGCATTTTTATAAGGAACTCTCTAGAGATTAGACAGTGACACAAAAGTTAGATATCTAGATCTCTAGCTATCATACACTTTTTTCTACTTACTATCTTATTTCACTATTTCACTTTTAATAGGTGATGCAAACTTCAAGCCCATTTCTGAGTCCAGAAACTGTGCAATCGACCAATCTCTGTATAATTTGCAATGGCTCTTTTACAAAGAAACAGAAGCAAGTAGAGCTACACCAAAGTGGCTGGTTAAACTTCAAAAAAAACGCAGAGATATGGGCGAGCATTAACATACCGAGTAACGAGCCTAAACATCGTTATACAGAAGTCCATGCGCGGATAAAAGAGTCGGATGAAGCGTTTGGCTACGTTCACGATAGCTGCCGCGTTGCTTTCAACTGTAAAAGCAATCGTTTTTTAGCTAAATACGGATCGGTTGATTCGTTTGCAAAAGAGAGCGCTAGCAAGCCTGAATCTCATAACGAACAGAATCCAGAGCGTCCGACACGCAACTTAAACTACAGCAAACGTCATTGTTTTATCTGCGATGCCAAGCGTACAACAGACGATAACGGATACTGTGAAGGAGGACTTGGCCGTTGTTCTCTGGATAGTGCTGCAAAGCGTCTTATGGAGCGTAAAGAAAGTTATACGAAAGATCCATCCCATCGCTTTTTCCAAGCAGCACAGCGCTTGGAAATTCTCCTAAGCGGTTCATCCCACGACATATTTGCAATAGATGTCTTTTACCATCAATCCTGCTATCTAAAGTTTGTTTTCTCGCCCATTCAAGACAATCAATGTGATGTTGACAAGGAAAAGGAGAATGACGTAATGCAAGCCTTTTATTATAAAGTGAAAACGAAGATAATACGGGATAAGGCAGCTTTCCTTCTTAACGAATTGTTAGAGGACGTAAAAGTTTTAAGTGATGAAGAAGGTTTACCTTGTCCTCCGATTAGCCACACATCAACCTTGAAGAGAAGGCTTATTAAGGAGTTTAACGAGGCATTGTCATTCTTTCCCAAGGGAAAATTCCTGCTGGTACATTCATCAGATGTAAACCCTTGTCAATATGCAATTGCTGCTTTACATGGGTGTGGTTTAAGAGATGAGGATCTGGCCAGATCATTCGGCAGGATGATACGACGACAGCTTCAGAGCTCTAGTAAGCAGAAAAGACAATGGCCATTGACTCCAGAAGAATTGACAGACCTGCTCGACCGTGGACCATTGCAGAGTCTATATAATGCCATCTACTATACTATGCATGACTCTGCGAAGAAAAATGAGTATGGCTACGCGATAACCAACTCTCACTTAGAAGCAATTAAGATATGGTCATTATCAAGTGACTGGGAGAGCCTTCTGACTCGTGAAACCTCTCCAAAACAAGCAGTTATGGGGTTGGTTATACATAGAATGACTGGAAGCAGAGAAGTTGCCAACATGCTCCATAAATGTAATCATACGATTTCATACCGGGATATTCGAGTACAGAATCTAGCCTGGGCTAGAATGGTTTCCTCACGGCAACTCCTTCTTTCAAACATGCGCAAAGGTGTCACAACTCACAGCACTATAGACAACAACGATGGAAGACAGGAAACCCTGACTGGTGCTGGTACAACTCATGACACCAACAAGACCCTATTCCAGCTTCCAACAGCAAAGGAAAAAGAAGAAATCCCCAACATTGGATCTCAAGCGGAACGACGACTGGATATCTGGAGCAGTGTCGAAAATGAAGGGATAGAAGTTGCACCTTTTAGCATTGGCAAGCGTATGGGTCCTTCCCCATTTCAAAATTACAAAGACGACGAAGATCTTCGTGATGAGCTTGATTTATGCTTCAAAAAGGACATTGCGTGGGCTGCTGCAGGTTCCCTCCCTCCTGAATTTCGGGGAGAGGAACTACCCTTGCTTGGTTCCTGGACACCCTTTAACAAGAAAGTCTCAACATCATCAGCTGAAAAATGTATTCAAGAGTATTTGCCAGTCACATCGGAGCCCCCAGAGTATCCTGTATGCAAAGAATATCTAGATTTTCTGCTTGAGATTCTGCAAGATCTTGAGATTCCTTACATATTCGTCCACTCTGATGAGGCGGTTTATTCAAAACTGTGCCACATACTCTGGAAAGATAAAGAGCTCTATCGCAATGTCATATTGCTAATGGGTGGATTTCACCAACTGCGCGTGAGACAGAAATTGCTTTTTAAGCGACACAATTGCAGAGGATACAGACAGTGGTGCGTGGATGCTGGAATCATCGCATCAGGCTCATCAGATCAAGCTTTCGAGGGACGGCATTACTATAGGAGCATGAGAATCCACAAAGAATGCTTCGATGCTTTAGTTCAGTTTAAAGTCGGAATCGTCACTGAGAGCCATAACAAAACAGAATCGGAATTTCTGTCTTCGCTTGTTGCTGTGAGAAAGAGCCCAAGTTCAAGTACAGTCGAGAGAGTCATAAATTCGCCCGGATTCAATGACTTTCTTGCAGACCTAGCCGGAAGCGTCGACGGTACTGAAGCTAGTATGACAATGGCTTATCTTCAAGACGTTTCTTCGATGCTGGCGATGGTTTCAGCTGTCCGAGAAGGAAACATAGAGCGCCACCTACAATCCGAGAGAGAGATGCTTAAGCAAATTTTTGCTTTCAATCACCAGAATTATGCCCGGTATTGCAGCTATCAGCACGTGTATCTTCGCTCTTTGCAACAAGAAGGGCATCCAGCCTTTGAAGAGTTGCAATCGAAAGGCTTTGGAGCAAGCATAGGAGGTGAAAAATTCTCATCCATTCACGGCGATCTTGTCACGGAGTTGTTCAATAAAGAAACGAAAGGAACGGCCGGGCCTTTTCGCTCTGGTTTCAGCACCAATACTGAGGCAGTCAATACATGGGTAAGAACCATTCATCTTCACAGCAATCTTCATGAAACCTTCCGAAAACAGTTGGTTATGAAGACGACTTCCATCCACAAAGAGCTCAGTGAAGGTGGAAAACAAAACCATGTTAACCACGTTGACAGTCTCAAGAATCAGTTGGCCAAGTATGGTGTTGACCCTTTTGACAAATGCCCACCAAAATGTTTATCAACTGGTGTGCAAATTGACGAAATTGTAGTAAGAGATATGCTGAATGCACCATCCATCGGCAATGAGCTTTTCAAGACATTTGTCGAAGAGAGACTGCAGAGAAGTGGAAAGGGATTTTTCGATCCTATAAAGAGAGTCAAGCTCAGGAATGGTATCGAAAAGAAGAAAGTCATCCCAAAGGCAGTGACACTGTTGAAAGAAGATCGCCAGGCATTTGGTCTTGTTGTTGCGAAATCCGTCAGCTTGCAAGAGGCATTCAAGTTCCCAATAACATCAGTACCACTAGCTGTGGCTACTACAGAGGCAACACTCAGACAGTCAGATAAGGCTTCTCTCAGAAACTATCTGATCAACGAATGCAACTCTATCTCTGAAGACCCTCCGAAGAATTGCTCCTGGTTTATCGATGGATTGGCGGCAGTACGGTCCTTGCAACCGAAAAAGACATACCGTGTATGGCTTAAAAGTTTTCTGCAGTTCGCAAAGCCACCCAGAAATACTGATGCCATTCAAGTAGGACTGATAAATGACACCTACAAAGCTGATAGCGTCAAAGGAGGTACAAGAAAAGACCGTGGTGAATCCGGATTAAGGGTCCAAATAGATGGCTTTGATCAGCATATGCTACAAGGTAATAAATGGCAGGAGTTTCTGAACAGCGGAGAGAATAAAGAAGAACTGATACAGCTTCTCGTAAAGTACTTGGGAACAGAAGAAGGTATGGCTCAGTTGGAGCATCCTTACATCATAACAGCGGGAGATGCTACATTCGCAGTACGCAATGGAACAGTTAGTGAGCTTTTCAGGTGCAGCCACGAAGAAGCTGACACGCGCCTTGTCCTGCATGCTTTAAAATCAGATACTGATGTTGTAGTGGTTGCTAAAGACACCGATGTCCTTGTCCTGATGATTTGGGCTTATGAGCAGCAAAATATATCAAAGAAATGGTACATGAAATACGACCACAACAAATATGCTGATATCAGTGAAATTTGCAAATTTCTCGGTCCAAAGATATGTGGAGTTCTACCAGCTGTTCACGCCCTAACCGGTTGCGACACTACCTCCTACTTTTTTAAGGTGGGAAAAGTAAAAGTGTTGAAAAAGCTAATGAAAGCAGAAAGAAAAGCCGACTTGCTGACTGACCTCGGACGAGATGATGACGTTAGTTCGTTGGTTTTAGAGAGGGCTAAACAATTTGTCCGCACTGTCTTGTACACTGGAAAGGAGAAAGAGACATATATAGAGACAAGAATCCGTCTGTATCAAGAAATGAAAGTCAAGTCCTCAATGAGCCTTCCACCAGATCCTGATTCAATAATACAAGTGATAAAGCGAGCACACTACCAAATCTACTTCTGGCTAAGATGCACTGAGGTGAATCCTGAAGTAATACCATTTTCCAATAATGGTTGGAAATGGTGCGACAAACAGGAGCTTGTGGTTCCAGTGTGGTTCACAGGAAATCAGTTGCCTCCGATCCTACGAAGAAAGAAATGCAAAAACAATACGAACGAAAACGATGCAGATGATGAAGAAGGAGGAATCGAGCTAAAACAGCCGCGGAAAAAAAATAAGCGGAAGACAAAACAAATTATTCGAAACGGCAAACGAAGAAGAGCAGAGAGTCCACCAAAGCCTTGTGAAGGACCATCCAGCAGCGCATCATATCAAGCAGAGGATGAGCAACAAGATTATCACAAAGAAGTGGGTGATACAGAAAGTGAAGCAGATAGCCAAGCGTTTTCGTGTAGTGCTGAGAGTGAT
The DNA here is from genome assembly GCA_963924455.1 of Pelagia noctiluca. Taxonomy (NCBI): domain Eukaryota; kingdom Metazoa; phylum Cnidaria; class Scyphozoa; order Semaeostomeae; family Pelagiidae; genus Pelagia; species Pelagia noctiluca. The sequence goes on from OZ004315.1 coordinate 12,703,732, forward strand.
TGGGAAGTATCCGATTTTCTTTCCAGTGAGGATTCCGGAGACGAATGGATTCCGTGAAAGAAATCACAAAACTTGTTTTCTGAATTGGACCTATAATCTCTTAAATATATTCAATATAATCTTCGTGAAAAAAGGACAAAAATCGTTGCAATTTCATACAGCTAGTTAAAGTGATGACGTCATACTTTAATATCTTAGCAATTACTATATAATCAAATCATTCATCTAAAAGAGCCTCAAGCTCCAAACTGAAATGCCTTTCTTTCAGTTTTCATGCTTATCTGTTCCAAAATCACAAAACAAGATATATCACACAAAGTTCATGTAGTGGAAAAACTTTGATGACGTCATCAGTCAAAATGCTGATGTCATCATTTTGCAATATTTGTTACATCAATCGAAAGCTCTTTGACTCCTCTTTTCAAATATGCAATTTTCATGTCGATACATTACGTTTGTCAAAAGTTATAGTAGTTTTTGTGTGCGTTTAGGCCCTATCAGTGACGTCATCGCTCACGTGATAATGAAACATTTCCTGGAATGGTCCATTGGCTCAAATTGCTCAGAATCACCTATTCTAGCGATATAAACTTTAAAAAGTTAAGTTAGGCACTTGGTTAGATGGTTGGGCTATTTTCCCCGTCTATAGCCTTAAGTGAGGGTGATGGATTGTTGGTGATGGTGCCAATAATTCAATAAATGGTATTTTTTGATATTCCAACCATTACACATTTTGAACAAGACAGAGGAAATTTACCAGAATATCAAATATCAGTCATACCTGATTTTAAGTACTTTTCACAACTTTGGTACAAGTCAGGGACAGGTAAAGCAGGAAAGTCATTTTGTGCCATTTTTAAAACGAGGTAACATTTATCCAACCATACTCTTCGTTATACTTTTTTCATTCACCCTGGGGAAAAAGTCATAATGTTCACAACTATCCACATTTATTTTTGTTTGATCATGAAATTACTTGCCAAGGACAGTTAAAGAAACAATGCAGTGGTGCTGGTGGCGCAAGGTTTCCTCCAACAAAGGAGTTAGCACCTTGGTCCTATTTCCAATCAAAACTCGAAAGTTTGCTTGGAGATAAAAAAGCCTAATGCTTGTGACCCTCCCATTGGGATCTACTTGGCTAAATACTCCCAATGTAGAAGGTGCTATAGGCCTTTCTGCCCCCCTCACAACCACCATTGGAACCTTAACAGAGGAGCCTATAAACCACTTTAAATGTTTTGAGCTCATATACAGACAAATGAGATTCTTTGGAAATTCAGAATATATAAACACAAGTCCCACCTTGATTTTAACAATAGATTCAATAATGCCTTTTTTTCAGGAGGCTAAACATAAAGAAACCAACATGCATAAGATGTAAATATGCAAAGTGGTCTATATTGTTATTGCAAGGCAAGTTAGTTACAAATGAGAGATCTCGGTCCAAAGTGCATGCTTTCACTCTAACCCCACCCCGCTGGGCCGGGCCGGCGCTGCGAGCTATGTTTTATTGGGCTGCCTTGGCCAGTCAGTGCTGTGAATGTCAAGGTCCCAGGCCAGCCAGATTTTAGACTGATCAACCTTCATAAAACTTTTCGATACAAACCTTGTAGATTTCGTCCAGATCTATCACGCAGTCAAAGATGAGAACACTTCTGATCTAGTAACCTTCAACTTTGTTTACAAATGTTGATTTCTTCGAATGAACTTTGTACCCAAAACATACTTGCCTAAATTTAGTGTTGTTGTTGTTGCTCGTTTGAGAAAATGGCAGCCAAGACGAGGACTGACTGGTAAGATTAGGTGAGATTCTCTTCTATCTTTTGATAAGATGAATAAACTCTAAACATGGATCTATATGTTATGCCGTAATGACGAGTCTAGCAAGCAGTAAAGCTACGCCAGGGCTCTTAAGCTACAAAAAGTGTTATGTTGTGGTAGGGATCTAAATGAGGGAGGCCTGCCTTCTTTTATAGAAAAAGCACGTGGGTGCACTTCAAGCCTTTTTATATCCGGCCCAGTAAAAATCCTCAGCAGTTGATTCGGTTGGATATAAATTTGTAGGCTCCAAGTGGGTACTTTCAACAAATTTTGTAGTTCAGGTCGTCTCGTTTAAGATGAACGCCACCAACAGTCATAACAAAACTCTATCCTGTTGTATAGAAGAATTAAATTTTTTGACGGTATGATAATTTTCCCTACTGTTGATCCAGCCAATGCTGCACAAAATCTGTTTCCTCCCTTTTTTGTAGAGGATAACTTATATATTGAACCACTGAATCATATTCAAGTTTCTAAAATGCTTGATGCAAAGGGGGAAGAATCAACTTCGCTTGTATCAGGTTCGCAGAGGTGTGTTCTCCCTTAGTACTAGTAGCCGTCACTGCCATGTACATGCGCTAGGATCAGACTGCAGAGAAGGGAACTTTTCAATAAAATCTCAGGTGCAATGAGAGAAAGAAAACAATGAGAAAATGCACCTAGGGCGCCCTTTTCCCTAGACCTCGGGGGCGCCATTGACACACTCTGCAGTCTGGAGGTTGGGAAAAGCCACCATTAGAAGCACTTGAAATTTTCATGTTCACAAAACTAAAATATTATATCAGTGTCCCCAGTGAAGTTTAAACCCCTGGCAGATGCCCCCCTAAGATTTCTGCAAAAAGCAGTGAAGTGCCAATTTTACTGTAAAAAAATGCTCTTCCTAACTTCATGAAGAGGCTGCCCTGGAGGGATGGTGTCTCTCCTATGTTTGATATTCTTCCTGCTTCCCTGGTTGTCATAGAAAATGGACAACGTCTGTTGACTTTCCATTTGCAGGTGATTTATTTCTATATTTCAGAAAAATTGTGAACATGGCCATTGGAATAATCATGAGTTGTAGGAAATCAAAAAAGTGATGTGCGATGATTTATTCTCGAAGCTATATGCGTTTTTTACTTTATGCCTTTAGATTGAGCTATTTTGCTTATTTCTATTCAGGTAGTTCACAATATGGCTGGACTTGAGATGATTTCTCCAGAAGGCTACAGGCTTGATGGTCGTAAGCCCCATGAACTCAGAAAAATTGCCTGCAAGGTTGGGGTATTCAAACAGGCTGATGGATCCGCATACATAGAGCATGGTAATACAAAGGCAATCGCAAGTGTTTATGGACCTCATGAGGCTGTTGGGAAATCAAAGCATGATAGAGCAGTGATTAACTGTCAATACAGCATGGCGACTTTCAGTACAAATGAGAGAAAGAGTCGCCCCAAAGGAGATAGGAGATCCACTGAAATCAGCCTCACTATTGAGCAGTTATTTGATTCTGCGATCCTCACCACTTTATATCCGAGGTCACAAATTGATATTTATGTACAGGTAAGTTTATTTTGATCTCTTTGTCTTCCATGCAAAGTTAGTATTTGACTTTATGTGTATATGATGTTCAGTGATGCAGGTTTAAGGAGGAGACCCCTTGGCCCTGTGTGCTTCATTTAGGCAAAAAAAGGTCAAACAAAAGAACATAAATGCCAAAAGGTGACATTGAATTCTGGCTATTAAAGGGCCCTAATGAATGTTGGGCCTTAGGCCCGCAGTTTATCAGACAATTGCAGTTTTACTGCCACTGCCGATGATCCTATTCATGCTTTTGTTGTTGATCCGAAAACAACAGCTTGGCTGACAAATCCTGAAAAGTTTGACAATTTGCATTCCAAAACTGGTTTTTCCTGATTTAAACAGTCAAAATGAATATTTATTGGTCACTGGTAAGAAATAGACTCATTTTGCAACTGTGCTTTATGTGCATGATTTAAATAGCCTTCCTATTGGAATTAGCTATATGTAACCAAATGAATTGCCTTTGTTACATTAGTTCTAAAATCAACCTCATGATTTGGATGAACACAGCTAGTAAAGCTGATACATGTATAAAGAATGTGAAATCTTTTTATTTCCCAGCATAAGCAATGCTCAGGTATGGGCTGAAAGTCAACTGTAGAGCCTTGGGGAGACTTAGTATATTTGGGACTCTGGGGATGTGCCGGCAAAATGGGTTAACTTTTCTGTGATTTTGGTATCAATATGGGTATACTTTTTTGTAATTTTGTTGTAACCGTAGAACTCAAATTTTCAAAAACTGGTCTAGATATGGGTATGAATTTGAGATTAAAAAGAGGAAAATTTCAATTTAAATTGAGTCATATAGAAACGGGCTTTGTGGTGTTATAGGTTTGGATGTTCTTTTAAGATTTGTTATGAATATGGGTATACATTTTCAGAATTTTGGTATGAATATATGGGTATACATTTTAAGAATTTTTTTATGAATATGGGTATACATTTTCAAGATTTTGGTATGAATATGGGTATACATTTTCAAGATTTTGGTATGAATATGGGTATACATTTTCAGAATTTTGGTATGAATATGGGTATACATTTTAAGAATTTTGGTATGAATATGGGTATACATTTTAAGAATTTTGGTATGAATATGGGTTTACATTTTAAGAATTTTGGTATGAATATGGGTATACATTTTCAAGATTTTGGTATGAATATGGGTATACATTTTCAAGATTTTGGTATGAATATGGGTATACATTTACAAGATTTTGGTATGAATATGGGTATACATTTTCAGAATTTTGGTATGAATATGGGTATACATTTTAAGAATTTTGGTATGAATATGGGTTTACACTTTAAGAATTTTGGTATGAATATGGGTATACATTTCATTTTCAAGATTTTGGTATGAATATGGGTATACATTTTCAGAATTTTGGTATGAATATGGGTATACATTTTCAGAATTTTGGTATGAATATGGGTATACATTTTCAAGATTTTGGTATGAATATGGGTTTACATTTCAAGAATTTTGGTATGAATATGGGTATACATTTTCAGAATTTTGGTATGAATATGGGTTTACATTTTCAAGATTTTGGTATGAATATGGGTATACATTTTCAGAATTTTGGTATGAATATATGGGTATTCATTTTCAGAATTTTGGTATGAATATGGGTTTACATTTTAAGAATTTTGGTATGAATATGGGTTTACATTTTAAGAATTTTGGTATGAATATGGGTTTACATTTTCAAGATTTTGGTATGAATATGGGTATACATTTTCAGAATTTTGGTATGAATATGGGTTTACATTTTCAGAATTTTGGTATGAATATGGGTATACATTTTCAGAATTTTGGTATGAATATGGGTATACATTTTCAAGATTTTGGTATGAATATGGGTATACATTTTCAGAATTTTTGTATGAATATGGGTATTCATTTTCAAGATTTGGTATGAATATGGGTTTACATTTTAAGAATTTTGGTATGAATATGGGTATACATTTTCAGAATTTTAGTATGAATATGGGTATACATTTTCAGAATTTTGGTATGAATATGGATATACATTTTCAGAGTTTTGGTATGAATATGGGTATACCTTTTCAGAATTTTGGTATGAAGATGGGTATACCTTTTGCTTCTTGGATGGCACATCCCCCCTTCCCCCCGGGGTATAGAGGCAATCAATCTATATTGATATCCTATAAACTTCAATATAGCCAGAAATATCAGTTAGGTTTCTGTTTCGTTCTCTTTCTGACGTATTAATCTGTTAAGTGTCAGACGAAAGGCTTAAGTAATCTATGTGTTCGTTTTGCTATGCTTCCGATATTTCTGGCTATATTGAAGTTTTTTACCATGCAAAGACTAACTTGTATAAAACTCAAAAGAACCCAGTCTTCATGTGAGTTTCAAAGTCCTTTTCTTATCTTATATATCAGAAGTGAATCTGCATGTTATCTTTAGGTGCGTTTTCATTCATGGAGTAGATATTTCGGGCATTTTATGCGTTTAGTATTAAGCTGAATAAGCAAATTACGCGCATACCCGAATCACATGCCTGCGCACACATCAAAGGCTAATCAGCTTACGCGAATCCGAAGTTAAGGGATGACTATGACTTAATTTGATGAAGAGAAGGGCGACCGCAGCACTCATAATTCTCCATGAGGTTTCCTTATCAGATAGAGTCAATGCTGAAAAATCTACAAAGAAAGATTTCAACATAGCTCGGTTTTCGCCCTTGCTTTGTAATACTTTCCAGCACCACTAGAAATTTCATTGAGCAAGTTTCAGTTGCATCAGATGAAGTTGTCAAAAGATTGATTGCAATGCAACTATGTGAATGCAACTATGTGAATGCAACTTTTCTGCTGCTGCATCAACCTTGATGCAGTGCTAGAAATTAACTTTCTTGTTGACGCCAATTTTGATGTCAACGGAAGATGAGAATGTTATGTAGGGTTGATACAATGTTGAACAAATGACGAACAAGCATGCGACAATATTAAAGGACGTCTGTTGGGTTTTCAAGTCTACTGAACGCGAAATTATAGTCTGTCTAGCCGGTCGCCGTTCCAAATAGGCAATATCTTTTGGGAAAATAGCAGCACTAGACTTGCTAAATATTAGTCTAAAGCAGAGATGGGTTGGTAGAGCCCATGAATTTTATTAGAGCACGGGCCTCAAATTTAACAATTTCGTAAGAACACGAGCCTCAAATTTTGCAAACATTTTAGAACAAGCAAAGAATAAACCGAGGCTGACTTTTTTTAGCTCAATGTAAGAATTTTGCGAAATAACCATGAGACGACAAATAGTTACAAAACAAGCAGATTGACTTCAAATTGATTTATTAAATGGTCAAGTGAGTCAAAATTCGGAACAATTAACGCAACTGGTAGCAAACAGGCTTTAAAATAAATTTGAAAGTAAAATATCTAAGAACATTTCAGCCTGAATATAGAGGAATATCTAAGAACAGCCAGTTTCAAATGAATTTCATTTGTTTTCTTAAAAGAAAAAGAGTGTGAATTTTGAATTGAATCATTGATTGAGTTAGCATAAACTCCCTGGCAATTATGCTGTCATCTAGGCTCTTTAGCGCAGGATTTTATGGAGAGAGGTTGATTTCTCTCTAACTTTTGACCGAACCGCACAAAACAACACAGCACCAATGCCCAAAGACCAAATCACCGACCAACTTCAGGGCCCAGTGAATGAATCATTTAACTAAGGCCACGTCCACACTGCTACGTATGCAAATGAAAACAGAAAAAAGCGTCCGTTTTCGCCTTGTGTTCGCACTGCTCCAACCTGAAATCAGAAACTTTTGACAAAAACGCGGAAACGCAGTCTGAAAAGCGACAACGCAAAAGCGGATACTTTTGTTAATCATAATCCGACCCGTAAGGGCGTAAGCAATGATAACGCTTCATCGTTTTTGTAGCGTTTTGATATTTACCCAGAGCAATGTGAACAGGCAAAACGAATCAAAATGATAACGGATAAAAACGAATACGGAGCAGTGTGAACATAACCTAAGCAGTTTAAAGCAAAATATGAAAATTTCCCGGTTATACCAGTTTCTATAAATTGTATTATCGTTAGTAGTATTTTTGTATCGTACCCAGGGATTTATAAGGTAGGTCCATCCTTTTAGTGATGGCTATGTGTTTTGCCTAAGAGGTTTTCGTATGAGTTCCATTGCTTTTAATTCATTTCGACTAGACTTTTCGTTAGTAGTTCGTCAGTGGTTATCACTAAAATAGTTTGTTTGGCGCTATGTATGGATTCTCGTTTCTATGAAAACCAATTTTGATGGAGATGAAAGTCCATGAGTTCTATTCAATCCAAACAGCAACAACAAGTATTTAGTCAGTAGTGGTAGAGATGCCCGAATGGTAAGATCACTCGACCTTTGCTAAAAGGTCCCAGGTTCGAAACCACCTTCAGACCTGCAACAAAGTGTGAGGGGAGAATTAGCCAGCCCTCTGTCGTTCAAGGCGAAAAGGCAAAAGGAATCACGATGTGTGGTGGTGGTCACATCAATAGGAAGGACCAGGGTCGCACTGCTCGATTAGTCTACCTATTCTATTCAGTGGGCCCTTTGTGCTCTGGCTATAAACCAATATCTTACAAAGGTAGCAGGAGTATTTGCCCGTAAGCTTACAATTCAATTCAATCGACAACGAGCTGAATGTTATGGGCGACTGGTCGGACTTATGTAATGAGTCCATCTATGTTATCATGCTCCAAAGAATACTGATGAGAATGTGTGTGAAGTTATCTTGTGATAAGAATCTCCTGAGTTGATTACGTATATTGAAAAAAGAGGAAATGTGGGCCTCTTACTTCGCCACAATTCGAAAGTAGTGGTTTTAGTTGAAAATTGCTTGCAGTTTTGTGAGGCTTGGACGCACAAAGGCTCGTTGAATTTCACCAGCTTATCTTAATGTCAAGCCAGAGTTTAATTGTGCTTGTGCGTTTTGAGATTATTACTTCTGTCGAAAGATGTTTTGCTCTAATTAACAGCGATTTCAATATCAGTTCTTCCCAAGCTCCATTATATGCTTCTTATGTTTGTTTGTCAGTAAGCCTCGTTTTGACAGGAATGACCGAGCGGTCAAGCGGCTAGGTCACTCAACGGTCATCCCCAAATCTAAACAACATGGGCGCACAGTGGTGTGCACTTCTAAACCAACTACTAAGGGCGAAAAATTCTTCATAACATGCGTTCCCAACCACCATGCGTCAAGCTTGAAATTGTGGAGATATTTTTGTTGGCTCGGTTTTGAAATTGAAATCTTCTGTACACGCCCATAGGTCTAAGGAACGGGGATGGCAAAAATTCGCAGTCAGTAAAAACGTTTTTCGTGGGGTAGGGGTAAGGATAAACATAAAAACGGATATGAACGCTATAGGGTTGATAACTTTAAGAATTCAGGCTTTGAAAACCATTGTGGTTACTTTAAAAATGTTTTAGGGTTGGCAAAAAGATTACTCAAATTGCACCAGGGATGGCTAAGGGCCTACTTCTGTGATACAAATAGGTGCATTTTAGGCTAGCATATTAGACAGAAACTCGCCCAGTAAATAATTTTGAATTAGGTGCTCTGTTTGCTGGATACGTAACGTAAGATAATTGATTTAGAAAGAATAAGTGCGCAGAAAGTAGTAACAGTAGCTTAGTTGAGTAAGTTGGTCGACCTTAGTCTCGTGCCCCAAGGCTCCAGAAACAGTATTTGATAAGAGCTGAGACAGGTGGAAAGTGAAAAGGAAAAGTAAAACCAGAAAAGAGTGACTCATGAACTACTATCAAGATTTTTGTCTGACACTTATCGAAGTAATACGCCAAAAAGAGAACGGAATTCGGGCGTTCCTTTTTTATCTTTCTGACGTACGTATCTTTCCGGTGCGTGTCAGACGATAAATGTTCTTTAGTATCCTTAGTGGAAGCCTGGCAAAGCCCTGCGGGTGTAGAAACATAGTCATGGAGGGAATAGTCTGGAAGCCTTGTGCTTCATTTATTTGCTCTTATCTGGATTTTGAACTGATTTTGACAGTGCACAATGGTTGAATTCATAAAAAAATGGCAAATCAACCAAAATTTTTTAACCGAATAATTTATTGAAATATCCTAATAAGATCAACTTTGATCCAAAATGCGTCGAGAATCAGCGGAAAAGAAACATTTGGGTTCCGTTGCCAAACCTTGTCATTTTAGGCCAAATAACTGTAAAACAAAAGGCTTGTGCACTGAAACGGCTGAAAAACGTAGCAGCTAATTCTACCCTGTTAGATTTGCCAATATCTGTCCAATGAAAATCCATCTTGACAGAAGACAGGAGCTATGGACCTGTCAAGAATCCAGAGTGACGTCACATCCCTTATACTCACCAGTCCTCAGACTCAAGCCCTGTTTACACTACAAAAACTAACCCAGGTTCAACCCGGGTTCAACCCACTTTGATGAAATTTTGTGTAGTGTAAACGCAACACAAGTGGGTTGAACCCGGGTTCACTTCACCCATCTCCAGAGGTGGGTTGAACCCGGGTTGAACCCAGGTTAGATTTTCCAGATGTAATATAAACGCTATACTGAGTTCATACCCGGGTTCGTTTTCCTTTGCGCATGCGGATTAGTGTAGAAAATTTCGAGTTGCGCGCCATTTCTGTTTCTAGTCGCCATTTGCTAGCTGAAAGAAAGGGAACATTGTCTTGGCAAGGTTTGTTTCGTTTTGATCCAACTGCTTTGGCCAGGTTTGTAAAGATATGGAAAATCAAAATCGCGGTTTATTTTCGGAGAATGACGAAGTCTTCCTGCTAATAAGTATTTGGGCTGATGAAAAAATACAGCAGCAACTCGATACCTGCACTCGAAAGAAGGTCGTATTTGAAAAGATAGCGAAGCGTTTGAAGGAAGACTTTATTTCTATTGAGTACGCATGCGTGACCTACAGAGACTCGGGTTTCAACCCACTTTGCGTTTACACCTATTAAAACGAACTTTTGTGTGTAAACGAAAGTGGGTTGAACCCGTGTTCACCCTGGGTTACCCGGGTTTGTTCCAGTAATGTAGACAGGGCTTTAGTTATAAGACTTCTTTAGTATTCGATCGCGTTTCCTTTTCTAATACACATTGGCTGGATTCGTTAGATTCACTCGTTTGTTCCGTTTATACTCCGCTTATAGTCCGTCAGACTACCTTAACGCAACGGAACGTATATAGGTTTGTAAATATGAATGTATTTGAAGAATTACGCTTGAGTGTTCCTTACTTGTACTGCACAGGGCCTGTAATATCACGCCTTATCCATTCTATTTATAATCATGCTGTCTCCTCCGAATCTAATTTTTATTGCAGAGCAATGAAATTTTGTTTGTTCCATCTAAGGTCATTCAATCCGACGGTGGGAACTTAGCTGCCTGCATCAATGCTGCAACACTGGCATTAATCAATGCAGGAATCCCCATGAAAGATTACGTAAGTTCATGCATTACAACATTTACCGAAGACACCTCCTTAGTTGATATCAACATGCTCGAGGAAAACTCTGGCTCTCCTTGCCTCACTCTGGCTGTTTTGCCAAAATCTGAAAACATCGTTTTATTTCAAATGGACTCTAGGCTTCATGTAGACAATCTTCAGAATATCCTTGAATCAGGCAAGAGAGGCTGTTCCAATATTGCTGCCATTTTGCAAAGGACTATCAAGGACAGTATATCTGAGCATGCGGCTACTTTAGTTATTTGATACATTGATATTTTTATTTAAGCTGAAATGTGAAAGTAAATATGCAAGCTATCAGTGCTAATCATCACTATAATACATGATACATTCTGTTCCCTACCTTACGCTTACGCTTTGACACGATATATTCTTTGCGAACAATTCAATACAATTTGCAAACGAATTTGAGTGACTTGTATATGAATTTGGAATCATAATATCACGTTCGAATATAAAAGGAAAAATGTTCAAAATCAGAATTCATTTGAAGCTATGATCATTTATCTTGTGTCCCAGGAGCATTACTTAAGCATCACTATAGGAACCATAATCGCTCTTTCGTTATTTTCTGTTGTTAAGTATCTAAAGGCCTATTTGAATTCTGTCGTGACATCCTCCCCCTTTTGGAGATCTTTGTCTTGCTATTTATATAAGGGGGAGGGAAGCTCGTGTATAGGTAATGCGCTCAACGAAATTGCTACTCTAATTAATGGCTCCAGCTTCTTATATATTAGGAGAAGGCGGAAGCGAAATAGAATTCAGAAAGCGAAATAAAATAAAATCAGCACGAATTTTTGTACCCTGAATCAGATGTTGGTTTAACAATTGCATATATTTCGTTTCCTTGTTTTTTCGATGTGCTACTCCCAATTCTACGTCGTACGTTTTACGTCCTGCGTCATACGTCATACGTCCACCCGGGTAATTTCAATCAGAACTAGATGAGTCCCCCCTGTTTTAGCTGTTGCTCTAAACACCTCTTCTGTGCATATGGTAGCTATACAGGTGTCGTCTCACATCTTTGGCTAAATTTGTATTAGTTGAGTTCAGGTATCGTTGATGTATACAAAATATTATTCAAATTTCATCATTTAACCAACCTTTGAACATTACAGAACATGAAACTCCGTGTAAGTTATACGAAACTATATTTCTAGTCAATGACTTGACCTTTGAACATTATGGAACATCAAATCTCTTTGCAAGATTGGTTTAACCAAAATTAGAAGAATCTTGCATGTTTCAACTGTCACTTTGAAAATCACTTATGTGAACAATCAATTCAGATATCGTCTAACATTTGGGTTTTACGGGCTGATTCTTTCAATATTTGCTTTTGAAATTAGGTTTTAAGGGCCCTTTATTCAGCATGGATAGAGGTTTTTAGGTTTTATATCCCAAATATGCTCGCCTTTCCCTATGTGGTCCTAGTACCCTGGGTTAGAGAACAAAAATAAGACCCAACACATTGGAAAAGAATTTCACGAGGCTTGAAATGATTATCAGCGGGGGAACGTTCTTAACTTTTTGTTAACTCGAGCTCTAACTTTTTTGATTTCTTTTTTTAGACATGCAATATGCAAATTAGAAATTTACGTGAAACTTTTTAGGGATTCTAGTTATAGGAGCAGAGCTTGAGTAGTTAAATAAAAAATGTGTATTTTCAAAACACGAAAATTATGAACATGCTTCCTTCAAAATCATCTGGTAGATGGCATGAGATTGCATCCTATACAATTCTATGCAATTATTATTAATCTGATTCAGCGATTTCTCGATTTTAGGCCCAGCAATATGGCGGCTTTTAACCGTGCCAATTAATGATTTATACCTCCTGCGGTGTAGATAGTGTTTGATAAATGGAAGTTTTCCCAGGGTAGGGCAGGGAGTGATTTCCTTCTACCCGTGAAGATGGATGACGAAGATAATTTTGACGAAGCTTCGTCCTCCCGATGTGAGTTTCGCATTAATTATGAATGACCAACGGCGAAATACTAAGCAAGGATTTAGCTGTAAACAGTGTTGAGCCCATTCAAAGCATTATGTGCAGCAGTGGGAGAGTTTCATCGTTTTTTCAACGGATGGGTTTATGCGTGTGTTCAACTGCAGGGCTTTGTGTACATCTCATATAAAGGTCAATGTGTTTCGGTCATCATGTAAAAACTTGAACCAGAGATCTCGGACCTTTGGATGCATGAAATATATTAGACGGTTCGTCAATACAAATTTGAATTGTCTTTTGAAATGATTTGGATTGCAAAAAGTTCGTAGCTCATCCATATCTGACGGATTTCTTGTTGTAGCATACTGCCTACACCGTCCTAACCCTTTACCCCATACGCTTTCATTACACCCTTTCTTTTTTATAAGGAACTTTTTATAAGGAACCTACATGTAGAAGGTCGAAAAACTTAGGAAACCTCCATTACTCGAGGTCCAATAACCAAGGTACTTTATAACTATAATATCATAATCAACGTTGTAGATATGCAGAGCATAGAACTTCTTTAATGACTCTCATTAACTTTTACTTTATCAAGGCCAAGCCTAAGCCTTTTTGTGTTGTAACATGTTTTATTATTAGAGTTTATTGCAAAATGTTGAATTTTTTAAGATTTTCTTGCGTTGGTACTAATTCCTGTCCACTAAATGAGAATTTGAAATTAAGGAACTATTAAGGAACTTTTAGAACTACAAAGTGGTTAAAAGAGGTCTAAAAATAAGGAACGTAAAGAAATAGGCCCTGACCTAGGTACCTTATTAAAGCGTGTGTGATGTCTACATATTTTCCAAGCAAGCAGCCTGACATTGTTATGGAGTTTCGTAGGTTAGAGAACTGGTCACCAAGTCATGGGTTAGACTCCTACCCGGATAATTTTAATTCAAACAAGTTATCTTGAGTACCAAGTGCAATTACCAAGTTGCTTTTGAGTGCTTCAGCAAATTTGATACATCGCATTCTTGGACTGAATTGCTAGCAAAATTGTTGTTGATGTTGTTTGGTGCTTCCTGTAACTGGTTATCGGAAACTACGGTCATGTATTCAAGTAGAACCTCATTCTTGCTTTCGTACCTTCTTTACTTCTCTCTAGAGCAAAAAGCCCATATTTAGCGTAGCTAGGGGATGATTTGCTCAATAGGAAGCAAATGAGCGGAGCAAGTGGTTATTCTCAAGACCAGCCCCTTTAGAGCGTGAGAAAACCTTCGAGAATTCCTATAAAATGGCTTCCACATCTGGTTTCTAGAATATTACCATCAAGGCTATACTTTCTGTTTTGATATAGACTTATTAGACTGACTGGCATTTTCCCCAGGATCCCGAAGATCCCAATGTCCCGATAATAAGATTGTATTTCGAGTTCGTGGGTTGGGCTTTTGCACAGTGTTATGTTTTCAAGACTTGTTTCTCCACAATGGAGAGGCTTGACTGTGACATCATAACTCACACCCGGACCCAGAAAACCTTTGATCCGCGTTGTCGAGTTAGCCTTTGCGAGATTGTGTTCGAGTGTTGGTTTACAATAACATAATTCTCCAGAGCTGCATGATTTCCTCAGAAACTTTGTTTAACACACAAAGCATTTTCTCCTCATTAATTACCTTAAATTAGAATTGACTAATAGCCCGTACTCGTCGAATATGAAAGGGCACTGCGGAGGTGCGCAGCCATGCATGAATGTTTTGCATGCTGAACAATCCATTACAAGTCTGCTCAAGGTAAACCGACGTTATGGGAAACAATTTTATACTAATGCAGTTGTATCGCTATGGTATTAAAACTAGCTTATCGTGTGGATAATTTATTACGTGACACACATATAACTACGGACGCTTTGTGGAATTATTAACAACTGCTGATATTACAGTGCTGTATAATACTACCATGGATAGAATAAAGAAGAAAATCTCAATAGTTCGGAAGGAACATCCAATTTTTCATCAAACAAATAGCGAAGGCGAAAAACAAGATATAACTCGAGAGGACAGTTTTTCAAATGGTTCCACACCCTCGACCGAGCGCACGACTTTTATTGCCCAATACCTGGGATTTGTAGAAATCAAATCGCCTGGACTCGACGAAATTTGTGAAAATGTTGACAAAATGTACACCCAGGCTAAACCCTTCTTGAAGACTTTAGAAAAAGCGACGTTGAGAATTGTAGATGAAGGCATAGAAATTGGGCCTAAAACAGACACGGATGCCAATTCAAAACTTTATAAATTCAGAAGGATTTTGTATTGTGGGGTGGATAAACTGCACAGACGAGTGTTTTCATTCAACTATCAGTACGGTTCGCGGGCTGAAAACATACACCTTCATGTTATTGTGTGCCGAACGAAAGAGGACGCGAAAAATTTAGCTAAGAAACTTGGCGATATATTCAGAGATATTTCTGTAGAAATGCATAGAAAAGAGAAAGAAGACAAACGTAAACATTCTGAAAATTTATCGAGGTCGCGAGGATCGTCGAAATCTGAACCAAATGTTAGTAAAAGAATCGTGAAATCTGAATCTAGTTCTGAAGTTGAAGTTGGTTCACCCCAATCCTGTGGAAGCGATGGCATCTGGGAATGCGGAGGAATGACAAGGAGGTCCCCGATTTGTATGTGAAATTGTAAATAAACCTTAATTGTACGTGTTTCGTAACATGCTAGTGCTGACAGGGGGTACTTGACAGTATTCAGATGGTTTTTCATCATTGTCATTGAACAAGTGCACGACGATTGATTGTGATAATTGTATCTAAAAAAGTCAATGTCTGCACCTGGGGCACCTGAGGGGTGCAACACTGTCAAACAAGTATACGTTCGAGGATTCTGAAATTTCAGGGTTTCCAGAAAATTGGCCTGGGAGTTTCTCGGGATCCCAGAACAAATTTCTTGGGATTCCTGGGAATTCCTGGAGATTTAGCTGGTTTCTAGAGGAAAATAGAGGATTTTAAAGGTTATGGGGGATTATCATACTGGGTTGCTTGGGTCAGAAAATGTGATGGGTTCCTGGCCGTCGTGTGTCCTTTGCCTAAATCAATATCTATACCGAGTTCTAGAAATCTCCAGGCCTTCGTTCATGATGTAGCCGTGACCATTACAGGCTACGGATCCTCGAAAGTCCTTGAATTTCAGCTGAATTCAAATTGTACAATAGCCCCAATTAGAGAAAACTGTGGCCCCCATCCAAAACGATTTTCCAATAAGTATCTTGTGTAGAATGTTGTCTTTTCAAATCAGCCTTTTTCGAATATGATAATTGTTGGTCACCTGGAAAGAAAGTCCTAGGGGTTTAATTTGTACCCAATAAAGTACTTTAATTTGCTATAGTGTCCCTTGAAAACTTTATTCATCAACTCGAATAGGTTAGGTATTCTATTTGGAGCAATTAACACATCCCAACTCGCGTTTGAGGCCCATTGTGAAAGTTACCTATGGGCATAACCTGTACTCAATACTCCCTTGAAAGTAACTTGAATGAACTTCTGAATTCCTTTAGTGCCAGAATAGTTTCTTGTCCCTTCTGCCTCAGGGAGGCCTATGGATTAGTAGGCCAAGTTCCTGGTATTGAGCTGCAGTTCATAGTAGCTACGCGCTTTTTATAACGAACCAGTTGATAAGTATGATCCTTTACATGAACAAGGTCCAAAATCATGGGTTTGTGCCAGGTCTCTTATACGTCTATGGATTTACCGGGCTTTGTTTGGATTTACGAATGAGATTTCTTGAATATTAAGGCTTTACTTACTACCAAGCTGTTATGAGATTGATTGATCTTGGAGGGATTTATTTGGATTTGTTGAAATCTGGAGATTTTGTAGATTCAATTAAATGTATGTCTTACTTTACAAGATTCATTAAATGGATTTGACTTTCGTCTTTGTACCTTTGATGATTTAAAGGTAGCCTCTCAGCCTCAGAGTAGTCTTGATTTATAGCCCAGGATTTTTACTGTGCTGTTGTTTTCATCTTTTCTTGTTATTACCAACTTTGAAAATAGGTTTTGAGAAATACTAAGGTGCCAAGAGAGATTTATTTCTAAGAAATTATCTTACAGTATTGGAGTTTTGGATTACACGTTTTTTTATGAAAATACTTGGTATCAATGTCAGCCTTCCTGTTTCCTACTTTTGATATGATTTTTCACCAAAATTCCACCTCCTACCCCTCCCTAAAGTTGTTTAAAATACATTTTTAAGCAAGAACTTTACGTTGATAAACTTTTGTTGTGTTAAAGTTGTTCTTGCAAATAAACCTATAATCAAGAAAGTCGCAATACAGCAGGCAGGGTGTTTTGAACTAGCTTGATAAGTAATTCATATTTCTCGAAAGGGGACCATCTTGATCATCGTTGCTTCAAAGTTAAAAAAATTCATTGGGATGGAAATCCGAAAACTGTCTGACGTGACTTCAACTCAAACCTAGACTTAACCTCAATCTCAAAACAATGAGGATATAACCCAATTTCCAGCCCTAAAGCAGGACTATATTTAATACAGGATTATTGAAAGTGCATCAATGTGAAATATTTTGTGGTAAAACAGCCTGTTTTGAAAGTCCCTCGTGTTGATGCACCGGGAGAGAATCAAACGAGTTCAACAGCGTTCCGTGTATTTCAACACTCTCCTATGAAAAACCAGAGATTCAGAAACGTAACCTTTTCATGGTCAGGTTTATCGACAGCTTACTGATAAATGTAAGAGAAAATCCTCTCCACGCAGGTGGTACCTATAGGGGGTACGTATTATTTACTTGAGGAAGTTAAAGGGCTTGGTCTCGGTCTCCCCAAATATGTCGTGGGGGACGTTACGTATGTCTCCAAATATGTCTCCAAGACATTACGTGTTTGCACTTAGTTATGCGTTACTAGTGCACAACTATTTTGCTCTCCCACGAAGTTCCACCTGAAATATTCTCTCATGGTGCAATGCTGGTGTTTTTGCAAAAGTCTGTTTTTTGTCCAATCCAATCAGGATGCGGAGGAGGAATCTGATCTAATTTTTCCGCTCTGTCTGTGTTGCTCCTCCACAGCGATTTTCGGTAGTGAGACATATTTTTTCTCGTAGTGCTAATGGACCAAAAATTTATGTTATGGTCTTCTTATTTACGCATTTAAGTCTTCCTATTTTACGTACGTACTGCTGTAATATTTTCTTTATGTATCGTTGCTGTACTTCAGAATTTAAGTATTTAATGCTGGGTGGTGACAAACATGAATATGAATTTGTTGTCTACATGCGTAGGCCCAATCCTTATGCTCTTGTTTTATTTTGTCATGGCTTTCCTTTTGAAACAGAGAACGTTGTAACAGTTGTAACACATCAGTGATTAAATTCAATTTTCGTAGTTTTTTGAATAAGCCCCTCGTTTTTTGTGGTATTTGTGAATCTTCAATTTTGAAACAAAACTTATCCTGTCAAGTCTTAAGTCAAAAACTCGAAAAAGATTCTTGATTAAACCTTTTTCTTCAAATTTAAACCCCGATTTTAACAGTCTGAAATGTAAAGCCATGTTCTGGTTGGATCCTGTCATAGACTAGCTACGAAGTCGGAACGAGGCTCCCGACCAATACCTGTTGCCCTTACAATCAGGACAAGCAAGTAAGCACGCTTTGAGCATGAAAAGTGGGTCAAAGAGGTTTCAGAAATTCTTGATATTGCAAAATTTAGATTCATGTTGATTTTAGCAAATCATAGGGCTTAGTTGTGCAACTAGACAAAACTTTCTGTTGCTAAAATATGGTTTAGTTCCTTTTTTTATGCTCAGAGTATAGAAATGATTAATTCGAGTTATAGACTTTAGGGGTAAACTACGATGTGTAGCTAGTCTATCTGGCTTAAATCTCGGGCTCTTGTCCCAGTACACATTAAATGAGGCTCTCTCCGTTAACCAAAGCTCACTTCTCAAAAAGAGCCTGATTTTTTATGTCAAAATCATTTCAATACGCTTTAATTTGCTTTGTCACTGCGGAAATTGGCTTGAAGCAGTGTCTGACCTTCGATTAAAATAGAGATCAGAAATAACCAATAGAGGACAGCCATTTGTTGGATCTCCAGGGGGACGAGGCTGTGGAGATGTTTGCTTCTTTAACCTACAAAAATCTCCACCCATCTAGACTCCACCCCCCTGCCTCGAAGAGACGCGTTCCTAAATATCCAACCATTTCAGCTGTCAGGGATAATGACATCAAAATTCAAAAGCTTTTTAAAGATCATTTGATTTATAAAGTATGATTGTAAGCCTTGAAATTTAAATCCTTAATCTTTAAAGATTAACCTACATTCATCTTTTGTTGGTTTTTTTCTGAATGATCGGTTCCTTTATTGTCCCGAAGTTGCTGGCAAGATAAGTAAGTTTCAGTTGAGAATACGCTGGATTGAGGCCAAAAAGACAATTATTTTCCCCCACGCCCTACTGTAAAGGGCGTGTTTATGTTTACGCCACAAAATTGTTCAGAGACTGATAAAATATTGGTAAAATGAACCAGTTCTAAAGCAGTTGCGATTTGCCATTTCCATTGTAGCTACACTCTTTTTTTCTATAAGAACAATTTAATAAGAACACCAGCCTCAAATTTGGCCAAAACTTAAAAAACAAGCTAAGAACAAACCGAGGCTGAACATTTTTGGCTCCATATGAAAATTGAACGAAATAACCGTAAGACTGACAAATGTTTACAAAACAAGCTGATGTACAGCACACTGATAATGTCAGATGGTCAAGAGAGTAAAAATTCTAAACAATTAACACTACTGATAGCAAAAAAGGCTCCCCAATCGTTGTAAAAGTAAGAAAAATTTAAAAACATCAGGATGAAAATAAATAAAGGAATATTTAAGAATAGCCAGCTTCAAATCAATTTTATTGGTTCTTATCAAAAAAGAGTTTAGTTTCCACGTAGTATGCTGGAGCCTCTCCAAAACGAAACATTTTCTTGAAATTTCTCCTGTTTCTTGATAGACGGATGGATTTGATACTATGTAAGAATGTCCTAGCTGGAAAGTTTTCTGAAAATTTTTTAAGGGGGACATCTGTGAGGTACAGAATGTAGGGACAGTGAGACGTTCAAAAGATGTAATAACTTCACTTATTCCACTCAAAATTCTCAATCGAGACCAGAGAGTACACGCAGCAAATTATGGTTAACTTGTGAAGCTATGTCACAAGCTTGATTTAGTTTCCAGTCCTCTTGTAATACGCACGGACATTGCGCACAATTTAAATTTATTATTAGAATGAAGGAATTTGCAAAGTCGACAGGGAGACATGTATATTCAGGCCTAGCTTCAATATGAAGGTAATTTGGGACTCTTTAGTCCATGTATTTTTATTTTACCCTGTCACGTTGAACAGAAGAAATCAAACCAAGAACGAGCGAATTGGAAGGCCTTTAATTTATGGGCTTAGGCCTTTAATAACATCTCTGCTTACCTCGTAGACCAGCGCCAGCAGTAGAGCTCCGCCGGTCAATTTCGGCATTTCCACGGCTGATGGCCTTGCGTGTATCAAGTTAATGTGTCTAGTGCGCAAGAAATGCTGGCTTGATTGATGAGGTGATTAATGAGGTCCTTGTCACAAATGTACAGTACTGCAAATGTCTTATACGAAATACTACTTATTTTTATTGAAGCCTGAAAGTTATATTCAGCTCAAAAATACCCAATAAAACTACCCACGTGGCCTACCAGAAGCAACTTTGTTGCAATGCTATGCCTTTGGCCTTGCAAAATTTTTTATGGTACAGTACATCCTCTATTATCCGAACAGGTTGAACTCAAATTTTTGTTGGGCCGTTCGGATACGCAAAAAATTCGGATAATCGAGGAAGAACATTTTACCTACTAAACTTGCTATATATATAAAGGTTATTATCATCGTCCTGAACAGTCACAGGATGCTCAAACTGAATGCAAATCGAAAAGCTTGGCAAACGGAAAGACCAACAACATAACTAAGGCAACAGTTGTTTGTGAATCTCAACAACGATTTTTAATAATAACAACGATAACAACGATTTGTAATTTTTTAATGAAAACTTTTGGCGTTCGGATAATCGAGGTTCGGATAATCGAGGATGTATACTGTACCTACTGCCACAAGCCGTTTATTGTGTGAATGCAGTATTTTTTGATCTCGCATACTTCAAACTGTGCCTGTTATTAAATGCGCTGTAGCTTTTTGACCGGCAGCCAACAACTACTTTCAGAAAACTATTCGATTGGCAGTCATTCATCTACACATGAGCAAAGATCAAATTGGATACTTCAAAAATCTCTCATTTGACGTGAATTTACATGTAAATAAGTATTTCCCTCTAGCATATTATATACCCTCTAGCATGGTGCGGAAAACTAGCCAAAAAGGTTTAAACCAGCTTTTGTTCTTAACTGGATCAGGGCTTTTTCTTAACTAGAGAAGTTGTACACAACAACAATACACAACACTGCCATTTTTGACTGCATCAATCATTATGCTACTAAAATACCAAGTAGGGGATGTTTAAATTATCATGGTGGGGATGGCAAGGATGACTGATAGATCACTGGTACCTTGTTCAAAGGGTCCCAGGTTCAAAACCACCTTCAGACCTGTCACAAAGTGCGAGGAGAAAATTTGCTCTCTCTCTGTAATTCTAGAGAAAAAGGCAAAAGTTGTGGTCATCACTAGGTGTGGTCACATCAAAAGGAAGGACCAGGGTCGTTCTGCTCAATTAGTCTACCTATTAAGTGAGCCCTATGTGCTTTACACATAATATATATCCTATCAGTTATGGATGTGAAGCAGAAAAGTGCACCAAAGTTATGTTTTCTGCCTCATGCTAAGGCCTGTTGAGATGAAATTGCAGATTTGCTGGATCACTCAACCCTTGCTGGCTTGCAAGGGTCATGGCTTGAGCCCACCTTAAGACCTGTGACATAAAGAGTGATGACAGAATTGGCAAACTAAAAGTTATTTGCAAGCTGCATCAAGCGGAAAGACCAGAGTTGCCCACTGCATGTAATACCAAAGGAGATTTCCCTTCAACTTGGTTTCTTTGTGGTAATCAATTTATGGTTGAACCAGCAAAACCCTCAAAGTTGAGATTCCCATATGTGCTAAGCTGCGCCAAGCTTTGAAATCTGCACTGTTCACTGGAAATGAAGTCACAACCAGAAAAACAATATATATTTCTGCTTTGGAAAGCGCATTCTTTAAAAACATTTTGACATAACACGAAACCAAAAAAAATCAGCTGGCACAAACACTATCAAATATTTTTCAGTTTGAGTCAAGCATACTCTTTGGAACTGGTTCATGGTTACAGCATCATTTTTAGTCTTTTTTTGTTCCAATAAAATCATACAATAACAAACAAAGTTAACAAGGAGCATGGAAATACATGGCAACCTCGCAACCATAATATAAGTCTTTTCCAGGCTTCAAAACATAATCGTTTAGGTGCAAACGGAAATGTAAAATTGGCCTGTTTGAAAGTTACTTGCTGGAGACCAAGACAAGCAGAAAATTTTTGATGCTCGTTATCAGACTAAGCATTGATCTAATCGCATAAACAGATTTCATGTGCTTTAAGCTATTCAGTGAGTAGGCCTTTTGAGTTTAGCCTTTAAATCAATACCATTGGCATGGTTGGGGAAGTATAAGCTGAAAGCTTGTACCAACTTTTTGCTGCCTGACTGTGAGGCTACCAATTTAAATTGTAGCAATATTTAGAAAAATAAAGGGCAAAGTTGCAATTGAACTTATGTTTGTAGAGGCAAGAATGAAAGAGAGGAAGTAATATTAGATCTTACGCGATTTCAGTGAAGCAGTGTATACCTTGGCCCAAGCTTCATGCCCTGCCCTGCTTGAAATAAGGTCTTCCCTTTTGAAGCTAGCAAATTGAGCATCACTCATCTTGGAATGACAATTTTGCTAGAACTCCAGCATAAGTAAATGAAAAATACAACTTTTGTGATTTTGATAACACAAACTTTACAAATTTATAATTTCAAAATAAATACAAGCTAATTTCACAAATGCTTGAAATAATGTTTAGAAAAATTCCCAAATGGAAAACGCAGAAACAAATTTATAACAGTTCAATATTATTTCTATTTCATATCTTTCAACCTTACCAAACAATAACTCAATTTCAAACAATAACGATATATACAATTTAGTGGCATGTTTGGAGAACATGTTTTAGGAGCCCAAAATATAAGGATTTGGTTGAGGGGCAAATCACTCTTAAAACTAGGAAACACTTTTTAGCAAAATTCTTTCTTTTTGGAAAGAAATCACAGAAAAATCTAGTACGATTTATTAGAGAAAAATACCACTCTTGAGAATAGCTACATAAAATACAAATGAAAAATGCTGAACCAGCAGACAAAAATAAAACATGCAATTTAAACAGAAATGAAATTGATATTCAGAATATGCACACAAGCAAAATCTTATTGTACTAAGTAGCTTTCAAATGTAAGGTTTCTCTATCGTTCCTTCTTTCAATTTCGTTCTACTTTGGCTCCTTAAGTTAATATCACTACGTAGGGGCTGACAGCGGCAAGATTGTTAGGCTAGATCACAGCTAAAAGACTCCAGGTACTGCCAGATTGCCAGCAACTGACAGTCCCAGGACTATATTCTTCTTCCTGTTTTCCAATCCAAATTTCAAATCCTCACCAAATGGTGTTTGATTTTGCCTAAATGTTGAAGATTTTCCCTGCTTCAGCCACTGTCCACACAGGCCATATTGATCAGGCAGCACCGCATGACTGATGCTTTTGCCTGCCCCACATTCTCTGATTCCTGTCCTCGGTAAAGTACCAAGATGAGCAAGACGATGATCGTCAAGACTATCATACTCGATATCACACTCGATCTGCGTATTATCTAGTATCAATTTTCAAGATTGTACCTGTGCAAAATGTTTAGGAAATTATATGAGAGTCTCTCTTTAATGTAATGTGATAGGTACTAGGTACACAATTCTATTTTATCACAATAGTTGAGTCTACATTCTCAATTGTAGCAATCAAAAGGGTATTTGATGGATAGGCCTGCAAGTTAACACCTTTTTGGGATTTAATGGCTGGGCCTACCAATTTAGTTATACAAGCTTATGGGAATCTAATGGGCAGGCCTCAAGATTTTTGGTACCTCGCTACCTTCTCAATCACATCAACAAATAGGGGATTTGATGGTTAGGCTTATAAGTTTAATTGTAACACATCGAAGGGACTTTATTGCCACGGTCCAAAATTTGAGTTGATTTTCGAAAAGAGGAGATTTTTTCTCTTGCTTCTTCATCTCCTGGGTGTTATGGACAGGCCAGTAGGTTGTAGAGATTTGTTATTCAAAAGTTGAAAACTTAAACATCAATGAATTACATTTGAACTTTCCACCAAGTGGTGCTATATTTCGAAATACCAAAGTCTGTCACTGAGCACTACAGAGGTGGAGAAGGGATCACCAACAGGGGTGCTCTCAGATTCCAACTTGATCCATGACTTCTAGAATCCACCACTGCTTGATCCAACCCTGCTAGAATAAAATGCTTTTGAAGTGGGCATTCTCTAATAAGGTATTGGAGAGAAATGTGAAAAACACTGCATTGTTAGATATCAGTTTCAGTCATGTCAATGAGACAGGCCAATTCCTGGCTGTCTAAATCCGTACTTATATCTGCAATATTGAAACTCGTGAGCTTATTCAACTCGCTGCCTGCATCTTTATGCACGGTCACATTACTGTCCA
Source organism: Pelagia noctiluca (assembly GCA_963924455.1). Lineage (NCBI taxonomy): Eukaryota > Metazoa > Cnidaria > Scyphozoa > Semaeostomeae > Pelagiidae > Pelagia > Pelagia noctiluca. The sequence goes on from OZ004315.1 coordinate 12,728,325, forward strand.
TGAATTCGGGCTTAGGCTTTGATGACGGATCAACGATGCTTTCCATTGGTACATCTAAGTCTTGTAAAGAATCTAATAAGCTGATTGAACTGATCTGCTCCCCTGTCTCTATAGACGCCACTGTGGTGCAAGAGCTTTTAGAAAACGTGCTGGTACTACCACTGAAAACGTCAGTATTTTTCCCTGACTTCTTCGTCTCTTTTTTAGGCCTCAGTTTGCAGTTCTCGTAGTTGACGTAGTTGGCTAAAGCTCGCGTCGGTGCGGTGGGCAGGGCTACCATGTTCAGTTTCCGTCTCCTGCGGTACGTATAAATCAATTCATCTGCTATTCTCTCTGCGAATTTTCTCGCCTGTTCCTTCGACTTTCCCATGATCAAATGACACTCTAGTCCTGGCCCGTGAAGGTCCCTATTCGGATTGCTACTATTGTGATAGAATACCGCGACGATTTTCTGATTCTTCGCATCCACGCAAGAGAAGACCACGCGGTGCATTTTGAGCTGAACGAAGTTGGAAATGTCGCTCGCGTCAATTCCTATCATGGTGTCATCTGCAAACGTGAAAACGAAAGCCTTCCGCGGTCTGCTCACCAAGCAAGTGTACGCACGCTGCACTTCAGAAGAGTCTGGCTGGTCACTGAATATGTAACCGAGATATTGTAAGTGAAAGCTGTTTAAACACGCCTGCAGGTTTCTGCCGTCTAATAGTTGTTCGCTATGGCAGTTTGTGAGGCCGAGAAGCCGTTTCACTACATCCATGCTTGGCAATAACAGACCGTTGTGAAACTTCTTGCACAAATTGTCCTTCTTCGAAATTGAACTTGATAAGTTTAGATTGAAATTGTTATCTTATTGAGGTTTTGCTGCGATAAACATCTCTGAGTTGACGTGTTCTGTGAAGTTTGTTAAGTTTTTGCTGTTTCACGCGCAGCTACTGAGGAGGATATGAAAACATCCCACTAAACCATGATCCTGCGAAAGCATTTACCGCATAAATATCATCACATTCGAACAACAACTCGCAGAAGTCACTCCCCAAACCAACAGTAAACCGATAATCGAATCTGCACAATCTACAGCCTTGCCCCAAGTAACTTGAAAACCGCCGTCCAAAGCCATGAAATCTCCGATCTACCTGGGGCTGTCTGAAATATTTGAGATATTCTTAAGACTCTGTCAATTTCTGCGTCTATTTAAGGATCGTGAAACTCCAGTAAACAACAAACATCATCTTGAAGGATCATTCCTCGACAAAAAGCAAAATAGCAGGACGTCTGCGCTTAGCAAAGGACTCGACGGAAAACAAATACATTGAGAACAATCAGAGAGGAGAAAAGCGATTAGAGCGCATTAACCGTGAAGTCGTTAAGAACCAATATCTTTATATTGATTTGAACAGATGTCACGTGGTTTCAAGCCTGTTGAGCATCGTTCAATTCAAAATGCATAATGTATAAATCAGACTGTGAGACCCAAAGACTCTTGAGACCCCTTTGAAATTTCACATAAAATGCCTTTAAGATATGCCATACGCTATTGAAATTTCACACATGACATTCCATACTCGATAGAAATTTCACATAAAATTCTTCTCCACGGAGGAGCTCACGTACTTCCTCAAAAAGAGACATATTTGCAAATAAACATTTTGTTTTGAAAGTTTCGTATTATATTTTGCAGCAAATTTAAAGCAAATAAGGAAGCCACTACAAGCTTCATTCCCTTCTAAAATTCTGGGGGAGTACTTCAGAAAGAGAACGAAGATGAAACTTATCGAATTGTTTACCCCGTGGTGGATTGAAATACGGCAATCGGAAAGGAGATGAATGATTTGTATAGTGAGAAAAACCAACAATCATCAGAGGTCCACTAAGACGAACATCTCTTGCCAAAAGAATTCTTGTAGGAAAACGAACTCTTTCTGTCAACACAATATGGAATCCATGGTTTTGGTGTAGACAGACTGTGGTGAATCCACTGGTCCGACTTTTAGATAATCCCATTTCGATGTTCAAATCTTTGAAAAGGAGAGCTCGAAGGTTAGAGCAATTACAAATCCTCGATTCATGGGCATGCGAAATTTAAGCCTTGTTTTTACAAGCCGACCACTAAGAAAGAGACTGGTTTCGTGGTTTCCAGCTTGATTTAATTTGTCTTCACGAATATCTGCTGAACAATCTTGAGAACATTTGAAAGTGTTCCTTTATCTGTTTTTCATCAAGGCGTGTTAGATCTGAAAGGAGGCTCTGATTCAAACCCGTTTTTCGGTTGATACTCAAAATGTTGTAGACAAAATATCAATTAGAAAACAAACAATGTTTGTGTTTCTATCTACTGTTTAATGATATTGCTGGCGTGTGATATCAAATGTATGACAAAAGCAAAATCTTTTGTACTCCGGGCACCAGTGAGCCAGGAGAGTGGAGGGGATGAGAATGAATGTGAAATGAAAGTTGGAAAAACGGAAAACAGACTGTTTTTACTCTCATTTAAGTCATAGGCCATTCGAGAATCTGTTTCCCTCGAGTTTCTCATAAATAGATGATGGGTTAACGACACGGCACTGGGAGCAAGCAACAAGATTTTCTGACAAAATCTACACTGAGAATTTCTTTAGTGCTGCTGACGCTCTTGCATTGTGCATAGGCGATTATCTCCATTTGAAAAGGTAGAAATTACTGTCTTTTCGTTTGAGAAAGCTGTGGACGAATACTCTTGAAAAGCCAATATCAAGCTCGATCACGACAATATCCCAATGTTTTGTTTGGCAAAAACAACATTTCCTTTGAAAATTCATGCCGTAATGGTTTAGATGCTTCCTAGATATAACTACAGTAGAATCCCGATAACTCGAACAAGCAAGGGACGATCAAAATAGTTCGAGTTAACGAATGTTCGAGTTATCGAGGCCCTTTATAACATGAATAAGGCTCAAGGGGACTGCCAAATCTGTTCGAGTTAACGAGAGTTCGAGTTATCGCATGTTCGAGCTATCGGGATTCTACTGTAGTTGTTCATTTTACAAAATAGGGGTGGGCAACGCTGGCTTAGTAGCTTTAGAAGCAAAGCAAAGTGTTTTCATGTTCGAAGATGCAGTTATCTCTCGAAGCTCAAATGATTCATTGCAGCTCACTGCATCCAGAAAAGAGGTCGAGCCTCTCTCTGAATGATGAAAAATTGTATTGAAACTTCAACAAACATTGTCTGCAACTCTTGAAATACCACAGTTTGCCATTTTTTGTCCTAAACCTAAGTAGAACACATTTATATCATTGTATGCGATTAAAATGTTGATATCTTGAAATCTCATCACTAATGCCGCAGACGTTTTGTCGTTACACAAGTTTGAACAAGTTTAGTAAACCGGTTTTCACCCACGTGACCAAAAGCGAAGTGATTGGCTGCATCAGCGCCATGTTCGTTCACTTGCATTCTGCGAGGGAGGGTGTGATGCACGTTTCAACATGTATGAGATAACCAAATCACTTAAACATATGGCCAGTACTGTAAGGGGTGGTATTTCTTATTCATATTATATGATAATACAGGATAATATAACGTAATGATATATATTAACAAATATATAGAATCATGATAAGTATAAACCAGTGTTTCGATTTCAGAAAATAGTGCTCAATACATAATAGTAGAGCGTAAATATACTAATTGGTGAAATAGAAACATACTGATCGAGTATATATATATCATATCTCTTGATGAATGAGCAACCACGAAACAGGCTTGTCGAGATGAATGAGTAGTTTCTTTTCTACCAATTAGTAGAATTATAATAAGTATATAAGTTTAAGTAGTGTTGTAGAGGGATACCATCAGTAGTTTAGAGAAGGCTAACAATACTGAACATACCCCAAACTACTCAGTGATAATCCCCCCCAACTGCATAGACATTGTGTACGGTGATCACACAGGTAAAATACAATAATAATGACAATAATGACAATAATGTATTCTACAGCTATTCTACAGCTAATGTATTCTACAGCTACAGCTACAATTCATTTTAAAGCTATTGGAGGAGAAACTCCATTCAATTCCATGTCTCTAAAAACCCAAGTTGACACAACAATGGCTTTAAAGGTTTCTTACTGAGACCCAAATCAGTGACTTAACAAAATTAAATGTTTCATTAGCCTTTGCACATGCCGGCGTTCTGGTAGCACCAAAGAGGTTTGAGGGCATCGGCTTGAATCCCCCTTTCGACGAGTCGTTGTCGTTGGTTCAACATTCGCTCATCAGCTGCACTCCATGGTGTGTCCGGATCCGTCCACAAACGCTCTGCTAATCCAGCTACTCGTGGCCAGACCTTCATTTCTGCCGCATGTTCATCGACCTAGAACAGATGAATTATTTCAGTGTCTTTCTCTATGGGCATGTTGGAAAGTTAAGGTGCTAGAGGGTTTTTCTAGAAAATCCATGCTTATTTCCATTATTGTCCAAGTTATTGACAGTCATTTATAGACCCTTTCAGACACTTTCTTATTATAGACAACTATCTAGCGCAATCTTGTCTCAAGTATCGATCGAATTCTTAACTTCCAGATTCTTTTTAGTATTTTCTGTATCCTATAAATCTATCTATCACAAGTCTGATTGTTATAGCATTGCATACGTTTAACATTTAGTTAGAAATATCCTTTTGTAATCGGAAAGTCGCTGAACTAAATGTATTTAGCTGGCTGATTAGTGCACTGTATGGTAAGGGTGCCCAAAATACACAATATCTAAGCTGCTAGCTCTAGATGAGGGGTATATCACTCGAAAAATCTCGTACAATTTTTGAAAAAAATGACAGGAAAATCACCAAAATCACAAAAAAATTCACTGTGATTTTTCAAATCACAAAAATCTCATACACTTTTTTTTTGAGTGATATGCCCTTGGCTTTAGATGCATGGTGGCTACTTGCAAACCTTTCGAATATAAATGCAAATGTATTCTTAATCAATTGATACAATAAGAAATAATTAGAATACCCCAAAGATGGGCAGCAAGAGTAAGATTAATACAATTACATATTAACAATATATTTAATGAAATGATCAATAACTGTGAATTCCCCCAATAATTGAAATGTGCAAATGTAACACCAATCCATAAAAAAGGTAGCACAACATCAAAAGTCAACTACCATCCTGTTAGTGTCCTTCCGTCGGCCTCTAAAATCTATGAAAGAATACTGTCAAACCAAATTTGTAGACACATGGAGGATAAATTTACCCCTCTCATTTGTGGCTTTAGGAATAGATATGGAACGCAACATCCCTCAAAAAGATTAATATATGGATGTGAAAAGAAACGTCGATAAAAGACTAAAAGATGGAATGGTCCTTATGGATCATTCCAAAGCATTTGGCTGTCCTTCCACATGAATTGCTCATTGCTAAGCTTGAAGCATACGGCTTCGGAAAAAACATACTAAAATTAATGAAAAGATATCTTCACGAGAGAACTCAACGAGTCAAATTAAACTCTAGTTACAGCACATGAATGCAAATTAAGCAAGAAGTGCCCCAAGGTTCAGTATTGGGCCCCTCGTTTTTTAATATATTTATCAATAATCTTTTTCTTTTTATGAAAGATGGTAAACTATGTAACTATGCAGATGACAACACAATCTGGGTAAAAAGTAAAGACATTGACCCAATCGTTACAAACCTCAACGAAGAAATAGAGGTTTTGAATAATTGGTTCATTAGCAAAGGAAAATTCAATGCTTCTCAATGAGGATAAATGGAAAATAATGATTGTTAATCAAAGAAAATAAAAGAAGTGATAAAGCAATTAACAATAAACAACAATCCAATTGTAGAAGTGAACCAAGCTAAACTACTACTCAATATATAACCTTAGACAGTCACTTAACCTTCGATAAGCACATCAAATCAATTTGTAAAAGTGCAGGAAAGAAGCTCAGTGCACTATCCAGGCTCGATACATCGTCTATTTCGGTGTTTCTATCAAATCAAGTATATAATTTAATTAGTTATGATGCTATCGTTTTGTTATTACTACAATTATTATTGTAATCTTCAATTACTTAGTTAGTTAGTTGGTTTGAAATTAGCTTAATTGTAACCTTATAAGTAACCTATTAGCTATTTTTATACCAAGTTAAAATAAAGTTAATAAAAAAAACAAAGATCATGATCCAAAGGATTTGGTGTGAAACTGTTGTTGTAGCATCACAGCAGATCGGTTAGAATACCTTCCAAAATTTACAAATGTGCCAAGTTCTTTTGTTTTACTTTTGCCAAAAATGCAGCTGAAGATCACTTAAAACATGGAATTAAGATACCTGCTCAGACCACATATTTGCTTCTCCTCCCAGCACTTGATCAAGCCTCTCCAAAGACACATTCAAATTTGTCATAAACTTCCTTGGACTCAGGTTGTAAAACAACTGCCATTCTTTATAGGGTGAACACCAGTTATTCCCATCAGACACCCATGACCCGAATCCACAGTCAAGATACACATGGTCGTAATTACTAAAGATCACTCGGAAGCCTTTGTTTAGGACGTTTGCAGTGGATTTTGTATCAGCTTTGTTCCACAGGTGTATTATAAATGTCTGATTATTGAGGTACTTTTCCAAATGTCCTGGCTCTGTCATCTTACTTGACCAGAGAATTAGAGGTATTTTAGCATCATGTATTTTGAATCTCTCTACAGCCTTGACAAGAAACATATTCCAGAAGTTCAGGAAGTCTTCGAGAGAGCGAGATTTGTTGTGGGACTCCATCCATTTAATGATTTCTGAGGAAGTATTCCAGCAGTTGATATTCACCTCATCGCCACCAAAATGGAAGAGGTCTGGCTTAAATCTCGTAAGGTAATTACTGTATATCTTTCCTAATACATCATATGTGTTGTTATTCAATGGGTTTAACTGTCCACATGGTGGCTCCACACAGTATGATTGCCATGGTTCACTGTTAACGCAAAGTGCCATGTCACCTTTACCCTCGCTTTTACCCCACTGCCAACCGTTACCCGCATGAGCTGGCTGATCAAACTCTGGCAAAACACGAATTCCGCGCAGTAATGCATACTCAGTTATAGTTTTGATGTCATCTATACTATAGACTTGGCGTTGAGAGTATGCCCCATATAGAGACATCTTTGGCTGATCTTTGATAAATATCGGGAAACTGTGCGTATCAGTAATATGCCAATGAAAGGTATTAAGCTTGTTATAAGACATTGCATCTAATTGCCTGAGTATGCTCTTCATAGAGAAGAAGTTCCTACTGGTATCCAGCATTAGACCTCTGAACGGGAACATTGGACTATCTGAGATTTGAGCAGCAGAGACAATCTGCAAGGAGTCGCTAAGTTCATCATAGCTGATCAGCTGGCTCAATGTTTCTAATCCATGGCGTGCGCCAAAAAATGTATCTGTCGTAATATTGACCGCAGCACGATTGTCTTTACTGGTTATGATCAACTTGTATGCTTCAGAGGTTGCTAGCGTTAGTTTGGATTCTTCTGACTTTATCATGATATTTACGTAAACACGACTCCCTTTTGATTCTGCACTGCAAGCTGAAGAGTCTATCAGGTTGTCTGGCAAACATGTTTTCTTGGTTGTATTAACAAAATAGCCAAACGCACTTGCTATCATGGTTTTCAATCTTCCCTTAACTTCTCCAATTTTGGTACATTTAGGACCTCCGCATGTTGTTGATGATAGGATAATGTTCTCTGATAGAATTGAGATTGTGCTTTTTCCAATAACTGTGTTGTTTCTGGGTCTTGGCCACAGCCCTCCATACTGGCCGCAGGATAGCTTGCAGGATGTGAGCTGTTGAGATCGTTGCGTTGGTTGACCTTGTGACTTGATGCAACGGCCATTTACACATTTGTAGGACCATGGTGATAGTGTTCTGAAAATAGGATATAAAATTGGGAAACTGTTTGGAAAATTGAATTCACGAAGTATAAGTTTTATTACTATACTAATTTTTATTACTAGATTAATTTTGGACAGCATATGAAATATGATTTTCATCTGGTAACCAAAATATCATGAATATAAGGTTTTTTGAAGAGATTAGAATCCAAGGATGGTGAGAAAAATCAGGAATATAATAACTACTAAGTGTCAGATGCATAAAGCTTATTTTGTTTTGTTTTGTTTGCAAATTTCGTGGCTATCCTGAAATACTGCACTTTTGCATAAGCCATGAAAATCTGATACAAAGTCAAAATTAATATATAACTAAATTTACAAATGTAATAGCTAGAAAAATCAGAAACACAGAAAACCATATTACATTCTCTTGTATAGCATACTTTTGTAAAGGCTAGGAAAATATATTTCAGTCTTTGGATGGTACAGAACTTCAGTATAGCCAGAAAAATCGGAACCATAATCATAATCATACTTTCACTTAGCTATTTTGGAATCTGTTTACATAAAAACCAGGGATCCCCTATTGTGTAGACAGAAGGAGTTCGTTTTCGCCTTAGGACTCTTGAAATAATCTTATTGGTCAGCTCACTGTATCGTGGGTGTTGATTGGTTTTCCCACACCATACCAATCATTCACCTCTTTTCTGATTGGCCTATTTCGATCCACATCTGGGTATATAAATCAGTTAGGTTTCTGTTTCGTTCTCTTTCTGACGTTGAGTGTCAGACGAAAAGCTTAAGTAGTATCTATGTGTTCGTTTCATTATGGTTCCGATTTTTCTGGCTATATGAAAATATATTTTTGGCGTGACCAAAATTGTGGACAACTGTGAGTGGAGCCAAGCAATACCCCAAACACACCCCCATTTTTGGCTTTTGTGCTAGACAGTTTTTAATCTTTTATTACCATTGAAATAGTTTTCTTTAAATATAGGAACTCATCTAAATTTATGCAGTCTCGCTCTTTGACATACCGTTGGGCCGCAGATAAATTCAACTAAGTGGCTCTCTCTTCAACTAAGCACTGCAACACCGACTCTCTCTCATGCTCTTTTACTGCTAAAATGACACCATCATCGCTTAAGTTGAAAAAGTATCAATAGAAGGAAAGGCTAATTGATCATTCTGGGGGTTCCAACCTTAAGAAGATAAATTTTTGACTTTTGTAAGATATAATTTTGAATTAAAGGTGGAGAGAAAGATACAATATCAATTTGTATTTGGTATAATTTTTCTAAAATTACATCTTATGCTCTTAGTCCCACTATCAGTTTTATTTTCAGCATCATTACTACTAATTGATCAAATAGTTTAGGACAGTGGTTAGCGCGCTCGCCTGTGTCCGCACAAATTCGGGTTCGAGACCCGGTGGAGGCATACGTCAATTGCAGTAGCCTGCTCTGGTATAATTGATCAAATAGTTGTAGCCGTACCAGGATACCTTTTATTTTCCCTCTCACTACATCGAGGGCAAGTGCTCTTCTTTAAAGAAGAGTTATTGCAGAGAATTCAAAGAGTTTCACGTTCATGGCCTAAACTATGAAACAATCAAGCTGGAAGTGAAAATAACACACAATGCTTTGGAGAAGCATGAGAGACTGTCTGTGCGTTGTTGATTTCTTTTTCTATAAGGTTGGATTGAGAGATTTAGTGCAGTGGTTGTCTTTTCTTAGGTGTACATATTTTTTGCTGATATTGAAAGTTGAATTTCTCAAAATCTGATTGGAACATTAAAAACGGAAGGGACAAAAGCCATAAATTGGGGGTGTGATTGGGATATTGCTTTGACTGGGTTCCACTTGCACCTTCCTAAAAAAATATGAGGTCACCTGCACCATGATTGGTAATATGAAAATGCAAAGAAATGCGCTGATTGATTGAAAAGAATCTGTCCTTGTCACTAATAGGGCTTGGAAAGGCTTCATAAAATACCCACCTTTTCAAGCCTTTGCAGCAAACTCCAGTCTTCCCATCTAAAACAAGATAGAACAATTCAAACACAGGTGGTGGTTAGAATTAAGAGGAACATTTGAAAGGTGGTCAAAGTTCCTGCACCCCATGGGGTGATGCCTCTGAATATTTCATTCAACATGATGCAATTTTTTGAGTATTTAAAAATCCCAGATGAGTAAATTCAGCGTGGTGGGGGAGGGTCTAGAGCCTCAATCATGCAGTTCTTGCTCGAAACATTTATTTTTACCAAATATCTTTGGTGTTAAGCAAATCTATAATATTTTGGAGAACAATAGATTTACTCTTTCTAGACCATTGGTGGGGTGGCCTAAACCTATATGCATAGCTTCCACACTGGCCTTTCAGCAAAGAGTGGAAAGAGAAAATTTGCCAGCACTCTGTTAATCCACACTCTGTTAATCCAGATAATAGGCATAAGAAGTCCCATGGTCTTCACATGGACAGGAAAGGCCAGGTTTTCACTCCTTTTTCTTTCGATTATTCAACCTATTCCGTGTTCCCTCTGTGCTTATAAGCCAATGATGAAGATACAGGCCAGCTAAACAAAATATGTAATATAATATATCAATTTTGCCTTTCAATATCATGTACATCCAGATTAATTGATCTCTATCATAAGCAATAAGAATTAGCTGATGAAGGAAGATGATGTTGTTGGTTACTGATATCAACTAATGAAGATGAGTGGCAGGGATTGCCGAGTGGTTACATTACTTGACCCTTGTTGAAAGGGTTCCGGGTTCGAAACCACCTTCAAACCTGTCATTAAGTGTGAGGAGAGAATTAGCCAGCTCTCTGTAATTCCAGGCAAAAAGGCAAAAGGAATCACGAGGTGTGGTCACATCGAGAGGAAAGACCAGGGTCGCAACGCTCGATTAGTTTACCTATTCAGTGGGCCCTTTGTGCTTAGCACATAAACCCATACCTTGCAAAGATAGTAAGCGTATATGCCAATCCACCTGTCAGCCTATTTTGTTGCGCATTGGTCTGAAGCCTGTATAAATAAACAATCGAGAACAAAAAAAATATCGTAGACAGTCTGGTGATCGCAGTCTATGCCTTTTAAATGTGAAAGGGTGAAGGTCTCTACAAGAAAGGCCTAAGAAAATACTGACTGGTTTGTTTGTTGACACTCGCGGAGCTATGTTGTTTGCTGACAGAAACAGCGTAAAGTGAGCCGAATACAACTGCAGTGCACAGAAACACCACACACGTGGTTCCAAGAACGAGAAGCTGCTTTCTCTTCTTAGACTCCCCTGTGATCAAAGCTACTTGGCTGTTTCGAGGCATACCACTGAAATCTCTTCTCATCTCGCTTTTCTTGTAGAGTTGCTTGCTTCCGCTTTCACTTTGAGTTGACTTCCTGAGTCTTATCTGTGACATTGTTGGCCTATCATGTTTCTTGCGCGTTCTGTTTGCACACTTCCGCTGTGATTTCTCTGCTGTGATTTCTTTCCTGTTTTTATGTTTTTAGTCCTTCCGCAACTCAGTGACTTCCGACCTCTGTTTAATTCAGATGTCAAATCGAGGCTAGACTCGTAATCAGTCCATCGAGCATCGAGTCGAGCTATAAAAGTGAACAAAATTTGTTCATCTGCCAGCCAGCGCGAAACAATAGAACAGCAGCAAAACACGTAAATGAGGCTGGCTGGCAAGCTAGGCAACCAATGATTTACTAGTTACGCACAACCGCAACTACATGGCTAGGCCATCCATTTTCCACTGTAAACCACAGACAGCTGGCAGAAAACTGTTATTGCAATTGGCCTTCTTAGTCTTAGTATTCTATAGTCGCAGTAAATTTAACAACGAGCGTGTAACACTGCCGATCCTTTACTCCTAATATGAAATATTCTCCATGGTTAACACGGTAAAAGAGATAAATTCCATAAATAAGTATTTAATGCATCATTTTTAGAATTGGTGCTTAGCTGGTCAAATTTTGTTCATCTTACCACCAATTGGTACTGAACCCTCTTGAAGTGTAACACTGACGATCCTTTACTCCTAATATGAAATATTCCTGATGGTTAACAAGGTTAAAACGAGAAATTACATAAATAAGTATTTCATGCATCATTTTTAGAATTGGTGCTTAGCTGGTCAAATTTTGTTCATCTAACCACCAATTGGTACTGAACCCTCTTAAAGTGTAACACTGACGATCCTTTACTCCTAATATGAAATATTCCTGATGGTTAACAAGGTAAAAACGAGAAATTACATAAATAAGTATTTTATGCATCATTTTTAGAATTGGTGCTTAGCTGGTCAAATTTTGTTCATCTAACCACCAATTGGTACTGAACTCTCTTAAAGTGTAACACTGACGATCCTTTACTCCTAATATGAAATATTCCTGATGGTTAACAAGGTAAAAACGAGAAATTACATAAATAAGTATTTTATGCATCATTTTTAGAATTGGTGCTTAGCTGGTCAAATTTTGTTCATCTTACCACCAATTGATACTGAGCCCTCTTAAAGTGTAACACTGACGATCCTTTACTCCTAAGATGAAATATTCCTGATGGTTAACACGGTAAAAAAGATAAATTACATAAATAAGTATTTTAATGCCTCATTTTTAGAATTGGTGCTTAGCTGGTCAAATTTTGTTCATCTAACCACCAATTGGTACTGAACTCTCTTAAAGTGTAACACTGACGATCCTTTACTCCTAATATGAAATATTCCTGATGGTTAACAAGGTAAAAACGAGAAATTACATAAATAAGTATTTTATGCATCATTTTTAGAATTGGTGCTTAGCTGGTCAAATTTTGTTCATCTTACCACCAATTGATACTGAGCCCTCTTAAAGTGTAACACTGACGATCCTTTACTCCTAAGATGAAATATTCCTGATGGTTAACACGGTAAAAAAGATAAATTACATAAATAAGTATTTTAATGCCTCATTTCTAGAATTGGTGCTTAGCTGGTCAAATTTAGTTCATCTTACCACCAATTGGTACTGAGCCCTCTTAAATATGAAACTTGTATATGTTTGGTATTTAATAAGTAATAATATGGAATAAAATGTAAATATTTGACAAATAGCATTATTTTTTCAAAATTGGCATGATTAGGGGAACATTTGTTATTATACTCGTATGAGGATTTTGGTGTTTGTGCGTCGCATGGACGTTATTCATGCCTGATACAAGTTGGGTTATATTTTGAAAATAGCGTAAATCCTCATAAAACAGTTTTATATCATGAGACTGACGTAAATATTTGAAAAATGGCATTATTTCTGCGAATTTGGCATAAATAGGTGAAAATTTGATATTATATGAGATTTCGGTGTTTGCGCGTCGCATATTCATGCCTGATACAACAAGGGTTATATTTAAATAAAAGCGTGAATCCTCATAAAACAGTTTTATATCATGAAACTGACCTAAATCTTTAAGAAATTATATTATTTCTGCGAATTTGTCATGATTAGGGGAGAATTTGATATTTTATGAGGATCAGGGTATATGCGCGTTGCATAGAGGGTATTCATGCCTGATACAAATAGGGTTATATTTTAAAAATAGCGTAAATCCTCATAAAACAGTTTTATATCATGAAACTGACGTAAATACTTGAAAAATAGCATTATTTCTGCGAATTTGTTAAGATTAGGGGAACATTTGATGTTATATGAGGATTAGGGTATTTACGCGTCGCATGGAGGGTATTCATGCCTTATACAACTAGGGTTATATTCTGAGAAAGCGTAGCGTAAATCCTGATAAAAAACTTTTATATCAAGAAACTCAAAGGTGAGATGGTGGGAGTATATCTTAGAGGGGTGCTTATTTGTTAATTTTCTTGATAGAATGGAGCTTAAATCCAGCACAAAGCGAGAGAAATGTTCTTCCTTTCGTTTCTGCTTGTCTCCTAATGTACACCACGACGAATCATCTACATCCATTAGTCCTATTCCCAACTATTTTCTAGTATCAACGGTATTCAAGATATGTTTCACTAGGTCTACAAATATTCTCTATTCATCATTTTCTGGCATGTTAACGGGCGAAATGATTCTAACCATAGCACTGTAGTACGGTTTTTTTTACCACCCTTCATTTTTAGAGGTGGTATAGTTCATTTACTGATGATTATGAATAAGTATTTTATGAATCATTTTTAGAATTGGTGCTTAGCTGGTCAAATTTTGTTCATCTAACCACCAATTGGTACTGAACCCTCTTAAAGTGTAACACTGACGATCCTTTACTCCTAAGATGAAATATTCCTGATGGTTAACACGGTAAAAAAGATAAATTCCATAAATAAGTATTTTAATGCATCATTTTTAGAATTGGTGCTTAGCTGGTCAAATTTTGTTCATCTAACCACCAATTGGTACTGAGCCCTCTTAAAGTGTAACACTGACGATCCTTTACTCCTAATATGAAATATTCTCCATGGTTAACACGGTAAAAGAGATAAATTCCATAAATAAGTATTTAATGCATCATTCTTAGAATTGGTGCTTAGCTGGTCAAATTTTGTTCATCTAACCACCAATTGGTACTGAACCCTCTTAAAGTGTAACACTGACGATCCTTTACTCCTAATATGAAATATTCTCCATGGTTAACACGGTAAAAGAGATAAATTCCATAAATAAGTATTTAATGCATCATTTTTAGAATTGGTGCTTAGCTGGTCAAATTTTGTTCATCTAACCACCAATTGGTACTGAACCCTCTTAAAGTGTAACACTGACGATCCTTTACTCCTAAGATGAAATATTCCTGATGGTTAACACGGTAAAAAAGATAAATTCCATAAATAAGTATTTTAATGCATCATTTTTAGAATTGGTGCTTAGCTGGTCAAATTTTGTTCATCTTACCACCAATTGGTACTGAACCCTCTTAAAGTGTAACACTGACGATCCTTTACGCCTAAGATGAAATATTCCTGATGGTTAACACGGTAAAAAAGATAAATTCCATAAATAAGTATTTTAATGCATCATTTTTAGAATTGGTGCTTAGCTGGTCAAATTTTGTTCATCTTACCACCAATTGGTACTGAACCCTCTTAAAGTGTAACACTGACGATCCTTTACTCCTAATATGAACTATTCTCCATGGTTAACAAGGTAAAAACGAGAAATTACATAAATAAGTATTTTATGCATCATTTTTAGAATTGGTGCTTAGCTGGTCAAATTTTGTTCATCTTACCACCAATTGGTACTGAGCCCACTTAAAGTGTAACACTGACGATCCTGTACGCCTAATATGAAATATTCCTGATGGTTAACAAGGTAAAAACGAGAAATTACATAAATAAGTATTTTAATGCATCATTTCTAGCAATGGTGCTTAGCTGGTCAAATTTTGTTCATTTTAACACCAATTGGTACTGAGCCCTCATACAGTGTAACACTGACGATCCTGTACTCCTAATATGAAATATTTCTGATGGTTAACAGGGTAAAAGAGATAAATTACATAAAAAAGTATTTTAATGCATCATTTCTAGAATTGGTGCTTACCTGGTCAAATTTTTTTCATCTTTTAACCAATTGGTACTGAACTTTCAAAAAGTGTAACACTGACAATCCTATGGTGCTAATATGAAATATTCCTCATGGTTAACACGGAAGAGGACGACAACTAATGCAAAATCTCTACTACGAGATTCAAAATTACATGAACGCAAGATTTTCATTGGAAAATACGGCAATGTAGTTGGAAAATGAAAAAGAGAAATTTAAATGTGTTTAAAGTGTAGTGTACGCCTGGTCATGGAACCTTAAATCTTTTTGTTGCTATAATCGTAAGTCCTCAAATAAGCACCCGGGTGTTTATTTCACAAACACATATTTCAGCGTGGGGGCTTATTGAGGTTCTAAATTCGGAGGGTAAAACGCATAAAAAATCCAGAAGCCACTTAAGGTTATAGGCTAAATGAGATGGATTACCTGAGAGGTGATTGTTAAAAAGAGGATGAAGATAGATTGTATTCACTTAGAAAGCAGGTAGAAAGTGTTGGGTAGCGGATATTTTTTATAGAAACAATTTATGACGTCTGCATTGGCGATGCAGGAGGAAGAATTATGAAAATTGAACCCATGTTCTGATGATGTTTAAATTCTATATGAAAATTATGTAAAGGAGTGCAAAAAAGTATATTAACAGCATACAACAGAATAGGGCTTTATGCAAATATGACCCTTATTCTGTCATCATACTTACCTGGAGATAGTATCCTTACTGTTTATTTCTTCTGTAGAATTTGCCATGAATCAAATCATTTTCACTTCACTAACCCACTCAATTTATATGCTGCTGCTTGTTTACAGATTGAGTATGGTCAAGTGAAGAAAATAACAACCTGAAAAGTCAAGTGTAGCCGGTTTCGCCCCATATCAGGGCTCATCAGTGCAGCTAGACTAATTGAGGTCCACTGGCGTTAGGAAATGTAGAACTGGCGTTTGATAATGTAAATGACAATTCTAGTCGCAATCTTTGCAATAGCCCGTTCATCTTTATATTTGTACGAGATGCACAGAGCCTTTGAACATAAAAATCAACAATAGTAGTATGCGTGGTGAAGTAGCAGAGTCTACTTGGGGCTGTAAAGGCTATTTTTGAATGGTAATGTTGTATTTTGTTTTGATTGGAATTCATAATGCTCTATTTGAAGAAGTGGGATCTGTACTTTGTTAAATCTGAAAAATGTGTAATCTTAAATCGAGAGGAAAAAGTAACTCAGGCTCTGCAACATTTCATACAAAAGAGCAGCAATTCCCAAAATATCTATTACAATTCTATTTCAAATTTGACAAGCGGTTGCAGTGGCGTGCACCTGTAAACCAGTGGCTTGGTGCTAGAAATTCTGGACGGTGTGGGTTTTAAACCACCCCGTTGAACTTAAAATTGGGGTTGTCTAATGGGCAGTCCTTTTCAAATTGAGAACTTCTGTAGCACAAATGGGAGCATTAAACACACTAGGACTTCATATACTACTATATATAGCGATGTAGTGCATGCTACCGTGCCCCTGCTGGAAATAGCCATTCGCAGGCTAGCACAGTAAACATAAACTTTTCCCACATGCAGTACAAAGAACCAAAATGCAATTATAGGACTTGCAAACTAGGCATTTCAAGCAGTGGTACAAGAGAGAATGCCAGTGATACCTCAAAAAGTCGGCTGCAGACCGGTTGACATATCATAATAATGGGTAAAATTGCTTACCGAATCGTCAGAATATGCTTATAAACTCTGCATCAAGAACCTCCTCAGTGCAGCCAAGTTCCTCTTCAGAAACATCAAGTACCAGGGGGAATAAATTTTCTTTCTGATTACCTTTGTCATGAATTTCTAAGGAAGTTCAACAAACACTAAGTTGCATTTCTAGAGGCAACAGTAGTTCTTACCTGACCAAAATTAGGAAGAGCACTAGACTGACCTAAGCCTAATTCGGGTCTCGCTATCACGTTACGTATTCTAATATCGAGCTCTGGACGATCTTCGCTGCTAGAATGTCCACCACCACTAGCACTGCTTTCAGCTTGCTTCCGCCATTACCCAAAAAAGCGAATTTTGAAGTAATGAAAAAATACGAAAATGAGGCAGGCAGGCGCAGCCTGCCTGCCTCATTTTCGTATTTTTTCATTGTATTCCTTATATGGGTTGGCTGGTAGATGAACAAATTTTGTTCACTTTTATTCCTGTCGAGTCGAAATGAAAATGAAATGATCAATAGGGTTGGCCTAGGCTCATCAAATCAAGTCAAATCAAATCCATTTAATTAAAGGTTTACAGAATTTGGATATTTTTTTTAAGAATGTTGTAGTAACCATTGAAAGATATCTTTTAAATAATGTTTTATTTGACATTGAGCGAATTTCGAGTGGAATTTCATTCCATATTTTAATGCCATTAAAAGCAATAGACTTTTTTCGACATTCTGTATTTACCAAAGGAAAGGAAAATTCATTTTTGGTAGCTTGACGGGTTTTGTAGTTATGTCTTGTTTTTTATTTTTTGGAATGAGCCACTTATGGGGGATGCTAAACTGTTGTTACTAATGTCATACACAAATTTAGCAGCTTCTAACTTATAAATATTTTCAAAGTTTAGTATACCTAACTTTGTAAATAAAGGCTTTAAGCTTTCTTTAAAATCTGAAAAGGTCATAATTCTAATTGCTTTTTTAAGACTTTTATTCAGTTGTATGGTTGCACACTTTGGGGCATTACCCCAATTTATAAGAGCGTAGCTTTAAGTGCGGGGATTGTCTCATTTTCGCAAGTACACCAATACCTTGTGAGATATTCATATTAACATATTGTGAGTGTTGCTTCCAGCTTAATTTGTTGTCAATAAGAACACAAAGTTATTTTAAGCTGTCCTTTTCTTTTACAGAAAGGTTATTAATTTTGATATCAACGGTGGTGTCAACTTTTCTTTTATTTGAAATGATGAGGAAGTTAGATTTATCAATGTTGAGGGTTAATCTGTTAGCAGATAGCCATTTTGAAACGTTTTTAAGTTCATTATTTACAATTGACTCAAGTTCTTTTGCATTTTCATGAGAAAAAAAAGATACTGGTATCATCTGCAAAAAGATGAAATTTATGTATTTTGGAGCACGAAGGCAAGTCATTTATGTATAAAAGGAATAAGAGTGGTCCCAAAACACTTCCCTGGGGCACACCATGAGTAATGCTAATGGGTTCTGATAAAATACCATTTACAAACTTTTTGAGTGCGATTTGATTGTATGACCGAAACCAGTTAAGAGACGTGCCTCGTACACCGTAGTGGTACAACTTGTCTAATAGAATTTTGTGGTCCACCGTGTCAAAAGCTTTAGCAAAATCTAAAAATATGCAGCTAGATGTTTCTTTCTTATCTATAGCTAGTGTTAATTGATTATAAAGATGTAATATTTTTATTTGATAGATTTATTTTTTGAAAGCCAAATTGGTTTGGAAACAGTACATTATGTTTTTCTAAGAAATTTGTAGCTTAGCCTTTTATGCATGAGTTTTTCAAAAATCTTATTGAAAATTGGCAATAGTGATATTGGGCGGTAGTTCGAAACATCAAGTCTAGACTTAGCCTTGTATATTTGTATAACTTTTGCGAATTTAAGCAAAGATAGGTGTATTCCTGAAATGAATGATTCGTTGACCAATTCTGTTAGTATATTATTCACTGGATTAATTGTATGCTTAATCATCTTTATTGGGATGTCATAAGAGCCTGACGATTTAGACTCGTCTAAACTCAAAAGTTCACATTTAACCTCGCTTGAGTCAACAGGACTTATAAAAAGACATCCTTGGATCTGATATGTTAAGAATTCAAGGTGATTTGCCTTGGCTGGGCATAGATTTTTTGCTAGCGTCTGCGCTATATTTGTGAAATATCTATTAAAAGTATTTGCCACCTTTTTATTATCAGATACCAATTTTCCTTCTATGTTAAGCTTAATAACTTGACCTGATTTAGTGTTATTTCTATTTAAGATTTCATTAATACCTTTCCATACCTTTTTGAGCCCTTTTTGAAATCTTTAGAATACGAAGTATAATAGTTTTGTTTACTCGATTTTATTACGCGGTTAAGGGTATTTCAGAAAGTTTTATAGCGTTGATACCAAAATTCGTCTTTAGTCTTAATGAATTTCTTAAGAAGACAATTTTTTGATTTAAGAATACCGTTTGTTATCCAAGGTTTACGTTGTTGCTTTTTAAACGGCTAGTTCTATATACTGGAACCGAGAATATTGGAATATGGGACTTGGGAATGTGAGAACCGGGGAACGTAAATCTCTAAAAAAGGGAACATCGCAATGGCATTTCCTATCGCAATGGCGTTTAAACCAATGGAAAGGGCTGCCCTCCTTCAACCCCCACACCAAGCTCTTAGGTTCCCTGAGTGTGTAAAATAGCCCTAATCAAAGTTTCATCAGAACGTGGATTTCTCCTGCAGTCTGACTTTCGCAAAAGTCTCAAACATTTTGCAGTGGGATTTTTTTAGGCCTTTTAGTAAGATAATTTGTAGCACACGCATTTTTTTTATAAGTAATTTCAGCTTGAGCTCAGTACTGAAAATTGCTTAGCTAGAGGGCGAATTTGAGTACTAAAAATTGCTTAGCAATTGCTTAGCTTTTCATACTTGAAGATTTGTTTCTTAGAATACTATCTCACAAGTTTT
This sequence comes from Pelagia noctiluca, assembly GCA_963924455.1. Lineage (NCBI taxonomy): Eukaryota > Metazoa > Cnidaria > Scyphozoa > Semaeostomeae > Pelagiidae > Pelagia > Pelagia noctiluca. The sequence goes on from OZ004315.1 coordinate 12,748,423, forward strand.
TGTACGACAAATGTAAATAGTATCTTGCATAAAAAAGTGTACCAGGGTACTGATATCCACTAAACCTACTTTTCTATAGCTTGCTGCACGATTTTCATTGCCAATAGGATCTTAACAATAATTTTCAAATTGCTTAGCATTCCTCGATCCAGTACTGGAATTGTTTAAAATTCATCCCGGACCAAACTAAGCACCCATTCATAGACCAAATCAGATCCTGGTAATTAGGCTTGCAAACACCTAAGAATAAGGGTTTTCCTCATCTTGATAATAGTATAACATCTTTACTTAATCAACTGCTTGAATACATTAAATACATTAAATACATTACATACCTAATAAGTTAAAACTGAACTGCAACTACTAACTATAATGTCTTGCAGGAAAAGTTGGGCGTGTTGTACACCGGCCCGGTTTTGCCTGCACTACAGTAATCTACGCTTTTACGGTCGGTGATTGAACCCGAAATAGCCAAATTTCCGAGCCAATGCACACATCAGGTAGAAAGCCTACCGACAAAATACATACAAAACAAACCATAAACTCAAAAACCCAAAGAAAGGGACAGGGCGGGGGGGAGAGATCAGAACGTCTGTTGTGTGTAGCGCGGTTGCAAGAAACTGCCCATCCCTAATTTTCACTTTATAAAGGCCTCGTTTGAGATAGGTATTCCTATGTGACCAAATCCCTATGCGACCAACCATGCAAAGCTCTAAACAACGGATTACATTGTGAGAGCTCATACGAATCTTTAGCATTGTACCAGCCATAACCTTCTTGACTTACAAAGCGTGGCCTGATACACAAGACACCATTCCGACCATTGTTCAACCAAAAAGGTATTTGAATGCCATATTTGCTGTACCGTAAATTGGAATCTATTTGCATCTTAAGATTCCATTGTAACCAACCAACGTCCGGTATATTTTAACTTCACTTAAATTATGCATTTAACTGGTATTTAAAATTCATCCCGGACCAAACTAAGCACCCATTCATAGACCAAATCAGATCCTGGTAATTAGGCTTGCAAACACCTAAGAATAAGGGTTTTCCTCATCTTGATAATAGTATAACATCTTTACTTAATCAACTGCTTGAATACATTAAATACATTAAATACATTACATACCTAATAAGTTAAAACTGAACTGCAACTACTAACTATAATGTCTTGCAGGAAAAGTTGGGCGTGTTGTACACCGGCCCGGTTTTGCCTGCACTACAGTAATCTACGCTTTTACGGTCGGTGATTGAACCCGAAATAGCCAAATTTCCGCCACAGAAACACGAAGTGTTGACCCCCACAATCACCAACCGTAGAAGTAGAAGGAACTTAGGAAAATAAATAGAGCTTCTACAAAAAAACCTAATTACGATCTCTCCCGGCCCCAAAAAACTATAATTAGCAGGATGAAATGATACGCCATAAGCAGAGCAGGAAACAATGAGCTAGCGCATGAGTACACATGCTAAACATCAAAAACCATGGCCCAAAAATCATAAACGAAAGCTTAGGGGCGTCAACCCCAAAAAGGTAACAATAATTTGCGTATTTTAACTGACCCTGATCTTTTTGATCAGGCAGTTAGCCACCTGTATCCAATTTTGGATAGCCACCTAAGCATTTGCTCGATCTTGAGTCTATGCTTTGCCACCTAAGCATGTGCTCGATCTTGAGTCTATGCTTTGCCACCTTCGCATGTGCTCTACCACGAGACTATGCTTTGCCACCACTGCATGTGCTCTACCACGAGACTATGCTTTGCCACCACTGCATGTGCTCTATCTTGAGTTTATGCTCTGCCACCACGGTGCTTGGGACGATAAACACCATATGCCAGCTTGTAGACTGTAGCCGATCTTGCTGACCGAAACAACCGGTTATCCATCTCAATAAGTCATGTCTGGGATTTCATCCAAGTTTACCACTTGATACCCTGAAACAGCATCTGTGAAAAGAACAGAACACACAGCAAGAACCAGGACAATGATTGATTAAATCCAGGCCCTTTCCCCTTTACACGGGGTGCCACATAGATGTTCTTCAACCCTTGGGGCAATATTGCACCCCGAGAAACGGGATTGAGCCAAAAACTACATGTTTCCATGGCAGTAAACGCTCGCAGTTGATCTAGCACAGTGCAAAGGCATGTACCGCAGGATCCAAGGGAATAGTGCGGTGCCCTATGCTCCAAGCGTCTTTCGCTAAATCTCGCTAAACCGAGTGAAAATACCTTCACCCACAATGAAAGTGTGTATCACTTTCCTAACACTACACAATTATACATAAACGTTCGCATTTGATCCATAGAATTACGCATTACTCGAGCCCCGCCCATGAGAACATCGTCGGTCCAGCTGCACCAAGTGCCTCCCATTACTTTCTGTGAAATTAAATTGTAACTCGCCCTGCAATGCAACCCACATTACTTTCTTAGATACTACACGTTTACCATGGAAATAACCGTTCGCGTTTGATTGAACACAGTGCCAAGGCACGCACCAAATGATCTCTGCCCACGTGCAAACTGCAAACTCACTTCCTTAATTGTTTCTCATCCCCTTATGTTAGAGGACATATATAACATTAGCTATTGGTTAATAACAGAGAAGCGTGATGTGGAATTCCATTGTTTTGTGACCTTTCATTTCTGCTTTATGAATTCTCATTGCAACGAAAATTCAGCCTCAATCCTGTGCTTTGTAATCAACAATAGAGGGGATTTTATTGAACGAATCAATCAGGTTTATGACATATGTACTTTAAACTAAGTGGAAACTCGCTCTTGCAGTGAAAGTCCATCTTACTTTCTTAAACTACCCGTTTGCCATAAAGGTTCGCATTTGATTTAAAACAGCGCTGAGGCATGCCCCCAAAGAATTCCGCCCAGGGGCACACCGCAAAAATTGCTGCAGTAGTGATTCTGGACGCCCCCGTCCAACCGGGTGAAGACCTACCCCTGCAACAAGAGCCCACACTACGTTCTTCTTCTTAAAAACTAAATTTTTTCCCATGGAGATAAGCGTTTGCGTTTGATTTAAAAGCAGCACAAAGCCCGCAACCAGCGCTTAGTTTATGGGCACACCTCAAAACTCGCTGCAGTAAGTGTTTCTTGTGACTCTCTGTAAGACTGCGTGAAACCTTTATCTGCAATGAAAGTTCGCATCACTTTCTTAGAAACCACACAATTCCTATGGAACTGAACGTTAGCGTTGGCCTAAAAACCGCACCAAGGCAAGCATCCCAAGCGCCCCACCAAGGGGGCACCCCGTAGAACTCGCTGCAGTTAGTGTCTCTCCTCGCCCTTCGTGAAACCGAGTGAAGACCTATCTTGCAATGAAACCTTACAGTACTTGCTTTAAAGTTACACTTTTCATGACATTAAACGTTTGTGTTAGATGTAAACCAGGGCAAATGCAAGGCGTATTTTAAGAAGTCCATGCATGGGAACATTATAGAACTTGCTGCACTCGCTGTAGTTTCTTCCTTTGTGTAACAACGCTATCGGCGTAGCTTCTATGGCCTCCTTGCTTTACTGAATCATTATAATCACTGATTAAGTTTGGTATCAAAATGGCTACAGAATCGACATGGTCAAATAATAGCTCTCTAAGGCCTGCTTAATACAGATCATCAATAGAACGTCCCGGGAGTGTCTTCTTCCTGATCCGATGATTGGACAAGAAAATCTCTACTGTAGATTCACCCTACTGAAACAACATAAATCTTACACGCTGAAGCTTGGAACCCAAGCAACTTGCTACTTTGCTTAGCAACGCTCGATACGCACAAAACTGTCCGTGGGATGAGATTGAGATTACCATTAGTGAAACTAAGTTTCAAAGCACCAGAGGCTTTTTGTGTACATTAGCTACTTGATTGTAGTCAAATGACCTTGATATCGCATACCACCTAAGGATTATGGAACCCTTTGTCTTCGCTCAAGTACTCTGTCTCTGTCAACTGGTAACACCGCTTTCCATTTAACTGTTAGATTTTTTTTTTTTTTTTTTTTTTTTTAGTCTAATGCTTTATCTTCTGTGCTAGCTTGCCACATATCCTATACTCAAAAACGTTTCAGTGGAAGTTTTTCTATGCTTTGCTGTCAGTAGCTTACATTAATGATTGACCAAACTTTAAAATGGTATAGGGAAGTGGACCTAACTGGAATTCTTCAAGCACATTGGTACAGTCTTCATAATGTCCTTATTCAAAGGGTGTGGTTAAACCGACCTTACCATAAGCAAGTATCTCAGCTAGCAGTTTACTGATATGCGCATTATCTACTTTGATTAGAATACGTTCTTCGTCCTATGGCATCCTAATTTAAGCCACATTTCCACTTGACTTCATCCCTAGTTTCGTTATCTTACGCTTAACTCACCAGATTGCGAGTCTCCTCTCCTGCTCTCTGTTTCCAACTCTATCAAATGTATTTGCAAAGAATCGATAGCAATACGAGTATAACCAGCATTGATTAAACAGTACACTCAGAGGAATAAAGGTGCTCACACAGTAACCTTTTTATGGTTTTTTCTTGGCAGAAGTTCAACACGGCCTACCCTAGAGGTGCTTTTTTTTTGCATAGCCTGCTGATTTTCCCACGCAAAATAATTCGTGACAGATTCACTATTGAAAGGTACTACGCCCATCAATGCTCTGTTGGGGCCTTGCAAGATTTCCAACTTGAGTACACAGGGAAGCTGATCCTCTGACAGTGTTGCAATTCGAAGATGTCTACGCCGTAATCACGCCACCACATTTACCTTATTAAGGCTTATTATCTTCCCCTTCAACTCAAGAAGGGCGATTACTGTGGTTCGTTACCCATGGTTTACATACCCCCTAAGTTCGATTGACTATTTTTGTTCAACAACCATAGGCTTTACGTCAAAACGTTATGCTTATTAAGGCAAACAAGAACATAACTTTTTTCCTTCTTACTGGAATTTGTAAAGAAACTACGATGGGGTCTGCTTAACCCTCCATTCCAGTCATAGGCTCAGTGGTTATTTTAAGGCTCAATGTAGCGTTACATTCACCCTTTGCAGCAATAAACAGCAAATGCAATGCAAACACCCCTTTGACTCTGTCTACCTTCTCGCACTGGTTCCAAGATACCCCGACTGAACCTCTAATGGCCCATCTTTGCAACATGATACCAGAATCCCTTGACTGTAAAGTCAAACATTTTCTAACAACAAAGGCATGTTAACCTTACCGATATTTCATTCAAAGGATAGTATTTCTATATCCCTCGATAAAACAATTGTTTCAGCACTGTACGACGCCAATTGAGCTAATAATCATCCTCCCGAGCTTTTAGTTTTAATTCAATGCCAGAACCAAGCAACCATTATTTTCCTACTACCAGGGGGTAATGCCCTGACTACTTGAGTCGCTATTTCGCCTACTTCGTCTACTTCTTTAATTAAGTAGTCGATATTACTAAATTGTTAGCCAGCTAAGGAATTTGTATCCTCGTTTCCTCCTGCCTTTATCCATGTGTATGTTTGGGATTTGTCCTGCACAGCGCTCTTTGTCCTGCCCATGACAAAATGGCAAAACAAAATGTATCAAAAACTGCACTCTTTTTCTTTTATAAGAATGTATAAAATTTTGCTGAGCCTCATCTTTTCTCCGTTGTTTATTCTTAAATTTCCATTGTTCTTTGGCGATTTTAAGCCTCAATTTATTCTTATAAAGAAAAAAGAGTGTAGAGTGTATTGATATTAGCAAGTAATACAGAATAGTTAAGAAACTTCTCACCGCTCGTCTTGGTAGATGATATCCTTTTCGGAATCTTCTCCCAGGACTAAAACCCACGACTTGGGATGCACAGAATCGCAGTACACGCTACAGCAAGACTCCAATGAGGCCAGTCCAAAGAACCAACCAAGATATCTGGTAGCCAGTGTAATTAACACCGACGGCAAGTGATTCCAAGAATAACATTTAAGCAAAGCACTGATGCAGAGATCAGAACGTCTGTTGTGTGTAGCGCGGTTGCAAGAAACTGCCCATCCCTAATTTTCACTTTATAAAGGCCTCGTTTGAGATAGGTATTCCTATGTGACCAAATCCCTATGCGACCAACCATGCAAAGCTCTAAACAACGGATTACATTGTGAGAGCTCATACGAATCTTTAGCATTGTACCAGCCATAACCTTCTTGACTTACAAAGCGTGGCCTGATACACAAGACACCATTCCGACCATTGTTCAACCAAAAAGGTATTTGAATGCCATATTTGCTGTACCGTAAATTGGAATCTATTTGCATCTTAAGATTCCATTGTAACCAACCAACGTCCGGTATATTTTAACGTCACTTAAATTATGCATTTAACTGGTATTTAAATTTTTGTCTTGTCGAGTACTGACTTGCTTATAAAGCTATTGCTTATAAAAGAAATGCGTTTATTTTCCTTAGTTAGGCTACTTAGAACAGAATGGTCATTCAGGTCGGTTTTGGTAATATCGGCTAGAGCTCAGTACTAAAATTGCTTAGCTGGAGGGCAAATTTGAGTACCCAAATTGCTTAGCAATTGCATAGCTTTTTTCACCTCAGAGTTTGTCCCTTAGAGTTCTGTATAAGATGGTGTACAACAAATGTCTTCGCTGCAAACCCAGGTTACTAATATCCACTGTAACCCACTTTCCTATAGCTACTGCAAGATTTTCTTTGCTAATTGGATCAGAACTAAAACATACATTGCCTTACAATCTGCTATCCAGTTCTGGAATTGCTTAAGTTCTTAGTCTTGTCGAGTACTGCCTTGCACATAAAGCAATTGCTTATAGAAAAGAACGCGTGTGGGGCAGGTCACTTTCTTAAAATCGATTAACAAACGTTCTGCGTGGTAATCAAGACATATGTAAAATCCCCCTGACGTCCACAGCCAATAAAAAACTAATCAAGATGAAAAAGATTCAAAAAATTCAAAATATAAAACCCTGTTGACGCTGACAGCCAATAAAAAACTAATCAAGATGATTCAGTCTCAGGGCTGGGCGGGACAAGTTTCAGCACTTGACTGTGGAATTTAGAAATTCGCTTCGATACATTTCAACACATTGTTTTTGTAGAAAGCCGTTTATAAGAAACCGTAGGGCCAGATTTTCAAATCTTAAGAAACTTTGGTTGGACATTCCGTGTAAACCAAACAAGTTGAGAATCTCTCCAGATTCCTTTTAACGAGACTTTAGCCCGGAACGTGCTCGTCTATTTTCCTAGGATCAGATTGATTACAGTTTTGTCCAGTGAAGTAAAGTTTTGTCCAGTGAAGTAAAGTTTTGTCCAGTGAAGTAAAAGTTTTACTCGCTGAAGTAAAGTTTTGTCCACTGAAGCAACAGTTTGTCCAGTAAAGTAACAGTTTTGTCTGGCGTTTATGGGCCATAGTACTCCCCCTACCACCCAGTTCAATAAGAGATGCTGTTAGTCTCGATGACCAGACCACACATTCGTTAATCGATTTTAAGAAAGTTACCTGCCCCACACGCGTTATTTTCTATAGGCCATTGCTTTATGAACAAAGCAATAATCGACAAGACATAGAACTTAAGCAAATCCAGTACTGGATAGCAGAAGGCAATGTAAGTTTTAGTTCAGATCCAATTAGCAGTGACAATCTTGCAGTAGCTATAGGAAAGTAGGTTACAGTGGATATTAGTACCCTGGGTACACTTTGATATGCAAGATACCATTGACATTTGTTGTACACCAACTTGTGATACAGTACTCTAAGGAACTAACTTAGAGGTAAACAAAGCTAAGCAATTGCCAAGCCAGTTTGAGTACTAAAATTTGCACTCCAGCTAAGCAATTTTTGGTACTGAGCTCGAGCTGAATGAAATTGCTTGTAATAAATGCGTATAACGTCTCGTTAAGAGAAATCTGAAAAGTTTCTCAACTTGTTTGATTCGCACGAAATGTCCAACCAAAGTTTCTTAAGATTTGAAAATCTGGCCCTACGGTTTCTTATAAACGGCTTTCTACAAAAACAATGTGTTGAAATGTATCGAAGCGAATTTCTAAATTCCACAGTCAAGTGCTGAAACTTGTCCCGCCCAGCCCTGAGACTGAATCATCTTGATTAGTTTTTTATTGGCTGTCAGCGTCAACAGGGTTTTATATTTTGAATTTTTTGAATCTTTTTCATCTTGATTAGTTTTTCTATTGGCTGTGGACGTCAGGGGGATTTTACATATGTCTTGATTACCACGCAGAACGTTTGTTAATCGATTTTAAGAAAGTGACCTGCCCCACACGCGTTCTTTTCTATAAGCAATTGCTTTATGTGCAAGGCAGTACTCGACAAGACTAAGAACTTAAGCAATTCCAGAACTGGATAACAGATTGTAAGGCAATGTATGTTTTAGTTCTGATCCAATTAGCAAAGAAAATCTTGCAGTAGCTATAGGAAAGTGGGTTACAGTGGATATTAGTACCCTGGGTTTGCAGCGAAGACATTTGTTGTACACCATCTTGTGATACAGAACTCTAAGGGACAAACTCTGAGGTGAAAAAAGCTATGCAATTGCTAAGCAATTTGGGTACTCAAATTTGCCCTCCAGCTAAGCAATTTTAGTACTGAGCTCTAGCCGATGTTACCAAAACCGACCTGAATGACCATTCTGTTCTAAGTAGCCTAACTAAGGAAAATAAACGCATTTCTTTTATAAGCAATAGCTTTATAAGCAAGTCAGTACTCGACAAGACAAAAATTTAAACAATTCCAGTACTGGATCGAGGAATGCTAAGCAATTTGAAAATTATTGTTAAGATCCTATTGGCAATGAAAATCGTGCAGCAAGCTATAGAAAAGTAGGTTTAGTGGATATCAGTACCCTGGTACACTTTTTTATGCAAGATACCATTTACATTTGTCGTACAAAAACTTGTGAGATAGTATTCTAAGAAACAAATCTTCAAGTATGAAAAGCTAAGCAATTGCTAAGCAATTTTTAGTACTCGAATTCGCCCTCTAGCTAAGCAATTTTCAGTACTGAGCTCAAGCTGAAATTACTTATAAAAAAAATGCGTGTGCTACAAATTAACTTACTAAAAGGCCTAAAAAAATCCCACTGCAAAATGTTTGAGACTTTTGCGAAAGTCAGACTGCAGGAGAAATCCACGTTCTGATGAAACTTTGATTAGGGCTATTTTACACACTCAGGGAACCTAAGAGCTTGGTGTGGGGGTTAAAGGAGGGCAGCCCTTTCCATTGGTTTAAACGCCATTGCGATAGGAAATGCCATTGCGATGTTCCCTTTTTTAGAGATTTACGTTCCCCGGTTCTCACATTCCCAAGTCCCATATTCCAATATTCTCGGTTCCAGTACATAGAACTAGCCCTTTTTAAACCGCTTGGATTTGGGTTTTAGGGGGCATGTTTATTTAGTAGTCCCAAAAATTTATTTTGAAAATACTCAAATTTGGAATTCATGTCATGATAGCCTAAGCAGTATGTTAAAGAATGACAGGTTTGGTTTTTAAAAAAATCAATATGAAAGCTTCACACAAGGAATCAAGACCGGGTCGACCAAAATTGTAAATGTTTCAAGATCTTTATCCAAGTAAACTTGTCTCTTATGTTAGATTTACTATGGAGAAGCACAATTATTTTTACTCAAGTTGTTAGATTGATGTGAGCTACTTTGAGAACTGGGACCATAGTCTAGTAGCTTTTTGAACTAAGAATTGCTGTACACAACACAATCGTCATCGCATCGTACGCAAGTCATTAAACGAATCATTGAAATCACCCCCATCAAAATCATTTTGCAGAATAGCAGATGCACTATAGGCCCCTTATTGAGAGGCAAGAGCCTTTTGATCGGACAAACAGATTTTCGAGATTTTTTTGAAGGTTTTCTTAAGAAAGTTATTTTTCCCCCTGGATACTATTGGTAGACACTCCAAATAAGGTCGACCAGCACCGTAGCTTGGGAAAAATTATTGGGGGCAACCATTGTTCGAGAACAATAGGAAGAGTAGGGACCATGCGATGAACAATTGAATTTTGGGATAATTGGGGGGCAAATACCACCGGATACCACCCCTGCTCTCCCCCTTCCTACGGGCCTGGGGCCGACTCAAAAGTTTATTCATCCCATTTCTTCCAGCTGAGGTAGCCTCGAAAGCAATCGCATCGCGACCTAGCCTCCCTGGCCAGTCTTTTAAATACATGATGGTGATGGAAACCTAAACCTCCTTTGTGTTATCAGCGTATTGCACAAAGCGTTAATCGGCAGCAATGCCATTATATTTCAAATGATAAACCTTTGCATACAATTCTGCTAATGTTTTAATCCCACAGGATGACATGATCACGATACGAAAACAATAAAAAGCTGGACTTTAGAGCATCACATTAGGTTAATCTTAACCTTGTTGTTGTCGTATTGTCAAATACCATGATCGTAGCGGTCTCATAAAGGTAAAATTGATCTGCTGCACTTAATCTTTGGTAAGATTTAGTACCTCAGAAATAAGTGTGCATTCTCATTATTTTCTAACACATCCTTAGTGAATTGTTCAAAATTTTTTCCTTACCTGAAACTGATGATGCCCAAGTTTCTCCATCATTCACCAGTTTTTAGTGCAGTAGTTTTTGTGCAGTAAGAAGAGGCTAGCCTGTGTGCAGAATATATCACTTTCAGAAGTGCATAGTTAGTTAGTCTACAGTTTTTCAAAGGAGAGTGTCTGTGACGCAGGCGAGAAGAGGCGGATCCAGATGAAATCTGAAGGGGGCAAGCTGCTACACGGGGACGCTAATTGAATTCTCTTTTGAACAGATCAGGAATCAGGAATAATTTTACTAGAGGGGTGCAAAACATCCAGAAATAGGGCGCGAAAGCTGTTTTATGAGCGAAGAGGGAGCAACTGCCCCCAATTTCACCCCTTAGATCCGTCATTGCTTCGATCCAGAAAAGAAAACGGAGCCTCCTCTTTTGGCTTTTCATATACCTCATACACGCTTTTTTTTATAAAGAACCTAGCTCAGGGCCTAGTTCTTTAAGTTCGTTATTTTGAGACCTCTTTTGACCACTTGGTAGTTCTAAAAGTTCCTTGGTAGTTCCTTAATTTTGAGTGTTTACTTAGTAGATAGGAATAAGTATCGACGCAATAGAAGCATTAAAATTCAAGATGTTGCATTGCACGCATTTTATTTTATAAGCAATTTCAGCTCGTGCTCAGTACTCAAAATTGCTTGGCTAGAGGGCAAATCTGAGTACTGAAAATTGCTTAGCAATTGCTTAGCTTCTTATACTTGAAGATTTGTTGCTTATAATACTATCTCAGAAGTTGTTGTATAACAATTATCAATGATATCTTGCGGAAAAATGTGTGCCAGGGTACTAATATCCACGGTAACCTACTTCTCTTATAGCTGCTGCACAATTTCCATGACCAATCTAATTAGAACAAAATTTTCAAATTGCTTAGCATTCCTCTATCCAGTACTGGAATAGCTTAAGTTTTTGTCATGTCGAGTACTGAGTTGCTTATAAAGCAATTGCTTATAAAAGAAAATGCGTGTAAACTCGTGATAAGGAAACGTGAAACATATTATAACACAAAGAACCTTAGGCTGAGCCTATAAAACGTAAAAGTTAGTTACATTGTCATTAGAGAAGTTGCATATCTAGACCAAATGAATATATTCAAAATTATAAAGTTCCTTTGTGTTTTGACCCTTAGTAGTAAAAGTTTCTTAAGTTTTTGGACCTTCGAAATGTAGGTTCCTTATAAAAGGTTCTTTATAAAAAAAGCGTGTATTATCCAAATCATCATTGTATGTGCAAGTGAGAAATTGTGAAGTACAGTGACAAATAATTTACTGTTGGTCAGCGTTGCTTTTGTGTAAAGTCTCCTTGATGAGATTATGCGTATGTGAATTTACTTGCAATTTAAACTTAGGAAGTCGTCTGAAACCTATTGGGTACATATTAAACCAGCCAGTAGCAGTACATCAAATTGTTACATGCCTGTCATTTCCTGCCAGTTTTCCTATTAATTTATTTGACGAGGGTAAATAGAAACTGTTGTGGTACATTTGCAAGGGCTCTGGGTATCCTAGAAAAATATGTAACATCTCGAACAACGGGATTTCGGAATCCTTCGCAGACAATCTGATTGGCCTAATTATTTAAAAATTGAACTGTACTGTCCCTGTTTTCTAAAACAGCGTTATTTTGTGATCTTCAACCAACTGCAAGTAGTTGGAATTTATTTGGAAAGCTCAAATAAATCATACAATGATAATGAGTACGTCTCTGCTTATCAGAAATGATTTCCAGAATTTCAGATTTTCATTTTTCCATCAAAAGCCTAGTACAAGACAACTTGCATATTTAAGCAGCTAACGAGGAACTAACTAAAACAAAACATTAACTTTGGTCTAAAAGAACGCGACTACATACTACAAATAAGTGAAATGAACAGTTAAAAAACTGCAGCCTGCTATTTCAAATAAACTTTTATCCTTTTAGTGCATGTTTTATCATTGATGGTGTAGTGAGTCAAAGAGATAAAGGCCAGGTGTAACTCAACGCAATATTTATTAAACAAAACTTCCTAGTCTAATCGTTACAGGGCACTGGTCAAAATGTCCCTCGTGTCAGTTCAGTCTCTCTTGTTCACGTCGCCATCTTAGCCTCGCTTTCGTCCGCTCCCCTCGCTTTGGTGCTCCTCCTCCGCATGCTGGTCCGGTCATTACAGATGGGATTTATCATTGGTTGGACATTTGAAAAATGGGTACTATGTACGTATCAAAAACATAACAACATATCCCTAAAAACTTTGACAATAGAGTAAAACAAAATGTCCCAATTAAAATTGTCCGCATTTTCTGAAAAATTGTTCCGTATTTTCTTGCCCTGAAGCTAAGCAATTTTTAGCATTGAGCTCGAACTGATATTGCTTATAAAAATTGCGTGTATTATTGATACACTCTTTTTTTATAAGAACCAGTAAAATTGATTTGAAGCTGGCTGTTGTGAAATATTCCTCTATTTTCAGCCTGAAATGTTCTTAAATTGTTCTTACTTTTACAATGATTGGGAAGCCTTTTTTGCTATCAGCAGTGTTAATTTATGCAAAGTTTGACTCTCTGGACCATCTGACATTATCTGTGTGCTGCCAATCTGCTTGTTTTGTAATTTTTTCTCAGTCTTATGGTAATTTCATAAAATTTTCATATTGAGCCAAAAATGGTCAGCTTCGGTTTTTTAGCTTGTTCTTAATTTTTGGCCAAATTTGAGGCTGGTGTTCTTATAAAATTGTTCTTATAAAAAAAGAGTGTACCACAAGAACTTGCTGTCATAGGACCTATTTCTTGTTAAGGCTACCATCTTGAATTAATGAAAAGTTGCCCCCTGGAAATCCCTTTTACTGCATTGCGTTTCGGTAGAATTAATTAAAGCTCAAACTCTTCATATAAACACGAATGCAAGAACAATATATCTTGTCTTTAAGAACGTTGCTAGGAAATCTTTTCGTACCATAATCGATGTGAAACCTAAGAAACTCTGGTACGGGAATTTAGCATAGTTTCTTGTAAGCAAAAAATGAGTGTATTGAAACAACAAGAATGATAGGAACGAAACAATCAAAGCAACGAAAGATGAAGTTTACTAAACCTCGATAATGGTATTGAGGTTTGATAAACTTCATCTTTCATTCCTGCAATTGTCGGAAAATTTTGACGTTTCTCGTCATTTACACGCTTTTTATCTATTAGGAACCTAACTCAGGGCCTAGTTCTTAAAGTTCCTTTTTTGATATCTTTTTTGACCACTTTGTAGTTCCTTAAGGTTCCTAAAGGTTCCTTAATAGTTCCTTATTTCAAATGCTCATTTAGTGGATAGGAATTAGTACCGACACAAGAAAATCGTTATAATTCAACATTTTGCAATAAACTGTTGTTAAATCTCAATAAAAGCTTGTATTTGTATGACAAAAACTTCATGTTATTCTAAATTCACATTTTTCGTTTTCTTCTCTAAATAGCAAACTGTTTGGATTATTCCAAAAATTTGTCAACAAAACACGAGGAGAATGTTTCAAAACTGGAGTGGAGCAGACATAGCTGGCTCAGAAAACCATGGCTAGGTCATCTTCAGCAAAAAGAAAAAAGGTCAAGAAAGATATTTTGTCAAAAGTAAGAGCAATTTTCATTTGAATGTTCTCTGGTCAACCCAATGTCCCTTCTCAGCTTCAAATTCGACAGCAAACACTATATTGAAGACACTGAGCTATTGATAGATTCGTATTTGTCAACATATTCTTCTTACTAAGGAAATTGAGATGCTAAGAAATTGTGAATAGCTACTGAAATCAGTCAAATGTTGCGATGAAAAAATTGTACTCTGAAGATTTCCAATTTCGCTGCTAAGAGATTCTTTTAAACGAAAAAGTGTACATTCATTTAAGATATGCCCCTCGTTCTTCATTGATCAGGTATCTGAACGGTATTGAACCTTAACCTAACCTTAGTAAACATCACTTTTCGAACGATGTAGCTTTAACCCCAAAAAGTTACGTATTCCCACCACTCTAAAAGCAGAAAATAAATCCGATCCTTCAAAAACACACACAAATGTTCGTACGTAATTCAACTTGCTGAATTATTCTTATGCATGCACCAACCAGACAGGATTTCTGCGCATGTGCAGTACAGTATTTAGGCCATGATCCAATATAGGCCAAGGCTCTAGGCTCGTGTTTGTCTTGCCCTTCATACATTCTTGTAGGCAATTTCAGCTATCAGTCGGTACTAAAACTTGCTTCGAGGAGTAAATTCTTTGAAACCTAACCCAGGCTCAACCCAACTCCAGAGCAGAGTTAGCTTAACCTTGGCTAAACCCAGGTTTGCTGTGTTTACACTACATTGAAAATTTAAACCGGATCATTTCATGTTACAAACGTTTGTAAGAAAATCTCTATCTAAAAAGCTCATTTCATTCAATTTGATTCGATATTGCAAAAGTAATATTCCAAAAGTCACCCTGCAAAAGTAAGGCAAGGAATATACAAAAATTCATGATATTACGAAAATCCCTATACTGATTTGAAGTTTATTCTTGTTCCTAAATCCCAGTCCCAAGAAGACAATTTCCATTGTCCTGGTCAAGAAAACGGTCAGGGTGTCAGGCCCATAAATAGTTGAATCCCAGTTTCCAATTAACCCCGTTCTCTTAGACACGTGTTATGATTGTGTATGAAGGAAGCAGAGTACACTGGCTCTTTCAGCACGTTATCCATTCAAGGTAACACAAAAAGTATTTTACTTTTTCCAGTTACACTCATTATTGAAACCAGTGTTGCTTGAAAATCTGAACGGTTTCTCACAGTTGGTTTCTTAGAGAGGCCTTCTGGCTTTCTTATTAAAGAAATGAATGCATTCAAACACAAATAGATTTAAGTTTTTGATATTCCAAAGAAGAATGGGGGATGAATAAATGACGTGACATTAGCACGATATCCGAGGTTAACAATTCATGATGGATTGATTGTTGTAGTTAAATCCCATGATGTTCCACTCTCTTTTCCTTGCTGCGGTTGAGAAATATCTCTGCAATGAAGAAATGAATTTGAAAAATCCCTAGAACTGGGTCAGCGAAATAGATTTTGACATTGGCACTATTCTGGAATGCTTTTAATTCCTAAGTTGTTCTCTTTCAAGTGTATTTATATCACTAGGCCTTATCTAATTCAATCAGCCCCTGGAAAGGCTGAGACAGTCGCTAAACCTTGGCTGGAATAACTCAAGCAGGACACAGCTCTTTCGAATCACTAGGAGAGGGAGGCTCCCTGGGGTACTTAGTGATTCGGGGTTGTGACATTCGATGTTAAAGGCCCACTCTTGAATATGGAATCATCTGAGAAAATACCCATAGACCTGGAACGGTTCTTTATACCTATCCAGCTGTAATATTGCAGAGAACGAAATTGCAAATCTTATATAATGAACTAGGATCTTCTTCGAAATCACCCCATGTAATGTGTGTGCAGTACGGTGGGGGTTGTGCAGTACGGTGGCGGATGTTCAGTACATTGGGGGGATACCATGATTGCCGTGGGGAGGCATCTCGCAGTACGGTGGCGGATATTCAGTACAGTGGGGGGATACCATGAGTGCGGTGGCGGATATTCAGTACATTGGGGGGATACCATGATGCGTGTGGAGGGATACCAAGATTGCTGTGGGGAGGCATCATGAGTGCGGTGGCAGATATTCAGTACGGTGGTGGGATACCATGATGCGTGTGGAGGGATACCATGATTGCCGTGGGGAGGCATCTCGCAGTACAGTGGCGGATGTTCAGTACAGTGGGGGGATACCATGAGTGCGGTGGCGGATATTCAGTACATTGGGGGGATACCATGATGCGTGTGGAGGGATACCAAGATTGCTGTGGGGAGGCATCATGAGTGCGGTGGCAGATATTCAGTACGGTGGCGGGATACCATGATGCGTGTGGAGGGATACCATGAGTGCCGTGGGGAGGCATCTCGCAGTACAGTGGCGGATGTTCAGTACAGTGGGGGGATACCATGAGTGCGGTGGCGGATATTCAGTACATTGGGGGGATACCATGATGCGTGTGGAGGGATACCAAGATTGCTGTGGGGAGGCATCATGAGTGCGGTGGCAGATATTCAGTACGGTGGCGGGATATCTCTGAGTACGGTGGGGGATGTTCAGTACGGTGGGGGTGTAATATGATATAATCCACTAAATTATCGTAAATCAGAGACGGGGGCTCGATTCATCTGCTCCAGTAGTGTGCTATCTTCGAAACTTTTTCAGCTGCTCGGGCGTTTATTTTCTCGCATGGGATGCAAGGATTTCGTTTATTTAGATTTCCTTGATTCCGACAGCTTTCTTAGAGTAAATTCTGTACCAGCCCTCAGTTGAACATCTTTATCAACGAAGTTTCCAGTTTTTATTGAGTATAAATGTTTTCTTATAGCTTGCTTATTTACTTAGGTTTACTGTACTACTTACCTAAGACTTTGAGTAAAAGAATTTCACGCAATGCAACGCAACAGTTTTTTATAAGAAAACTTCTGGATGTAAGAAAATGTACTGAGTACCGACCCCTGTACTACAACAATTAAGAAAGTGAGCGAGTTTATGTTTAACGTGCTGGCCTGTGAAAGGCCCCAAGTGAGCTTACTTCCAGCAGGAGCACGATAGCATGCTCTACATGCTTTTTTATAAGAATACTTGGCTTTGATTTCCGCTTGCCTTCCTGTTTCTTATTTTTGACGTGACTTTTTACCAACTTTTCACCACCTACCCTACTCAAAAATGTGTTTAAAATGCGTTTCAAGGCAGGGGCTTTATGTTGGTGAACTTTTATTGTGTTTATCTCAATTAGTTTTGGAGATAGCAAAAACGTCTGACCCAAATTTCAGCCTAGTGTTTCCTATAAAGGTTGTTCTTATAAAAATCGTGCATATCACTACATGTAGTAGTGTACTAGGTCCTAGTATGTTTAATGCTCCCGTTTGTGCAACAGAAGTTTATAATTTGAAAACGACTGACCGTTAGACAACCCCTTATAACGAGTTTCTTATAAGAAATATAAGTGTACTTCTTTGAGATTCAGGTTGTTCCTTGAACAGAAATGTTTGCAAAATGTGATGACAAAGGTAGAGCATTCAAGGCTTAATAGTGATGAGGTTCGTGGTTTTAAGTGTGGGACAGCCAATGATTTAGCAATATATAAAAAACTAAAAAGTATAAAAAACTAGCAATGGCGGGGAAAGGTTCTCTTTTTCCGTTGTTGCTGGCTTGTTATCTTTTGCAAACTTTAGCGCACTACCAATCAAAATATGAAAAGCCACTCAAATTATGGCTCTGATAAGAAATAAAAATAAGAAACAGGAAGGCAAGCTGAAATCAAAGCCAAGTATTCTTATAAAAAAGCATGTAGAGCATTCTATCGTGCTCCTGCTGGAAGTAAGCTCACTTGGGGCCTTTCACAGGCCAGCACGTTAAACATAAACTCGCTCACTTTCTTAATTGTTGTAGTACAGGGGTCGGTACTCAGTACATTTTCTTACATCCAGAAGTTTTCTTATAAAAAACTGTTGCGCTGCATTGCGTGAAATTCGTTTACTCAAAGTCTTAGGTAACTAGTACAGTAAACCTAAGTAAATAAGGAAGCTATAAGAAAACATTTATACTCAATAAAAACTGGAAACTTCGTTGATAAAGATGTTCAACTGAGGGCTGGTACAGAATTTATTCTAAGAAAGCTGTCGGAATCAATGAAATCTAAATAAACGAAATCCTTGCATCCCATGCGAGAAAATAAACGCCCGAGCAGCTGAAAAAGTTTCGAAGATAGCACACTACTGGAGCAGATGAATCGAGCCCCCGTCTCTGATTTACGATAATTTAGTGGATTAGATCATATTACACCTCCACCGTACTGAACATCCCCCACCGTACTCAGAGATATCCCGCCACCGTACTGAATATCTGCCACCGCACTCATGATGCCTCCCCACAGCAATCTTGGTATCCCTCCACACGCATCATGGTATCCCCCTAATGTACTGAATATCCGCCACCGCACTCATGGTATCCCCCCACTGTACTGAACATCCGCCACTGTACTGCGAGATGCCTCCCCACGGCAATCATGGTATCCCTCCACACGCATCATGGTATCCCGCCACCGTACTGAATATCCGCCACCGCACTCATGATGCCTCCCCACAGCAATCTTGGTATCCCTCCACACGCATCATGGTATCCCCCCAATGTACTGAATATCCGCCACCGCACTCATGGTATCCCCCCACTGTACTGAACATCCGCCACTGTACTGCGAGATGCCTCCCCACGGCAATCATGGTATCCCTCCACACGCATCATGGTATCCCACCACCGTACTGAATATCTGCCACCGCACTCATGATGCCTCCCCACAGCAATCTTGGTATCCCTCCACACGCATCATGGTATCCCCCCAATGTACTGAATATCCGCCACCGCACTCATGGTATCCCCCCACTGTACTGAATATCCGCCACCGTACTGCGAGATGCCTCCCCACGGCAATCATGGTATCCCCCCAATGTACTGAACATCCGCCACCGTACTGCACAACCCCCACCGTACTGCACACACATTACATGGGGTGGAAATTACACCCATGATTTTGGAAACTACCATACTATATTACAATACATATATCCGGAAACTATGTTGAAAATGAAAAATTCCCTGATGAATGGAACAAGACTGTGTCACCAATTACTGAAGCTAGATTCCCCCCCCCCCCCCCCTCCAACGGGAGGAGATTAGAAATCTGGCAGCCATATAAACCGTGTGACTACCTACTGAATGTCAAATCTTGCATTGAATCGATTACAAAGATGAAAATTGATATTTTTTGTTGATGATTAACTAAAAAAAAGTTATTGATAATTTTCTTAGCAGCAAAACATAATTTTCTTCATTTTCGATTTCATAGGGGATATTATTTCATACAGTAGTATCCCATCCGATAGCCAGGGAAAGGCTTTAGCTCTGCAGTCTGCGGCAGTAATAAAGTGCTGCGTAAATAAAGTTGTCAACTGCGTGGCTGCGTCTTAGTTCTGTTGTGAAAAACTGTACTGAGTCGTTAAGAAAAAAAACATCTGTTTCCTTAAGGATAAGGAAAAGACGGTTTTAATAATTTTCTTGGTATCACAAGGTGACCGCTACTGAAAGAGGTTTTCTAACAAAAGAAACTTTCTCTAAACTCTATGTGCATACAGGCCCGGCGGAACCAGTCCGGTTGGTGCAGCGTTGGCCGGACCAACTTTTGGGCCAGAACACTCCTTTTGTCAAAAATGATATTGCTCTTTAAAACATTAGATTTTTACGCTAGCTTTTGGTTCATCTTTGCGTTCGTTAATTACTTTCTAAAAATTCACTTAATTGCATCTGTTAGAGCCTTAATTTCTAAATTTTCATGGGTATGCCCCTGGACCCCACAAGTTTAGCTTGAACCGGACCAACTCTGAAGAACTTCCGCCGGGCCTGGTATAGGGACGCTCTATCACAGCTAGCTATTATACTCAGACAACTTCATGTTTAACAACTCAAACCAGGCTTGTCTAAGTCACAATTGTTGTGGAACTTTTCTGAAAGGAAAGCTGTGTTTTGTTTTGTTTGGCTAGCCTAGCTCAGTGACTGTTTTTGTCCGAGCATTTTTTGGTTGCGATTTTGTTATTTTTCTCTCTTCCACTGTGACACGTAACACAGGAAGAATTTTTCTTCCCTTTTACTTTCCAATGTAAAGATTCCCTGGGTAAATTGTTCAGATTTTATCTAGTATAGCTCGCACTCTAGCGGACAACCCTAAGCCCTAGTTCTGCATATGATGTGGAGTTTTTACTAGACCTAGCAAAAACCATTGCAAGAAATATTTTCTAGCACAATATGAAATTATGTATTGAAACGACTACCGGATTCCTATCTTATAACTGTGTATGAATTTTAAGTATAAGGGAAAACTATTGCTATTACACATATCTCAAAATATTCGTACGAATCTCGTCAGTGTACACTTTCGCGGTTACTTATTCCCAGGCCTTTTCTCCAAACGCACAACGATGTCATGGATGAGGTAATCTGACTCAACTGGCATTAGGCAAGAGCATGTGCAGCTTGGTAAGAATCTCGCAGAGGCGGCGTTTTGCAATTTTACTTAGCATGGAAGCCTTTTTTACTTTTTCCGTCCCCTGGTGCAAATTTGAAGCCAATCGTGGCAAAAAAGGAGATGGCATTACCAATCGGATCAAAAGGAGCAGATACACTTCTAAGCTACGTGGTGGAGCTCGTTTCCTATAACTTTCTGGCGTTGGTTCAATTAATTGATTTGAAGGGTATTCATCTTGAGCCTTGGCCCACTTATGGCTTTCTACGTCTATTCATTGCTATGTCTCACGGCAAATGGGCCAGTTTAAGACGATTGGTGCTAATGTTCATTGAACAAAAAAGAAAAGGTTTTTTGCCAGAGAAAATAAGACAACTTTTTCTCCCTGTTTTCGGGGGGCATATCACTCGAAAAAATTTCGTACACTTTTTAAAAAAATCACAAAAAAATCACAAAAATCACAGAAAAATAGAAGAAAAATCACCAAAATAACAATAAAATCACTTTGATTTTCGAAATCACAAAACATTTCGTACCCTTTTTTGAGAGTGATATGCCCCTTGCCTGTTTTGACTTTTATGCATTGCATTTTACTAGTGAATGGCATAGCAGGATCTATTCAATAATATTCTTAGCTTGAGTTGAAAATTGCCCTAGTCTCTTTTGCTTATCGTTGTATGACCTACCGTTGTGATGTGTGATGTTTTGTTTTCTTTGACTTTCTTAGACATTAAGTATCGTGAACTGAAGCAGTGAGGCTGTGGTTACGCTTATTAACTATGAATTTTGATTAATTCGTGAACATTAGCCATATCACATTGATAAGAGAAAGTTCCCAGCCCTGGTAATTATTCTTACACTCTGGTTCTCCCAGCCCTGATAGTAAACGGTTTTTTTCTTAAAAGGAACCTTTTATAAGGAACCTAGAACTAGGATTTCTTGTAAAATACAGTGGATTATTTTTTCTATTGTTTCCTGTAACAATGGAGAATAATAAAAAATTTAAGGATCTTTTAGTACTAGGCCTTGAGGTAGGTTCTTTACAAAATAAAAAGCGTGTATTGGCTTTAATCTGGTCCATTTATTCATGTTTGCAGGCCATCACAGCGTATGTACCACTAAAAAATAATGTCCCATCACCACATCAAGTTTAATGCATACCACCCCTATCAACCTACCCCATGCGCACCAGCCACCACATGCAGCATAATGCCATACGTCAAAAGCTGTATGCCTTTCCTCTGATGAAAAAATACATACCCTTCCTCCAGCGTTACGTATGTTACTACTTTCAAGCCATGCACAGTAACGTACGAATTTCTTATTAAGCTTTACTCTAGTGCTAGAAGATATGTGCTTACATAACACACATTCAAAAAGAATTCTTGCTGCAAAAATGCAAATTGAATTTTGCTATAGCAACGTTTTAAGCCAACCTCACTGTTGCATGTTCAGCGCACAGGTTAGAGTAGGGATTTGCGAAACAATAGACATGAATAAAACATGAGGCTGCGTTGTGATTCGGCCGTGAGAACAAAAGCCTCGGTATTCGATGAATGAGTGTTGGTTTTCTGCTCGTCTTGATGATCGCGTAAATTTCTGATGGCTTGATCCTTGCTTGCTTCTCCGTCCTCGCAGGTTCCGCCCATTCCGCCGTCTGGAGATTTGTCCCTAGCCACTGGACGATTGCCGGACGTCGCAGCAGAACCGAATCAGCACTGCAGGTACTCTTACGATAACAGATTCGTTCCATATGGTAAGTGTAATTACAATGTCTTTCTCGTATATTTATGTTATTCACGCTTCCACCCCAGGCTTATAATCACGATTAGGTTTATGATCGCTGTTGATCAGCGTTCAGGGTTAATATCAGGCAGCAAGGGTTAATATTATTTACAATGATTTTTTAGGATATTGCCTTCTTCTGTTGTTATTTGTTAATATGTGCTTGAAGCAGCAGCCGGCAGGAGTCTCCTTATTTTCAAAGGTTTTACTTTAAAGTTTTAGTGTAAAGTTGATAAGGATCGTGACTGAGGCCAAAGAGGATGTTGTGCGAAATTAGGAATTTATATCTTCGTGTTCTTCTCAAGCCTTGCTTTGCAGTTAATGTACAGATCATCGAGCTTGAACAGAACTGGATTTAGATGTGCGTGCACTGTTACTGTTTTTATTTTGTTTAGGCCATTATATTTGTGTACGGTAATCCATTCATCTTTCAAACTAAGCATCGAGGATTACTGAATGTTTCTCAGTAGATTGCAACTGCAGATTTAGAAACTCCCCCTTGCTCCCCGGTTCTGGATTGCCTCTGGATGCTACTGCCTACCTCCCATGAACACGGCTCCCCCACTTCAAAATCGTGACTTAGACAAATTGCTATCAAGTTCTCGAAAAGTTCTTAACATGTGTACGTTTGAACACGGAGAATAGAAAGTGAAGTCAGGCCTATTCAATTTTAATCTTTCTACTGGTTGCAGGTCAGAGAGAGAATTTACAAAACCTTTCACAAGTTTTCAAAATACTTTGATAACAATCGCGTGCACAGTTCTTCTTTGTGGTTGTCTTTCCGCTCATAAAAGGTACATCCACTGAGATAAGAGATGTGTGTACAGGTCCCGTGCTCACCCTATTGTTTTGCCCATCAAGAATCGTGTTGCTCGGCGCTGATTGGTCCGCAGTCATGTCATTTCGAATGTTTTTATCACGCAACATATGTTTCGAACAATAACACGCGAAATAGCCCTCAGAATTGAAACCGCGGAGTAAATTCGACATGAATGCCAAACATTCTTGGAAATTAAACCTTTCAAATGTTACAGTTAGTAATTGAGAATTCTGGATCTTCTGTCAGGGTGTAACGTTACCGATTCTTACTACTATTGCCAGGAAACTCAGTTAGCCAGATTTTTTTTACAATACCGGTGTTTTGGGAGTTGATCACAGATTTCAATGGTTTGTATTCTATAATCTCTTTGCCTGTTGTAACCCACCGCATCTTTACTAGCATGAACTGCCCTTTTTCGGATTTAACCTGGCTTAACCCAGGCCTTCCACATTCTTGGTTGTGGACTTTAGTGGCCTGTGAATGAAATATAGTCTTAATATTTACTTAGCCTGGCTCCAATATTCACATATTTTCTGTCATAAATATGATTTAAATGCACTACCTTGGATACAAGGAAGCAATTATCTTTCGACTCAGTTGAAATGCTCGTCAATTTGTTTATATATTTTAAGAAACTGTCGTCCTGCTACTGTTATTAAGATGAAACAGGTTAAGTGCGTTTGATTAGGAAAAGCTTGCTGTTATCATACCCATTGAAGATATAGCGTGCTGAGCCAGCCTTGAACTAAAATCACCTTGTGCAAATTTATATGCATTCATGGAATTGATTTTGTTTTTAAGAACCTTACCATTTCATCCAAGCATTATTTCTATAACATTTATGAATTGTTTTTCTCTGAGTCTGAGAATGTGAAAAATATTATCGCGTTCTTAAGAAGCCGAAATTTGTACTTATTTCAGCTATTCAATCATAAAGGTTGTATTATCAACATAGATTTTTACTGTGAACCGCAACTGACATTAGGGTATTGGCAGTATCACCTTTCAGTGCCACGATAGTCTAACGTTTCCATCGCTTTATCCAACCAAGTCTTTTCCCCCTTCCAATTATTGGTCGGTCTCACGCGATTTTAGTTCAATCGCCTACCAAATAGTCTTCCAAATTGATCTGGAAGTATTGCAAAGGTTTCTTTGGTTTATTTTGAAACCCTTGTGAAGTGAAACCCTTGTAAAGTCTCAAATAATGTGTGGATAACACTGTACAGGCTTCATATGTCTTTGAAACCAAAGATTTCCTGTTCATGTTTTACTCTTGCCTTTCGCAGGTTAGCGTACGAAGTAATGCAGAGAAGCAGCAACGCCTGGACGGAACAAAACGACTGGAAACCAAGGCTGCTTCGTCCCCAAGCCTCAAGATAGACGTATCAGAGGTCAATGGGGTGATAGGGTTGACCCCCGAAGAGGAACAAAATAAGCGAACCAGAGGCACATCGCCTAACGTTTCAAGTGAGGTCTCTAGCATGAGTGGATCACAGGGTATCGAAATCGATGGGAGAGTCTCCAATGGACAAGGAAGCGTCGATAATGATGTGGAGACAGAGAACAGTGAGATAGATGAAGCTGAATCTGAAAATCGAACGGTATTTTTCCTTTTGTTTATTTTCATTCTTTTGCGTTCTGAGGAAATGTTTTAATGATGTGGTTCATGCAAAATCGGTGCTCTGTCAGCCTTTGTTGTGGTGCTATGAATTGCTTATTGCGAACTTTTTAGTGGTAAATACCTAAATAACAAAGAACCACTGGCATGACTGCATGGCCTCGCCCAAAATGTTTTGGGGTAGGATGTTATTCCTCAATAGCCCTGATGAATGACAAACGAATGCATGCATTGATTCTCGAAAAAAAAATGTTATTGGATATTCAAGAGAAATAGCTGTTGCCCAACCAAAATCTCTGCCCAGAGGGCTAAATTTCCATCCTGTACCATGCAGCCCCAAAGAGGCAATATCAGGTTCAACTTTAGAGAGTCAAAGGAGGCCACTGCCACACATTTTTGCCAACCAGAAAATAACAAGATAAACAATTTTCAATGACAATTAATGATTATATTATGTAACGATATGAAAGGGCTTGGAAAGTGCATTAGGCATATGGTAATGCTGCACAGCCTTTCCTGGCCCCCTCCCAAAAGAGACCACCCTCCTTAGCTGTCGCAAATATGGGCCTTGCCCCCATTCCAGGATTCATAGGCTGGCCCAGTTCAATAAACATGAACCCAGTTAAGTGTGGCCCATGTTTTATGAAACTCTGTTGAAAACTCCCAAAATAATTATGTAGCCTGTAGCCTTAGGCCTAAAATAACAGCTGCTCTGGGTATTACTTCAATTCTTGAGGCCTAACCATACCTGTTATCTTTTACAAGAGTAACATTAGGAAGTTGCTTTTTCAAGAATGACCACTCCATATGCAGATGATGCTTGAAAAAAGTTCTGTATTGCTCCCACTGTCACGAAATATTCCTTCCTTAGTTGCGAAAGTTTTTGAAGGTTTACTTTTAAGGGAAGTTGTGGTCCAAAAAATCTTGTTGTTTCTCTTAAAGATACGATAGAATCTTTTCCTTTGCTGCTTTATTCTTACCAATACAGAAATTACTTTAGGAAAGTCTTTTGATTTCTTTTAATATTCTAAAAATCGCAATATAGTTTTAGTTGTATTACTCGGGTTAGTTTTTTTGGAAACCTGTAGAATAGAAACCTACTTGGTGCGATCCTCTTCTTTAAAAAGCCACGCCCCTTTGTCCTATAAACTTATTCCCAAAATCAGTACTGCTTTGTGTGTTCTCCTCTCTTCTCTAGAAATTAAACGTTTCCGGTTGAAGGGTCTGGGTCTGCTTTTAAGATGGTTAACCAATTAACCTCAATCTAGGTTGTCTTTCGAAGCCTCAACAGGAACTGAA
Organism: Pelagia noctiluca; assembly: GCA_963924455.1. Classification (NCBI taxonomy): domain Eukaryota; kingdom Metazoa; phylum Cnidaria; class Scyphozoa; order Semaeostomeae; family Pelagiidae; genus Pelagia; species Pelagia noctiluca. The sequence goes on from OZ004315.1 coordinate 12,774,623, forward strand.
CTTATCGAATATCAGAGTCTTTCCAGATGGGCCACATGCATCGGCATTACAACAGAAACTGCCCCCAAATTGGGAAATGGTAGCTACACATTTTCCAATACTCTAAGCATTAAGGGCTGAAATGATGAACAAAATGCGGGGCACGATCCGTGTAAAGTTAGCAAATAAGCAGTCATTTGCTATCGCTTATCATTGACTGCCAATACATTTCACCCATAACATGATTTACCTGTTATTTTATTTCATTGACCATTAACCCCCCCCCCCTCACCTTAGTTTTGGCGAAATTAATTCCTGTTGGTCACAGTGGAAGATTCAGGGAGGATTTGACTGCGATCAGGGGTAATTTTAACAACATCAAATGATATATGCTCACCAGTTCCCCATCATCGTGTTTTTTAGAAGCTGGGTAGCTCTTGCAGGCTCTTTCGTATGTTTGACATTTTGAATACGGGCTACCTATTAACATACATAGTTGAAATCAATGTACAGAATTTCCAGGAGTGTAAACCTGTTAATGTGTCTGTAAACTGTTTGACTTAATCTCATGAATGGAAAGTATTCGATACACGTTTAGTTGGGAGAACCTTGATGAGAAATATCAGGCTGAACGTTTGGTCTAGATTGCTGCAATCTCTCAAACTATTTGGTGGCAAAAACGTATTTTGGACCCATTTTGAGAGGGATTGTCGTTTAAGAGCCGCTGAACCAAAAATCAAGCAACAGTCATATTTAGATCAGAAACCAAGAATTAGTTCGAAGAATGCGAGGCCCAGGCCAAAGTCAACCCAAGTTAATTGTTTTTACCGAAAGCTTGCTGAGCCAGATATAAGCTACTTTTATAATGGATAGCATGAAAAATAACACTTCAGAGCATGTTTTTGTTTTTGATTTACCTAACAAGCAAGCCCTTTGATGTTGATATTGGCATGATTTATTGTCGAAATATCCATATCTCTTCTTTCTCTTTCATTATTTTTAGATGTTAAAAACATAATGATACGTTTGTAGCCTAGGCTTTACAGTGACAGTGGGTCTACAACTGTTCAAAAAGCATTTCTCTATAAACGTATTTGTGAACGTAAAACCAAAAATGAAAGTGAGGCTAGGTCAAACATGATTGTTGACAAGTTCTCGCGATACTCTTGACCGTATCGAGTGTAGCATAGCCTTTCTCAAGCGGTCAAGTTTCTCCTGCAAGAGCTTTCTATAATAGATGAAGGATCTCCTTTTATGTTAGGTATCTTTCGAATATGCCTCTTTAGCCCTTAGCAGCGTATAGATACCAAAACTAACGACGGCAGCTACGAAATATTAGGCGTTGCAATCTTGGTTGCTATGCGTTACTAGAGGGTATATCCCTATGATGAATTACGTGAATTGTGATTCCCTGGAGTTACAAACACTAATGATGCCCCCTTTTGAGACTTTGACTGGAAAATTAATCCTCTCTTATTATTAATAATTTTGTTGCAAGATAGTTTATACTTAAATTAAAATCAAAATTGATAAAAATTTCCTCCTAATTTTACCAGTAAGTTTTTGAAAGTCCTAAAACTTCCTTAGGTTTTGGATCTTCTACATACAGGTTCCTTATACACGCATTTTTTTTTATAAGCAATTTCGGTTCGAGCTCAGTACTCAAAATTGCTTAGCCGGAGGGCAAGTTTGAGTACTCAAAATTGCTTAGCTTTTCTTACCCAAAAATTTGTCTCTTATAGAATGCTATCTCACAAGTTGTTGTACCACAAATGTTTGTGGTATCATGCATACAAAAGTGTGCTGGGGTACTAATATCGGCTGTAACCTATTTTTCTATAGCTGCTGCACGATTTTCATGGTCAATTGGATCAAAACTAAATTTTCAAATTGCTTAGCATTCCTCCTATCTAGTACTGGAATTGCTTAAGTTTTTGTCTTGTCGAGTACTGACTTGCTTATAAAGCAATTGCTTATAAAAGAAAATACGTGTAAACCAGTTCTTTATAAAAGATCGTGTTCAGCCTCTAACTCAACAACCTTCATCTAATATTTGGTACATGGATGCACGATGACGCTGATACTGACGTGTCATATGACGTGTCACGAGATAAGGAATACTGAAAATTACTTTCTATCGAAGCTAACCGAGTTCTTTTGAATAATGGAAATATCTTATCAAACTAAAACTTCTGTTGTGAAATATAATTAACTTTATTCTGATGCATTCTTACTCACAATCGGTCCTTTTATCTTTTCCTGTGAGCCTGTCTTAAGAATGTTGGTATTTTGTGTCAGGTTATTATACTGAAAATATCGAAATAATCAGATTACAACTTTAAAAACCTCAAATACTGCTGTTAACTTGATTTCTTTACATAGATAATCCACAAAAGAGTGATTCCCTCGGAATTGATTGAGCCTCGGCTTGGGAGCGTTGCACAACCTTTCATTTTGAATATCACTCAACTCGACTTATGATTTAACACTGAAAATAAAATGCCTGAACCAATGACAATCTAAGGGGCATATAACTCCCTAAAGATCTCTAAATTGTCTGAAAGATTTTTAACCGAAATCCTTAAAAATTCTTCGAAATCCTTAAGCCCTTTGAAAAACCTCTGATACTGAGAGATTGTGAAATTCCCCCCTTATGAAAAGTGAATGCCACAACTGCCCCAACCCCCTCTACATGCTAGATTTTCATAAAAATTCTAAAGACAGTAGCTCGAACTTTTTAGTAAGGAACCAGCCAACCAACTCCATCCAAACAGAACCAGCAGCTGCCCTAATAATGAAACTACCACAACATTTTTGCCTAATCTTTGCTGCTGGGAAAAGTTTGATGCGAAAGAGGAGTTGCTCTGTTAGGTACATGCCTAGGAGACGCAGTGACTTGGTGGAAGTGGTTTTTATTATTTTCTTGGGCTCCTCCGCATCTTCCTTTGCGCAACAACTTCCTCCTTTTTCTGAAACTTTTCCCTCATAACACGGATTTACCGAAAAATAGATGCTTGAGTTAGAGATTTTATGAAAGCATTGGTGTTGTGGAACCTGAAAGCTCTCGGATGATTTATTCTAAGTTCATTGTAGACGCCAAACCAACCATGATTCACAATGGAATGTTATTAAAGTTACGCTGAACCGTTTACATGTAATTTGATTTGTGCTGCCCAACATAAAGCATGTTGAACAACGCGATCTTATCTTCGTTTTACAGGCATTCAACTGGTGAAATTCTTATTTTGCTTCGAAACCTAATATCTTGAATTATCTGATTTGACAACATTCTTGGGAATTCCCTTTATCTCTGTGGGTTAAGATGGCTTCTTGCGCATGCCCGTGCTTCATCAATTCATGACATTTGAGTATTTCTTAGCCAATCAAAAACCATATAATTTGTGAACATGCGGCATTCTTATCTCCAAATGGATGCCAGGAAATCATTTCTTTGGCTTTCAGAAGGAACCTACACTCTTTTTTCTTTATATGAATACTTAAAATTTTCCTGAACCTCAACTTTTCCATTGTTTATTCTTAAATTTCCATTGTTCTTTGGCGATTTTGAGCGCCTCGATATTCTTATAAAATTTATTCATATAAAGAAACTAGAGTGTGCTAGCCATCTTCTAAGGTGTGTTTTGGCAGACCTAAATCATCCACCGATGCAACAGCAACAACAAAAACATAGTTATTAGGTACTGCAACAACAACAGCAGAAATATGATCAACCTGATTGAAACATGAACAACTTAAATGCATGCAAATTGTTCCTGCTCACTGAGAATTTGGTTTTCAGGCAATGATATCATTTGTGATAAAAATGCATTGAAATAGAATCAGAATCGATACCCCTTCTTCTTCTTCTGAACCCATTTAAGAATAAACTTACCATCTGTTTTAATGTGTTTTAATGTCGTCTAATTCAGATTATCAGGCTAGGCCGTCCCGATTCGTATCAAAAACTTAATCCTTGATTTGTCTGTTGCATACCGTGCAGGCAATTTGAAACATTGGGAATAGTTGGTTTGGTTTTTTACTCGAGGTAGGCAGAAGATATTGGAAATCTCGTAGATGATATTCCCCAAGATTTTCCTAGTCCTGCACTTGAACTCTGATCCCAAACCCCAACTCCAACTCTGACCCTTACCGGGGACTTACTAGTTTGCAATCTGTTTATTGACTAGCTGAAGGTATACTCGTTCGAGCTTTTAATTTATTCTTTTTTGTTTCAGAAACAACTGTCACAACAACCGAAACGTGTCATATCGAGGGACAAGAAAACAGATGACAGGAAACAGGTTGGTTCTGATTCAATCTTTAATTGTTCCCAAGATTCAAATGCAGCTTAATACTAGAGGGTCTTCGACGAATTCCGTGGTCCTAGTTTGGTCAAGGTCGTAGTTTCCTGGTGATGTGACTTCTAACAGTCAAATTCCAGTGCTTTGGTTCTCTATCAAATGCTTCTCAAGAATATAATTTTTTCCAGAATTCTCACAAATATATTTTGGCATTGGTTCACTGGCAATGCATTCCTTTTTCCATTCGAATTCAAAGATGTTTTCGTTGTTCCATCTGTTCCCATTGTGTAACATATGCCTCGGGTTGGCACCGCATTTACACCTACCCAACCTTAAAACAAATCAAAATGATAACCACCCAGCTTAGATCTTTTCAGAATTTTTTAGCCAGCATAGTTTGTGGTGCTGGTTTATTGAAATTTCATCAATTGATGAAGAAATTAGTTTGAAGGCCGTTTGGACGAATCTAACCTCATCTTGGAAGATCAGCAGTTTTGCTTAAGTTTCTGTCTTGTCGAGTATTGACTTGCTTATAAAGCAGTTGCTTATAAAAGGAAATACGTGTATGCAGCCCCTTTTGATGTTTTCCCCACCAGTGTAAAATCTTAAAGATTCCCTGAATTTTGGTAAATTTGGCTTTGCTGGTTCTGTTGGTGAATTCATATATCTGGTGAAAGGTGCCCAGAAATCAATAAGTTTGCAAGCAAGCTATACCCACTACTTTCGACTTACGATATGACTTCACAAGCATGCGAAACTAGTTCCCTGAGAGTCATTTTTGCACATGTTATCCTGCAAATAATTGCATCAAATCACTTAAAAGCTGTGCGATGATTATCCTTAAAAATCCAGACTGAAGATGGTCTCTGCTTTTGTAAACATGTGTAATGTCATGTTTGTGACATTACAAACAAAAAGGAAGGGCATAAAATGATTCCAGGGCGACTGCAGTTTTTCCCAACTTGGTTGGATTAAAAGAAGATTCTGACGATACCCAATCAAATTTATACTTCTTGGGATTTCCGTTTATAGGTCAATGATCAGATGCACACATCCAAGGGCTTGAACAGGCACTCGGTGTTTTCTAGAGAAATTGTACGGAATTTTACCTCTCCTAAAAGCTGGGTGGATACCTGGGGTCTCAAAACCGATTCACGAAAAGGAAAAGGGACGAATAACGAAATACGAGGAACAAGGATCGGTAGCATTGGACGAATCACGATTAAGCACGGTTACAATAAAGCGATTCACTCAGATTCACGAAGAATTAAGCTCCACACACTACCGCTTCGCTACAAAACAACGCTTTTAAAGAAATAGTCTTTCTTTGCCTTAAGTATTATTATTCAAATGAAATTCAAAGATACATATTTTAGAACTGTGATGGAAAGGCAGAGATAATATTTTCAGTGGATTAGATAGCAATTGAAACGGATATCCCGATTTCCTTTTCCCCACAACTGTTCTGTAAGGCTATTTTTTTCTGGTCAATTTTTTTTGTGCAATTACAAAGAGATATTCCCTCAAAGAAGTTCTGCTCATTGTGAACAATGATGCTTTAGAAAGATGAAAATGTATTAGGAAAAGCAACGTGCATTTAATATTCTACTGTAATGGTTCTGGGGTACAAAAGCTTGGACATTTGATATCTTGGGATCTCGAATGAGGTACTACAGAAAATTTGGAACCAGAAAACTGATAGTTACTACTAAAGCCAAGCATGCTTTCCATGATCAAAGGTCACAATAAGTTTACACGCCTTCTTTCTTACACATTCTTTTTTTATAAGAACAATTTTATAAGAACATGAGCCTCAGATTTTGCCAAATCTTAAGAACAATTTAAGAACTAACCGAAGCTGAGCATTTCAAGGTTAATATAAGAATTATATGAAACAACCATAGACTGAGAAATAATTACAAAACAAGCAGATTGACAACACACAAACATATCAGATGGTCAAGAGAGTCCACATTTGAACCAATTAACACAACTGATAGCGAAAACAGGCTTCCAAATCATTAAAAGTAAGAACAATTTAAGAACAAAAAGTAAGAACAATTTAAGAACATTTCAGGATGAAAATAGAGGAATATTTTAGAACAGCCAGCTTCAAATCAAATTTACTTATTCTTATAAAAAAAGAGTGTAAGGAACTGTTTCTAAGGAACCTAGAACTATAATTTCTTGTGTAATACAATGGATTCTTTTTTTCTATTGTCGCTTGTAACTATGGAGAACTTTAGACAATTTAAGGAACTTTTAGTACAAGGCCTTGAAGTAGGTCCCTTATAAAATAAAAAGCGTGTATATCATTATGTTTACCTCATTGAACTACCTATTGCGCCAAAAACAACACATATTTGAAGGACTATATATTATGTTGTATTATGTATTTGCGATACCTTAAATGCGATATTTTCTTCTGAATTAAATAGATACATAGATGGGAACGTTTTACTTAGATTTAATAACTTGCAAAAACGATTTTGCCATCTTCGTTTTTACTTCACTTGGGTTCTTATTAGAAAAAGGTCAATCAAAATGTTTCAGAGGGAAGAAAATAAAATGATTTCAGTGATAGGAGGGAAAATAAGTAAATTGTAAGGTGCTAAGAGAAGGATGAGTCACTGCGTGGAAAAGGAACAAAAACTGGTTGATAGAATAAAGACATGGAATTGAACATTGATTTTGCTTTTAGAAGGAAAAGTATGAAAAGGGGGGCTGTGAAGATAGAGTTTGTTTGAAAAGAGAGAAATTTGGTAAAGCTACAGAATTTATTCCATTTCTTGAATTCCATTTCTACAACAAGTGGTATGAAAAGGGGCTGTAAAGATAGAAATCAGTTTTTATAGAAGAAGAATCTGTGTATAAATTTAGAAATGATGGTAGATTGTGTGAAAGTAGAGTCAGAATTCTGTATGACAGAAGATTGCTGAACAATTGGTACTCCTCATCATTTTGGTTCTTAAATCAATTTTTTCTCTTTCCCCTTAGACTCGAAGCCAGTCTCCGAAAGGTTCATTTGGCAGGTCTGTGAGGCCTAGCATTATGCAAACCCCTGTGGTTTGGCCTGCATCAAACATTCCTCAAGGATGGGCTCAGTTTGGTGGATATCACTACCCAGGGCAAGCAAGAATGCCTGCTCCATTGGCTCTAATTGCTCCATATACACCTGTAAGTATCGAGTTGATTCATACCTTAATTGTCGTTTTTAAGGAGATTCAACCACTTCGAGTGAGTAAATTCTTTGGGTTACCTTTGGTGCTAATTTTTTACAAAGGTTGCGGCTTGAAAAATCCTGAAAACGTTTTCCCTAATGTTACAACAAAATCTCAAGAATCGAGACCTAATCTACATATTTAGTAAATCTTGTAAATATGAGACTTAACTTGGTAATGGTAGTGAAATTGGAAAAGGGGTAAACCTATTGGGTCAAGATGTTCCCAAAATAAGTATTCCTTTACTAAGTCTGAATGTATTGACAACTTTTTAAGCTATTGCGTCTTTGATGGCTGAAAATACATTTGCCAAAAGTCATTAGAAACATTGCTTATTTCACTATGCAATGAAATCTTATTAATTATCTGACACTCTTTAAAGTGATCTGACCGAAATGTTAAGTAATCAACTTGGGAGGCCTCTTAATGTTGTGATTATTCTCTTTACAGGCCTATGTTCCGATGTCAGGTAGCTCAGGCAGTAGGGACGGAAGAATGGTGTCCTCTCCCACCCACAGTGGATCCAGTTATTCTGGCTCCAGCTACTCATCAATGCACTCACCGCAGTCAGCAGAAAAACTTAGCAAAACCAATTTGTATATTAGAGGATTGATGTCAAATACATCAGATGAAGATCTCGTTTTAATGTGTAAACAGTAAGTAGAACTCCTCATTTATCAGGATTTATTAGAAGGGGCACAGAACAGGCCTTGAGACAGGTTATTCAAATTAGTGAATTAATTGATTGGTGAAAAAATCATATGTAAGATCATCAATATTAAAAACTTCAAATTATAATTTTTCAACTGCGTGAGAATAGCCAGTACAAGTTTTATGGATTTCTAATTTCTTTGTTTGATTAGAGAAAGCATAGGAGACCCCTCTTAGCTAAGGGGCGATCAAGCTGGTAGAGTCAATTTTATCAGCATCTTTAATTAAGGCATTATTGTTGCTCTCTTTACAAATGTTTGTATAAACCCACGTCTTTCAATTTTCAGTCCTCAATTCGATTAAAGAATGTTATTTGCATTTCAGACATGGAACTATAATTTCTACAAAAGCTATTTTAGATAAAGATACTAATAAATGCAAAGGTAAGGATTCCTTTGTATTGTATTCAACTTTATTAAAAAGTTCAAAAATAATGTTTTCTTTCAGTATTCATTTCAGAGTGATTGTTATGTGTATTGAACAATGGTAGAAGGTGTAAACGTTTCAAATCAAAAAATGCGAGTGTGCTGTGACTGGCTATAGCTGTATTTAAGTTCCAGATAATTAATAATTCATACAAATGATCTCAGTTCATTTTTTAAAAATCTGGGTTCCCAAATTTACCCTTTTGATTATCCAACATATTAACAATACCCTTTGTTTAGTGCAACTGCTGAAACCTGTTTTTTTTATTAGGTTACGGATTTGTCGACTTTGAAAGCCCCTTTGCAGCGCAAAGAGCTGTCGCAGCACTCCAGAGTAAAGGAATACAAGCGCAGATGGCTAGGGTTTGTCATTTCTTAGCTTTTCAAATGTCTACTATATTACAGATCTTACTAGCATGGGGAATGTCCCCAAATGGTTTGATATGTTAAAATGATTTAAAAATGAAAAAAGATCTTTTAGATATAGCAAAACAAACAGGATGTCTTCTGAAGCTTCCCGTCTTACATGGAAAGAATGGTAACGAAACTAAACAAACTGTTGTACTCAGAGGTGGATCAAAATCGGACATTCTGAAAGAAGGCAAAAGATTGATTAGAGTACAAAAGTAGCCCATCATTACTGGTGCTCCAGTGAGGCAAGCAATTTATTGTCAAAAGAGACCTAGGTGGAAAACAAACCTCTTCGTAAAAATAATTTCATGACCCCTCCTTTCTGCCTTTGAATACACTGAAAGAGAAGTCTCTCTGATTTTTCTAATTGTATTTTTCAGCAACAAGAGCAAGATCCAACAAATCTTTACTTGTCAAATTTACCAAAAACAATGGACGAAAATGTAAGTGCAATTTTCACTCAATTTTCACATAAAAAACGACGAAAAAGTCACCACTGATTCTGACTTTTCCAACAGCTTTTTCGTTTAACTCATGGAAACGGTATTATACAGAGAATTACAGGTTGTGGATCAATTGGAATATTCTTTTCACACAATTAGTAGATTCGCTCATGAAAAACTGTTCAATCAACAGCAGGAAAGAGAGGGCATTTTAGCAACGTCAACAAATGCCTTTTGTGAATGGATGAGTTGTTTCAGCCATAATTTTATTGCATCTCTTCCACGTAAGTAAATGTTGTCTCTGAAAGAGTTCCTGTTTAAACTAAAACTTTAATATTTGTCTGCATTTTTAACTGGTGCTTCTCCAAATGGCCAAGTTGTTTTTTCAACTAGACCTTATATTTTTACACCTTTAACGAATGCTGTCTGTTTATGGATGAGTTTTTTCAGCTAGAATTCAGTTGCATTTTGGCAACTTTAGCAATGCTTCTATAGATTTTATCACCAACTTTCATGAATTTCAGCAACTTCAACAAATGCTGTCTGTGTATGGAAGAGTTGTCTCCACAAGAATCTTAAAAGATATCAATGGATATAGTAAAGGAGTTGGTTTTGCCAGGTAATCACTTCATCTTTTAGCATTCATTTTTGACATGAGCCACAAAATAAATGAAGTATCTCAGTTGAATAGGGCTTGATTGATTACTAGACTGAACTGTTTCAGTGAAGTGAAGTTAGTATGGTTATCCCTAAACACCTTTATTCTTGTAAATAATGCCACAATAGATGCTATCTGCAACTCTTCCATATAAGAAGGCTATCAGGCCTCTCCTCTGCTCTGGGGCTGGGGGTTTGGTGAATTCCTTAAATTAATTTTTTTGTTTTATATTATTTAAAGAAGAACATGAATACATTTGTAAAATATATGAAAAAATTGCACAAGGATGTCCCAAAAACGTTTAAGATTAAACAATGATGATAGGAAATATACTGCACCACCAATCCAACTAAAGAAATATGAAGTAGTATATGATATCAATTTCATGATATGAATAGAACACTTATCGGGAATATTGTTTTTTATACTGGATTTTTTAATGGTGTGCTGAGTGTAATTATTAGTTTTTAATCTTTTGACAAGTTTTCCAATAACTATTTCTTTTCCCAAGACTGAAATGTTAAAAATTCATCATGCGCCATATTACGTGATGCTTAGGCCATGTCAGTGAAAAAACCGTGCACTCACTTTGCGAAAACGAGGCTGTGTGAAGACTAAAGTAGGCTGACAAAAAATTGTAAATGAAAATAAAAGAAAGCGAGATTTGACGACAAATGTTTCTTCATCTTATCGTACAAATGAACATGAAAGTTTTGAAAATCGTCTGCTCTTTCTTCGCTGCCAGATCCAAAATCCTCTTTACAAGGCAAGGTGCAAGGCTTAATAGCCTATCCATTCGACATGATGAATATCAGCGAAGGCGCTCGGTCTACAGAGCCAGTGCGATGTCCCAGGGGTGTGCGGAGGCGCTCGCGCTCGATCAAGCACATTTCAATGAAATTTTGCAAAAGGGGTAGATACCTTTTTTTGAAGTAATTGGGGTTTATTTCCGTCAGGAGTAACTAGTAAATGTTGAATGCTTTTTGTCTTTGCCAGCCTAGAATATTGCAGCTGTCCTTCTGGAAGTAGTCTTTGATAAAATTTGCCAAATTTAATTTTTTGCAGAATGGAGAATAGAGAAATCTGTCAAACTGTAATTGCTAAATTGTCTGGTCAACACATGCAAGGTACAAACCTCACATATTTTATTTTACGTTTTTTAGAGCCTCTGAAAGTCTAAATGTTTAGAAGGCTCTAAAAGTAAATCCAACCCAATGATGTCTAGAACCAAGGACTTTTGGGTCTGTAAATCAGATTGTGTATTCGAGTCAAGCTTGTGTCATGTTTATTCGCACTGGTTTGCTCCTTTGATTTACCCAATCCTGCCTCTTTTCAAAAGTATATCTGCTTTTGTAAAATGAAAACTAAAGAATGAAAGGAAATAGCGAGAAAAGCGCTTTATGGGAGCGCTAGATCAACTTATTCTCATAATAAGAATTCTATAAAGTTTTATATATTACTTCTTTTGATTGCCAATCAAACTATATTCCAATCAAGGAATGTAGAGAAAAAGAAAATATTGTAATTCTTCTATCTTGCTTTAGAAAATTTTTAATTTCAACCCAATAATCTAAATGGTTTCAGTTTTAATTTGAGGTAAACGTAATAGATGACATCGTGTTGCAGGTAGTACTGAACCATTGCTTGTCAAATTTGCTGATGGTGGGCCTAAGAAGCGATTACAAAACCCAGGAGGTAATTCAATGAACTTCCATTCCCCTTCCCAGAGACTAGCCCAATTACAAATATCTGTACCCTTGACCATTCTACGTTACTACTACCAGCTAAAGCCAGATGCTTAAAAACAAATCTACGTGGTTTTTATTAATTTTCCAAAGTTTGGCATTAACAAATGTGTGCATTTTGGGGCCACAAGATGTTTGTAGAACAAGCTAGTGCTAATGCTAACTATCAAGAAAACCTCATGAATTTTCAAAAATTTACATTTTATTGGAAAAAGATTGTTAAGATTCCCTATTCCCCCTTTTTAATTTTGATCATTACAATAAGTCTGGGTACTCGTAGCAAAATCAGCCAAGATCGACAGCTAACAGAATTGAATTTGGGGGTACAGGTGGTCTAAATTTAAATCACTGATTAGCCTCAAAGCATGTGAAGAGAATTGTAGCCACATTACTAAGAGAGAAGTAAAGGAAAAAATCTTCTGGCTATAGTTTCATTGATTGTCGTGATAATTATTGGTTAATATTCTCTCTCTATTTCCCTGTTCATAATTCTTAATTTTGCTCATTTTTAGAAAAAGTCTGGCGTGAGAATGAGGTACGATGTCAGATGCTAATCTTTTCTTTTGATGATGAAAACCTGAAGCAGCATCATTGCAATCTCAAATTAAAAACCTTCAATTGATACGATCTAGTCTCATTTTAAACCACTTTGTCAACCATCGTAGCCTCAGGTCAATTTAGAATTCTTTCAAGCAGTTTTTAAAAAGCTAACTCTTTCAAGATGGTGCAGAATAGCGCTGCAGTAAGAATTCTCTCAAGGAGCTATACATCTAGTGACTTTAAAATCTACCATTACCTCCTTTGTTTGTAAGGAAATACAAAGAATTGATTAGATCCTGTTCAAGTTTTATCACCAGTTTACTTTTCCAATTTAATCAGGCTACTGTGTTATTTGTCTTAGGCTAGTTTAAGACTGTTAGTCGAGTATTGTTATCGTGGCACCGGCGTTAATTATTCATGGTTTCCTTTTGAAAGAGCTAACAGAATATTTGATGAGGGATAGACGGGCCTCCTAGCAATCGCTCTTAGGACACTCCTCTACGCACGTTGCGCATGTTTTTTGTAAAATCACTCAGAATTTTGAAATTTCTCAAGTTTCATCTGAATCTCTCCAGTTTCATCTAAATTTCTCTTGTTTCATCTAAATTTCTCTTGATTCATCTGAATTTCTCAAGTTTCATCTGAATTTCTCAAGTTTCATCTAAATTTCTCTTGTTTCATCTAAATTTCTCCTGTATCATCTAAATATCTCCTGTATCGTCTAAATCTCTCCAGTTCCATCTAAATTTCTCTTGATTCATCTAAATTTCTCTTGATTCATCTAAATTTCTCCTGTATCATCTAAATTTCTCCAGTTCCATCTAAATTTCTCTTTTTTCATCTAAATTTCTCCTGTATCATCTAAATTTCTCAAGTTTCATTTGGATTTCTCAAGTTTCATCTGAATTTCTCAAGTTTCATCTGAATTTCTCATGTTTCATCTAACTTTCATAGAATGCGAGACGATTCAGAGCTATGTCTAAGAACTGATAAAGAAAAACACTAAATATACATTAACAGAAAACAGAACAGAAAAGATCCCTCCCAATCGTTCTCTTTGATGAAATAACAAGGCCTTGCTCTGGTTAAGTTTTGTGCTCTTGTTTGTTTTTCTTGTTCCCAGTCTGTATTCGTTTTGTTCTTTGCAAGCACTGTTTTCGTCTGGCCTAGATCTTGATAGTGATATCGGTTATAACTATAAAACCAATCAATGGATAGGCAGAGTGGAACACATTAACACTGACAAATGCTGCAAAACTGTGCATTTAGTGAAATGTAGATTAGGTGTTTTTAGTCTAAACATTTCTCCAGAATGTAGCTCAGAGGGATTATCTCCTCGGCAAATATATCAATTGTGAATGGAGTCAAATATATAATTGACGTGGCACCTCAGATTTATTCTAACAAGTTAAAATCTCTGATATGCTCATACGTTTTATCTTTTATTTAAAACTGTTAATTGTTTCCATTTTCTTTCAGGGAGCTTATTTAGCGGCTTATGAAGTTGCAAATACCACGTGAGTTATACGGATTACTATGGTGATTCTTTTCTGGAAAGTGTAGTCTTTCACTTTGACATTATCTCAACTTGATCAACAGTGAAGCCCTACTATCTTTGATTTCTAGAGAGTGTCTTGGAGTAGCAAATCATTTAAGTTTTTGGAAACTCTTGTATTTTGTTCTTACATTCAAATAAACAATCATTTCTAATTTCCTTTGCTGCATTATTCATGAATAGAGAGATAGGTTTTTTGAAAACGAAAGGGCTTTATGAGAAGCATGAAATCACTCTGCTCAAGTAGGACTCAACTCCATAATTTTTGACTATCCAAATAGACGGAATTGAATGAAATATCTAGCATCAGTGACGTAACGGTCTTATCTTTGTTTTTCAATTTTTAGTGGATCTTCCATCAATAATACTGGCTCAACGAGGGTGTCGGCAGTTGTACCTGGTCAAATGGTGAAATATCTTTCTGTTTTATTGCATATGTTGTTCATTCAAGATGTGATATTTTACTCTTTCTTAACATTAAAGGCTGAAATATGATTCTGATAGTCTCTCATTTCTTTAGATATCATACACCCAAGGATCCAATGCTAATCATTTCCAGGTTAGTTGTATTGCGTTCTTTTTTGGCAACTATTTTCTGATTTGATATCGATTTGAGGGATGGTGCCAGGCTGTTCCATAATTACTTCTCATAATTTTGTGCAGTATGATGACCCCGAGTCAAATCCTGTTTTTCAAGACCTGTATTTGTGGAAAAACATTTTTCCCTCCGCTAGAATATGACTGGGTTTATGTAGAAAATTAACAATAATAAGCTATCTCTTCGTTTCTTTTTAAAATTAAGAGGCTCTAAACCTGAAAAATCAGAGCAGGCTGAGTCTTATAGACTTCTCTTATTCTGCTTTGCGTTTACATGAAAACTCATCAAAGGTTGAGATGTGGTGGGGATTAGGTCACACAATCGAATTATTTATTTAATATTCTTGCTTTATTTTCAACAGGCCCGGAGTTGAAAATATTTGCGTTTACATGAGATTCTGTGAGAATTTCAGCCCGTGTTGAAATCTCAGCACAGTTGAAAAGCCGAGTTGAGTTCAGCCTGTGTTCATGTAAATGCAGAGAGAGCTTACAACGTCGACCAAGTTGAAATTCAGCCAGTTTTTAACTCACCATGGGCCGAGAATTCACACGTAAAGGGCATCATGATATATGCTGCTCACCGAGTGGCACTTTTGTTATGAAAAATGTCTGCAGGAATCTAATAAGAGAATACCTGAACTTGCAAGGCTCTGCTGGAAGTTTTAATTAGTTTCTTTGAGCTCCACAAAAGGAAACAATCTATAGAAATATTCTATAGAAGCCTTGCACAACCTTTTCATAAACAGACTATATTAAACCGTAACAATTCAATGGTGGAAGAAGATTTAGAGACCTTAACTCTTTGTCTGTAAGGTTTTATTAAGGCTGTTGCTGTTAGGTTATGACGAGTTTCACATTTCTTATATTTATGAATGTTGATTCAAACGTTTATTGTTAGGTTGATTATTTGTGATTTTTGCAGCAGCAGCCTGTAACAGCCGGAGTTGGCTGGGTTCAGTCACAACCCTATGCAGTTGCAGTTAGTCCCCATGTAGGTTTGCCTTTCCTCTTTACTTTAATCCTATTGATGCTCTCAATTATTTTTATCTCTTTCAAGGTTGGATACAGTTTTTAAGATTGAGCAATTTCAATATTAGAATATTAATGCATCTGGGAACCAATATTTTGTGCATACGACTCATAGATTATTTGGAGGGTGTTATCCCATTAAGGCTGTAGAACTCTGGTAAAAACAAAATTATTACATTTCAACAATCTTTATGGACTCGTTGTAATTTTTCTAAAAGCAAAAAGGTTGATAAAGAAAGACGAGAACTTTCAATTGATTTTCTTACATCCCATCTTTTTACCATTTCTTTGAATTTTTGTTAAATCGTTTGTGAAACTCATCTTTAGGTTCCGATGAGTCCAACTTCAGGCGACCCACACAGCATGGCACACGTGCAACAGAATGTAATACCTCACCTAACTACGCAGATGGCACAAATGCAGTTAAGTGGAGGAGGGGTAAGTCGACATGTTTTCTTTTTTGCTCTGACACCGCTCCACACAAGAACTTCCTTTTTACCGATTTTTCTATGGGTGTGGTTGGGAGTTTTAAATTCAGATCCTTGCTCAATATGTGATAGGGTTATCGTCTCAAGTATGTAATGGCAGTACCTCGTGGATTCAAGTATTGCTTAACTCATTTGATACAAGAATTAGGTAAAAAAAACAGGACACGAAAATCACAACGAATAAAGTAACCATGATCAGACATTGTTGTTACTATCTTTTTCAAATTTGAGAAATTACATTTTAATAACAGTAAAAAAGGCGTCGAATGTATGGATGAAAATATCTAGCACCTCTCAGCTTTTCCACGCCAGCCCTGATTTAGTCCTTTCTACAGTCTCTACTCCAGCTCTTTGAAAATCTGTTTACGACATTTGCCCGTCATCATATACGACATACGTGTAGCCTGAGAGATATTTTATTTCAAACTCTGTATCAACAGCGTCAACGCACTTGTACACATTTCATTAGCTCCTGATTTTAACTTATGATTGTGAAACTTAATACTCTTGATTCTCGCGTGACTGTGTCTTAATGTCACCGGGTCGAATATTGCATCTATGGTCACGCGATGGCCTCAATCTTGCTGGTGGAAAATTGCTAGAAGTGATTGAGTAGTTACGGTGTTTGGTTCAACACAGAATGTTTGTGTGAATGTTTGGTTCACCACAGAATGTTTTGAATGAATGTTTGGTTCAACAAAGAATGTTTTAATGAATGTTTGGTTCACCACAGAATGTTTGCTTGCACTTGTTGGTGATTGGCATACTTATGTAACCTTTGAGTTGTTTTGATTTTCAGTTTAATTGTTTTCCAATTGCATTTTTTCTCTTAATCGTTCACAAATCGTAGTTTCATTGTCAATTCACGTCGTACAGATGTTTTAGTAAAAAAGCCTATCAATACTGATAGAATATACCTTGACTCGTGTAGCTGTTCAACTAGGGAGTCGATTCGTTTCGTTTGATTCAGTGTTCAACCATCACAGTCATCTAGGTAACAAATTACGTTCAATTTCGAACAGCAAATCACACCCTAGCCTAAAAATCTCGTAACCTCTTCTTGAAAATCCCATCATTCCTATGAAAATCACTAGAAATCCTCGAAAACTCATTTGCTTTCGAAAAACATCCTACGCTCTGAAAGGGAGTGAAACGCCCGTCGTTAAGTTTGTTTATTTGTGGGTGTGATCGTTCTTAGGCTGCTCATTAGTCACTGTTAAACTATTCTTCAAAATTGAATAATTTCTCATTGTATTTTAGTATTTGACATCCGTCCCAACTGTTGCTGGTTATGCGCCTCAGAGTACTTGGCACGTGTCTCAGCCCCATACGCCATCCCATCATGCACAAGTCGAGGTAAGCCCCTTATCATCCTGGTCGGAAATGGTTCCTTATAGGCAATGCATTGCACGAAACCAGGGCTTTATGACGAAGAACGAGAACCACAATGCTCCAACCTCCCTTCATACAGCCGCCTGTACAGATGCCCCCGCGACTAGTGAAGGGTTTTTTAGAAGGAATAGGAATACTGAGGGCGCAAAATGTCGACACAAAACTGTTCGTAGTTTATTGAAAAATACGCTTTAAGTGCAAAGAAGCCACTGAATAGCTGCACTAAAACAAGGATGTAACCACACCTTGTGATTATTTTGCCGAGAATTACCGAGAGCTGGCAAATTATCTCCCGCAACTTTTCATACAGATCTGAAGGTCAAACCCATGACCTTTGAACAAAGTTTGAGTGATCCAGCAAATAGAGTCTGTTCCCCTTTCCTCGTGTGTTCTTGATGCTACCTTGGGTTTCTGCAGAGTGTCAGGAAAACCACTGGGTGGACTATTCTAGTGAAAATATACGCAAGAGCACACTCAACTTTATTTTGCAACAACTGTTCAAAAGTCCCGCCCATTAATCGTATTATTCGACATCTAACCCTAAAGAACAACTATGATGACTAAAACTCGTGACACCAAGCACTTTTAGGAAATTGTGAGAAAAGTCTGGCATCATCAGAAATCTCAATGTAAGGAACTTGGAAGGAATCTTTTTGTGTAATGCGTTTATAATAGATATTCGCTGAACAGGCACTTCTTTGTACAGTAATTCAAGATACAAAAATTTAAACATAGCGAGCCATGATGACTATTAAATCATCTCGTCTGACACGTGTAAAAGCGGTGCGTCAGAAAAATCTTACTTCTCTTAGAATTGTCAGACGAACAGTATAAGTATTATGTATTTTGTTTTGGCTGAATCTTTCTCGCCATCATGTCACATGAATAATATATACATAACTCATTCAAGACATTTATAAGAACCATCTTGGCAGGGCCCTAGCAAATCAAAATTTTTACGACTTAACCTTGATATCGGTGATAAGGTGTGATTTTCTATGCTCAATACCGTTCCTGGCCATTTTATTAGGTTCTCCTTTTAATTCTCCTAAACTCTCTGTTTTAGGATTCTCACTTCATAGTTGGCAGCCCAGAAAGTCACGATGGATCCATGTCTCATATCCATGCTGCCTCAGCACACCACATGCAACATCCAAACGAGGCCATCGTTGATCGTATGATATACACGGCCTATCCTAGGTATGGCTAAAATGAATACTGTAACCCCCTTGAAAGCTGCTACGATTCATCCTTTTTAACTAAAGTTAGTAGATTTGGTCATTCCAGCCCCGGTTGCTTATTTAATTATTTAGAAAACTATGGAGTGAATAGTTTGAAATTTTAGACGATTTCAGTTTAAGATACAGGGAGGCAAATGAGGCATGAAAACACTAGAGGGCTTTCCTTCAAGATGAAGACTAGCCAACTTTTTATACGCCAGAACCGTTTCCTTTGAAGCTCATCTGAGAAATCTTAAACGATTGGGAGCGAAAACATCAAAATACATCCACTTATTTTCCCCAACCTTTTTGCCAACCCTGCATTAGGTTCTAAAATTCAGTTTTTTGATTGCAAATTTTTTCTTCTTTTATAGGAAATAAGACGTCGGTGTTTAAGAAAGTAAGTAGAATGATAAAGCCCTACTGTGACTTCAATTTCTTCTTTATTTCTCATAACTGTTATTGCATCTTTACGAAACGGCGAAGATGATTGAGCAAGGAAAGACTTTCTATCCAGTCGGAACCTCGCCCAAACTAAGCCTGTTCATAAATACGTGTAAGATTTTTTCCTCCTCTTCAGGTTCAGTGAACTTCGACTCGGGAGTTGAGTGTCAAAGCTGAAGTTATTGGTAAGATTGGAAGAGAATGGACGATTTGAAAACGGAATGGAATCGAGTAAGTCGAATTCTTACTTAAATCATGTCTGTCAGATCGTCAAAAGACAGTTTTAATAAGTTTGACTGAATTTTGAAATTTGATTTTATTTCTTGCTTGGATTCCGAGCAAAATTAAAGGATTTAAGATTTTAAACTTTGAAATATTTTTGCAAATTTGTCGATCTTTAGGTAATTTGATTCGTTGATTTTTAAATTTTAGTTTACGTAGCAGTTGTTAGTTGTAGGTAGTTGTAAGTCGCTTTCACTTGTGACCTGAGCATCGCTTTCTTTTCTTCAAAGTATGGTTAATTTCCCTTATCTCTTTTCTGATTTGATCCTCTCATTTCACAACATTACAATATCAGATACCTTACCATACTAGAGCTAGGACTTTAATCTAGTCCCGAAGGGATCCCTTATCAGCTACATATTTGTGGGTCATTTTCTTTCAAAGATTCGCATTGCAGAAGACATTCGCTTTGATATTGCCAGTTTCACAAATCGAAACACGGCATTTGTGCATTATTTGGTGAGTACTTCGCAAAAGTGCGGATATTGTCGTTTCTAAATACTCCCCACCAACGACAGCATCCTCCCGGAATCACTGCACATGCGCATTGTTTTTCCACCGTTAAGGCAGATCTTGAAAATGAAGTTACAAGTAGTATGTTCTTCTTAGTGGGAGCCCCACTTCTCGCCTAGTATGTTGTTGTTATTGTTATGGAGATGTACCATGTAACAAGTGAAAACTGTTCATATCGTTGATTTTTTATGCCACATAAAACAGGTGTGCATGCATTGTAGTAGACTTGTCTTAAATGTTCCATCAATTTTTGCCAATGTTAATACTACCAGGTAGCTTACTAGTTCCTAAAGCACGGATGAAAACCCTTCTTGGTTATGAGAATATTTTAGGGCTGCTTAGAGCCACAGTTGAACCAAAGGTAACTTAAGCTAGTGGGCTCTCTTATTTAGAAAACCTTCAGACTTACTACTTAGAATCAGCCATTCTTACCCAGAGTAGAGAAATAAGATAAATGCGATTGTAACAACTAACTTTTGAGGGAGGGAGGTGATTCTGGTTATTCGATTTACGTTAGTTAGCATGGCAGTCACACCTCTTCTCCCTTTCTCGAAAGACTTGATTTCTGCTTAAGCCTTCTTTCCTTAACATTCTTAATCAAGTCTAATCCATGAAGCCAGGCCCTTAAATAAGTGTTTCTATCGCTCTGCGCTGCATTAAATGAAGCTATTTAGCCAGCCCCCTCAAGCCAGCATAAGGCCCGAAGGAAGCGGGGAGCAGGGGGGCATTTGCCCCCCCCAATAATCCTAAAATTCAATTGTTCACTGTATGGTCCCTAGTCTTCCTATTGCTCTCAAACAATGGTTGCCCCAATAATTTTTCCCATGCTACCTTGCTGAGCCAGCAGAACGATTCTTTACGTTTCGAACATTTTCTCTCTCGAATTTGGAATATGATTGTATTTTGTTATTGCAGTACAGTTTTTAATATGGACAGTTTTGGATTTAGAATCTAATTATGGTGAAATAAGGTATGCTAATTTTTCAAATTTAGTTGGAATAAAAACAGACACCTGTAAAAAAGATTATATTTCTCAGCATTCGGGATTTTAAGTTTATGAAATTTTAGTTATGTTTGCTGCTCATCCACTTAAATATTTGTGCGTTACTACGAATGCTCGATTTCATATTTCACCACCCCCCCATCATCGTGTGTAATTTGAAAAGTTATCCCCGGGATATGTTTGTGGTTATGTTAAGTGTTTTGCAAGAAACACTTAGCCCGGGCTGAGTTGAGTTTACGTGCTAGACTACATGTCGACCCAATCGTTCCGGGTTTTATTATTTCCTTGCAATATTTGCAAATGCGGAGTTTTAATCGTGACCAGAGACTCCTTAAACTCCATGTGAGAAATTATCCCAGCTTTCGTTATAAACTAGATAAGGCGTACTTCTAGATTTTCGTAAAATAGGGTGCAATTAACTGCTATCGAGAGTAACAAGTTTGAACAAAATGAAACCAAATTATTTGACATTATAGTCACCACTTATCATGACAAGCCTTTGATATCATTAGGGGTGATGTTTTGGGAGAGATCCGTCTCCCGTCATTGGGAGACGAGAAAGGTGGTTTCTTTCCTTTTATGTAAGAAATAGCCTTTGTAAGAGCGAATGTAAGAAAATGATACCAACCTAAAACCAAGCGAGTACAAGTTAGTGTCTAATGGTATGACTGGAGTAAATTGTCAAGTAAATAGCGCTGAAAGAAAACTTCAAAGTCCCAAGGCAAAAATCTTGATAAGATTAGGAAGCTTGGATCCGCTTTTAGAAACCCACATTTCGGAGCCCTTTCTATAGGATGATCAGGGTAATTTTGCCCCTAGCTGCGTGCTTGCCCCTTAAAAAGCAGCTCAATGAGCAATGTTTTATATGCCTAATGCAGGCACGTAGACGAAGTAATATCTCCAGTAGCTTTCGAAGTTTCTCACAAGAAGAGCCTTTCTTTGTAACCACAAATATTTCTCAGAAAATCTCAATTCTTTATTTATGACCTCTACAAAAACTTGGAAATATTTTTGCAATTGTTTAAAGAATTTTTAACTTGATTTAGGTTTTCCCTGGACCCTTTTTAATTAACATCGCATTGTGACTGTCCAGTGTTACACGTTTTTTATTAGAACATATTTTAACAACTTCAGCTTCTGTACAAATGAAATCGGTATTGAAGAAAATTTTCTGAAAACCTCATTATTATTATTGCTGTTATTATAAAATGAATAAAGGATTAAATCAGGAGAACATTTATCAAGATGACCACATCATATTTATTTTTTGAGACATTTGATAACGCAAAGAACCATTCCCAACTGATTTTACTATCTTGGTTTACTGCAAATATTTGCAGGGAAGAAGGCGTGAGTGCGTTAGCCCTTCGTTTCAACCATCCACCCCAATTTACTGTGCCTGCTCCTGGCATCCACAGAATTTCCAAGCCATTCTTTGACATTTTCTTATAAAAAACGTGTAACTTCCAAAATAGATTCTCGTATTATTTTTGTTGACATCCATGTTTCTTGTAGAAGTGACGTATTATTTGTAAGGTAGGATTGGTTTTGTTATTATTGTCATTCTGTTGGTATTTGTTCCGTTTTTTGGTAACTGATCTTTTTTACACAGAAATTTTAATCAAAGTGACAGCATTTCTCTTTTTAGCGAAAATTTAGCGAAACCCAGAAAAATAGCTCAAAAATTTGTCAGCCCAGAAAAATAGAATCTGGCAAATTTAGAACCCAGAAAAGTAGGACGAGCATCCCTGTCAAAATTTTTACGTGTACCCCCCTGGGATTATAGCCTAGTAATTCTTCCTAAACAGTCTTGAGTAGACTAAAAGCCTTTTTTGAACCATTTATTTCGGGCAAATTTTGCCCAAAACCATGGGCTAATCCATCAGGCTTTTTTCCAATTTTTGCCTGATTTTGAAGGAAAATATCATCGGTGGTTCAGTGCATTTTCTAAGGCTACTATCTCCTAGTAATGCTTCTTGAACAGGCTAGAGTAGACTAAAAGCCTTTCTGAAACCATTTATGTCGGGCAAATTTGGACCGAAACCATGGGCTAACCATCAGGCTCTTTTCCAATTTTTGCCTGATTTTCAAGGAAAACAATATCGATCGCTTTGTGCATTTTCCAAGGCTATTATAACCTAGTAATGCTTCCTGAACAGTTTTGAGTAGACTAAAAGCCTTTTTGGAACCATTTATTTCGGGCAAATTTTGACCAAAACCATGGGCTTACCATCAGGCTTTTTTCCAATTTTTGCCTGATTTTGAAGGAAAATAATATCGGTGGTTAAGTGCATTTTCTTAGAATATTTTAGCCTAGTAATGCTTCCTGAACAGGCTGGAGTAGACTAAAAGCCTTTTTGGAACCATTTCTTTCGGGCAAATTTTGACCGAAACCATGGGCAAACCATTAGGCTTTTTCCAATTTTTGCCTGATTTTCAAGGAAAATAATATCGATGGTTAAGTGCATTTTCTAAGGCTACTATGTCCTAGTAATGCTTCCTGAACAGTCTAGAGTAGACTAAAAGCCTTTTTTGAACCATTTATTTCGGGCGAATTTTGACCAAAACCATGGGCTAACCATCAGGCTCTTTTCCAATTTTTGCCTGATTTTGAAGGAAAATAATATCGATGGTTAAGTGCATTTTCTAAGGCTACTATCTCCTAGTAATGCTTCCTGAACAGGCTAGAGTAGACTAAAAGCCTTTTTCGAACCATTTCTTTCGGGCGAATTTTGACCAAAACCATGGGCTAACCATCAGGCTCTTTTCCAATTTTTGCCTGATTTTGAAGGAAAATAATATCGCTGGTTCAGTGTATTTTCTAAGGCTACTATCTCCTAGTAATGCTTCCTGAACAGGCTGGAGTAGACTAAAAGCCTTTTTGGCACTCCATTTCTTTCGGGCAAATTTTGACAAAAACCATGGGCTAACCATCAGGCTCTTTTTCAATTTTTGCCTGATTTTGAAGGAAAATAATATCGGTGGTTAAGTGCATTTTCTAAGGCTATTATAACCTAGTAATGCTTCTTGAACAGGCTGGAGTAGACTAAAAGCCTTTTTGGCAACCCATTTCTTTCGGGCAAATTTTGACCAAAACCATGGGCTAACCATCAGGCTCTTTTCCAATTTTTGCTTGATTTTGAAGGAAAATAATATCGGTGGTTCAGTGTATTTTCTAAGGCTACTATCTCCTAGTAATGCTTCCTGAACAGGCTAGAGTAGACTAAAAGCCTTTTTGAACCATTACTTTCGGGCAAATTTTGACCAAAACCATCAGGCTCTTTTTTCAATTTTTGCCTGATTTTCAAGGAAAATAATATCGTTGGTTAAGTGCATTTTCTAAGGCTACTATCTCCTAGTAATGCTTCCTGAACAGGCTAGAGTAGACTAAAAGCCTTTTTGGAACCATTTCTTTCGGGCAAATTTTGACCAAAACCATGGGCTAACCATCAGGCACTTTTCCAATTTTTGCATGATTTTCAAGGAAAATAATATCGATGGTTCAGTGCATTTTCTAAGGCTACTATCTCCTAGTAATGCTTCCTGAACAGGCTGGAGTAGACTAAAAGCCTTTTTGGAACCATTTCTTTCGGGCAAATTTTGACCAAAACCATTGGCTAACCATCAGGCTCTTTTCCAATTTTTGCCTGATTTTCAAGGAAAATAATATCGATGGCTTTGTGCATTTTCCAAGGCTATTATAACCTAGTAATGCTTCTTGAACAGGCTGGAGTAGACTAAAAGCCTTTTTGGCAACCCATTTCTTTCGGGCAAATTTTGACCAAAACCATGGGCTAACCATCAGGCTCTTTTCCAATTTTTGCCTAATTTTGAAGGAAAATAATATCGGTGGTTAAGTGCATTTTCTAAGGTTACTATCTCCTAGTAATGCTTCTTGAACAGGCTGGAGTAGACTAAAAGCCTTTTTGGCAACCCATTTCTTTCGGGCAAATTTTGACCAAAACCATGGGCTAACCATCAGGCTCTTTTCCAATTTTTACCTGATTTTGAAGGAAAATAATATCGGTGGTTCAGTGCATTTTCTAGGGCTACTATCTCCTAGTAATGCTTCCTGAACAGGCTAGAGTAGACTAAAAGCCTTTTTGGCAACCCATTTCTTTCGGGCAAATTTTGACAAAAACCATGGGCTAACCATCAGGCTCTTTTTCAATTTTTGCCTGATTTTGAAGGAAAATTATATCGGTGGTTAAGTGCATTTTCTAAGGCTACTATCTCCTAGTAATGCTTCCTGAACAGGCTGGAGTAGACTAAAAGCCTTTTTGGCAACCCATTTCTTTCGGGCAAAGTTTGACCAAAACCATGGGCTAACCATCAGGCTCTTTTCCAATTTTTGCCTGATTTTGAAGGAAAATAATATCGGTGGTTAAGTGCATTTTCTAAGGCTACTATCTCCTAGTAAGGCTTCCTGAACAGTCTAGAGTAGACTAAAAGCCTTTTTTGAACCACTTATTTCGGGCGAATTTGGACCAAAACCATGGGCTAACCATCAGGCTCTTTTCCAATTTTTGCCTGATTTTAAAGGAAAATAATATCGGTGGTTAAGTGCATTTTCTAAGGCTACTATCTCCTAGTAATGCTTCCTGAACAGTCTAGAGTAGACTAAAAGCCTTTTTGGAACCATTTCTTTCGGGCAAATTTTGACCAAAACCATGGGCTAACCATTAGACTCTTTTCGAATTTTGCCTGATTTTAAAGGAAAATAATATCGGTGGTTAAGTGCATTTTCTAAGGCTACTATCTCCTAGTAATGCTTCTTGAACAGGCTAGAGTAGACTAAAAGCCTTTTTGGAACCATTTCTTTCGGGCAAATTTTGACCAAAACCATGGGCTAACCATCAGGCTCTTTTCCAATTTTTGCCTGATTTTGAAGGAAAATAATATCGGTGGTTAAGTGCATTTGCTAAGACTACTATCTCCTAGTAATGCTTCCTGAACAGGCTGGAGTAGACTAAAAGCCTTTTTTGGCAACCCATTTCTTTCGGGCAAATTTTGACCAAAACCATGGGCTAACCATCAGGCTCTTTTCCAATTTTCGCCTGATTTTCAAGGAAAATAATATCGATGGCTTTGTGCATTTTCCAAGGCTATTATAACCTAGTAATGCTTCCTGAACAGTCTTGAGTAGACTAAAAGCCTTATTGGAACCATTTCTTTCGGGCAAATTTTGACCAAAACCATGGGCTAACCATCAGGCTCTTTTCCAATTTTTGCCTGATTTTGAAGGAAAATAATATCGGTGGTTAAGTGCATTTTCTAAGGCTACTATCTCCTAGTAATACTTCCTGAACAGTCTAGAGTAGACTAAAAGCCTTTTTTGAACCACTTATTTCGGGCGAATTTGGACCAAAACCACGGGCTAACCATCAGGCTCTTTTCCAATTTTTACCTGATTTTGAAGGAAAATAATATCGGTGGTTCAGTGCATTTTCTAAGGCTACTATCTCCTAGTAATGCTTCCTGAACAGGCTAGAGTAGACTAAAAGCCTTTTTGGCAACCCATTTCTTTCGGGCAAATTTTGACAAAAACCATGGGCTAACCATCAGGCTCTTTTTCAATTTTTGCCTGATTTTGAAGGAAAATAATATCGGTGGTTAAGTGCATTTTCTAAGGCTACTATCTCCTAGTAATGCTTCTTGAACAGGCTGGAGTAGACTAAAAGCCTTTTTGGCAACCCATTTCTTTCGGGCAAATTTTGACCAAAACCATGGGCTAACCATCAGGCTCTTTCCAATTTTTGCCTAATTTTGAAGGAAAATAATATCGGTGGTTAAGTGCATTTTCTAAGGTTACTATCTCCTAGTAATGCTTCTTGAACAGGCTGGAGTAGACTAAAAGCCTTTTTGGCAACCCATTTCTTTCGGGCAAATTTTGACCAAAACCATGGGCTAACCATCAGGCTCTTTTCCAATTTTTGCCTGATTTTAAAGGAAAATAATATCGGTGGTTAAGTGCATTTTCTAAGGCTACTATCTCCTAGTAATGCTTCTTGAAAAGGCTAGAGTAGACTAAAAGCCTTTTTGGAACCATTTCTTTCGGGAAAATTTTGACCAAAACCATGGGCTAACCATCAGGCTCTTTTCCAATTTTCGCCTGATTTTGAAGGAAAATAATATCGGTGGTTAAGTGCATTTTCTAAGGCTACTATCTCCTAGTAATGCTTCCTGAACAGTCTAGAGTAGACTAAAAGCCTTTTTTGAACCACTTATTTCGGGCGAATTTGGACCAAAACCATGGGCTAACCATCAGGCTTTTTTCCAATTTTTGCCTGATTTTGAAGGATAATATTATCGGTGGTTAAGTGCATTTTCTTAGAATATTTTAGCCTATTAATTCTTCCTAAACAGGCTAGAGTAGACTAAAAGCCTTTTTGGAACCATTTATTTCGGGCAAATTTTGACCAAAACCATGGGCTAACCATTAGGCTCTTTTCCAATTTTTGCCTGATTTTGAAGGATAACATCATCGGTGGTTAAGTGCATTTTCTTAGAATATTTTAGCCTAGTAATGCTTCCTGGACAGTCTAGAGTAGAGTAAAAGCCTTTTTGGCAACCCATTTCTTTCGGGCAAATTTTGACCAAAACCATGGGCTAACCATCAGGCTCTTTTTCAATTTTTGCCTGATTTTGAAGGAAAATAATATCGGTGGTTAAGTGCATTTTCTAAGGCTACTATCTCCTAGTAATGCTTCCTGAACAGGCTGGAGTGGACTAAAAGCCTTTTTGGCAACCCATTTCTTTCGGGCAAATTTTGACCAAAACCATGGGCTAACCATCAGGCTCTTTTCCAATTTTCGCCTGATTTTGAAGGAAAATAATTTCGGTGGTTAAGTGCATTTTCTAAGGCTACTATCTCCTAGTAATGCTTCCTGAACAGTCTAGAGTAGACTAAAAGCCTTTTTTGAACCACTTATTTCGGGCGAATTTGGACCAAAACCATGGGCTAACCATCAGGCTCTTTTCCAATTTTCGCCTGATTTTGAAGGAAAATAATATCGGTGGTTAAGTGCATTTTCTAAGGCTACTATCTCCTAGTAATGCTTCCTGAACAGTCTAGAGTAGACTAAAAGCCTTTTTTGAACCACTTATTTCGGGCGAATTTGGACCAAAACCATGGGCTAACCATCAGGCTTTTTTCCAATTTTTGCCTGATTTTGAAGGATAATATTATCGGTGGTTAAGTGCATTTTCTTAGAATATTTTAGCCTATTAATTCTTCCTAAACAGGCTAGAGTAGACTAAAAGCCTTTTTGGAACCATTTATTTCGGGCAAATTTTGACCAAAACCATGGGCTAACCATTAGGCTCTTTTCCAATTTTTGCCTGATTTTGAAGGATAACATCATCGGTGGTTAAGTGCATTTTCTTAGAATATTTTAGCCTAGTAATGCTTCCTGGACAGTCTAGAGTAGAGTAAAAGCCTTTTTGGCAACCCATTTCTTTCGGGCAAATTTTGACCAAAACCATGGGCTAACCATCAGGCTCTTTTTCAATTTTTGCCTGATTTTGAAGGAAAATAATATCGGTGGTTAAGTGCATTTTCTAAGGCTACTATCTCCTAGTAATGCTTCCTGAACAGGCTGGAGTGGACTAAAAGCCTTTTTGGCAACCCATTTCTTTCGGGCAAATTTTGACCAAAACAATGGGCTAACCATCAGGCTCTTTTCCAATTTTCGCCTGATTTTGAAGGAAAATAATATCGGTGGTTAAGTGCATTTTCTAAGGCAACTATCTCTTAGTAATGCTTCTTGAACAGGCTGGAGTAGACTAAAAGCCTTTTTGGCAACCCATTTCTTTCGGGCAAATTTTGACCAAAACCATGGGCTAACCATTAGGCTCTTTTCCAATTTTTGCCTGATTTTGAAGGAAAATAATATCGGTGGTTAAGTGCATTTTCTAAGGCTACTATCTCCTAGTAATGCTTCCTGAACAGTCTAGAGTAGACTAAAAGCCTTTTTGGAACCATTTCTTTCGGGCAAATTTTGACCAAAACCATGGGCTAACCATTAGACTCTTTTCGAATTTTGCCTGATTTTAAAGGAAAATAATATCGGTGGTTAAGTGCATTTTCTAAGGCTACTATCTCCTAGTAATGCTTCTTGAACAGGCTAGAGTAGACTAAAAGCCTTTTTGGAACCATTTCTTTCGGGCAAATTTTGACCAAAACCATGGGCTAACCATCAGGCTCTTTTCCAATTTTCGCCTGATTTTGAAGGAAAATAATTTCGGTGGTTAAGTGCATTTTCTAAGGCTACTATCTCCTAGTAATGCTTCCTGAACAGTCTAGAGTAGACTAAAAGCCTTTTTTGAACCACTTATTTCGGGCGAATTTGGACCAAAACCATGGGCTAACCATCAGGCTCTTTTCCAATTTTCGCCTGATTTTCAAGGAAAATAATATCGATGGCTTTGTGCATTTTCCAAGGCTATTATAACCTAGTAATGCTTCCTGAACAGTCTTGAGTAGACTAAAAGCCTTATTGGAACCATTTCTTTCGGGCAAATTTTGACCAAAACCATGGGCTAACCATCAGGCTCTTTTCCAATTTTTGCCTGATTTTGAAGGAAAATAATATCGGTGGTTAAGTGCATTTTCTAAGGCTACTATCTCCTAGTAATACTTCCTGAACAGTCTAGAGTAGACTAAAAGCCTTTTTTGAACCACTTATTTCGGGCGAATTTGGACCAAAACCACGGGCTAACCATCAGGCTCTTTTCCAATTTTTACCTGATTTTGAAGGAAAATAATATCGGTGGTTCAGTGCATTTTCTAAGGCTACTATCTCCTAGTAATGCTTCCTGAACAGGCTAGAGTAGACTAAAAGCCTTTTTGGCAACCCATTTCTTTCGGGCAAATTTTGACAAAAACCATGGGCTAACCATCAGGCTCTTTTTCAATTTTTGCCTGATTTTGAAGGAAAATAATATCGGTGGTTAAGTGCATTTTCTAAGGCTACTATCTCCTAGTAATGCTTCTTGAACAGGCTGGAGTAGACTAAAAGCCTTTTTGGCAACCCATTTCTTTCGGGCAAATTTTGACCAAAAACATGGGCTAACCATCAGGCTCTTTCCAATTTTTGCCTAATTTTGAAGGAAAATAATATCGGTGGTTAAGTGCATTTTCTAAGGTTACTATCTCCTAGTAATGCTTCTTGAACAGGCTGGAGTAGACTAAAAGCCTTTTTGGCAACCCATTTCTTTCGGGCAAATTTTGACCAAAACCATGGGCTAACCATCAGGCTCTTTTCCAATTTTTGCCTGATTTTAAAGGAAAATAATATCGGTGGTTAAGTGCATTTTCTAAGGCTACTATCTCCTAGTAATGCTTCTTGAAAAGGCTAGAGTAGACTAAAAGCCTTTTTGGAACCATTTCTTTCGGGAAAATTTTGACCAAAACCATGGGCTAACCATCAGGCTCTTTTCCAATTTTTGCCTGATTTTGAAGGAAAATAATATCGGTGGTTAAGTGCATTTTCTAAGGCTACTATCTCCTAGTAATGCTTCCTGAACAGTCTAGAGTAGACTAAAAGCCTTTTTTGAACCACTTATTTCGGGCGAATTTGGACCAAAACCATGGGCTAACCATCAGGCTTTTTTCCAATTTTTGCCTGATTTTGAAGGATAATATTATCGGTGGTTAAGTGCATTTTCTTAGAATATTTTAGCCTATTAATTCTTCCTAAACAGGCTAGAGTAGACTAAAAGCCTTTTTGGAACCATTTATTTCGGGCAAATTTTGACCAAAACCATGGGCTAACCATTAGGCTCTTTTCCAATTTTTGCCTGATTTTGAAGGATAACATCATCGGTGGTTAAGTGCATTTTCTTAGAATATTTTAGCCTAGTAATGCTTCCTGGACAGTCTAGAGTAGAGTAAAAGCCTTTTTGTTAACCCATTTCTTTCGGGCAAATTTTGACCAAAAACAATGGGCTAACCATCAGGCTCTTTTCCAATTTTTGCCTGATTTTGAAGGAAAATAATATCGGTGGTTAAGTGCATTTTCTAAGGCAACTATCTCCTAGTAATGCTTCTTGAACAGGCTGGAGTAGACTAAAAGCCTTTTTGGCAACCCATTTCTTTCGGGCAAATTTTGACCAAAACCATGGGCTAACCATTAGGCTCTTTTCCAATTTTTGCTTGATTTTGAAGGAAAATAATATCGGTGGTTAAGTGCATTTTCTAAGGCTACTATCTCCTAGTAATACTTCCTGAACAGTCTAGAGTAGACTAAAAGCCTTTTTTGAACTACTTATTTCGGGCGAATTTGGACCAAAACCATGGGCTAACCATCAGGCTCTTTTCCAATTTTTACCTGATTTTGAAGGAAAATAATATCGGTGGTTCAGTGCATTTTCTAAGGCTACTATCTCCTAGTAATGCTTCCTGAACAGGCTAGAGTAGACTAAAAGCCTTTTTGGCAACCCATTTCTTTCGGGCAAATTTTGACAAAAACCATGGGTTAACCATCAGGCTCTTTTTCAATTTTTGCCTGATTTTGAAGGAAAATAATATCGGTGGTTAAGTGCATTTGCTAAGACTACTATCTCCTAGTAATGCTTCCTGAACAGGCTGGACTAGACTAAAAGCCTTTTTTGGCAACCCATTTCTTTCGGGCAAATTTTGACCAAAACCATGGGCTAACCATCAGGCTCTTTTCCAATTTTTGCCTGATTTTGAAGGAAAATAATATCGGTGGTTAAGTGCATTTTCTAAGGCTACTATCTCCTAATAATGCTTCTTGAACAGGCTGGAGTAGACTAAAAGCCTTTTTGGCAACCCATTTCTTTCGGGCAAATTTTGACCAAAACCATGGGCTAACCATCAGGCTCTTTTCCAATTTTTGCCTGATTTTGAAGGAAAATAATATCGGTGGTTAAGTGCATTTTCTAAGGCTACTATCTCCTAGTAATACTTCCTGAACAGTCTAGAGTAGACTAAAAGCCTTTTTTGAACTACTTATTTCGGGCGAATTTGGACCAAAACCATGGGCTAACCATCAGGCTCTTTTCCAATTTTTACCTGATTTTGAAGGAAAATAATATCGGTGGTTCAGTGCATTTTCTAAGGCTACTATCTCCTAGTAATGCTTCCTGAACAGGCTAGAGTAGACTAAAAGCCTTTTTGGCAACCCATTTCTTTCGGGCAAATTTTGACCAAAAACAATGGGCTAACCATCAGGCTCTTTTTCAATTTTTGCCTGATTTTGAAGGAAAATAATATCGGTGGTTAAGTGCATTTTCTAAGGCTACTATCTCCTAGTAATGCTTCTTGAACAGGCTGGAGTAGACTAAAAGCCTTTTTGGCAACCCATTTCTTTCGGGCAAATTTTGACCAAAACCATGGGCTAACCATTAGGCTCTTTTCCAATTTTTGCTTGATTTTGAAGGAAAATAATATCGGTGGTTAAGTGCATTTTCTAAGGCTACTATCTCCTAGTAATACTTCCTGAACAGTCTAGAGTAGACTAAAAGCCTTTTTTGAACTACTTATTTCGGGCGAATTTGGACCAAAACCATGGGCTAACCATCAGGCTCTTTTCCAATTTTTACCTGATTTTGAAGGAAAATAATATCGGTGGTTCAGTGCATTTTCTAAGGCTACTATCTCCTAGTAATGCTTCCTGAACAGGCTAGAGTAGACTAAAAGCCTTTTTGGCAACCCATTTCTTTCGGGCAAATTTTGACAAAAACCATGGGTTAACCATCAGGCTCTTTTTCAATTTTTGCCTGATTTTGAAGGAAAATAATATCGGTGGTTAAGTGCATTTGCTAAGACTACTATCTCCTAGTAATGCTTCCTGAACAGGCTGGACTAGACTAAAAGCCTTTTTTGGCAACCCATTTCTTTCGGGCAAATTTTGACCAAAACCATGGGCTAACCATCAGGCTCTTTTCCAATTTTTGCCTGATTTTGAAGGAAAATAATATCGGTGGTTAAGTGCATTTTCTAAGGCTACTATCTCCTAATAATGCTTCTTGAACAGGCTGGAGTAGACTAAAAGCCTTTTTGGCAACCCATTTCTTTCGGGCAAATTTTGACCAAAACCATGGGCTAACCATCAGGCTCTTTTCCAATTTTTGCCTGATTTTGAAGGAAAATAATATCGGTGGTTAAGTGCATTTTCTAAGGCTACTATCTCCTAGTAATACTTCCTGAACAGTCTAGAGTAGACTAAAAGCCTTTTTTGAACTACTTATTTCGGGCGAATTTGGACCAAAACCATGGGCTAACCATCAGGCTCTTTTCCAATTTTTACCTGATTTTGAAGGAAAATAATATCGGTGGTTCAGTGCATTTTCTAAGGCTACTATCTCCTAGTAATGCTTCCTGAACAGGCTAGAGTAGACTAAAAGCCTTTTTGGCAACCCATTTCTTTCGGGCAAATTTTGACAAAAACCATGGGTTAACCATCAGGCTCTTTTTCAATTTTTGCCTGATTTTGAAGGAAAATAATATCGGTGGTTAAGTGCATTTTCTAAGGCTACTATCTCCTAGTAATGCTTCTTGAACAGTCTTGAGTACACTATAAGCCTTTTTGGAACCATTTCTTTCGGGCGAATTTTGACCAAAACCATAAGCTAACCATCAGGCTCTTTTCCAATTTTTGCCTGATTTTGAAGGAAAATATCATCGGTGGTTAAGTGCATTTTCTAAGGCTACTATCTCCTAGTAATGCTTCTTGAACAGGCTGGAGTAGACTAAAAGCCTTTTTGGCAACCCATTTCTTTCGGGCGAATTTTGACCAAAACCATGGGCTAACCATCAGGCTCTTTTCCAATTTTTGCCTGATTTTAAAGGAAAATAATATCGGTGGTTAAGTGCATTTTCTAAGGCTATTATCTCCTAGTAATGCTTCTTGAAAAGGCTAGAGTAGACTAAAAGCCTTTTTGGCAACCCATTTCTTTCGGGCAAATTTTGACCAAAACCATGGGCTAACCATCAGGCTCTTTTCCAATTTTTGCCTGATTTTGAAGGAAAATAATATCGGTGGTTAAGTGCATTTTCTAAGGCTACTATCTCCTAGTAATACTTCCTGAACAGTCTAGAGTAGACTAAAAGCCTTTTTTGAACCACTTATTTCGGGCGAATTTGGACCAAAACCATCGGCTAACCATCAGGCTTTTTTCCAATTTTTGCCTGATTTTGAAGGATAATATTATCGGTGGTTAAGTGCATTTACTTAGAATATTTTAGCCTAGTAATGCTTCCTGAACAGTCTTGAGTACACTATAAGCCTTTTTGGAACCATTTCTTTCGGGCGAATTTTGACCAAAACCATAAGCTAACCATCAGGCTCTTTTCCAATTTTTGCCTGATTTTGAAGGAAAATATCATCGGTGGTTAAGTGCATTTTCTAAGGCTACTATCTCCTAGTAATGCTTCTTGAACAGGCTGGAGTAGACTAAAAGCCTTTTTGGCAACCCATTTCTTTCGGGCGAATTTTGACCAAAACCATGGGCTAACCATCAGGCTCTTTTCCAATTTTTGCCTGATTTTGAAGGAAAATAATATCGGTGGTTAAGTGCATTTTCTAAGGCTACTATCTCCTAGTAATGCTTCCTGAACAGTCTAGAGTAGACTAAAAGCCTTTTTTGAACCATTTATTTCGGGCGAATTTTGACCAAAACCATCAGGCTTTTTTCCAATTTTTGCCTGATTTTGAAGGATAATATTATCGGTGGTTAAGTGCATTTTCTTAGAATATTTTAGCCTAGTAATGCTTCCTGGACAGTCTAGAGTAGACTAAAAGCCTTTTTTGAACCACTTATTTCGGGCGAATTTGGACAAAAACCATGGGCTAACCATCAGGCTTTTTTCCAATTTTTGCCTGATTTTGAAGGATAATATTATCGGTGGTTAAGTGCATTTTCTTAGAATATTTTAGCCTAGTAATGCTTCCTGAACAGTCTTGAGTACCCTATAAGCCTTTTTGGAACCATTTCTTTCGGGCGAATTTTGACCAAAACCACGGGCTAACCATCAGGCTCTTTTCCATTTTTTGCCTGATTTGAAGGAAAATATCATCAGTGGTTCAGTGCATTTTCTAAGGCTACTATCTCCTAGTAATGCTTCCTGAACAGGCTAGAGTAGACTAAAAGCCTTTTTGGAACCATTTATTTCGGGCAAATTTTGACCAAAACCATGGGCTAACCATTAGGCTCTTTTCCAATTTTTGCCTGATTTTGAAGGATAATATCATCGGTGGTTAAGTGCATTTTCTTAGAATATTTTAGCCTAGTAATGCTTCCTGGACAGTCTAGAGTAGACTAAAAGCCGTTTTGGAACCATTTCTTTCGGGCAAATTTTGACCAAAACCATGGGCTAACCATCAGGCTCTTTTCCAATTTTTGCCTGATTTTCAAAGAAAATAATATCGATGGTTAAGTGCATTTTCTAAGGCTACTATCTCCTAGTAATGCTTCCTGAACAGGCTAGAGACTAGACTAAAAGCCTTTTTGGAACCATTTCTTTCGGGCAAATTTTGACCGAAACCATGGGCTAACCATTAGGCTTTTTCCAATTTTTGCCTGATTTTCAAGGAAAATAATATCGATGGCTTTGTGCATTTTGCAAGGCTATTATAACCTAGTAATGCTTCCTGAACAGGCTGGAGTAGACTAAAAGCCTTTTTGGCATCCCATTTCTTTCGGGCGAGTTTTGACCAAAACCATGGGCTAACCATCAGGCTCTTTTCCAATTTTTGCCTGATTTTGAAGGAAAATAATATCGGTGGTTAAGTGCATTTTCTAAGGCTACTATCTCCTAGTAATGCTTCCTGAACAGTCTAGAGTAGACTAAAAGCCTTTTTAGAACTATTTATTTCGGGCGTATTTTGACCAAAACCATCAGGCTTTTTTCAAATTTTTGCCTGATTTTGAAGGATAATATTATCGGTGGTTAAGTGCATTTTCTTAGAATATTTTAGCCTAGTAATGCTTCCTGGACAGTCTAGAATAGACTAAAAGCCTTTTTGGAACCAGTTCTTTCGGGCGAATTTTGACCAAAACCATGGGCTAACCATCAGGCTCTTTTCCAATTTTCGCCTGATTTTGAAGGAAAATAATATCGATGGCTTTGTGCATTTTCCAAGGCTATTATAACCTAGTAATGCTTCCTGAACAGTCTTGAGTTGACTAAAAGCCTTTTTGGAACCAGTTCTTTCGGGCGAATTTTGACCAAAACCATGGGCTAACCATCAGGCTCTTTTCCAATTTTCGCCTGATTTTCAAGGAAAATAATATCGATGGCTTTGTGTATTTTCCAAGGCTATTATAACCTAGTAATGCTTCCTGAACAGTCTTGAGTAGACTAAAAGCCTTATTGGAACCATTTCTTTCGGGCAAATTTTGACCAAAACCATGGGCTAACCATCAGGCTCTTTTCCAATTTTCGCCTGATTTTCAAGGAAAATAATATCGATGGCTTTGTGTATTTTCCAAGGCTTTTATAACCTAGTAATGCTTCCTGAACAGTCTTGAGTAGACTAAAAGCCTTTTTTGAACCATTTCTTTCGGGCGAATTTTGACCAAAACCATGGGCTAACCATCAGGCTCTTTTCCAATTTTCGCCTGATTTTCAAGGAAAATAATATCGATGGCTTTGTGCATTTTCCAAGGCTATTATAACCTAGTAATGCTTCCTGAACAGTCTTGAGTAGACTAAAAGCCTTTTTGGAACCATTTCTTTCGGGCGAATTTTGACCAAAACCATGGGCTAACCATCAGGCTCTTTTCCAATTTTCGCCTGATTTTCAAGGAAAATAATATCGATGGCTTTGTGCATTTTCCAAGGCTATTATAACCTAGTAATGCTTCCTGAACAGTCTTGAGTAGACTAAAAGCCTTTTTGGAACCATTTCTTTCGGGCGAATTTTGACCAAAACCATGGGCTAACCATCAGGCTCTTTTCCAATTTTCGCCTGATTTTCAAGGAAAATAATATCGATGGCTTTGTGCATTTTCCAAGGCTATTATAACCTAGTAATGCTTCCTGAACAGTCTTGAGTAGACTAAAAGCCTTTTTGGAACCATTTCTTTCGGGCGAATTTTGACCAAAACCATGGGTTAACCATCAGGCTCTTTTCCAATTTTCGCCTGATTTTCAAGGAAAATAATATCGATGGCTTTGTGCATTTTCCAAGGCTATTATAACCTAGTAATGCTTCCTTAACAGTCTTGAGTAGACTAAAAGCCTTTTTGGAACCATTTCTTTCGGGCGAATTTCGACCAAAACCATGGGCTAACCATCAGGCTCTTTTCCAATTTTCGCCTGATTTTCAAGGAAAATAATATCGATGGCTTTGTGCATTTTCCAAGGCTATTATAACCTAGTAATGCTTCCTGAACAGTCTTGAGTAGACTAAAAGCCTTATTGGAACCATTTCTTTCGGGCAAATTTTGACCAAAACCATGGGCTAACCATCAGGCTCTTTTCCAATTTTCGCCTGATTTTCAAGGAAAATAATATCGATGGCTTTGTGTATTTTCCAAGGCTTTTATAACCTAGTAATGCTTCCTGAACAGTCTTGAGTAGACTAAATGCCTTTTTTGAACCATTTCTTTCGGGCGAATTTTGACCAAAACCATGGGCTAACCATCAGGCTCTTTTCCAATTTTCGCCTGATTTTCAAGGAAAATAATATCGATGGCTTTGTGCATTTTCCAAGGCTATTATAACCTAGTAATGCTTCCTGAACAGTCTTGAGTAGACTAAAAGCCTTTTTGGAACCATTTCTTTCGGGCGAATTTTGACCAAAACCATGGGCTAACCATCAGGCTCTTTTCCAATTTTCGCCTGATTTTCAAGGAAAATAATATCGATGGCTTTGTGCATTTTCCAAGGCTATTATAACCTAGTAATGCTTCCTGAACAGTCTTGAGTAGACTAAAAGCCTTTTTGGAACCATTTCTTTCGGGCAAATTTTGACCAAAACCATGGGCTAACCATCAGGCTCTTTTCCAATTTTCGCCTGATTTTGGAGGAAAATAATATCGGGTGTTAAGTGCATTTTCTAAGGCTACTATCTCCTAGTAATGCTTCCTGAACAGGCTGGAGTAGACTAAAAGCCTTTTTGGAACCATTTCTTTCGGGCTAATTTTGACCAAAACCATGGGCTAACCATCAGGCTCTTTTCCAATTTTCGCCTGATTTTCAAGGAAAATAATATCGATGGCTTTGTGTATTTTCCAAGGCTATTATAACCTAGTAATGCTTCCTGAACAGTATTGAGTAGACTAAAAGCCTTTTTGGAACCATTTCTTTCGGGCGAATTTTGACCAAAACCATGGGCTAACCATCAGGCTCTTTTCCAATTTTCGCCTGATTTTCAAGGAAAATAATATCGATGGCTTTGTGCATTTTCCAAGGCTATTATAACCTAGTAATGCTTCCTGAACAGTCTTGAGTAGACTAAAAGCCTTTTTGGAACCATTTCTTTCGGGCAAATTTTGACCAAAACCATGGGCTAACCATCAGGCTCTTTTCCAATTTTCGCCTGATTTTGGAGGAAAATAATATCGGGTGTTAAGTGCATTTTCTAAGGCTACTATCTCCTAGTAATGCTTCCTGAACAGGCTGGAGTAGACTAAAAGCCTTTTTGGAACCATTTCTTTCGGGCAAATTTTGACCAAAACCATGGGCTAACCATCAGGCTCTTTTCCAATTTTTGCCTGATTTTGAAGGAAAATAATATCGGTGGTTCAGTGCATTTTCTAAGGCTACTATCTCCTAGTAATGCTTCCTGAACAGTCTAATGTAGACTAAAAGCCTTTTTTGAACCATTTATTTCGGGCGAATCTTGACCAAAACCATGGGCTAACCATCAGGCTCTTTTCCAATTTTTACCTGATTTTGAAGGATAATATCATCGGTGGTTTTGTGCATTTTCTTAGACTATTATAGCCTAGTAATGCTTCCTGAACAGTCTTGAGTAGACTAAAAGCCTTATTGGAACCATTTCTTTCGGGCAAATTTTGACCAAAACCATGGGCTAACCATCAGGCTCTTTTCCAATTTTCGCCTGATTTTCAAGGAAAATAATATCGATGGCTTTGTGTATTTTCCAAGGCTATTATAACCTAGTAATGCTTCCTGAACAGTCTTGAGTAGACTAAAAGCCTTTTTGGAACCATTTCTTTCGGGCGAATTTTGACCAAAACCATGGGCTAACCATCAGGCTCTTTTCCAATTTTCGCCTGATTTTCAAGGAAAATAATATCGATGGCTTTGTGTATTTTCCAAGGCTATTATAACCTAGTAATGCTTCCTGAACAGTCTTGAGTAGACTAAAAGCCTTTTTGGAACCATTTCTTTCGGGCGAATTTTGACCAAAACTGTGGAGTAGAAGCAAGGAAGACACACGAGTTATGCTTCAAATATATACATAACTATAAACCTATATACATTGCGTTGTGTTACGGACTATTGACGGAGTATAAACGTGTGATTCTAACGATTGTATCGACCGAGTCGAATATGACGAATGAATAGAATAGAATGAGGTTACAGGAAATGAAACGGGATTAAATACTTCTTAAGGAGTCTGGTAACTAAGAGATTAAATGTTCTAAGAGTCTAAGTACTAGTGAATGATGTCACTCTGAATTCTTAACATCCTGGGGGCCCGGCGAAAATCTAATCTTGCGAAAAGTCTATTAGATGGGCCTTGATTGCGTTTCGGGCATCGACAGCTGCTTGACGGGTGGGGCGAGTGTTCACAACCGGGTTGTCAGTCGGTCCGGGGGTATCTGTCACCGGGTCTTCAGTCTTCAAGTCTGCGTTGAGCTCCAACGGATACAGCTTGATGATAGAGCGAGTTGTGCGTCCTCTAGCTGTGCGAACCACGGCGGCGCGGCAGAGTTTATCAAAACCCAGAATGAGGCTTTCAACGAGGCCTAGTTCCCAACGGTGCTTGGGCGTGTCGGTATCGTGGATGAGGACGACGTCTCCGGTCTTGATGGCGTTTTCTGAAGCCTGGTGCTTCTTGCTGTGAAGCGAGTGTGTTTCTCGGAGAAATGAGAGGTATTCCTTCTGAAAGCGAGTCATGAAGTGGTTGTAGAGCGCAGAACGACGTTGCTGAGCTTGCTGAATGGTGTTCATATCTCCGTAGGTAGGATCTGACAGAATATCGGCATCTTGCGATGGGTGTGGCAGCGATGTAACGTTGAAACCAAACAGTAAGTGACTCGGTGTGAGCGGTTGTATATCATGAGCTTCGTTGTTGATGTAGGTGAGCGGACGATCGTTGAGGACTGCTTGAATTTCTTCGATGAGGGTATAAAGCTCCGGTAAGGCGATGAGAGAGCGACCGAGTACTTTCTTAAGCGACGTTTTTGTTAGGCCAATGAGTCTTTCGTAGACTCCACCCCAATGAGGGCTGCGGGCAGGAATGTAACGGAAGCGGATACGTTTCTGGGCGAAGGCGTTCTGGAGATCTGGAGTATCGAAGAACGACAGTAATGTCTCAAGATCTTGTTCTGCTCGTTTGAAGGTCAAGGCGTTGTCACACAAGACGAATGCTGGCGTGGAGAAAACACTGCAGTGGCGACGGAATGCTTGCAGGAACGATGACGTAGTGAGGTCTTCGACGATTTCGAGATTTACAGCTCTTGTTGTGAGGCATGTAAAAAGGCATATGTAGGCCTTGACGTGTGTACCGTTGCGGTCTTTGACGAGTAGATGTCCGGTAAAGTCAATACCAACATTCGAAAACGGGCGAATCGTGGTGTCGAGGCGAAATTTCGGCAATTCAGGCGATGCAGGAAGAAGGTAATGTCTACCTGTGACTTTCTTACAGCTGACGCATTTATTCAGCAGACGACGGGTCGTAGAGCGGGCTGACGGAACCCAAAAGCGTTGGCGGAGAGAAACGATGGTTCCTCCAACTCCAATGTGGCGGAGGCGTTGATGACAGTCGAGTATGATCAACTGTGTCAGGCGAGAATGCTGAGGTAGTAAGATCAGCGACGAATCTAGAGCAAAACGGCCTTTGCTACGAATCAGACCATCTTTATCTAGGACCAAAGTCAATTGGCGAATGAATGGCGGGGCGTTACCTTTATTATCATCAGCGGCGGTGAGATAATCGAGGACTTGTGGATAGTGTTGTTGTTGTTGTGCACGTATCCATTCTTTTTCCACATGTTCCAGCTCAGCAACAGTGGGAGGACCTTGTGTCCCTGTACGGTAGCAGAATCGATGTACGTATACTGATGTTGCTAGGAGACGAGAGTATTGATTGAAGCGATCCAAATCAATGATTTTACTGATGTCACCACGTGACTCGAGATTTACTTGCTGTTCGGCTGCAGCAGCAAGGACGGTTGTAGAGATTGGCTGCGGTTTAGGCCATTGAGGCCAAGTAGATTGATCAGCAAGCCAGGTGGGGCCTTTTTCCCACAAGGTGCTATCTCGAAGAGACTGGGCAGAGCAGCCACGTGATACTAGGTCTGCGGGGTTTTCCTGGGAAGGGGTGTGACCCCAATCGGCGGTTTCGAAAATGCTGTTGATAGCATTGACCTTGTTTTGGACGAACTGTTTTAGTTTACGTGATGATGACGTCAGCCAATATAAGGCGATTTCAGAATCGGTCCAAAGTCGGACTTGAACATCGGGAAAGTCAGATTTGACAATCTCCAACAGACGGGCGGTGTATTGTGCACAGAGCAGCATAGCACTCAGCTCCAGCTGAGGGATCGTGCGATTTTTGTCCCCACGGGGGGCCAGTTTCGATTTTGAGCCAAGAAGGACACTTTTAGACCCTTGCGAGAGGTACACTGCTGTACCCATGACGAGCTTACTGGCGTCTGCAAAGCCATGTAAGAAGATTGGTTGGTTGGCGTCGAAATCAAACCAACGCGAAAACGTGAAACGAGAGACGGAATTTAATTCGTGTTCGAGTTTCTGCCAGGTGGCTACTTTGGCTTGCGGTAGTGGCTGGTCCCAGCCAAATTTTTCATCCCATAGTTCGGCTATGAAAAGGCGAGCGAGTACGGTGGTTGGAAGAACCAACCCGAGGGGGTCAAAGAGCTGACTAGCCATACTGAGCACCTTGCGTTTTGTCAGTGCTTCTTTTGTCGAATTGAACGATTTTTCCTGAAAGGAAATGCGGTCGGTTGTAGGATTCCACTGTAAGCCTAACAGAGGAATATCATGTGACGTTGTGCCAAGCGCATGCGTGTTTACTTCAGCTTGCAATTCCGGGGAATTCGTGCACCATTGACGTAGCAAAAAATGTCCTTCGTTCATCATCTTTCGTGCGTCATGAAAATAGGCGATGGCGTCAGCCTCGGTTTGAGCTCCAGACAAGAGGTTGTCGACGTAGAGCTTCTGTGCTAGATCTACAGCAACGGGGCTGTCGTATTTCTGTAAGTGCTCCTGTAGTACTGCACCTAAGGACATCGGGCTGCTGGTGTGACCAAAAACAATGGTGTTATACGTGTACACGCAAATCTCCTTCGTAGGGTCGTTGTCTTTGTACCACAAAAAGCGTACAAACGGGCGATCTTCTTCTTTCAGCTTAATGTTCAAAAAAGCGTGGCGAATATCAGCGACAAAGGCGTATCGCGGCATGCGAAAGCGTATTAGTAATTCAACTAAATCGTTTAGTAAACAGGGGCCTGTGTAAAGACAGTCATTCAGGCTTACTTTACCAGTGTTGGCAGCGAAAACTATTCTTAGGGGGGTAGTCTCAGAATCCTTGAGGACGAAAAAGTGGGGAAGGTAGTGGCAACCTTCTTCTGGGAAAGGCGATTGGAGGGCAGTTAATTCCTCTATGTATCCCTTTGCTAGGTGATCAGCCATCACTTTGCGGTAAGCCTCCATGAGTCCTAATTTGTTGAGCCGAAATGTCACTTGTTCAAGACGTTTCTTAGAAAGGCTTAAGTTGGAAGGCAACGAGGGATGGTCGGTTTTCCAGGGCAAAGGAGCGTAATAATATCCATCACGAAATTCTATTTGGTTACGGTATGAATGGATGAATTCGTTTGAATCGGCTGACTCGGAAATAACGGATTGATTCTTGAGCAAACGATCCATTTGAATGAATAGGGATTCATTACTTAGTAGGTTTCCAAACGAGACTGATGAGTCTGATGCATCATCAGTGGTTTCGATTGAGGCTGAGCCGATTTCCTCTGTGATTCGACCAGTGTTTGTTTCAATGGCTCTTTCTGGCATAGGGCCAGAGACGACATACCCAAAGGGTGAGTGTTGAATCAGCGGTTCTGATCCCTGAGAACTTACTTCTCCAAGGAAACGGTATGCGCAATCTGCGCCGATTAAAATGTCAACCACGAAATTGCTCTCCTGAAAGTCATTGGCCAAGGGCAAATCCTTGAGACGGGGGTACGATTGGATTTCGGCTAATCCTGAATGATTCAGCGGTTTAACTATTTCGTCAGAGATTAAGACGCGTATTTTTTCTATTCCAGAGGGGGTTTCGAGGCCAATGTTAGTCACCCCATAATCTTTACGTGTTACCACACCACCAAAACCTGAAACTGCTAATGACTCGTGCGAGACGGGGGTAAGGCCCAAAATAGACGCAAAATCTGCGCGCACGTAGCTGCGTTGGGAGCCTTCATCGAAAAAGATTCTGGCTGTGGCTTTCTTATCTTCGGAAAGTGCGACTGCTTTCGCGGTTTTCAAAAGAATAGCGGTTGCGGCGTTAGTTGCAACTGTCGGGGCTTCCTCGACGGGGGGAACCTCAACTTTATCATACGTATGAGAATTGTTCTGTTCATTTACGTGGACTTCAGAACGAAACGGCAATGGTTCTTTAACATAATCGGTTATGTTTACGGTTGATACGGGGGTACATCTCGGCAAGACAGAAACACAGGTTGACACGGGTGTCGGGGCAGGCGTATTCATCGTACGTGTCACGTTTACGGGGGTCACAGAGTCGGGAGTTTCTCGGGAAACTATAGAAGCGTGTACGTTGGTCTGTGACGGGTTTGATCGGCTTGTCGAGTCGTTACGTCGTGTGGGATAGATTTGAATCCCATGAATACTGGTATGGTGTTTACCTTTGCATTTGGCACAGCGGCCACGAACGTTACATTGGGCAGAACGATGTCCTGAAACTAGGCAGTTTAGGCAGAGTTTATTTCGTATTACGGTTGCTGACTTCTCAGAGGCTAGCAGGGGGCAACGTATGGCAGTATGTGTTCCCTTACATAGTAAAAATTGAGGGTTAACAGTAGCGGTCATTGTACTAAATGTAGACGGGGGTTCGTAAGATTCGTAGTACGGTGAGGGCTGTTGGGGAGACGCCTGAGGCACGCGTAGGGCCTGTGATTGTTCTTGGCGAGTTACGTATTCTTTAAAACCATTGATAAAACGCTTTAAATCAAAGTTACTTGCTACACCACAGTCACCAATACTACTACGTATTTTTCCGGGCAATTTTTCTTCTAAAATTGGCACGATAAAGGGGGCACAAGCTGAAACGTCAATACTTAAGGCTTCGAGCGAACGAATGTCAGCCATGAATGAATTATAAAACTGCCGTAGGTTGGCGGCTACAGGCAAGGGCTTGGCTAATTTTAACAAATTCATAACGTGGGCTC
The DNA here is from genome assembly GCA_963924455.1 of Pelagia noctiluca. NCBI lineage: Eukaryota > Metazoa > Cnidaria > Scyphozoa > Semaeostomeae > Pelagiidae > Pelagia > Pelagia noctiluca. The sequence goes on from OZ004315.1 coordinate 12,819,169, forward strand.
GTATAATACGTCGGGGTTGTCCAAAGTTTTCTTTCAGACTTTCTTCCAAAATTACGTAGTTTTGGTCGGAGGGGATAATCCCTTTTACGGTGTCTAAGGCTTGGCCTCTTAGCTGTCCTACCAAATACGTGAATTTGGCGGAATTCGGGAGATTTGGCGAGTCTCCAACTTGCGACTGAAAACGTTCCCAAAACCCACACCACTCAGTGATATTTCCATCGAAAGTTGGCAAGTTCAACTCGGGTAATTTTGAACGTAGAGAAATACCACTGGTGGGGGGCTCAACGACTACGGGTGTTACTGGTTTATCGAATTTCGACAGGAGAAAGTGAAGTTTATTCATCTTACCTCTGTTGATGAACGTTACCTCATCAACCTCATCGAAGAAGGCGTTGAGTTCAGTCTCATCCTCAATTTCGTCTAAGACCAGTTCTTTTAAATCGGCATCGATCTTCTCACATTCTTCGAACTTCGAGTTCAACGCCACGAGCGAGGACCTCAGGGCAGAGACGTCTGCATCCGATAGCTTAGGCGCATCGAGGTATGGCGAGGCTTCGTTGAAGATTTTCGTGAAGGAACGGCGACTTTGTCTTCTTTCTTGCTTTAACTTTTCAAGTTGTGATTTCGGCATTATGAACGGAACGACCAAGGCGAGTAAACGGCAATAACGAGAATCCTGGTCACGGCACCAATTTGTGGAGTAGAAGCAAGGAAGACACACGAGTTATGCTTCAAATATATACATAACTATAAACCTATATACATTGCGTTGTGTTACGGACTATTGACGGAGTATAAACGTGTGATTCTAACGATTGTATCGACCGAGTCGAATATGACGAATGAATAGAATAGAATGAGGTTACAGGAAATGAAACGGGATTAAATACTTCTTAAGGAGTCTGGTAACTAAGAGATTAAATGTTCTAAGAGTCTAAGTACTAGTGAATGATGTCACTCTGAATTCTTAACAAAAACCATGGGCTAACCATCAGGCTCTTTTCCAATTTTCGCCTGATTTTCAAGGAAAATAATATCGATGGCTTTGTGCATTTTCCAAGGCTATTATAACCTAGTAATGCTTCCTGAACAGTCTTGAGTAGACTAGAAGCCTTTTTGGAACCATTTCTTTCGGGCAAATTTTGACCAAAACCATGGGCTAACCATCAGGCTCTTTTCCAATTTTCGCCTGATTTTGGAGGAAAATAATATCGGGTGTTAAGTGCATTTTCTAAGGCTACTATCTCCTAGTAATGCTTCCTGAACAGGCTGGAGTAGACTAAAAGCCTTTTTGGAACCATTTCTTTCGGGCAAATTTTGACCAAAACCATGGGCTAACCATCAGGCTCTTTTCCAATTTTTGCCTGATTTTCAAGGAAAATAATATCGATGGCTTTGTGCATTTTCCAAGGCTATTATAACCTAGTAATGCTTCCTGAACAGTCTTGAGTAGACTAAAAGCCTTTTTGGAACCATTTCTTTCGGGCGAATTTTGACCAAAACCATGGGCTAACCATCAGGCTCCTTTACAATTTTCGCCTGATTTTCAAGGAAAATAATATCGATGGCTTTGTGCATTTTCCAAGGCTATTATAACCTAGTAATGCTTCCTGAACAGTCTTGAGTAGACTAAAAGCCTTTTTGGAACCATTTCTTTCGGGCAAATTTTGACCAAAACCATGGGCTAACCATCAGGCTCTTTTCCAATTTTCGCCTGATTTTGGAGGAAAATAATATCGGGTGTTAAGTGCATTTTCTAAGGCTACTATCTCCTAGTAATGCTTCCTGAACAGGCTGGAGTAGACTAAAAGCCTTTTTGGAACCATTTCTTTCGGGCAAATTTTGACCAAAACCATGGGCTAACCATCAGGCTCTTTTCCAATTTTTGCCTGATTTTGAAGGAAAATAATATCGGTGGTTCAGTGCATTTTCTAAGGCTACTATCTCCTAGTAATGCTTCCTGAACAGTCTAGAGTAGACTAAAAGCCTTTTTTGAACCATTTATTTCGGGCAAATTTTGACCAAAACCATGGGCTAACCATTAGGCTCTTTTCCAATTTTTGCCTGATTTTGAAGGATAATATCATCGGTGGTTAAGTGCATTTTCTTAGAATATTTTAGCCTAGTAATGCTTCCTGGACAGTCTAGAGTAGACTAAAAGCCGTTTTGGAACCATTTCTTTCGGGCAAATTTTGACCAAAACCATGGGCTAACCATCAGGCTCTTTTCCAATTTTTGCCTGATTTTCAAAGAAAATAATATCGATGGTTAAGTGCATTTTCTAAGGCTACTATCTCCTAGTAATGCTTCCTGAACAGGCTAGAGACTAGACTAAAAGCCTTTTTGGAACCATTTCTTTCGGGCAAATTTTGACCGAAACCATGGGCTAACCATTAGGCTTTTTCCAATTTTTGCCTGATTTTCAAGGAAAATAATATCGATGGCTTTGTGCATTTTGCAAGGCTATTATAACCTAGTAATGCTTCCTGAACAGGCTGGAGTAGACTAAAAGCCTTTTTGGCATCCCATTTCTTTCGGGCGAGTTTTGACCAAAACCATGGGCTAACCATCAGGCTCTTTTCCAATTTTTGCCTGATTTTGAAGGAAAATAATATCGGTGGTTAAGTGCATTTTCTAAGGCTACTATCTCCTAGTAATGCTTCCTGAACAGTCTAGAGTAGACTAAAAGCCTTTTTAGAACTATTTATTTCGGGCGTATTTTGACCAAAACCATCAGGCTTTTTTCCAATTTTTGCCTGATTTTGAAGGATAATATTATCGGTGGTTAAGTGCATTTTCTTAGAATATTTTAGCCTAGTAATGCTTCCTGGACAGTCTAGAATAGACTAAAAGCCTTTTTGGAACCATTTCTTTCGGGCGAAGTTTGACCAAAACCATGGGCTAACCATCAGGCTCTTCTCCAATTTTTGCCTGATTTTGAAGGAAAATAATATCGGTGGTTAAGTGCATTTTCTAAGGCTACTATCTCCTAGTAATGCTTCCTGAACAGGCTAGAGTAGACTAAAAGCCTTTTTGGAACCAGTTCTTTCGGGCGAATTTTGACCAAAACCATGGGCTAACCATCAGGCTCTTTTCCAATTTTCGCCTGATTTTGAAGGAAAATAATATCGATGGCTTTGTGCATTTTCCAAGGCTATTATAACCTAGTAATGCTTCCTGAACAGTCTTGAGTTGACTAAAAGCCTTTTTGGAACCAGTTCTTTCGGGCGAATTTTGACCAAAACCATGGGCTAACCATCAGGCTCTTTTCCAATTTTCGCCTGATTTTCAAGGAAAATAATATCGATGGCTTTGTGTATTTTCCAAGGCTATTATAACCTAGTAATGCTTCCTGAACAGTCTTGAGTAGACTAAAAGCCTTTTTGGAACCATTTCTTTCGGGCGAATTTTGACCAAAACCATGGGCTAACCATCAGGCTCTTTTCCAATTTTCGCCTGATTTTCAAGGAAAATAATATCGATGGCTTTGTGCATTTTCCAAGGCTATTATAACCTAGTAATGCTTCCTGAACAGTCTTGAGTAGACTAAAAGCCTTTTTGGAACCATTTCTTTCGGGCGAATTTTGACCAAAACCATGGGCTAACCATCAGGCTCTTTTCCAATTTTCGCCTGATTTTCAAGGAAAATAATATCGATGGCTTTGTGCATTTTCCAAGGCTATTATAACCTAGTAATGCTTCCTGAACAGTCTTGAGTAGACTAAAAGCCTTTTTGGAACCATTTCTTTCGGGCGAATTTTGACCAAAACCATGGGTTAACCATCTGGCTCTTTTCCAATTTTCGCCTGATTTTCAAGGAAAATAATATCGATGGCTTTGTGCATTTTCCAAGGCTATTATAACCTAGTAATGCTTCCTGAACAGTCTTGAGTAGACTAAAAGCCTTTTTGGAACCATTTCTTTCGGGCGAATTTCGACCAAAACCATGGGCTAACCATCAGGCTCTTTTCCAATTTTCGCCTGATTTTCAAGGAAAATAATATCGATGGCTTTGTGCATTTTCCAAGGCTATTATAACCTAGTAATGCTTCCTGAACAGTCTTGAGTAGACTAAAAGCCTTATTGGAACCATTTCTTTCGGGCAAATTTTGACCAAAACCATGGGCTAACCATCAGGCTCTTTTCCAATTTTCGCCTGATTTTCAAGGAAAATAATATCGATGGCTTTGTGTATTTTCCAAGGCTTTTATAACCTAGTAATGCTTCCTGAACAGTCTTGAGTAGACTAAAAGCCTTTTTTGAACCATTTCTTTCGGGCGAATTTTGACCAAAACCATGGGCTAACCATCAGGCTCTTTTCCAATTTTCGCCTGATTTTCAAGGAAAATAATATCGATGGCTTTGTGCATTTTCCAAGGCTATTATAACCTAGTAATGCTTCCTGAACAGTCTTGAGTAGACTAAAAGCCTTTTTGGAACCATTTCTTTCGGGCAAATTTTGACCAAAACCATGGGCTAACCATCAGGCTCTTTTCCAATTTTCGCCTGATTTTCAAGGAAAATAATATCGATGGCTTTGTGCATTTTCCAAGGCTATTATAACCTAGTAATGCTTCCTGAACAGTCTTGAGTAGACTAAAAGCCTTTTTGGAACCATTTCTTTCGGGCAAATTTTGACCAAAACCATGGGCTAACCATCAGGCTCTTTTCCAATTTTCGCCTGATTTTGGAGGAAAATAATATCGGGTGTTAAGTGCATTTTCTAAGGCTACTATCTCCTAGTAATGCTTCCTGAACAGGCTGGAGTAGACTAAAAGCCTTTTTGGAACCATTTCTTTCGGGCGAATTTTGACCAAAACCATGGGCTAACCATCAGGCTCTTTTCCAATTTTCGCCTGATTTTCAAGGAAAATAATATCGATGGCTTTGTGTATTTTCCAAGGCTATTATAACCTAGTAATGCTTCCTGAACAGTCTTGAGTAGACTAAAAGCCTTTTTGGAACCATTTCTTTCGGGCGAATTTTGACCAAAACCATGGGCTAACCATCAGGCTCTTTTCCAATTTTCGCCTGATTTTCAAGGAAAATAATATCGATGGCTTTGTGCATTTTCCAAGGCTATTATAACCTAGTAATGCTTCCTGAACAGTCTTGAGTAGACTAAAAGCCTTTTTGGAACCATTTCTTTCGGGCAAATTTTGACCAAAACCATGGGCTAACCATCAGGCTCTTTTCCAATTTTCGCCTGATTTTGGAGGAAAATAATATCGGGTGTTAAGTGCATTTTCTAAGGCTACTATCTCCTAGTAATGCTTCCTGAACAGGCTGGAGTAGACTAAAAGCCTTTTTGGAACCATTTCTTTCGGGCAAATTTTGACCAAAACCATGGGCTAACCATCAGGCTCTTTTCCAATTTTTGCCTGATTTTGAAGGAAAATAATATCGGTGGTTCAGTGCATTTTCTAAGGCTACTATCTCCTAGTAATGCTTCCTGAACAGTCTAATGTAGACTAAAAGCCTTTTTTGAACCATTTATTTCGGGCGAATCTTGACCAAAACCATGGGCTAACCATCAGGCTCTTTTCCAATTTTTACCTGATTTTGAAGGATAATATCATCGGTGGTTTTGTGCATTTTCTTAGACTATTATAGCCTAGTAATGCTTCCTGAACAGTCTTGAGTAGACTAAAAGCCTTATTGGAACCATTTCTTTCGGGCAAATTTTGACCAAAACCATGGGCTAACCATCAGGCTCTTTTCCAATTTTCGCCTGATTTTCAAGGAAAATAATATCGATGGCTTTGTGTATTTTCCAAGGCTATTATAACCTAGTAATGCTTCCTGAACAGTCTTGAGTAGACTAAAAGCCTTTTTGGAACCATTTCTTTCGGGCGAATTTTGACCAAAACCATGGGCTAACCATCAGGCTCTTTTCCAATTTTCGCCTGATTTTCAAGGAAAATAATATCGATGGCTTTGTGTATTTTCCAAGGCTATTATAACCTAGTAATGCTTCCTGAACAGTCTTGAGTAGACTAAAAGCCTTTTTGGAACCATTTCTTTCGGGCGAATTTTGACCAAAACCATGGGCTAACCATCAGGCTCTTTTCCAATTTTCGCCTGATTTTCAAGGAAAATAATATCGATGGCTTTGTGCATTTTCCAAGGCTATTATAACCTAGTAATGCTTCCTGAACAGTCTTGAGTAGACTAGAAGCCTTTTTGGAACCATTTCTTTCGGGCAAATTTTGACCAAAACCATGGGCTAACCATCAGGCTCTTTTCCAATTTTCGCCTGATTTTGGAGGAAAATAATATCGGGTGTTAAGTGCATTTTCTAAGGCTACTATCTCCTAGTAATGCTTCCTGAACAGGCTGGAGTAGACTAAAAGCCTTTTTGGAACCATTTCTTTCGGGCAAATTTTGACCAAAACCATGGGCTAACCATCAGGCTCTTTTCCAATTTTTGCCTGATTTTGAAGGAAAATAATATCGGTGGTTCAGTGCATTTTCTAAGGCTACTATCTCCTAGTAATGCTTCCTGAACAGTCTAGAGTAGACTAAAAGCCTTTTTTGAACCATTTATTTCGGGCGAATTTTGACCAAAACCATGGGCTAACCATCAGGCTCTTTTCCAATTTTTACCTGATTTTGAAGGATAATATCATCGGTGGTTTTGTGCATTTTCTTAGACTATTATAGCCTAGTAATGCTTCCTGAACAGTCTTGAGTAGATTTTGAGTAGAACAGCCTTTTTGGAACCATTTCTTTCGGGCTAATTTTGAACAAAACCATGGGCTTTTATCCAATTTTTGACTGATTTTGAAATTAATATTGTTGGTGATTTTATGTATTTTCTAGGGTTATTATTGACTGATATTTCTCCATGGACAGACCTAAGCGGATAAAAAAAACCTATTTGGAGCCATTGGTTTAGGCCATATTTCAACGAAAAACTATTTGTTGACCATTAGGCTTTTTTCCAATGATGGGCTTATTTGGAAGAACAATATTTACATGGTTCAATGCATCCTCTAAGGCTAATATAGCGTAATATTGCTCCCTGAACAGTCCTGAATGGATATAAAGCGTATTTTGAGGCATTTATTTATCGAATCAACTACTGAATAATAAACAATAGAAATTTTAAATTATGAGTGACAGTTTGAGATTCTACTTTCAATGCAGGATTACTGACCTCTTGTTAGGTGCTATTTCATAGTATCCATTTTCCAGCAAAACTCCTTCCATTAAGGACTGTTGAAAAGAATACAATACGCGATTTATAGGCATGCATGAATGATAGGTTATGATGATAGCAAATTGTTGGTGATCTTATCAGAAGCTCTTTTATAAGAATTCTAGCAAAGACCTAGTTGTGAGGGCTATGTAAAGGTTTTCGAGAACATGGGGACAAGCCCAAAAGGGGGTGAGGAAATAGGAGGCATCTTGTATGAACTAGTGGGGCAGGGAATATTTCCCCCTTTTTCTTCAGAGACCATGCTGAACTTTCCATAGAAATCATGAGAATAAATTACAATTTAAAAAGGGAACAAGGATGCCCATGAATCACCCTCATTGTACAAGTTTCGTATATTGGGAATCCCTTTTGGTCACTTCAAAGAACTAAAAGATCCTTAGCAGTTACAGTTCCTTCATTTGTTCCTTTATTCTTGTTTAGAGTCTAAAAAGTATGCAACGCAATGTAAACATCAGTAATCGATGAACGAAATCTCAACAATCCTGAGATTTCTTATTTTGTTAGCAGAAAATCCCATAAAACGCTGAGTTGGAATAAAAAACAAAACCGACCTTTAGATTCTTACTAAGTTTCACTAACGGGAGTTTCGTAAGTTTTCAGACATTCTACATGCTCATTAGAATCCTTAAAAAATGGTTCTTTATAAAAAGGGAGTACAATCAATTATACTTTTAGCAGCCTGGACGGCAATGCCAGTTAGAATTAAATTCAGTGTGATAACACTAAGAAGATCCCCACTACCTTGGAGTCTTTTCATGAGGTTTTTTATCGTTTGTTTCTGTAAAGAAAGTCTAGCTGTAATAAAGACGTGCCCGTATAAGGAAGATAAAAGATAGTGGCACCACCGTACAATCTTGGTTTGATCATCAACATTCATCCGTGTAACGATCTAATCACATTTTTGATGATAAAGGAAAACGAGCTCTCCCAGTAGTAAGAATATCAAATGAGGATGAAATGAAACAGAGGCTACATACTTGTAAATGTTCGTAGGTGATGCCTATATCGTTGCAAAGTTCTGCGGCATCTGAAAAACGAGATATTTCAAAGAATAAAAACTTTCGATGACTCAGAATACCTGACTGGGGTATTGGAAAACTTGAAATCACCAACAAGTTTCAAGAAAATGTTTCATATAACAACGAAACTCCTGATGCAAATCTAAAGTTTTCATTTGACATTCATGGTTGAGAATGACACAAGGTCATCTGGTCCCCATCATGAATGACACTCACAAGTCATACAGTTTCAAGGATGGAATAACTGAAAACATTAATGAAACAAGTCTTGGTAGAAGATTTTTGATGCACGCAAAAACTGGAGGTAGGTGAGAATATTTGAAGAGCCTAGAAATCATTAGATTATCATAAAATTAGTATTGAATTATCATTACATTATCATTGAATTATCATTCAATCATCATCAAATTATAATCAAATTATCATCAAATTTACATTAAATTATCATTGAATAATCATTGAATAATCATTCAATTAGAAGAGCCTGCAAATCAGACGTATCTGTGAAAGACGGGGGACATCATTTCTGCAGAATAACATAGACAGACATTTGCAATTTTGTTCAGAAAATTGAAGTAAAATGTAAGGGGAAACACAATGCAGATAGAGACTTGCGTAACGTATAGCAGATAAACATGCTTCTCAGCCTTCTGACTTCATTCAGCTCAACTCACTTGAACAAGTCCAGCTTTCTTCTGCTTCACCAATATCTGGTTAGTATTCATAACTACACAAAACTATTATTTATTAGTGCAAAATGATATTTAATATGACGCATTGTTAAATGCATATGGGTTAGAATGATAATGTACATTAATGCCCTACCGTTTGATCCATCCACGCCTGAGGACAGCCTAGTGACAAGATCCTTCCATCCTGGTCCTAAATCAAGCTCGATGAATTCCTTCGATCCTTCCAGTAGCTAAAAGGTAAGAAACCAGATGGATACTAGAGCTTTTCTGGTAAATATCATACAATACTAAAATATGAATATTCCCACTGGCTCTAACAAACCTGCGTGTTCTAATAAAGCTTTTTCCTCATAAATCAGTTTCGACTGACCTTTTATTGCCACTTGAAGGAATCCAAAGAGTACTTTTGTTGGGTTGCTTGCAGCTGGCACTCACTATCTTGTTTAAATAGGGGCCTGAGGGTAAGAATCCCACAGCTGGCTAAACAGCCTGTGGGGAGGACTCCTTACAGCTGGCCTGAGTTGCTTATATTACTCCTTGCTTAGAGTTATGATATAAATCACAATTTGCTTGTATAATCGATTGCCAAATACGACCCCAAAAGCTGCCAAAGAAAATGTGTGTGTATTATGTTTTTATTCTGCCTAGATGTCAGTTACATCGCAACCTATGGGTTTTACAGGCCACTATGCGTTAAGCACAATTAACGAGTAAGGGTCAAAATAAGCAGTGAATGGAAAGAATAATTTCATTTCTTATCACTTAATCATGTTTACTCTAACCCTAACGCTGACTCTAAACATGACCCTAACCCTTATCCTAACTGTAAACCTAAAACTGAATAGTTTGATTTCATAATTGGATCTCGTTTTGTTCAAGGTTTAGTTCAGGGTTTACTGAAGCCCCCATGGGCCTTGTTCGAGGGAAGCATGATTGCAGAATAATATTTCATTTCACAAAAAAGCCCACACAGGACATAGCTAAACAATATTACCACGTTCACCTGAAGACAAAATAGGAAAAATAAACTTTGGTTACATGGTTATTATTACATTTCGTTTGATAAATAGCCTTTTTTGTCATTTTTAAACATAGTTGATAAAGAAGTTTTTGTATTCTTTATGTCAACCTTTCAAGAAAATGACAAACTTCTGAATAGACCGCCCCCCTCGATTAAGCCCCCCTCCCCTCGAATAAGCCCGCCCCCCTCGATTAAGCCCCCCTCCCCTCGAATATGCCCTCACCCAAAAATGCATTATTGCAAATAAACCCCCGGGTGCTTATTCGAGGATTTACGGTATGTGAGACTGGAGAAGTCGGGATTTAATACCTTTTTCATTTCATCTTTCAAATCAGTAGAATTACTTTGAGGTGAGAACAGCGTTCTTTTGAATTGTTCTATGATTCTTCGCTGAGGATTCGGCATCAGTGGGGGAGGCAACTGAAACAAAATATTGATTATTGACACTCATAAATATAGTTCGTATAAATTCTAAAAAGGTTTCTTACGTCTGGGGTGGCAGAGCATTTTTGTCAACCTGGACATACTGTACATGACTTACAGATTATACCTATACACAAACTGCAAACCGGACGAGAGAGTGTTAGACGAGCCAAAGAACAGCATTTCATTGACTTGGCCAACACTCTGACACCCGACGGACTTAACAGAACGACTGACCACTAATTATTTATAATCATATCTATACATCTAACCTATCATTTATAGTTATATTTTTGTACCTCTATTTACAGTCATACTCTACTCCTCTGCTTTCCAATACATTTATTCTATCATCATTACTTAATTATCATTATTATTATACTACTCCCACCATAATCATTGCCACCGCTTCACCCTCTGCGTAGCAGCACCATTATAACGTACTAACCAGCCATATCACTGTAAACACTTTTCAAATTTTGTATATAGGCCCGCATTTATTCGTTTGTAAATTTAGTCCTGAAGAAGCCCTGTATGCCAGGGCGAAATATTGACAACATATATATATATATAATATTTAATCCATCTACGTTTTTTCTGTGTGTGTTGTCTTTCGTTGTTCCTGTCTCGCTTTATCTTACCTACTTCGCCGCAAGCATCGAAAGGTCCGGCACAAAGCCTATTATTGTGGACTTTCTTCGTTTGAATATATCATATTAATGCAAGGGGCTTGATTTGACTCTAACTTGTAGCGTAATGCTAAATACAGTAATAGTAACCGAGAGGAACTCGAGCCAATCAGCTTCACGCAGCTCGACTAAGGTACCCGTACCAAATTTCAAAATCTGAACTAAAACCATTCCAAACACATAAAGTGCACCACACAAACTGCACAACTCATCACATAAAACTGCACAACTTATCACATAGACTTCACCACTAATCAGAAAATACTGCACAACTTATCACATAAAACTGCACAACTTATCACATAGACTTCACCACTAATCAGAAAATACTGCACAACTCATCACATAAAACTGCACAACTTATCACATAGACTTCACCACTAATCAGAAAATACAGGAGACAATCCAAGCTCTTTCCTATCACACTGAGTAGCATGGGATTTGACTTTTCAAAAATCAAATTGTTTGATGTTGAAGTAACATGATGAGAAGTGTGGTATTTAGTTAGCAATTGGCTTAGGAGGCCTCAGAATCGTGTTTTAAAGCGTATTGTAGAAGAGGTTGTCTGAAAGTGACGTACCTGTGTGATGAAAATAAGCTTGTGCAGTTGGTTGAGCATTTGCAGAATCGGATCGTTTATTTGCCTGACTTTTCTCGGAGAGATGCTCAACGTTGCAGTCGCTGAAGCTGCAATAGAAATAGCAAATTTCACCGTTTATACACGTTCTCAATAAATATACACAATCATTATAGGTTTCAGAACACTGTTTTTATCTTAGTAAGGTGGATGGATATGTCATCATTATGTATTATTGATATTCTAAATCAACAGCTGGTATATTCTACCAACTGACAAAGACACAAACTTGATTCTACATTTCAGAGAAGTAGTATACTACTAGTTAAAAAGTACGGACTTATTGCAACTTTGATAACAGTAAGGTGGGGTAAAATCATAGCCACATTCCTTAAATTCAAGTAAGCTCAGAATAGGACATAAAGTATTTTTATCATTCACTTTTTACTTGGATAATTATCTGGATTTTCTTTAAATTATGCCCTAATGGTCAAAAGGTCTTAAAATGTAGGACGCAAAGACATCGTTCTAGATGACCCTTCTATAGATCTCACTTATAAAGTTGAAAACGCAACGTGTGTGTACGTACTTGGTCGCCACAAGCTATTCCCACCTGATGCAGTTCTGTGGTGATATTCTATTGAAGAGCTGAAATAAAAGAAAAATACAAAAAAGAGCGAACTATTGAACACAGGGGTTCCACAAGGATCAGTACTAGGCCAGGTGTTGTTCAATTTCTACATTAACGCCATACCAAATGCTATATCTGAAAGCCTCGAGATCCTGTTCTTGACGTTAATTCAGAAATCAACTATTATAGCCATATTCGACATGGAAGAGCAACGTTAAAAAATTTATGGGAAAACTAAAGTTTGCACCTAAATGGAACAAAGTTTTTGTATTCAGGGCCCTAAGGTGTTTCACTCATTACCAAAATACCTCAGGGATTTGAATGGAGTATCATTGAATAAATTCAAGGAAGGCTTGGATAGCTTGAATCTCAAGTCCACAATGAGCCTTGAATTCTTGGTTACCAATCAATACTTTTCAAGGGTAAACATCTAAGTGTCGATCCTTATCTCCTAATGATAATAATAGTAATGATAATATAAAACACAACTGCTAAGGCTCAAAATTTTCAATTATCATATCTTCGTCAGTGGTGCTTTACAAGCAGAACAGCCAATAGTTTTAGATGGTTGTTTTCGTTTCATAATAATAACAATGATAATAAAAATCACTAACCAACTCTGGGTTCTCTTCACATCAGGTGGCCTCTCTTCAATTTTGGAAAATATGGTGGCTTTTTCGTCATTAGGATTTTTCCCCTGCGTATAGTCTAGTGGCAGTGGTTTCCTCACACCTTTTCTCGCTCCAGGTGGGGGTCTGGGCCTGACAAAGACGTCATCTTTCTCCGTCCCATCATCCTTGGCCATTGAATCTTCTGTTTTTCTTCGTATAAGCAAGCCCAGGTCTCTAGAGTTCTTTCTTGTCCTCTCTAACGAGCCTAATTTTCCTGAAGGTGACCTAAGTGGGTCGATACTTGGTGTTCTAAGGTCCTGTTCACTACTGCTTATGATTTCAGATCCGAAGCTCTGACAATTTAGGCCGGACTCAGCAGGGAACATCTTTTGATACTTCTCATCGAATTCGTCGATCTCAACATCACTGTCGTGCCTGCTGGAGCTAAGAGACATCTTGCTCCCGTTGCTTGACGCAGACGAGAGTTGGTCGTTCAGTTGTTGGGATTGAAGGAAGAGTCGATGGTATTTTTGTTGGCTTTGATGGGCCTCGAAGTAATGTCTGAAAATGAAAAATGAATGAATTACACTATGCCCAGTATCTATCCGAAATGATCCCAAGAAGTAGGTAGCCTGCTAAAGGCCAGAGCCCTTATATCCAGTAGGGTTTTTGGACTCCTGGTTTAACGTCCCTTCCGAAGGACAGTTGAATGAGTTGTTGACGGTGGAGAAGAAGTTTCATGCATCAAGTTTCATCAGATTCACAGAGATGCATGCAGAGGAGACATACTACTATCATACTCAATGGCTGTGTCTTCTCCGTGTGCATCTCTACGAATCTTACCACAAACGAAACTGCCTACTTTTCTAATTCTTATCATGTTTATTCTCTAGCGTATTAAATATTCGTTATTATTTGAATGCCTGAGTCAAGGGGGGGGGGGTAATTTCTATAGACAACCTGGTGTAGATGTACCTACCCGGGTTATAGGTTTTTTGCAATATTTTGCCCGGGTCTATTGGTCATGTTTCTAAAGTTTTAAAAGGCTTGCTCTGGTCATGGGTCTGATATACAAGGATTCTCTAAAATAGAGTCAAGTTAAGTGAATTTTGGGCTGAATCTTTAATATTTTTTTCCTGGCTATGAGGTGGCTTTACCAAAATACTACTCTCATTATGGGAAATTTTGCCCAGGTTACGGGTCCATATTTTGAACTGTCACAGGCCTACTAGGTCACCTATATGAGTTACCCCAGCCCCCCTCTTTGCTTTGAAATTCAGAAGATGTCATTAACAAGATCACGCAGCCTAAAATCTATAATCAGAAGGTCTTATCTCAGGTCAATCGTCTCTATTACAACTGATGTAATCCAAACAACGGGACAAAACCTGATGAAAAACTACTAAATTGTTGATTACTGAACTGGCAATTTGTTGAAAAATTGAATAATGTCCACTCCACTACTCGACATTCTGCGAGTATATTTGCCTGTTGTCTCAGTCGTTGACACCAAATTTTAACCCTTGTTTAAGCACTGAACGACTTCAAATGAAGGATTCCTAAAAAGGGCCTAAGTTGGTATCAAAAAATATAGGCCCGATTAGAGGGACGTTTCTCTGACGTACCGTTGTGTTCTTCTTCGCTCTTTCTCGAGTTTCTTTTCTAGATTTGTGATTTGTTGTTTCATCTTGTCCACCATGGCCAAGAGAACATCACTGATGACAGCAGCTATCTGGTTAAAACAATCGAAATATAATCTTGAAACTTTTGATCCAATGTGAGTATTTCCATTTACGGGGTAGGGGACACAAAGGTAAGAGCTCCACCTTTGATAGGCCAGACACAGTACATGCTCATGTTCCTATGCATGAGGATGGCCTAATAGTTTCTCATAACAGTCATAAATTAATAGTTATAAGGTAATGTATTTGGATTCTCAATATTGTCATAAAATAAGATTCAGAATTGATTTAGCAGCAATTTGATGCAATTACTAACGATTCCCCACGAATGATAAGCGATTTACAACGATATCCAAACGCTTTCAAGCGATTGCGGAGAGATAATTAAAAAATCAAAATTTTCCAAGCCTTCATTTCTTTTGGATCTTCTTGAGCAGACGATTTCAAATCTAAATTCTCATTGTATGAATAGTGAAGTAGTAAATGTGACCACAATGACCAGAATGTGACCACGATGGAAGAGAATGTGACCAGAATGGGACCACGATGGAAGAGAATGTGATCAGAATGTGACCACGATGTAAGAGAATGTGACCAGAATGTGACCACAATGGAAGAGAATGTGATCAGAATGTGACCACGATGGAAGAGAATGTGACCAGAATGTGACCGCGATGGAAGCAATGCTTAGCCTTTTAGTCCAGCACGTTAAGCACAAACATAAACTGCTCACTTAGCTACATTAAAAATATTACGTACCCCATTTATATCTGGTCTTTTCTCTGGATCAGGTGTTAAACAACTGAAAAATAAAAAACCGGACGGATAGCTTCGAAGAATTTCAAAAAAATATAAATATCGTTTACTATCACAAACAAGAAGATCAAGAAGCAAAGCTCTCTTCGTCTGATTAAAATGGCTTTCAAACCATCATCGTATTGAGCTGAACACTTCCGTGTTGATGTTCAAGTTTGTGAATAATTTAGCTCCTGAGTATCTCTATTATATGTTGCAGAAATAGTTCGATATTCATGACCATCTAACACACATTCTTCTACCAGTAGTTCTCTGTACAAAACACGAGGCAATAGGGCATTCAACCTTAAATCTTTCCAGTACTATGGGGGCAAACTCTGGAACTCGCTACCGAAGACTTTTCGGGACATTAAATCTTCAAACGTTTTTGGATCAAAATGTAAAGTATGTTTTATGGGCATTTCTATAAACTACGACTTTACTAATACATACAAGAATGATTTTCGGTTTGTTTCAAGGAAAAATTTGAGAAAATCCCTTCACACATTGACACAATTATCACTATCAAATGCTGTCATCGCTATAATCTCTAACTTTGACAGTGGATTGATGAAGCACAGTTTGGTAGACAGAGTTTTCAGAATCAAATGGAAAGGTTACCAAACGATAGATTATTGGCTATACTATTCGTATATTGAGTTTGTGCCCTATAAATATTTTTTATCATCATCATCAACATATTTATCAAACGAAAGATTATTAGCTCTGCTCAACCAGATAGAGGTTAACAATTAATTATGTACAACAGGCATTTCTGGCACTAACCATCTTATAGTTTTCTTCACTTTCTGCGAATAATGATCTTCTGGTAAATCTTCATAATCAGCTGAAACGATCTAGGGAGAAAAACATGAATTCGCATCGCATCTAATCATTTCTTCAAAGCAGGGGTGGATCCAGACTGCCGCCACTGCTGCACAGGCGGTGGTCAACTTTGGCGAAAATGATTTTTTTTCAGTAGGACTATTCATTCGAAAATTATATTTTTACAGAATTTCTCGGATATGTTTTCCATTTTAACTTGTTTTGTGTTGTTCTTCCTTGAAATAATGGGAATTCCTTCACTTTCAATGATTTTTATTCATATATTGTGAAACTATTTCCAAACGTTCGTTGCATTACAGCGTGCCAGCTTCTGAAAATTCCTTCACTGAATGGAATTAATTCAATTTTCATTACTTGGCTTCATTGAATTGAATTGGATTTTTGCAGCCCTTATTACGAATCATAGATCACCCAGAGTTCGCCTCACTGTAAAAATTGTATTGGATTTCTTGCCTTTCTCAGCATAGATCGCCTCGACTGCCGCACAAAAACAAAAAAAAGTCTTTTGGTTCCAAAATAATTTCTCAAATCGTGCGCGAGCCTGCGTCAAATTTATTCAAATGCCGCCCGATAATTTATTACTGACGTTCCTTCCTATAGTTTATCTCTTGCACATGTAGCCAATGACAGAGTCGAGGAATGAAGTGAATTTTTGAGTCTAGATTTTGAACGTTCTTTGAATTTTCGAAGATTTCATGGCCTACTTTCTCCACACAGAAGTGCCTGTCAATAATGTCGAAAGCTAGGCTTCATGAAGAAGGGAGAAAACTTTCATCTTTTACTCAGGATGTAAATATAAAGCTCAAGTAGGTTGAATGTTGGTTTCGGGCAGGACAGGAGAGTTTCTTGCATGAAGGTACAAAGACGTGAAGTAAAGTTTGGCCGTTTGGCGCGAGAGTGAGTGTTTTGATTACCGTGTTACGATAAAGGGAAATAAAGAAACTGTTTTCGTTATATGAAAAATGTTATACTGCAAACTCTCTCTTTATCATTAATTCCACATATCTATCCACATAGTCCTTTACAGTATTAGAATTTTCGCTCCTCAATAACGAGAAGTTTTGGTGTGGTAAGTTCTGCCCGCAGTAAACGTGGTTCAATCTCTCTCATGTAGAAATTTACTTTGATTTTTTCATTTTTTTCACAAATAGAGAAAACATTAAAAATTCTAGAGCATTTAAGTAGTATAATCATTTATTTTATTTAAAGAAGTTCTGTAACAGTAAGTATGTTATCTTTTATTGAATTGTTAATTCGAAAAGGCGTAGTAGGCTGGCATGAGGGCTGGCAGGAATCCTAAAACTGACAAAAAAAGGTGCGTTTCTAGTGTTAGGAACGGCGATGCATTAAAAAATTTCCCCCCTCATTTTAGCCCATTTGTGCTGCAGTCAAATTCTTCTCTGGGTCCGCCCCTGCTTCAAAGCAAAATAAAGTGAAGGGGCTGGAGGTATATCTATGACCGGAGAAGAATTCATTAAGATCGTTCATTAGGAAACTATTGATGAGCAAGAGGTATAGATGAATATAGCTGAGCTGCAAATATAGACGAATGAAACTGAAGGTGCTGAATCAGATTACCAAGCCTTGTTTTCACTGTTCCGTATTTAAATTAAGATAGGAAAAACTGAATGGAAGATTTTGATGTTTTGTCCCAAATATATTCATACTATACCCTTATTACTCATGAACTTCAAGATAGGCATCAGGGTACATTCATATAGGTTAGTAAATGCTATGAATACGTCACCTTAGTAGCAAGAGTCAACATATTGGAGGAGAAGAACGGAGGCTTTAGAGTGGCCATTTGATAAAACACGCAGCCAAGAGCCCAAATGTCAGCCTTCTCGCCGTATGGATGATTCTGAATGATTTCGGGACTAAAATGAAATAGAAACGGAACGATTATTGGAAAATCCTGCTTCATTCTCTTTCTGGCGTAACACTCTGATGAGTTTTATGTTTGGCTATGATTTCGATTTTTCTCGATCAAACGAGATAGTTCGTGATATTGACAATGACCCGAGTAGGACTCGAACCTACGACCTCTAGACTCTTACTCTAGTATGCTATCACTTCACAACCGGGGTTTCTAGAATCTCGGGTTATTTTCATTCTCACAAATTATCTAGATTGATTTCGAAATCCTGCTTCTTCTCAAGTTTTCTCGATCTTAGGCATAATTTTTGTTTGTTTCTTTTTAATTCAATGACTGATTAAAAATGAGTTCATCTTTTAACTAATGTGTCTATTCTAAGAGATTGAAAGAACGTGAGGATTCTATGGATCTTATATCAAATGAAGAATTGTTTATATGCATCACAAAGGTTATTTCTTCGATGAATAGGCGACACATTTGTCACCTTATGAAACGTACACAAATGTCTTAAGCTTCTGACAAGCCCATTATCTATACTTTTAAACATCTACTAAACTAAACTGGATAATAAATACAATAGATTAAAGGGTAAGTGACGATAGTGCGAATAACAATAGCAGCATACCATGAATAAAGAATTGTTCCAACAACAGATGTCATTTTGCTTGTGTCTGGCTGCTTTTGACGAGCCAGTCCAAAGTCCGCTGAATAGACGAAATTTGAAGTTTCATAAATACAAAAATAAGACATAATCCTTATGTTTTAAAGACATACTCCCAACATACTTCCAACAAGAATAAAATATAACTTACAGTAAAGTTGATCTGTTCAACAAAAGATACTACTACTATTTCAACGATTTTGTCTAACGAGTTCGTAACGATACTTTATGAAAAATCTTTTAAATAAGTTTTGCAACCACTTGAGTCAGTTATCCAGTGATTCATGTGTCGCAATGTGCTACATTGACACTAATTCGAGCCTGATTGTCACATGTTGCCCTGATTTTCTGTGTGAATAGATTTATATAGATATCAAAGTAGACTCCAATCTATTTCCTCCTGAATGGCGTTGATTTTCTAAATTGATTCACATCTTCCGTAGAGTTTAACCGAGTTATTTTAATTCAAGTTTTTAAATTGGCAAAGAAGTGGGCAGAAAAACAACACCTTTGCAGTGTGCATGCATATATTTCAAATAAACGTTTCCCAAATGAGTAGTATTTAAGACACATTAATGACTCATTGACACACGGTTAAGACAAACTCCCCTTAACCATAAGTTGCTCAGAGGCATTAACAAAAATCATAAAGCTTTTCTTGAATTATTGTTGAACTTTTCATCTCAATGTTCTTCGAAAATAGAACCAGACTTACTGATAGTGACTTTGTCGTTTTCTCCAAGCATGATGTTATTCGGTGTCAAGTCCCGGTGAATAATCCGTTTTTCTTTGTGAATATAACGCAAACCTAACACCATCTAGTAATGGAAATTCGAGTATAATTATCTCCCTTAAATAAATATTAATGTGTATCTTATTTTCCAAATACCTGATAAGTGAGAGGACGAGTTCTTTTCTCACAATTTTACTGCATGTTGAATGCTAAGAACGTTGTTTGTGGGCCTGCCTGTGAATACCAACGCTACATAAAATAAATTCCTTCTTCAAACTATGTTGAAATTGCCACATACTCTTGATATCCCATAAGCAGACAGAATGTAAATAGTTACCACATAATTGATGATTTTAGCATTGCCAACTAAGCATCGCCTGTTTGAAATCCATATTCTTAAAAAAAAACCAATGTTTCTGAATATTTGCTGTCTCTTAGCTACTGCTTATTGCCAAAAATTTGAGTCATTTAAATGATCGACGATAGTTCACTTACTTGAGTAAGAATATTCCACAATCTTTCCTCTGAAAATTGTTCACCTTTTTCTTTCAGAGAATTAAAATGTTCCATAAGTGGCGCTCCATCTATCAACTCCATTATGATGTACAGCTTATCATCTGAAATAAATCCCTGTTTTTTACAAAATCTTTAAAACGAGAAAGAAATGAGATTCATAGAGACAGTGACGATTTGAACTTGAGCAGGGCAGTAAATTTAGAAGTAGGTAACCAATCTCTAGATAGATCTAGTTCCCAGAATATTGGTAATCATTGATTCCCTTAACCACCTATGCGTGACACCTTAGCATAGCACATTGCACTATGTCAAAGTTGGTTCTACGTAACATCGTCAAGACCTATGCACCACCCCTGAGTTTGGAACGTTTCAAAAGCTCTATTTTCAGGCTGGCTCTTTTAGCAGAGTGGGTGGTACATACTGTACGCTCATAGTTTCCAGGCTTTATAATAGAAAATCTGGAAAAACAGAAGGGGGCGGATCACATTTCACACAATGTTTGATAAAAATTTACCCCTTAGCAACGCATAGCTACCAAAACTAACTGCAACATAAAATGTTGATCGCAGCACAGCTATGCGAAAAATTTAGACCATAGCTGTTGCAATTAAATCTTGAAATCTACGAGATAATATTCACCCAGCAAGTAGTGCTCCAGAAATCTATTCGATAAGATCTATTGACAAATAGGCCAATTCCAGGATATATTTGCAACGGCTAAGGCATAGATCCGTAATAGCTGTGGTCAAGATTTCATGTTGCAGTTCTAATCGCTATGGGTTGCTACGAGGGCATGTTCCTATCAGGGGTTGCTACGAGGGCATGTTCCTATCAGGCGTTGCAACAAAATTATCAGAAATGTTCGAAGTAATTCAATAGAAAATGAACAGTTGCAAAATACGTACCTTCTTTGAATGCTTTGTGATAGCGAACTACGTTAGGATGCCTCAGCTACAAAACAGAATAGTTTATTTAAAGCACATTCTAAATCATGCAAGCCCAATTGAAAAGAGCATGCGCAGTGAAGTCATGAAGTGTCGAAGAGAAATTTTAGGTTTGTTTTGTTTTAATTTTTTTTATTTACCTTATTATCGAACCTTTTGCTTGTTTTTGAAGAGCTTTTTAAGAATAGGTTTTTAGCCTAGACGTCTTTTTATAGCTATTTTATACTATTCTGTACTTTTGCTTTTAATTTGAATGAAATAAATATTAAGAAAAAAAAGTGTCGAAGAGACATTAGCACCAGTTTTTATGATCTTGAAATCTCGAAAATTTAATTTTTACAGAGGGTTAGGGTCATTTTTAGACGCGAAAATTCAGCTGACTTGAGACTTGGCCGTGCTTCATAAATAATGAACTGAACTGTTTCTCGCTATCCAATAGAACAACCTTCAAATCTTTGTTACAATAACAACAGAAGTGAACTCCATTCGAACATAACGCGTCAGGACAAACTCCCGTTTAATTCTGAATGATAAAAATTGGTAAAAAAAAAGACAAATAAACACAACTTTTATTCAGCACAGTTAGGCCTTTCAGACTTATGTCCTCCTCACAGAGTGTGACTTTTTGAATCATAAGTCACACTCTGAGGAGTAAATAAGTCCGGGAGGATTAGGTGCGCTGAATAAAAGTTGAGTTTTTTTCGCCTCTTTTTCTACAAATTTTCAGTATTCTTATCCACATTATAAACTGAATAGTAAAAAGGAGAAAATCTCACTGAACGAATATTAAACAAATGAATGGCTCATACTTGTTCTCTGACAAAAACACATTCGTTGAGGATGTCACCAACACTGTTTTCCCTTTCGTTTTTGGTTTTACCGAATGCAGGATTCAAAATCGATATCTGTCAGTGAAGAAAAAAGATATCATTCTGGAAGCAACAAACTTTCCAAGGTAAGTGCAGGGGAAGTCAGTGGAGAAGGGTGAGTAAAAATGCCTTTCCTTGATGAGTAAAAATGCCTTTCCTTGATAATTATGATTTTTCATAAATAGTAGCATCTATTTAGCAAAGCAAAGACAAGAAAATAAACACCATCTCTGTTTTCTGACTTTCATGCTTAAAGGGGACCTGCAAAGGTAAAACAAGTTGTGTTTAATCGAAAGCCCTTGACGTCCTGAGTACGAAAATGAAAATATTTTTTGAAATTGAAGCCCCGTTTGTCCGTAAGGAGCGATTTAAAGTGCATTTTCTGACGCGCGGGACAACTTTTTCATTTCAGTCTCGTTTTCGATTCTGACGTCAGAGGTGAATAATGAAATTCGGTTCGGGCCTAAGTAATTTCCATACAGAAGTAACAGTAATCATTGCTCGGGTTACGGCGCAAAGGTGCTTTATAAACAACAAAAATCCGTTTTAAAGCCAAAATATCAAATTTAGGATAAAACTGCGATTCAAAAAAGATATCGCTGTGATTATTTACGGAATAGAACGAATTTCAAAGCTCATCTAAAAGTGTTGTGGTGTGCGCGGATTCGACTCGAAGAAAACTCACATTGCCAGGCAAAAAATTTTCGCTTTGCCTATTCACGAAGATACAATATTACAAGGTAGAAACTTGCTTGTTTGAATATCGATATATGAATTGCTATAAGAGTGTATTACAAATATTCAATGGTAATGAAGGCTGGTTAGGGGTTGTAGGGGTTGTATATGGGATTGTAGGAAGTAGGGGGCAAGCTTCGCTCGAAAGAAGTTGAACTTGAACTTTGAAGAAGGCCCAAAAGTTCAAATGTAAATAATGTTTACAGCTAAAGCCCATAATTTTATTTTACTTACTAATTTCTGTTTACAATTACTTAATTAATTAGACTTAATTTATGTTTTATTATCATCAATTTTTCATTTTTTTTATCTTTTTATTTCTAATTTCATTTGTACTCCTAGTCTTTATCGAATTTTTTTTTACTTTTAATTATCATTCTATTATTTGTACTTTCTGCCTTCCCTGAAAGTAGTGTTTTTGCCATATGACAATGATGATGAGGAAACAAAAAATGACAGAAAATTAAAGAAACTTTTGATACTTGGGATCCAGGCAAGTTTCTTATAGAATATGTTTTTCAATTGTTTTTTTGAGAGAACCGTTTAAAGTAAAATTTCATAAGAACACAGCCTTAAATTTTACATCTTATAATTTGGTACCCTAGCTACCCTGATATTTTTTGAAGTTGAAAGAAATGTGTGAAGAAAACAATCGTGCAGTTTTTCTTCCAATTTCCTCATACCTTGTTTTTCTAATATTGGAAAAACATTTTTCACCCTGTTATTACAATATCATAGATAACAACATCCGAATTCCGTTGTTTATAACCCAAAACAGTTATCATGTTCTTACTTCCCTACCCTACACGATTCCTCACATCATGTGCATCAATAAAAGGTATCTAGATGACTGAAATTTATAGTTTGTTTGCAATGTGGGTTGCGCAGCTTACAATTGTTCCAAAAGTAATAAAACAAAAAATCAAGACAATTTACTGAAAAGAAAGTGACTTTTCACAAGTTCTCAAAGAATGCAGCCCTCCAAAAAATATTGATACAGAACATGAGGCTAGCAAATTTTTTCTGCAACCATACTCACATCTTTGCCAAGACCATTTTACAGAAGAAAGTTATCAGCGTGGCCCAAAATTTTTGAAGTCTTTAGGCTTAATGAGAGATTACTTTTGAAAGATTATTTTTGACAGAGGGTCACCAAAAGGAAAAAGGCATGTGAAGGGTTAAAAGAAATTGAAGGCAAAACACAACTGTCCCTCAGCTCTCCACTCAGTCCTTAAAAAATGGCTCTTTGGAAGAATCATCACAAACAATGAAAAACTGACAGAAGAACTAAACAGACTGAGGGGTAACCCTCTTCGGAGGGGTTACAACCTGTCCAATATTCAGAACCAATTCAGCAAAGCTATATAGCACACTCAACATGAATTAATATTCAAGGATAAAACACCAACTAATGAGACACCTAGACTTCCCCCCTTTATTCTACCATTTGATAACACAACCATTCAAATTTGAGCAATATTGAAGCAACATCTGTTAACCAAGGATGAAACTCTAAAATACATTTGGGCCACACCTCCTTTCCTGGCACTTAAAAAGCATAAAAACTTCAAGGATGTCCTAGTTCATTCTAGATTCACTAGATAAACCCATAAATAAAAAATAGCAATAAACATAACAAAGATGCAAAGGTGGTCCCGGACGCGGGTCTGCTAGAGCACCTAGCACAACAAGACATTCTGATTTAAATACCCCGAAATGTCTTTGTTAGGGTATCGGCTGATGATTTGCATCTATAAAAACCCAGGATTAATGGCAATTATACTATTTGACAGACGTTTGGAAATGTAAAGATAACCCCTCTCTCCCTAAGAAACTCTATAATCAGTTGAAGAAAAAATAAAAAATGCAAGTCTAAATGCTAAATGCAATCTTGTTCCAAAATACTAAAATACTGAAATACTAAATACTTACTACTATGGTATTGCTGAGTTGGTTGGGGCTGGGAGGCTGGGAGGCTGTAGAGGGGACAATGGCAGGGCTGGCTGGTTGGGACTACCCTCTCTCCTTATGTAAATATATTTTCATCTTTTTTATAATTTCATCTTTTCCTTGTTTATCCTCTTTTTTTCATTTTTTATACATACTTTTAGCATACATATTTTTCTAACTCAAACTCTGCTCTTGAAAGAAATTGATAGATAGCTTGTTTCAACGACATCCGGGTTCAGACAAACTGGAGCAAAGTCATTAACTTCTGTAATGCGCTCGCAGCTTGATTCCTTTGCTTTGGTCGAAGTTCTTTGCACTTCTTTGCAGCAAAGACTTTCAATTCCTCTTATCATTCCTCCTAGCATTTACCACAAGTACACCTAAACAATTAAAATCAGTAAACAATTTAAACAAATAGGATTTTGATAAAGAGCAAAAAATTTGAATGTTTTGAGTGGATGGCCTATCTAAATTAGGCCTAAATACTCCGTCTTGTACTTTTATAAATATATCATTAATTCACCCATTATTTGAGTTTTAGATAAAGATTTGGTCATATAAGTTTTTTATATGTTGTAATGGAAACAATTTTACTAAAAACATACCAATCAACGTTGACAATTCTTTGAATATTTACATCTTCTCTTCTTCTACCTTGTCTTCGCTCTGGCGCTGCTCTCATCGGTATTCGAGGACCGTTCTTCTCGTCTGTTTTTAGGCAACGGTTAGAACATATACGGCTGAATATTTATCTCATGGTTATCAACGGCTCCATATTCTAATCCTTCATTGCTGTATTCCATTTTTTTAACGAAAAAGCGACGAAAATCAACTTTATATCGAGCGTGTTTCAATACCAATTCCAGTGTGATCCATTGAGCGTCTCATTTCTTTATTCACCTCTGACGTCAGAGAGAAAACGCGGGCAAACCCGTCCTCAAAACAAAATGGCGTCCAACATGCAAAATCGTCAACTTTCAGCTGTCATAACTCAAAAACTATTCCAAATATTGCATTTTTAATGCCGAATTCGGACTCCCCGTACGTGAATTGATCGTAATAGCTTGTTAATAGCAAAACTTTTTTTACCTTTGCAGGTCCCCTTTAAGTCCCGGACAAATGACGCCACATTTCACTCAAAACTATGTGGCCAGAAATTTCGATGTTGTCTGAAATTTGACAAAAGTCATAATTCTGCATGCAAACACCCAACATTTCTACAGTTTTGCAATGCTGGGTCATTTAACCACCTAAGCCAACAATGTTAGCTATGAGATCAATGTTTTGCTTGCTTTCTGATAATTGCAAGCAATTCGTTTTCAAAGATAAACAAAGCAACAAAGGATGACAACTAGAACTATCATACCTCTTTCAGAGCAAGGAAGGATTGTCCACCAGTTTTCTTAACCTAGTGTAACGAGACAACATCAAAAACTTTCAACAAACAAAGTACTTTAAGAACATGATAAAACCAAAGCTGTTCGATATCTATTTACTGCAAAGAGAAACAGATGCAACAAGATACGATGATGACCTATTAAGCTATTAACATTCTTGAAAAAGAGGGATGCATGCTAATTATATGCTCTTAAAAAGGGGTTATTAGAGAGGGGCTTAATTTTGAAGGGAGCGTAAAAAGAAAATTCAGATTGGCTGCCTCCAAACTGATTTTTAGGATGTTATTTTTTTATGATTTTCCTGTGACTAAAACTGTTTGAAAGAAATTTCCCACCAACTTTTTTCGCATCAAGAGGAGGCAGCTTAGTAATGCATGCTTTTGAATAGATCTTAAAGGCATAACCACTAGCTAGCTAACATTAGGTACTTCTCCTGCTGTTCAAATGTACCAAATCTGCTAAACACATCAATGAAGCAATATGACTGAAAGCATAGAAACATGCCAGCACTTGCTTCACAACATCTGACAATAATTGACCATCTGACCATGTCTTAAGAATTGATTTTAAGGATGAGGATTTAATCCGAAACACAAAGAAATGCCTCACGGTGGATAAAACTGTAAGCCTGGAGTTATAAACACCTCAAGATTACTGTGCCAGCTTATTGTCCTGGTTTAGGACAGTGGTTAGCACGCTCGCCTCTAATCGCAACAACTCGGTATCGAGACCCGGTAGTTGCATACGTCAATTGCAGTAGCCTGTTCTGGTGAAATCTAATGACAATGATAGATTCAAACTCCCAAATCATGGACAATATTTCAGGCAAAATGGTAACCGATTTAAATAAGATGTATACGATTCATCGCAAAAAGTGTCAATTTATTGGTTAGTTTTTATCTTTAACGATGGTTGATGAAAACAGAGTGAATGAAGAATTCAATTTCGTGAAGAGTTTTTTCATTTCGAGTGAATTGAAATTGTCCAATTACCTATTTTCATAAAACATTTATGTGAGATGAATTTTTCTCCCTTGACTTCCTGTGACTAGTGGTCATGCGGTCATGAACAAAATAATACCCTGTTCATTATAGGGCATCTTTCCACGCCCAGCCTTAGTGTAAGGCAAATGAATACATTAATTTGTATAAATAGTACCATGTAGTTCATGAATTATAAACATTTTTCTTTTAATTATTTGCCTTTCCTAGTAAAAATACAACACCAGATCAAAGAATCTCACGCCTTAGCAGACCAAACAGACTCGCTCACTAAGTGAATTTAAAACCCTTTGTTTGGTTTTTCGTGTGTATCAAACTTTACACGGAAGCAAGAAACGATCGAAATTTATTGAGGTGTTACCTTGTAGACACTTCCGAATGCCCCAGTCCCCAAATGCTCGTATACCGCATACTGACGAATAAAGAAAGTAGCAGCTTTGTTCTGATTCGAGCCTTCGAATTTCTCTCTCACTTCAACCTGTTCAGTCTCCTAAAAAGTCAAACAAAGAGCATCAGCAAACTTGAAATTTTCAGATTCGAACAAATGTACGTTTCCGTGGCTTTTTATTCATAGATTAGTACAAGCAGAAGACAAGATCAGACAACACATTTCCTTAACTGAGATAATTTGTGAGAATGAAAATGACCCTGCTACAACTCTATCCAGTGGTGGGACTGCGATGGTGCTCCTGGTATGAGAAAGTCGTCCCCTACAGCAGGTCTAGTGAAGTTGTTAAAGAGCCCGGATAGGTTCGTTTCTGCATTCGGTAAGTAGTGGTGCAATTTGTGTGAATGAAATGGCCTGGGTTTCTCGTAGCCCCGGTTTCGTAGTGGTAGCGCACTAGAGTAGGAATGTAGAGGTCTTGGGTTCGAGTCCTACTTGGGTAATTAACATTCTCGCAAATAATCTCCATTGATTTTCCAAATCCTACTTTTTTCAAATTTCCTTAACTATATTTCATTACTGTTGAGGACACTTAATGTGCTATAGCCTGACCTGTAAATTGTTGAAATCTTCTGCTAATGAAGAATATGCATCCAGATCCTTTTTGTAATGACCAGTGTCTATAAACTTCTCAAAAAGCTTCGGAGGCAGCAGCCTAGAAAAATAAAGTATAATTTGCACCCACTAAATTTCAAGTTCACCTGACAGGGTCGCATCAAGCAATACAAACATTTCACGTTATTTGCAAGCAATACAGCAAGCAATACAGCAATACAGTAATACATTCAAGCAATACAGCAGGCAATACAGCAAAGGAATACGACAATACATGCCAATAATGCAGCAAGTAATAAAGCAAGCAATACAAAAATACAGCAATACATGCAAGCAATACAGCAAGTAATTCAGCAGTATAGCAACACAACAATACATCAATACATGCAAGTAATACAGCAAGAAACACAGCAAGCAAAAGAGCAACACAACAATACATCAATACATGTAAGTAATACCGCAAGAAATACAGCAAACAGTACAGCAATAAACCAATAAAGCAATAAATGAAAGCAATACAGCAAGTAACCCAGGACCAAATGCAGCAAAACGAAAATACAGTGACAGTAATACATGCAAACAAAACAGCAAGCAGTTTCACTCTGATTTTTTAAATTCATCTAGAAACTTTGCTACATTGATACAATATCAGATACACGATACCATGATGAACAAAATTTATCAACTATGGTGATTGGACCGGTAGTAATGCGAACAGGAAAATGGTCGAATAGCAAGAAATATCCAAAAAATAGCGAATTACTTAACAATAATACAAAAGTTAATACGCAGTGTTCTCAAATTTCTGCCTTGTTAATGAGCAGTTATATTAACAAAATATTCATCAAAAAATACTGAATATATCTAGTAGCTTTCTACCTTTTAAATAGTTGTCTGTTTCTCTCCATACTGAATAAAAACCTTGAAAATAAAGATGGAGAAAGGAAATTGTCAAGTTTACAGCAGATATCAGATAACTTTCAACTTTCATCCTACCTTTTTTGACAGCAATGACGTTAAATGAGTTCTTCTGAAGAATAGCACAAGAATATCAGCTGTTACTAATAACATCAAGTAAAATTTGTAACCTAAACACATTGACAAAAGGCTATTATATGAAGAAGTTTAGCGATTGATTAATTCGCTGATCGTCTAAACACAGAAGAGTGTCATAGCATGATTCAATGGCTTCCCACAATCTAGCAAATAGGAAACGTTTTCTCGGATACGTCTAATCCACAGATCTCAAAATAAAGACTGGATCGAGCATCTGTCATTTTAAAATGAAGTCATTAGCGGCCATATTGGGAGGTCCAATTCAATATATTGAGACTCCACAGTGGCGTGCTTTTTTCTTTGACGACTATTGGAATGATCAACGCGAGACTGAATTATCGAGCAGCTATTGTTAACAAAGACTCACGTCAATGAAATTTCAAGCAATTGGCTTCAAACATTTGACTCTAGAAACCAAATAATGCTCGATCCAGTCTTTATCTTAAGATCAGTCGTCTAATCACATTAGGATGATGTACAAAGTAGCTTACCTCAATGCCCTGAACGCACTTTTCTGTAAAAAAAAAGGAACCTATTTTGGTAAAAAGATATCATTTAAAAATACTGGCACATACTTGAGCTCAGTGGCACATTCTATGAATAGGACTTTTTGACTTTGCAATACATGGCAGATCTCACTTCACACAATGCAGGATAGGTACATGCCCCTTTGCAACGAATAGCTACCAAAACTAATGAATACATCTTGATTGAAGCTACAATCGATTTAGGCGCTAAAATTCTGGTAGATATTCATAATGAGGACAATGGTTGCAAGCAATACATGCAAGCAATACAGCAATATAGCAATACAACAATACAGCAGTACATGAGAGAAATACAGCAAGAAATACGGCAAGCAATACAGCAAGCAATACAGCAAGTAATACAGCAAGCAGTACAGCAAGTAATACAGCAAGCAGTACAGCAAGCAATACAGCAAGCAGTACAGCAAGTAATACAGCAAGCAGTACAGCAAGCAATACAGCAAGAAATACAGCATGTAATACAGCAAGTAATACAGCAAGCAGTACAGCAAGTAATACAGCAAGCAACACAGCAAGCAATACAGCAAGTAATACAGCAAGCAGTACAGCAAGCAGTACAGCAAGTAATACAGCAAGCAGTACAGCAAGAAATACAGCAAGAAATACGGCAAGCAATACAGCAAGCAATACAGCAAGTAATACAGCAAGCAGTACAGCAAGTAATACAGCAAGCAGTACAGCAAGCAATACAGCAAGCAGTACAGCAAGTAATACAGCAAGCAGTACAGCAAGCAATACAGCAAGCAATATAGCAAGAAATACAGCAAGAAATACGGCAAGCAATACAGCAAGCAATACAGCAAGCAATACACTATGATTAGTGCAGAGGTCAATTACGAAAAGGGTCCTGGGTTGTGATCTAGTTGAGGCTCGCTTCCATTGGGATAGCCCCCTCGTGAGAATATAGTTCATTTCAATAATAAATGCGATAGAATTGCAGCAGATGAATGAATCGGAGCAAACCTGAAGATTTTCGGCAGCGGCAGCATCTTCCGCTGTTTTGGTCTTGATTGGAAATATCATCATGCCAAGCAGGTAAACTCCATTGGCCTAGTAACAAAGAAACTTAGAGCTATATATGCTAAATATGCGAAAGCTATATATGCTACATATTTAAAATGCCAGTTTATCAAACATAAGCAAGAACATAAGTGAAAAAATTGATAAGAAATAACTAAATATCAAGACAAGAAGATAACCCATCAATTCATTTCTGATACAAATGTTCAATAAAGATGTGTACATTCAGACTTATATGCCGTTCGTTCATCAAAATTTTCTTCAAACAGATTTTGTAGCAGCAAATCTTCGCAAGTCCTCTATTCTGTTCTATCCCGTGATGTTCGACCGCCTCAAGACTTATTTGTAAGGAGGGGCAACTGCTCCGTTCTTTCTTTCCTTGCAGGTCTCAAAGCAATGCTGTTTTATCGGGCTTGGCTGACCAAGCTCCTGAGGTCTGTGTTCTGAGACTCATCTTTAAACAATTAATTAAATTCAAAAAAAGAATGACATCTTTGCATAAGTGATTTGGTGGTGGAGAAACGCTTACCGTTACGATATGTTGAGCATTGGCGTCATTGAGAACTAACTCTGTTATCGCCGCACAAACAGCTAAAAACATATGTGAAAAGTTTATTGAAAAAGTAGAAAACATGATATTTCTGAAGAACATTATTTATTCACAGATGAGACAAGAATAAACATTGTTTTCGGATGTTTCGATAACAATATCTTCTTCAGTAACTTTAATATTTTATATAAACTTATGAAAATTAGCTCTCGTATTAGTATCATTTAGCTATATCCATTTCAATTTCACCACTATGAACTATTTTCTGCGGCAGAAAATGAGAATACACCATTACTATCCTTGAATATTGTTGGATGGGGCAAGCAAACCCAAAATCAAAATAATGTGGATTTTTCTTAGAACTTGTAAAATATTTCTTTACAAGAAAATATTCGAGACAACAATAAATCTATGAATGGAATGGAAGAACAACAACAAGCTGAACACCCTGCAAAAAGTTAAATTCTACTGAAATAAAACGATTAGTTCTCAAAATTCAAGAATGTTTTACAATAAACTACCAGAAAAGCTGTACTTGGCTGAGCATTAATAATGCAAAACGAGCCAATTACCTGATTTCAAAGAGAGTCTTTGTTCTAATGAAGCATCTTCAGTCTGTAAGCAAAGCATTTAGTTCAACCTTGTTTTATCTCATTTTTATCACATATTTACCAATAATGTTTCATTCTTACGTTCAAGGGAATATACACAGCATTATGGACAGGCAGTTTTTTGAGGGCACAAGAAGCACCTACAAGCCAATATTTTCCTTCGCCACACAATGAAATTGCAGGCCTCAAAAATCCTAAATAGAATATGACTTGACTTATAAATTGGCATAAGCTAGCTTTTAGCCTTGTTTTTTCCCTTAAGGGTTGAATGTATTGAACGTATCTCTACTAAAACAGTGGCATAACTGTAAAATGTAAACAAAGTTTTAGAAATCACCAGGACGATAGAGGATTGTTGGGATTTCTCGACAGGTACTATAATACCAACTCTTCATCAATTTCTAATGGCAACCCTGTACTGAAACCTGCCATTCTTGAATCTCACTCTTCGAATCTTTGAAGCTGTAAAAAGTTCACCCTTCTATAAGAGGTTTAGAGAACTCACAGAAGGGGTGACGGGTGTTCTTGCCAAATCAGCACTTTTTAGATTCGTAGAGCTCCTTTCCACCACGTAGTTCTTGTCCCTAATAAAGCAAATACGAAAATATGTCAACAATATTTCCAAGTCACCTAGCAGAATATCTGCATAAGGTATGAAATCTGTGGAAAATGGTTCCAGGTTAGAGTAAGATAAAAAAATAATGTTGAAATTTGGATTTGTTTGATATTTACACAATATCTTTGTTCCTTTGGAAAGAGTGTCTGTATTTCTTAACTCAATGCTGTTTTTGATGCCTACCTACTGCAATGCTCTCAGCACACATGTATTGAATGAAAATACCCGCTCATCAGAGACTGGAGCAAGTCATGGAAATACAACGACACAAACTCGTGATAAACAGACTCATGACGTCTCTTGGAAGGCCTCCAATGCCTCTTGCTTTATTTGATCAATCATAATATAGTCAGAAATATCGGAGACATTGCGAAAACATAGATTACTTAAGCTTTTTTCTTGTAACACTCAATAGAGTGATACGTCAGAGAGAGAACGAAACAAAAACCTAACGACTTATCATACCCAGAGATATTGAAGTTGTGTACCGATCAAAGACTGTTTGATAATATGATGTGAAATAACTTACTGCAAAAGAGATAAAAGCAGCGGAATTCCACCAAGAAGCCGAATTTCATCCCTGGTGTCTTGATCTGCTGATAGCTGCACTAATATCCAAACCTAGCGATTAGAGAGAAGCAATTAGCAACCCGACTCCATATTCTTCATTTAGTAACCTGACTCAATATACTGTTACTAGAGGACTTGATATCTTCAACACTTGCTGACAAGATGGGAACATAGTTTATCGAAAAAGATGGTTTAGATTTAGATACCTATTGTTGTACGTCTTTCTTTCACAGTTGATGTTGAGCAGTACTTGAAAGTGCACAACGTATGTCTTATCCTCTCTTTACTATTAAAATTTTACATGTAAATATTGCCTATATAAACATAATATTGAATATTATAAAATCTTTCCTAAATAACGAATATTTCTGGCAAGGGAAACAATAGAAGCGTTTTGATCTATTCACTCAATCATGACCCTGTTGGCTAAAACAATATCAAAACAAAAGACTGTTCACTCTCAATTTTGAAAAACTTGTACAAAAAGATAAGACAATAGGTTTCTATACCAACTTTTTCGATAAACTATGATGGCAATCGGGACCAGGGCATAAGAGACAGCACATCATTGATATATGACCCTCATATTGAGAGAAGATCTCGTGAATTTTCAGGAATTATTTGGTTCATCGTCTTAAAAGATATAGCTGACAAGGTGCGGTGAATCCAAGAAATACTACGAAGCTGCCGGCATCTCAAGGGGACTCGAGCAAGGACATGCATACCGTAAATACATTACATGAGCCTTATCAGACTATGTTTACAGATCGTGAATGCAAGGGTTCTAGACGGTTTTGGTAATTTGAAATTAAGCTCCCAGTCAATGGCATGATAGATAATTGAGCATAATTTCTTTCTAAGACAAAATAAGAAAATAGAATTACTTACAACATTCCATAGTAATTTTATGTTTTCAGAATCCAACATACTGGCAAAATAAAATAGATATCAATTTTTAGTGGGGACTATCTGACGAATGGAAACTTTGTCGAGATAAAACTTCGTAATAACATATTTACATTTTTCAAGTCACATTCATCATCAAGCCTAAACAGCAACATGCTTGCTTCCAAAGGACAAGGAAGTTTTGGCGCTTCTTAAATTGCTCGAAAATGGCCTATTTAGTGCTATCTTTGTTGTCAGAACTTCATTCTTTACTAACACGAGCTAAGATGAATTCTAATACTGGACAATTTTTCCGTTAGAGCTGAACAAACATTTTTTGGAGCTGCACATTTTTAGTAGAACCACACGTTAAAAATCCCTGCTGGTGTTAAGTTTCAAAGAGATCTATGACAAATAGTCAAATCTACCTGAGAAGGACGGGGACTCCATCAAACACTTTAACTTGTTCCCGAACATTGATATCAGCACAAAGTGATCTGAGTAAATTCATTGCCAGCCTGAAAAAGAAAGAAGTGTGCAAGAAAAATCAAATACAACATAAAAGTGCTGGGTAAATACATTCCTAATTTAGATAAGGCTACAGACAGTTCGATGTGACCGAGCCTGGTCGATTTCATCCATCAAAATTCATCTAGATTTTTTAAATTCGGCCATTTGTGCTATTACTTGATAGAAATAAGTAAAGAATTCTTTAATGCTGCTAAGATGCATAAGATTGCAGCCAGGAAGTGACAGATTCTTCAAAATAATCCAAATGCAAATTTCAACAGAAATAAGAAATATTCGACAATTGACCAAACCAAACAGACTATTCACACATCCACGAAATAGCTGCTTATCACACTGGTAACTCGTTAGAATTTCCAAATATTCTGGCGAGTAGGGACTATCTAAAGAATGACTTACTGTTTTGAGACAATGTCATAGTCCTGGATTATTCGAATTAAAGTCTCGATGCAGTTCAATTCTCCGATAACTGCTCTTGTTTTCTCACTAAAATAAAAACAATGATATAAGATATACTCTTGTCTACTTGATTGACAATGGGGAGTATGAAGCAAGGGGGGCGAGTTATTCTAGAATCACTTGGCAGGGAAAGTCCTAATCAGCACAGTGTCGACATTAACGACAATTGTTTGCTGGTCATCGTTACACACCAGACAGATGGTTATCTTATGCTCCCTTTAAAAGCCAAGTAACCATTTTATATCAAATTCGAATCATCTGAAAGTCCATCATATTTTTTCAAACATTTTGACTCCTAAACGAAGACGCAAAATGTCAAACGGAATACCAAATAAAGACTTGGCCTTTCCCACATCGTTTCATCTGTATCTCTGGGGATTTGTGAGCTTACAGAATCCTTGGTATATGGCTTGCATTGTTCCTTTTCACTCAGTATGTATTTTCAGTAATATGACTGGCACCTGTTTCTTGTTGTAATGAATTTCACGTCTAATTAAGAAGTGGATGCTCATACCTTTGTGCTAATCCAATCAAAGCATATAATGTAGAATGCAAAACTGTCACATCCATGCACGACAACAACATAATCAACACCTAAAAGCAGAAATCGAATTATTTAATGACAGAGATAAACAATGCATTTATCAAAATATTTATTCTCCACTGATAAAAATAATGTAGATATTAAAAAAGACTGGAAAGCGTACTTTATGGAGACCACAGGCAGCTATCCACTCTCTGTGACTCGACTCTGCGGCAAGCTTTTGAGAAATATCTATGGCAAAAGAGGGAATATTCATTAACCAGGAAGTACTTGGGACTTTACATAAATAATTCCCATAGATTCAAATCTTATAATACAAGAACAAATATCCATACAGCATATATACAACACTATTTGTACTCATACATGCATGAATTTATGGCGTCAATAGTAGTAGGGATGGCCGAGTGTTTAGATCACTCGACCCTTGTTCAAAGGGTCCCAGGTTCGAAACCAGATTCAGACCTGACAGAAGTGTGAGGAGAGAATTAGCCAGCTCTCTGTAATTCCAGGCGAAAAGGCAAAAGTAATCACGAGGTGTGGACACATCGAGGGGAAAGACCAGGGTTGCACTGCTCGATCAGTCTACCTATTCTGTGGACGCTTTGTGCTTTGCACATTAACAAATACCCTACGAAGATAGTTAGTGTTTTTGCCTATCAAATATCAACTATCTACAACAATAATACAACAATAGACGACTGAATCATAAAAGTAGATATCTTCATATCAAAAATGCGGGATGCACTGAACCTTGCAGTGGTATGAATGAATTCATAAATTTAGAATGAATGAGTGAAATAGTTTACTTGTCATTTCTTTTAGGATTTCAATAGTGAAATTCTTTTCACCATACTCCAGGTACGACTCAGTTACAGCTTTCAGCCTCTACAAAATAAATGATGCAAAAATATTCAATTTCATAGTTGAACACACTCTTGAATATTTGATTCCAATAGCCTCACTGATTATCATAATGCCTAATTACCAAATTGAGGAGACGAAATATGAAATGTAGTAAATATAATAACAATAAATACCTCAGAGAAGTGCTTAAGACCTTGCATCTCCAGAAAACGGGCCTTAAAAATGAATAAATATAACATTAATTTTCAAATCTTTGCGGAAACACAACTTGTTATAGAAACCGTATGGTTATTGGACAAACCCCCTTTACTCCTAAAGATCTATCAGAGCATCTGAGCAGGACAGGTAATTGGTATAATACTCAAGGTGTAAGAAACGAAATAATAGTAGTAACAATAACAATTATAGATAATTATGATTAATTTATGAAAAGTACTAAAGATGCCACTGATCGATAGTTAGATAGCAAATTTACATGTCAAATGGGCAAATTGTACAAGCACTGTAGTAAGTGTAATTCATATTTCATTAAGAGTTAAGAATATAAACAAGAAATTTTAAGATGGCTGACCTGATATGAAGGATCCCGCAGAAAGATACGCAGACATGTCAGCACACGCAGGAGATTCTCTTGAGGAGCGCGGCAGTTCCATTCTCTTGATCAAAAATGATATTGGAATGAAAAATGAAAAATGAAAAAGATACTTAATGACATTCGTTGAAGCAAAATAAACATTATCTAATGAGGTCTTCAGTAAAACTTTGCAAGAGGAAGATCATGAGATTTCGGTAACAATGAATATGCAGAAACAAATTGCATTTAATCTATAAAAGAATACAATTGCATTACTTAACTATAGCAAGTCATACATTAACTGAAAAAGGAATAAAAACGAGGTGATGAAAAAATTTAGAGATGTAGCTGTAGTTTTAAAGTAGCCAATTTGCACTTACAAGCTGCAAAGTCTCTGTTTTACAACTTTATTGAATATCTGGAATGAGAATAACTACTTCAAATGGATGCCAGAAAAAGTAGATATCATTTCAAATGAGGGTTGAATTTCTATCTTACATTGTTTGTCACTTCAAATAGAGGAAATTCCCAGGTTAATTGGCATCTTGTATACAGTTGTTGAGTCTAAAAAAGATGGATGATCGCATTTCGCGCAATGCATGACAGGAATATGCCCCATAGCAACACGTAGCTACCAAATTGCAGCGGCCTAAATTTTCTGAAGCAGCAGTTTTGGTATGCAAGGGCTGTTAAGATCCACATTCCTTTCAAAAATAGTATGAAATGGGATCTACCATCTTTTTCAGGGTTATCAGTATGTAAGACAGTATTGACTAAAAGATGAAATACACTTACGTTCAATATGTATTGGGACACCTAGCAACAAAATGGCGTCTCTTCCTTGACAATCCACTTAGGCCCAAATTTTCACTTGCGATTTGCGATCTCTTCCTGTGATGCGTAAGCAAGGTTTTGGCGCCAAATTGAAAACATTTGCTCACGCCTCACGCCATAGTTTGAAATCAAAACTTCGTAAATTTGAGCGATCTTAAAAGTGTTTTGGCCAAGAAAAGAGAACAGATTGAGAAACCTAAATGTTGAAAATACAAACAAACATTCGCACAAAAGTTGATAATTAACTGGTGAAGATCGTCGAGTAATTTCAGTGAATTATGGCTGGATAGACTCCTAAGGAGTTGAATGTTTTGATTTGGAAAGTGAAACGAACGAACGTTTCACTCAAAGAAAATCATTTGAAATATCAACTTTGCTTTTGATAAAGTGCTGGCAAGGATGAAGTCATAATGAAGTGTCTCAATACATTACAAAAATAAAAATTATCTTGTACAAATCAATGATGGAGCATGTATTGTTGGTAATATAAAATTCAAAAAGGTAGGTTTTTCAACTTTGTAAATGCTGTAATTTTTCCCCAAAGCTCTTCTCATATTCGAGATATTTTGGAAAAGTTTCTTTGTGCTTCAAACTAAGGAAGACTTTGCTGAACTTTTCATTGAAGCTTGAAACTGCAATAAAAACGTTTTCCTCTGGTTTCTTTATGAGTGACTCAAACATGAGTTAAAGCATACAAATTTGAAAATTCAATCTACCCTCTAAACTTTGAAATAAATTTAAGAATATGAAACTAAGAAACATGCCTTGATAATACCATACTAAAATGTCTTCCCCCCATAATTTTCTAGGCATTTTGCAAGCCTTTCTTTTTGCTGTACTTTCTTCTCCAAAAGTGTTATAGAAGAAAATTATGTGGTCAAATGTGATATTATTACATTCATACACCTATTTTTTGATATTTTTGATAAAATTTTCCTTTTCAACTGTGTCAAACTTCAGAAAATTACAAAAATAAACTATGGCTTGCAGCTGTTTATAGTTTTGGCAGCCATTTTGTTGCTAGGTGTCCCAATACATATTGAACGTAAGTGTAGAATGACCTAAAATAGGTGCAGAAAACAATAGTTGATTCCATCTTGGTCAGAAGACATACTGTAAGGGTTTGAAAGTATCGAAACGATGACGTAAACATGGCCGCCAAAGCTGTGATGGCCTAAGGGTCCTTGAATTTCATTGGCGATTTTTGACCTCGTGACTTATCCGCGCTTCAAACTTTCCGCGCAAAAACAAAAACAATTTCTCTCACGACCTAAAATTGTAACACAAAGTTCATTTCCTCGCTTCTAAAAAGTGTTTGAAGGCCAAGAGGTTAGACATGTACGGGGAAGGAATATTTTCAATTGATAACGAGCTGTATCGCAAAAGTTAATTGTAAAGGGCATACCGGAAAAGGAGGACCTAGGACCTTAAGGCAGGACCCAGGACCGAGGACCCAGGACCGAGGACCCAGGACCTAGGACCCAGGACCGAGGACCGAGGACCCAGGACCCAGGACCCAGGACCCAGGACCATATTGATATTTGGGCATACAAGAAAAACTAGGATTATAAGGCCAGACCTGGGACATAGGAAACAGGACCTAAAAAAGGAACCTGCTACTTGCAAGAAGTAATAGAATTCTCCAAGAGCAGAAAAAT
The DNA here is from genome assembly GCA_963924455.1 of Pelagia noctiluca. Classification (NCBI taxonomy): domain Eukaryota; kingdom Metazoa; phylum Cnidaria; class Scyphozoa; order Semaeostomeae; family Pelagiidae; genus Pelagia; species Pelagia noctiluca. Next base: position 12,858,379 of record OZ004315.1, read on the forward strand.
AAAATAAAACACACAAGAAATTGTCTTGCTGATCATAGCCTGTTCATGACCAATATTCAACCGTATCAAAACATAACATTATAAATCCGTATTAAAACATAACATTACTATATATTGTACCATAAACAAGAAGTTCGCGAAATAAAGAAGGTTTAAACAAATAAAGAAAGTTTAAACAGCAAACGGAAGACTGTTTATCATAGTAAATGAGAAACCGATTCTTTTTTCTATCTCTGTGCGATAAACGAAAACTTGGGTAGCTCAGGCAAAATGCAAGTACGATTAATCAAAAGCAACGCTTCGCAATGTGAAATATTCTTATTCACCGTGCAAACTTGACGTGGTTGTTTTAGCATAGTTGGCTAGCACAGCAATTAGCTACTATTTCATCGTAGGATGAGGGTATCTTTAATGCACACAGCAAACCTAATATCTTTAGTACATGCACATCACTAACAAGCAGTCAAAACGTAAATAATCTTCAAAAAGCAAAACTTAAAACGTTTTTATGCTCCAACAGCAGGAATGGCTGGACTTTCTTTGGTATGTGTTTTAGATGATGCACTCATTTCTTTTTTAAGAACACCAAGTCATGATCTGGGTTTGAAAAAAGTTTCAAAATATTTAGTATTCCAGAAAATAATTATATTCTAAAAGAGACCACTACATCTTTCTCCAAGCGGTTTCTTATAAAATAACAAGAAATAAGTACATCTGAATAAGAGCAGACAAGACATTTCTTTGTAAGCTTATTGTGTGGGGTATTTCGGTGTAACGACCCAGAAAGCGGTGCCAAGAGAGGCGAGTCCTTTTTTGATTCACAGAAGAGGAGACAGTTCACCTAATTTTGACGATTGTCTCTGCCATTGAGCATTTGCAGTAATGATCTGAGAAAGTTTCTGATGACTCTGTGTTCCAAGAGAGGCGTGCCCTTTTTCAAGAGCTGAAAGAGCAAACACTTGACCTAATTCGACCTATTATTGCCAGCTTAAGAAATATAATGTGTTTGGCAAAGTTTTCTACATGGAAACTGATCAGTGGATACACCGCTTTCTGGGTCGTTACACCAAAATACCCCACACAATAAGCTTACAAAGAAATGTCTTGTCTGCTCTTATTCAGATGTACTTATTTCTTGTTATTTTATAAGAAACCGCTTGGAGAAAGATGCAGTGGTCTCTATTAGAATAGAATTATTTTCTGGAATACTAAATATTTTGAAACTTTTTTCAAACCCAGATCATGACTTGGTGTTCTTAAAAAAGAAATGAGTGCATCATCTAAAACACATACCAAAGAAAGTCCAGCCATTCCTGCTGTTGGAGCATAAAAACGTTTTAAGTTTTGCTTTTTGAAGATTATTTACGTTTTGACTGCTTGTTAGTGATGTGCATGTACAAAAGATATTAGGTTTCCTGTGTGCATTAAAGATACCCTCATCCTACGATGAAATAGTAGCTAGTTGCTGTGCTAGCCAACTATGCTAAAACAACCACGTCAAGTTTGCACGGTGAATAAGAATATTTCACATTGCGAAGCGTTGCTTTTGATTAATCGTACTTGCATTTTGCCTGAGCTACCCAAGTTTTCGTTTATCGCACAGAGATAGAAAAAAGAATCGGTTTCTCATTTACTATGATAAACAGTCTTCCGTTTGTTGTTTAAACTTTCTTTATTTGTTTAAACCTTCTTTATTTCACGAACTTCTTGTTTATGGTACAATATATAGTAATGTTATGTTTTAATACGGATTTATAATGTTATGTTTTGATACGGTTGAATATTGGTCATGAACAGGCTATGATCAGCAAGACAATTTCTTGTGTGTTTTATCTTATTTTTCTGCTCTTGGAGAATTCTATTACTTCTTGCAAGTAGCAGGTTTCTTTTTTAGGTCCTGTTTCCTATGTCCCAGGTCTGGCCTTATAATCCTAGTTTTTCTTGTATGCCTAAATATCAATATGGTCCTGGGTCCTCGGTCCTCGGTCCTGGGTCCTCGGGCCTGGGTCCTAGGTCCTGGGTCCTCGGTCCTGGGTCCTCGCTCCTCGGTCCTGCCTTAAGGTCCTAGGTCCTCCTTTTCCGGTATGCCATTGTAAAGTACTGATTATTTGCTGAAGCTAATTCCACGTAAGTTTAACTTTATAATTTCAGCCACAAGAGCTTGGAGTCACTAACAGGAAAGCGAGTATTCATCAAATGAACTTTGTTGTTAAAAGGGCAAGGGAAGTTTTAAAACTCCCCTTTTTAGTCCAATAACAAATGTTAACATTACTGTGTAGTTTACGATAAGTTTCTTGCTCCAAACTTTATTTCTCAAGAGGCACTTTTATTTATCTTTGCATTTAATGTAAATTTTCTCTTAAGGCTGTCGTGAAAGTTTATATCTTCCGAGCTTTAATTTAGGTGTTCAGAATTCAAATTATTTTTTCATAACGTTCAATCCTTGTACACATTATCTTGATTTGTTTCTCAGTGTTGCAGCACTGAAATTTGGATAAAACCCCTTTATTTTGAAGTAATATTTCAATATAAATTCTCCACTGCATTTGATAGCAAAATATTCAAGAAATGTTTACATTTTACTAAGTTATAATACTAAGATACTAAGCTCTAATCACCTTCTCATAGTTCTATGGTTCTGAACCCTCTTGACCTTTTAATCTTTAAAAGGGACTTTAAAAGGATTTATTTGCTCTAAATCAACATTTTGTGATACAGTGGGTTATTGTATTTATACTTCTGATGATATTTTTCATTTAGGATGTTTCTAGGGGTCAAAAATCATAACTGGGAGTTTAAGGCCTAAGCCCAGCCCTTGCCTTAACTCGCCATGTTTACGTAATCGTTTCAATACTTTTAAACCCTTACAGTACAAGTCCATGAATTTCAATCACATAATAACAAGGATTGTTTGGAATACCTGGTGATATTGCGATACGTGAATACCATTGCTGAAATCTCGCTCATTTCGGAATCTCGTGCTAGAATAAATGAGATCATCCTTTACGAAATATTTTCAACATATTTTGAAAACAGATTTACTACAATAATTGCAGCCAATTGACTAATTGTATCTTGTAATTTCTCCAAAGCAAGAACTATCATTATATTATTATTAAAAGAAAGGCAGAGAAGTTAGACATCCCATTGACGTTGAATTAAAAAGGCGGGTAATTTTGAAATACGCTGAATAGCGAAAAAAATCAAAGCACAACCTTAACGGGCTAGAGAGAGGGCAGATTATTGCAAACCTAAACTGGAACTTGATGTTCATGTGTATATGTCTAAGTTAGCACAAGTCGATATAGGTTTTTTTCTTGATCATTTGAAACGCTTCTTCATTTTAACTTCTCATAATCAAACAGAAGTATCTCGTCTCTTAGATACCCAGTAGTTTTTTCAATAATGGTACTTTTAGATTGACGGAAGTCACACGGGAGGACTTCTAAAATCTAATGGGCCACAACTTTCTTTCGCCGATCCTCCTTGCAATCATTGGAAAACATTCATGCATCTTTCCCTTTATAATGTCTAGAGAAAGGAGTATTGGCACCAAGGGTGTTTTCCTGGCACCAACGGTGTTTTTGTGGAGTGAAATTTTATCTTATTGAGTCAAATACATTTTCAAGCAACAATGGTGCTACTCACCAAAAGTTCTTTAAAGCAGCAGCCTCTTTGCAATAATGTGTCAAAGGTGAATTTCTATCAACTGGACTTGAAGAATTTGCTTTTTCATTGGTCGATTTGAGGGATGGTAGCTAAAAATAAATGAGCAATTGTAGCTTAAACACAGTATATCTTTGATTAGCAAGAAAGAATAAAAACTCAACTTGTTGCTGGCTCTTTTAGTGATTACAAAATTTTTGATAGCAGGAGCAAATATTTTACTCTTGATCTCGGCATAAAGCTCACTGGTGGAGGGTGCTCCAACTGCATTGCTAATTTTTACCCCAACAAAATCAAAAAATATTTTGGTGCACCCAGCAGAGTCGAATGAGGTCTTTTTCTGAATTTCTAACCACTACGACGGTGTCAAGAAGATTAGCAGAGCTCACAAGAAGGTTTTTTGAGTAAGAATCATCAAATTTTTGGGAAATAACAGAGAAATCTAGATTTCCAGGAAAGTTAAGTCACAGTACCTGCTGTCTATTTGATGGTGTGCTCAGTAATGATAACAATTTTTGCAGATCTCGAGATTCTCTAGAAGATAAAAAACCAGTCATTTAATCAATTTGAGCATCTGAGCATCTGGGCATCTAGCCACTTCCAAATAACAGCCAAAAGCCTTCACAGGCCCGGCGGAACCGCTCCGGTTGGTCCGGTTTTGGCCAGACCAATTTTGGGGCAAAGTAACTCTTTTTCAAAAAAAGTATTGCTCCATAAAACATTAGATTTTTACCTTAAATTTCGGTTCATTTTTCACATACATTCTGATTTGAAAATGCCCCAAATTTTATCTCAGAGAATCTAGATTTCAAAATATTTCTTGGGTGCGCTACAGATCTACTGGTTTATCTTGAACCGGACCACCTATGGACAGCTTCCGTTGAGCCTGCTTCAGCCTCAAATATGTTCCACTATAAAAATGTTGCCCACCTGAATAGCAACCGACTCTTATCAACAGCCTTCAATCAAAGAGGAGGCTTCCATTAGAGCAGAAGTTTGACAGTACACAAGCAATACACAAAATCCTCTATTGATAATGTGAGCTCAATCGGTATTAGATTTAAAGATAAGCAAGGACTTAATAATCAATTAACATGGCTTGGGTTGGTTGATTGAACAGATTGTCCATGTAGCTCAGCTGGTGGAACATTTGAGATACAAACTTAATGTTGTGAGTAAGAATCATTTAGTAAAGTTTATAATCTTATATCACATAGAAGAATCAAATAAAAATTAAATAATGGCACAAGAAAGTATGATATTTGATGAGTTACAAGTGAAAAGATCTTTGCAATTTAAAATGCTATGCTCCTTAATAATTTCAAATCAATCATTGGGAGCATTACTCATCTAAAATTCTTCAACGGTCCCTTAAAACTTAGGGCTTCTCACACTTAAGCAAAATGTAAACAAATCAAAAATGATAACTCTTCCAACAAAAACATACTCTGTCGCTCTCAATGTTCCATGGATAAAGTACTTACAGATGATGATCCCAACGTTTAGAAGGTTTGATTGAAAAAGAATGCAGACACATTGGACTGTCTACAGATCTTAAGCTAGTCATAATGCAGCGCATACATTAAAACCCCACAAATAAGAACAACTCATGTTATTGTAGCAAGAAGGAAGTAATCCATTCTAGAGTTCAATTAGTTCATAACAAATTTCCAAACCTGTCTTTAGTCTTTAAAAAATCTTTCTTTGCTTCTTTTGACATTGCTTCAAGTGACCATTATTCAAGATTCACAGGAGTATCTCGTTCTGACAGCTGCTGGAAACAAAACAAACTGTATACTGAAGACTGTGTTTAAAATGTGCTTTAATCTTAGCCTTAGGTTGTGCAATAGAAAATCTGACCGAGTTTCAATCCCCCTCCTGTGTTTTCAACAAGAGATTCCAAAACTGCATTAAATATTGATGCTCTCTCAAACGAAGCAGGAAAAATAACCTGGAAGCTGTTGGAAAGATCACTATCACTAGGATACACAGTTTGACATGCAAATTACAAGCATTTTATGAGGTTTTTTTAATCTTTGGAAGGAGGTAGGAAGGTAGCCAATTGATTTGATAATTGATCACCATAATTCCACAATAATGATTCAATCTTCTTAGCTTGCTGTAATACTGATTCAGTATGTACATCATCAGAAACAAAGTAAAACATTGCAGGAGGAGGACAGTGAAGCGTCTAACTTTAAAAAATCTCACCCTCACTGAAATACTTAGCTGTAAGATTGAGTCACTGTACGATTATCATTCCAAACTTTCCAAAAACACAGAAGTTTGAGATTAGGAATGCTTGTCATTATTGTCTTTCATATGATGTTTTATTTGGAGTGAACCATCTTTAATATAACGACGTGAACAGTAACACTATGATTTTGATCTAATTATTTCATAAAATATTGCAGAGTCCATCTTCTTCAAGGGGTGGACTGTGGTATCATAATTCCCTAATTCATTAATAAGTTTTTATGATTCAATCATTTGCTTGGGGTAGCTTAGCGTACTGTTCAATGAAGTGTTTGCCGTTTTGACACACTTATTGTTTTGCTCAGTGATTTTTTTTCAGTGTATGTTTTACTTGAGATTTACACGTTTTTTTTATAAGCAACTGCTTTATAAGCAAGTCAGTACTCGTTGATAGTTAATAGTTGATAGGCAAATACACTTACTATCTTGGTAAGGTATTGGTTTTATGTGCTAAGCACAAAGGGCCCACTGAATAGGTAGACTAATCAAGCAGTGCGACCCTGGTCCTTCCTCTCCATGTGACCACACCTTATGATTCCTGTTGCCTTTTCGCCTGGAATTACAGAGAGCTGGCTAATTCTCTCCTCACACTTTGTGGCAGGTCTTAAGGTGGTTTCGAACCCGGGACCCTTTGATCAAGGGTCGAGTAATCTAACCACTTGGCCATCCCCCCAATTCTAATACTGGACGAAGGAATGCTAATCAATTGGTAAATTTAGTTCTGATTCGATTGGCTATGTAAATCATACAGCAGCTTTAGAGAAGTAGGTTACAGTAGATATTAGTCTCCCAGCACAATTTTTTATGCAAGGTACTATCAACATTTACAATAACTTGTGAGATAGTATCCAAAAGAAACAATCTTTTATTATTCTTATAAAAGCTAAGTGATTGCTAAACAATTTTGAGTAATCAAATTTCCCCTGCACAGCTAGGGATACTAAGCTAGAACGGGCTAATTTTTTTGAAATTAGCTCGTTCTGGCTAATTTTAGCCCGTTTTGGCTAATAAAAAATTATTTTCTTGAAAATTTTGAAGCCCAAACAGGCTAAAACGTCGATTTCTTGGATTTCCAGGAACCGGGCCGCTATTTTGACGCGACATTTGGGTTCTACGCATCAAGAAACGGGGATTCATGTAAAAAAATTTGGGGGTTTCTCCGGCGGAAGTTTGAGAAAAATGCGACTTTAAGTTTTGTGACGTTTTCTATTGTTCTTTCTGATGCGGTTAAGTCCGCGTAATGACGCCCGTGCCGTGCGGCGAAATGAAAAAAAATAGATAATTCAGACTTTAACACCAGCTTTGTACGTTTCCATAATGAGGTCTTCTAATCAGATGTTTATCAATACAACATAAATTACAAAAATGTTTAAATTAAAGTTGCACTCATAAAAGCCTTGTTTCTGAAACTTCCCCGCACGGCACGGGTGTCATTACGCGGACTTAACCGCATCAGAAAGAACAATAGAAAACGTCACAAAAGTTAAAGTCGCATTTTTCTCAAACTTCCGCCGGAGAAACCCCCAAATTTTTTTACATGAATCCCCGTTTCTTGATGCGTAGAACCCAAATATCGCGTCAAAATAGCGGCCCGGTTCCTGGAAATCCAAGAAATCGACGTTTTAGCCTGTTTGGGCTTCAAAATTTTCAAGAAAATAATTTTTTATTAGCCAAAACGGGCTAAAATTAGCCAGAACGAGCTAATTTCAAAAAAATTAGCCCGTTCTAGCTTAGTATCCCTAGCTGCTGCAGCTAAGCAATTTTTAGTACTGAGTTCGAGCTGTAATTGATTATAAAAAAAGCAGAATAAATCTTCCTGTAATACATATTCTTATTCACTCTATGTTCATAAAATGACTTATCAACCTAATATTCATCTTAATTCAAAATTTTAGTATCAAAAAAGTTGTACAGGAACGTCGGTGCCCTAGAAAAAGCCCATTGTTACTAAAGCTTTTTGCCCAACTAAAGGCAAACTTTTGCCAAAAAGAACCAGTTGTTTTTGAAATATTTTCCAAATTTAGGGGCTGACTAACCCCTTGCCCCCCTGTCTCCTATGCCAACGGTCATCAGCACCAACAAACATACCTTCAAGGTAACCTTGTTTATCATAGTGCTATATTGCCTGACTCTATATGTTGGGCTTTTATTGTTCTCATGGCTACCCCCGCTTTCTAACCCCAAACATTTTTCAAAAGCTACGGGGCTGAGTTCTTCTAGTGACTGTTGATACATATCAATTCACTAGCAATTCCAGTGATAGACTTGCACGCTTAGACCCTCGGGCTCATGTGTAAGGTTATCATTAGGCCTAAATAATAAATTGAAAATACGGCTGATTGTTTTACTTCCTCGAGTAAGTAATGGCTTTAATCATCCTACTTACGCCTCACAGTTAATAGTTTTACTTACTTAGAGACGCGAACACCCAAAGTTGTTAAATAGCTTGATCATCTACTTGCAAACAGTGGACAGTGAAGGACTTCTAGTCTTGTTTACCTGACCATGGGTCTTAGCGTCTTCTGTTCACTAACTGCGATTGTTAGTATGCTCCAAAACAACCTAGCCACAAAAATTTGATTTCTTGTGTGGTGTCGTTAGTGTTTTCACTATAAAAGAGAAGTGAAACACGTTTTCTGTGAGGAAGTATTTTTTAAGAAAGCAGAACTCGACTTACCAAGAAATTAAGAGAGATGAGTACTGAGTTTTTCATACCTATGAAAGTTTCAAAATTAGGGTAAAGAACAGTTTTATTTATCGTGTCAATCCCTTTTTTATCTTTTATAAATCCTTCTTATTGTAAATATTCTTAATAGGAATTTTAGATTGGAAATTCAGCTAGAGAAAAAAAAGTTTCAAAATCAGTTCCTGCAGAAAATGAGAGAAGACCGAAACTCTTCAGGATTTCGCACTTCAAGGAACGAGGAGGAAAGTGTCCCCAAAGTCCATTTTTGATATGATTTACCCTTCTATGGTGATTTTCTAATGCATTTTTTGGCATCAAACATGTATGAACAATTCAAGTCAAATTTTGCTAAGAAAGTCTCTAGTAAGTTTTATTACCGGAATTAACAAATTGCTAAGAAAGTTCTAGTACTTGAATCATTCGAGACTTCCTTGTGAAATAGAAATAGTTTAGTTCTTTCACATTTAAAGAGAAGTAAAAGTGCTATCAATTTACGTCTGTCATTAAGAAATCAAGACCCACACTGGGGAGGGGGTTGAACTTCCCTCAGAGTTTAGAAATGAAACGTCCTACCTTACACGCATTTTCTTTTATAAGCAATTGCTTTATAAGCAAGTCAGTACTCGACCAGACAAAAACTTAAGCAATTCCAGTACTGGATCGAGGAATGCTAAGCAATTTGAAAATTATTGTTAAACCCAAACTATCTTGATGAGAGAGGAATTTCTTTTGTATCATTTTCACCAAATATTACAAATCTAAGACATCATAAAGCAGAATTCTTATCTTGCGAATAATTGAACAACGATGCGAGCAACTAAATCTTTGATTCTAGATTTACTTTCTCTCGAAGCAAATTATTGGTATTTTCGTGGTAACTAGCACCTCCGTTGGAGCATTTCACGCCCTTTTCCTTGGAACCCTAGGCACTGGGCGTCAAGTCGGTCATAGGAAAAGTTGGGGCTTGTCCCTACGGTTAGGGTTGGGGTTGAGGCTGGAGGGCTGGGTATGGGGGGCTTTATTTGGGATTATTGTCAGTTTTGGAAACATGTTTCGAAAAATGTTGTTTTGATGCATCCTAACAATTGCTGACTGCTCTAGTAAAGAAGACCAATACAGAAAGGCCTCCCTTTGATGATGTTGCCAACCATGAAATTGTATACGAGACTGTATGGACTATAAGTAAAGAATGACAAAAATGACTAAAATGACGTTCAGTAGAGAAGAAACGCAATATTGATGGCAAGGAAATGAAAACAAAATCTTGATTCAGCAAAAGAGATTACTTGCAGAAAAGAGACGAGTATTTGCAAATTATCATTATCACTTGCACCACACAAATCGATATTTAAGAGGGTTCGATTTCGTTACAATCACAAATTTCAGTCGAAAGTCACTTAATAAGATGTAAAAAACAGATAATTCAATGCCACTTATATACAATTGTTATAGTCTACCAAATCTACCATGTGAATCCTATTCGCTTTTGAGACCGGCCTACATGTCCATAGGCCTTCTTATGGGTGTCCAGGTCTTTTCTGTAATACGGCAGCTGCACGCCAGTTGCATCGGAGACAGGGTAGCTCGGCCTCAGTCCTCCTTTCCCTTCAAATTTAGGTCCTCTTCCCCCACCTGGCCCCGCGGAAGCGGCTTTCACAAGAGGGAATATGTTCCGTTCTTTAGCCTCAGCCTCAGCAATAACTTTCTTCGCGTATTCTTGGAACTGCTCTTCTTCTTTGACAAGCAGTTCCAGGTTTTTCACGTCGTAGTCTAATTTTTCTTTCCTCTCTACCTCTGAGTTCTGATTCTTGGTACTCTGAAAAATGAGTTATGCGATTTAACCTACCATTCCTTGACATTCTCTTAACTATATCTTTACTACATCATTCATTTCCTATGTAGGGGTCATTTTGGGTTCAACAAGAGTTAAGTAGGATCTAGCAGGGGTCAGTTTGGTTCAACAAGGGTTTAGTAAGGTTTAGCAAGGGTCAGTTTGGCTTCAAAAAGGGTTTAGTAAGGTTTAGCAAGGGTCAGTTTGGGTTCAACAAGGGTTTAGTAAGGTTTAGCAGTGGTCAGTTTGGGTTTAACAAGAGTTAAGTAGGATTTAGCAGGGATCAGTTTAGTCTCGACAAGTGTTTAGTAAGGTTTAAAACGGGTCAGTTTGGCTTGAACAAGGGTTTAGCAAGGTTTATAAGGGGTTAATTTGGTCTCAACAAGGGAAAGTAAGGTTTAGTAGGGGTCAGTTTGGGTTCAACAAGGGTTTAGCAAGGTTTACCAGGGGTTAATTTGGTCTCAACAAGGGTTTAGTAAGGTTTAAAACGGGTCAGTTTGGCTTGAACAAGGGTTCAGCAAGGTTTAGCAGGGGTTAATTTGGTCTCAACAAGGGTTTAGTAAGGTTTAAAACGGGTCAGTTTGGGTTCAGCAAGAGTTAAGTAGGATTTAGCAGGGATCAGTTTAGTCTCGACAAGGGTTTAGAAAGGTTGTAGGGGTCAGTTTAAGTTCAACCAGGATTTAGTAAGATTTAGCAGGGGCTAATTTGCTCTCAACAAGGGTTTAGTAAGGTTTAAAACGGGTTAGTTTGGGTTCAACAAGGGTTTAGCAAGGTTCAGCAGGGGTTAATTTGTTCTCAACAAGGGTTTATTAAGGTTTAAAACGGGTCTGTTTGGGTTCAACAAGGGTTTAGCAAGGTTTAGCAGGGGTTAATTTGGTCTCAACAAGAGAGCATGCAACAGACAATCCAACTTTAACAAACTATGAATACTCACCATTTGGTCGATGCGTAATTTTTGAATGGCGATGGCCCTTTCTCGTTCCTTTTGTCTCTTTTTCTCCATACTCCGTTGATACTACAACGAACAAGAAATACTTTGTATTTTTCATTTGTTTTTACAGTGGTAAAAATGCTAGGTTCTATAGGGCAATCAAACGTTGTAAATTGCTCACAGCTTAAAGAACTAAACTACAAATACAATCAATAATTAAAGCCATTATAATAAAAATGTTAATTGACGTTTGACAAATTGATAAAATAAGAAGAAGCTTATTTCATACATAAGCTTTTAGTTATCAAGTCATACTCGAAAATGATTTTTAGTTTTATTAAATATCGAAGATAGCGGATACGAATCAGTCTCTAAGAGTATGTAAAAATCTATATTTGAATGCTAAGTAACCGTCATGGTAAGTTATTCTTACAAATTTGAATCCACTTTATCGCAACATCATCAGGTCTCTGCTGAGAACAACTATTCAAAAGCCAGCGAGGAAAATTAGAATCATAGTGAAATAAATGAACTCTTTAAGCTTTAAGTCTTATATTCGTCAGAGCAGTACGTCTGAACGTCAGTACGTCAGAAGTGCACACATTTGTCTTTGATCGGTAAAAAACTTCAATATATAGCCAGAAAAATCGGAAATATAACGAAAATCTTAAGTAATCCACTCCACTCTGTCGAGTTTCAAAAAGGCTTACAGTAATCCGTATTTTCGCTAGGCTTCCGTTTTTTTGGCTATATTGTATAGAGCTTTTAATACTACACAAACTAATACTTGATGTGTATTTAATGGTTACCATTTGGTCTTCTTTTACACGAGATTTAAGATTGTCTTGATCTTTCTTCCTCTGTCCAAGGTTTTCCAACTCAGCGTGCTTTATCTAAGGAACGAAAAATAAAATAACATATTTCAGATCACTCTCTTTTACAGCAATACACTACTGGACAAAACCCATTGAGGCAACAAAAACGACATTCTCTATATATTTCTCAGTAGAAATATTTTCAGGTAGTTCTTCTAATTTTTCACCTGAGATATGGGAAAGATTGATCCACAAATTGTCTAAAATGGATAATTTGCAAAGATTATTTTTGTAAAACATGCCATATTTTGAATTCTCCAAAAGTTCAACTTAAGTTTTATTGCAAATATGATTTGTGCTTTTCCTGTGGGAAGTTTGTGTCAAAAGGCCGACCATTCTGAAGATCAAACTTCTGGTCAGAGGACGAGGGATTCTACGATTGATCTCCTTCTGAATCTGAATGATGAATAGATCAACAAAAGCTTATTTGATTGGTTGCTTTCAAAATTCTATCAATTGAAATGAAATCTTACTAGGAGTTTACTGATGGCATGAAAATACCTTTACGGCAAATTCTTCGATCGTTTTTAAAAAAGGTTCTCAAGATTGATCTCTCGAAACACCCTATATTTCTATTTCTCGCAAAAGTTCATTCCGAAAATCCAAGTTTTTGAACAGGAAAAACTTAATGAATAAAACTCTCTTCACTTTTAAAGTAGTTGCAAATTAAAAAAACTCACTGTGTTGATGCGGTGATGCTTGATCGATTCTAATGTTTTCATCGTATTCTCCTCTTTAAATTTCTCTTCTTCCTGAAAATAAATTTAGAATTTCAATTACCTAAATTATTAGCAGTGTTGCTTGCGGCTGTTTTTAACATGGTTAGGAGTTTATTCAAAGCTCGATGGAAGACTTTCCTTCAAAGATGACTCAATAATTGGTCGAAGTTAGTTCTTTATTGTTTACCAAATTGTTTAACAAAGACGCCTTGTAAAAATGAGATATCAAACATCACCTGGAAACCGAAACATTATTAATGGGTTCAAAATCAAGCTCCATATCTTAAAGTATTCAAAAAACTCTTTCAAAATATTTTATTTGCAGTACTAACCAGTCTCTTTCTTTCTCGCTCTTCAACAGCTTTGGCAATCCTCGAGTCCTCATCATCAACTTTTTGGGTCATTTCCTTGTGAAGTTTTTCCTTCATTTTCTCAGTATGGTCCTGGAAGGCTCTATCAAACGGCACAAACATGATTATAGCTTCCATTCATTAAGAGGATAAGCTAATATATACAAAAGCTATAATGTATTGAAAGCCCTAATTAGTTATTGAGTTCTTCGCTGTTATAGCGGTGCTATGAATGCAGTTTTCAGTTCTTTAAACTTCCTCAGGCTATCCTTTGCTAATTCTTTCAGATTTGCAAGGTCTTTATTAATTCGTGCTTTTAAGATTTTATCATAAGGTAATGATAAGATGAATTAAGGATTTACAGAGAGTGCCAAAATATTGCACTTTCTTTGACGAACTACATCCTTTATCAAATTGGTAAATGAAGCAGTATCTTGAATGATATTTGAATGATAGGAAAATTAGAAGATGTACTTACTGAAAAAGTTCCGTTTCCTTCGATTTTCTCATTTTAATCATTTTCTGCAAAAATACAAGTGCAATTATTCATATTTTCAAGACAGACGTAGAAACAGCACTACCTTCTTAAGAATTACAAATCTTCTTCAAAATAACAATAATCTTCAACATATCTTTCAAATATAATTTTTGGTTTTCCACATTTTTTTTCATTCTCAATCTATTTTATAATACCTGAAATTAGTAATTTAAATTTGAATAGCAAATTTTTATATGAATATTTAGAAAAATACGAAGTTTGTGAATCGGATTCCCATGAGAGTACTCAATATATAAAGTAAAGCTATATATACTAAGGTAAGATCGACTCAAAAACAAAATTCTCCATCTCGACAAGCCTGTTTCGTGGTTACCCACTCATCCTAGGAACTAGATGAGTGGGTGACCAAGATGAAAGGGTAACTACGAAACAGGCTTTTAGAGATGGAGAGTCTTGTCTTTTGAAGCTCTTTCTTCTTAGTGTACTTGGAAAAATATATACCTTCTTTGCATCTACAAATCGACCAATTTCTTTATCCTCCTCCTTTTCTTTTTCTGCCAGTTTTTGTTTACTTAGCTGAAATACGAACCCAAGAATATATTAGAAATCAATAAACATGAAACATGTGATTTTACATATGCTACCATTAATAAGTCTAGCAGAAACTCACTCAATAATTTCTAGAAAAATTGGGATTTAACAATTCGATTCCATGTTAATTTCTAACAAAACGCTGTATACTAAGTGGAGTTGTCCCAAAAAGCTATCACCTCTTTCAAGTGCATGTCTTTCTTGTAGGTTTCCATAAGTTTCACTTTGTCCTGAAAATAAAATCAATGAATTCTTCACAACTCTAGGTATATAGAATTTAGACATTAAGTTGAAAATGCTTTTAGTATGAAATACTTTTCGCTCGTTGCTCTTGCGCGTATACTTTGCTCGTTACACCATAACGTATACGATTCAAGTGTTAGGATAAAAAAACACTACCTATCTTAAGGTATGGCAGCAATTTATCAAATTCAAGTAAGAATAAATCAGAAGAAGAAAGTCACATGAAAAGTCTAAACGAAAATTAAGACGAACAAATGATGGGCCTTTCCAAGAAACATTTGTCTAAATAGGGAAGTAGTGAGCGAAGTGAAAAGTTTTAAGATAGAAAGAGTTTGAATTTTTATCATTAGCTGTAAACACTTTTGAACAACTTAGATGAATTATTGCAGAACAATTTTGATTCTAAAACCAAAAGTGAATTTGCATAAAAGAAATGTAAAGGTCTTCGAAAATCAGCCTCAAGATCAAAGGAAAAGGGCACCTCCAAGCCTGATAGCTATTTAACGTTAACCTTTCCATGCTTTTGTACCCTTACTGTACGTACCGCTCTTCTCTGCTTTTTAATTGCACTTTTAGCAGCTTCATAAATCTCCTGAAATAAAAAAATATCATGAATCCACCTTTTAGTAGAATAAAGAAAGAATAAACAAACGTAGAGTGATGACTAGTAACATACCAAACACAAACATCTGATGAAAGATATTAATAAACAATCAAAGAAAATAGCAAGAAGGGCCCTAAAGTCATATGGCAGGCTACAGTAATAGAAAAATGATTCAATTAGGCTCGATTCCGAAACTTTACCGACAATAAACGCTCAAAATTGACGCCCTAAACAATGTCTTTTTAATTCAAATACAAACAGCTTCAGTTTAGGTCACCTTCCTTACTTCTTACCAAAACATGCATACCACGTCAAACATCAACCCCAATACAAAAATCATAGGTTATTTTTGCAAACGATTATCACATAAAAACATTCAGTATGATATATTAATAGGAATCTGGTAAAAAGGCAAGAACACCGCAATTTTATTCAGCTCTTTTGGCATTACCAAATAATAATGATAATAACAATAATGAATTTTTATACAAGGCTAAAACTTCAGCTACGTAAAAAGCAAAAACCTATCTAAAAACCAAAGTCAAAAAGAAAATTTATTGACCTCTTAATGTCGAAGCAATGGTAAAAGATAATATCAAGTAAATAGAAGAGTTAACAAATTAATGTAAGTACTGTTAAGTGTGTTCAAAATCAACTTCCAAAAAAATCTTTGAGGAGTGTACCAAAAGCATTGGTAGTGGTTGCCTTCCTAACAGACAGTGGTAGTTCATTGAATATCTTTGCACCGCTGCACTTGAATGATTGATTACCAAGTTCGATCTTGACTTTCGGAAGATAGGACCACTCTCCTTCGCAGAGGCTGCATTACTGGTAGAACGGATTTGGTGTCGCACCGAAGGCGCAACGAGCGCGCAGCGCGAGGATGGCCAGTCGCTTTTCCCTCCTTCCCTCGAGGATGACCAGCTTCTTCCCTCCTTCCCTCGCTTTTCCCTCGAGGATGGCCAGCTCCCTTTTCCCTCCTTCCTCGCGCAGCACAAATTCGTTCCCCCAGTAATACAGCCTCTGCGACGGAGAGTGAGATAGGACCGACAGGAAGAGTGACTAAACAACCAAAAATGAAAGAAACACCCACCACTTGTTCCTTGATGCTCTTGCCTTCTTTAACATCCTCGTCCTTTATTTTCACAGACTCGCTGACATGATCCTGAACTCTAAAACATAATTGTTACTTAGACTGGATTATCACGAAAAATCAAAGAGTTACTTAGAAGTACTTCAATTTCTCATGTTTTCTAAAAATCTACTTTGAAGTCTGTAAACATATCACTTGCTTTCCAATTTCTTTAAAAAGATTGAATCAGGACATCCTACTCAAGCCCAAATTTATCATCTTTGAGGTTCGTATATTATCATTAAATAGATTTCCTATTTTACTCTCATTGTGAACATTTCAGTTACCCCTATCTATACTGGAATCTACAGTAGACAACAATAGAAAGAACTTACTGTAAAAGCTGGAACTGAGCATTGGCTTGCTTGCTGCGGTATCTTTCCAGCGCTTTTTCTTGCTCTAGTTTTATTTGCTCCTCCACTTGCTAAAATGAGAAGATATAATCTCAAGATCATTGATCCACTGCTTAAAATATTTGACAGAGTTTGCCGTTTTTGTCTCAGATTGATTCAATTTTCATTCCTCATGATACACCTTTCATCTTATGTTTTGCAAGCTCTCTGTAATCAAAGTCTTTGGAATTGTTTGCCATAAGATGAAAGATTTGCAAATTCTATGTCAAGTTACTATCAATGAATTCAAGAACAAGTTTAGTAATACGGAGAAAATTTTTGATACCCTTTGCTGCAACTCATACAAGTGCTTGTCCTTCTCCTCTTCCCAGTTTTTCTTCCTATTCTTCAATTCAATTTGTGCATCTCTTTCTTTTAAAACTTCACTCAGAAGTAATGCACCCTGTAATCAGTAAAACGGCTAGAGATTTTGATCTCTTAAGTTTTGAGTTAGGATTCTTGCAATGTTGGGGTAGAAATGGTTACCAGATTAAACTCAATCGTAATCTGGGATTAAAGATTTCGATTCAGAAGATTTTGAAGATGTCTTTAAAGGGATCTGACTCTTTCAAATTGGGAACATGCCCACAATTGCCATGTTTACATCTGTCCAATGGGAAATCATCTAGATTGTATACAGGAGCTATGCGCCAGTCAGATCACGCCTTTGAATATCAAATAGATTTGGAGTTTTTACGATTTGAATAATGATTTCTTATTGGTAAGTAAGATATCATGATTCAATGATATGTCTTCAAACTTAACAGAGCCTGATTCACAATATTCATCATTCAAGTGAGAAAAACAAGTATCTTGTCATTTTGATCAACAGCTTAATCTGGGTCTTTGCTTTCAGATAATGTTATATTAGCGTTTTCAGTCAACTTGCCCCAGAGTACAAAATAATTGCTATCTTACCTTGTTTAGTAATGTTTCAATGGAACAATGGTTCAGCATAGTTTAGTAAAATATAAACAAATATCACTCACATGAAACTCCTTAACTCTGTCTGTTTGATAGTATTGCAGGGTTTTTGCCCTTTCGATAGCCTCCTTTCTCTTTTGAGCTTGAAGTTTTGCTTCTTCTATATCAACTTTCTTTCTTTCTTCCTGAAAAGTCGATAAGATTTCCAATTGAGAAACTATCAAGCATAAAATTACGTGTATAAGATTCACATGATAAACTAATTTTGATATAATTTTTTGGACCTCACAACTCCCTAGAAATAAAGAAAAGAGAGCATAATCCTCTTTTAGAACAGAAAAAGTAGTCCATTCTTGGACTAGCTTGAAACTTGAAAATATTTATTTAATGCTGCTTCTTCCAGCAAACTATCAAACAAAGGGGATAGCTCATTCAAAAATAAACTTTGCCTTTCAGAATAGAAATGTTTCATTGTAGTTGTATAAAAGTCAATTTTTAAAGTCAAAAGGGACAGACTGGAAGCAGTGCAAGTCTTAAAGCTGCCGCAATGAAGTTGGCTGAAATATTGGCTCAATTGACCACATTGTTGGGACAGGCAACATCCCTTATTTATCATGTTAGCTGAAATTTGACTAAGGTCAAAAATATTGCCTATTGGACATTGTTTTGAAATTTTGGGTCATTTAACTGCCTCAGCTAGTAATGTTGGCTTTCCACATGAGCTGTTCATTAGCAGTAATCTCAAAACAGGGAACGCCAAAGTAGTGCCAAAATCCATGTGTTACCATAGTGTTAATAAATACATATTAAACGCACTATTGGATAGAAAATCTTGTATGGTAATTAGGTTTTTGATTAAGCAATCAGTGTTTATATATATCCTAGTGCTTTGATTCATGGTTAACTATCATTTATCATTTTTTCTAGCAGATTGTTCTAACGTGACCTTGTGCTAGGCCCTACGAACCTGCACAGAAAATGTTGTGGGAAATGTTGGGCTAGATGCTTCGTCGTTCGACCACCCATGTTGCATTTCCTGCCGACATCAGGAAAATTGTTGGACAGAATGTTGGGTGAAGTGTTGCGGCGTTTGACCGAGGCTTTACAAACAAAAATTCCTTACACATAAGAAATTCATATTATAACTTTTAAGTTTACCTCTTCTTTCTCTTCTCTAAGCTTTCTGGCTTGCAATTTCTTGAGTCGAATACCCTGAAAATATGTAAGATAATACTTTGCCACATTTCTATCTAACTTTTTTGATTAGCGATGAATATGTGTTGTATGACGAAAGATATATAAACAAGATGTATTGCATTCAACATATCATAACTAGATAGTTATGATTGATTGTATTAAGTAACCGTTCTTTTCTGTTCTTTCATTTTAGTTGTGAATGTGTGCATTCCGTGTTTTGAATAAAATTGAAAAGGAAAAAGAAGTCGTTCTTATCTATGCACACATTCGTCACAGTCACATTCTAGATAGCCACAGTTGTAGCATAGCATAGCCACAGTAATAGCATAGCATAGCCTACCATAGCCACAGCATAGCTCCAGCCAGTCCTTCAGACCAACCCCCGGTTATCGCTCCTTACCATGCCAAAGGTTAAATGCTCCTTCCCTGACTGCCCCTACACCACTGACGACCTGCCAGCCGAGCTTGTTCTCAAACTTCTTGATATCCATGCCGGCAGCCATGCAGCACCATCACATCCCACCCCAAAAATTGAGCGGGTACGCCGCCCCACGATCTCATCCGCTGGCACAAGTGAAGAATGGCAGTACTTCAACACCCGCTGGGGTGAATACGTTGCCGCTACTAAGATCTCAGGCACGGACAGAGTAATTCAACTCCTCGAGTGCTGTGATGACCAGCTGCGGAAAGACCTAACCCGTGCTGCAGGCAAGAGCTTGACCACACAATCAGAGGAAGAGGTCCTCCATGCCATCAAACGCCTTGCTGTCCGGGAGGAGAACATTATGGTGGCCCGTGTTGCCCTCCACGACATGCGCCAGGACTCCGATGAAACCATCCGCTCCTTCGGTGCCAGGATTCGCGGCCAGGCCAATGTATGCCAATACAATACCGCATGCCCTAATTGCTCTACCGATGTTGATTTTACCGACATTATCCTACGGGACGTCCTTGCCCGCGGCATTGCTGACAACGAGATTCAACTGGACCTACTCGGTGATGCAAAACAGGACATGACATTGGAAGAGATGCTGAAATTTGTAGAATCCAAAGAGTCGGGGAAACGCTCTGCATCTCGCCTCCATGACCATCCCAAAGGTCCTCAAACAGCAGCGGCTAGCACCTACAATCGGCTGCGGCGGCAGGCCCACAAAGACCGCCCAGCGCTTTCTGATGGAGAACCTAAACTCTGCTCCTATTGTGGAAAGAACGGTCATGGATTCAAATCACCAACCGGCATCCGGAGAAGTGAATGCCCAGCCTTCAATCACACATGCAAAAACTGCCATCGCCTACATCACTTTGAGACCGTTTGTCGCAGCAAAAATAAAGCCAAGCCCATGCCACCAGGTCGCTCCACCAACCCAGCAAGAAAGCCAGCCCCCTTGGCAGATGAAAACGCAGTCTTCGTTGACAACAACGCTCTTAGCGACTCACCCGATGGCTCCGTCTTTGAGTCCCTCTGCTCCCTGTCCTCATCAACAGCTTGCAATAGTGGCCAATGCTCCGTCAGCCTCGATCACCACACCTACAATCAGCTAACGGACACATGGATCCGACAGGCCTCTAAGCCCCAACCTCTTATCACAGTCACTGCCACCATCGCAGCCAGCGATTACGAGGCATTTTGAATTACTACTGCAAAGCCCACTACGTCTGTCACCTTCTCTGCCATCGCGGACACCGGTTGCCAAAGTTGCCTTGCTGGTATCTCCACCATCCATCGCCTCGGCATGACCCCCACAGATCTGATCCCAGTTACCCTGCAAATGCATGCTGCAAATAATGCCAAAATAGCCATCCTGGGAGCAGCCATAATACAGTTCTCCGGCCAAAGCAACTCCGGCAAGACACTAGCCACACGCCAGCTCGTCTACATCACAGACAGTACGGATAAAGTTTTCCTCAGCAGAGAGGCATGCACTGATCTGGGCTTAATCTCCCGCCAGTTCCCTTCCATCGGCGAGGCACTTCTCCCCACTGACAACAAAGCCACCTCTCACGCCTCCCTTGCTCAGCAGCTA
The DNA here is from genome assembly GCA_963924455.1 of Pelagia noctiluca. Classification (NCBI taxonomy): domain Eukaryota; kingdom Metazoa; phylum Cnidaria; class Scyphozoa; order Semaeostomeae; family Pelagiidae; genus Pelagia; species Pelagia noctiluca. The sequence goes on from OZ004315.1 coordinate 12,879,299, forward strand.
CCTGTGATAATAAAAGCAGTAGCCCCACAGCACGACTCAGGCCTTACTGCCTCATGTGACTGCCCCAAGCGCCAGCTACCACCGCCAAAACCAAAATCGATACCATTCCCTCCGACGGACCAGAACAGGGCCAGGCTACAGCAGTGGCTCCTGAGCTACTACCAGTCCAGCACCTTCAACATGTGTCAGCACCAACCCCTCCCCATGATGGACAGCCCACCAAGGCGGTTGATGGTTGACCCGGGGCGACCCTTGTGGCACAACATAAGCCCCTACCTGTCCCACTTCATTGGCGGGAGGAGATTAAGGCCGGGCTTGACCAAGACGTCCGCCTTGGTGTCATTGAACCTGTTCCCATTGGCGAGCCGGTCACATGGTGTCATCGAATGGTGGTTTGCCCAAAGAAAAACGGAAAACCTCGAAGAACAGTGGACTTCCAGGCGCTCAATCTCCATGCAACCAGAGAGACCCACCACACCCAATCCCCCTTCCATCAGGCACGGTCTGTGCCCCATGGCACCAAGAAGACCATCTTCGATGCCTGGAATGGATACCATAGTGCACCTCTTCACCCCGATGACCGTCATCTCACCACGTTCATTACACCCTGGGTTCGCTATCGCTATTGCACTGCACCCCAAGGCTATCTTGCATCCGGTGATGGCTACACACGCCGTTATGACAACATTGTTGCTGATATCCAACAGAAGACCAAATGCGTTGACGATACCCTACTTTGGTCCAACAGCATTGAGGAAAGTTTTTGGCAGGCGGTCAACTGGCTTGACGTTTGTGGTCACAATGGCATCATCCTTCACAAAGAGAAATTCGTATTTGCAGGTGATACTGTTGAATTTGCTGGATTTCAGATAGGACCGGACAGCGTAAGCCCATGCCCAAGGTACCTAAAAAGCCATCCTTGATTTCCCAACGCCAAAGAATATTACAGATGCTCGCTTGTGGTTTGGACTACTGAATCAAGTTTCCTACGCTTTCAGCATGGCCACACATATGCAGCCTTTTCGCCAACTGCTCAAACCTGGCACCAAGTTTCTATGGAATGACCACCTCAACAACCTGTTCGAAGAGTCCAAACTCACTATTGTCAAAGAAATTGAAGAAGGTGTTCGCATTTTTGACCCTACTAAACCCACATGCCTTGCCACTGAAAATCACCCTTGTCGGCAGCCGCTTCACTCACCCAGCTGAAACCAGGTACGCCCCTATTGAGGGAGAGGCCCTGGCGGTCGCATATGGCCTTGACAGTGCCCGCTTCTTCGTATTAGGCTGCCCCACCTTAATCGTTGTTGTTGACCACAAGCCACTACTACGGATATTTCAAGACCGAGCCCTTGACGATATCAACAACACCCGCCTACGGAATCTCAAGGAGCGCACCCTACGATACCGCTTTAAGGTCATACACATCCCCGGTGTCAAGCATAAAGCTGCAGATGCTACTTCAAGACACCCTGTTAATGAGGCCACCAAACTTCTACTACCTGACGACGTGGCATTATGGGAGGACATCAGTGACCCATCTTCATGTAAGGACCATCGGCTCGCCTTTCTCCACGCCATCCCCACTGCCGAGAACTCTCCACTCTGTGATGACCACGAGTCTTCCCTACAAAAATTTACTGTTGCCACCATCAATTCTCTTCAGTCCGTCACCTGGGCTCGCGTACGTTTGGCAACAGCTAGCAACGATGACATGAACCAGCTCCTATCTATCATAGAATCCGGAATGCCTGAGTCCCGTCACCAGCTACCCCCAAACTTACAGGAGTACTTCCAGTTCCGAGACCACCTTTCCACCATAGACGGCGTCATCATATACAAGGACAGGGTTGTCATACCCCCTTGCCTCCGAGATACCATTCTGTCAGCATTGCATTCAGCCCACATGCGGTGTCAGTTCCATGCTTGCCCGTGCTGAATCATCCGTCTTCTGGCCTGGCATCACACCTGCCATCCATGCCACCCGACAGCACTGCAGTCACTGTGACCGCATGGCACCATCACAACCCAGTGCACCACCCACGCCACCAGTTCCATCTGCCTACCCCTTTAAATGTGTCTGCTGTGACTTTTTCTCCCATAAAGGCTCCACATACCTCATCTACGTAGATCGGTATTCAAACTGGCCTGTCGTCGAACGCTCACAGGATGGAGCAAAGGGACTGGTCAACTGTTTACGGCATGCTTTCGTCACCTATGGTATACCAGAAGAACTAGCCTCAGATGGGGGACCAGAATTCCAATCGAACGCCCTCCAAAACTTCCTTCGCACATGGGGAGTCCACCATCGGCTATCCTCTGTCGCCTTCCCTTATAGTAATTGCAGAGCTGAAATAGGTGTCAAGATCATGAAGCGAATCCTCACCAACAACACCGGCCCAAATGGTGGACTCGATGTGGACGCCGTGCAACGAGCAATCCTCCAATACAGGAACACCCCCGATCCTACCCCCAGGTTATCCCCAGCTATGGTTGTCTTTGAGATGTCTTGGAGACCCATCAGAGACTTCATACCGATCTTACCAGGCAGATACCAGCCCCACTCCACCTGGAAGGAAACAATGACTGCCCGCGAGGAAGCCCTTCGGAACCGCCACATGCGTGCTCATGAGCGATGGTCAGAACATACAAAACGACTCCCTTCCCTCCAGGTAGGGGATCATGTTCGCCTACAAAACCAAATTGGTAATTTTCCGAAAAAATGGGACAAGACAGGTACCATCATCGAGGTTCGTCAATTCGACCAATATACCATTAAAGTGGACGGGTCTGGACGGGTCACCCTTCGGAATCGCAAGTTTCTGCGCAAATATCTGCCAGTCATCCCACCTGCCAAACCCAGGAGCATCCTTGATGACTTAAGACCTCCAATCCCACCTCAAATCATCGAGAACCCACTCGCGAAACATCCATTGCCACCAACTGAAACGCCACCCTCTCCGGTATCTGCAACACCGCCACCTTTGAATGAAAACCTACCAGCGCCAGAGCACAGTCCGCCCCTGCTTGCTCAGCCACCGTCACCCTCAGGCCCCATTCCTCCACCTACAGGCCACTACCCAGCAGGCTCCGCACCTCGTCAGCCAACCAAAGGTCCGCGTATAATGACCAGATTGCTACCGTTCAACAACACTGGTCTTCAGGAATCCATCATTATGCCGGACACTTTGCCCCTGCGTTGTTCAACCAGGCAACAATCTAGCTGAATCGAACTGTGTATCAGTCTTTCTCGTGATATGGACAAATAATAAATAACTTTGTTTAATTCTAATAGACTCTCACTCAAAAGACTTGGGGGGGCATAGATAGTTATGATTGATTCTATTAAGTAACCGTTCTTTTCTGTTCTTTCATTTTAGTTGTAAATGTGTGCATTCCGTGTTTTGAATAAAATTGAAAAGGAAAAAGAAGTCGTTCTTATCTAATAACAAACAGAAAAAAATTAAAGTACCTCATTTGTATTGTTCCAATGTTTCACCAGATTTTTTGAAAACTCATGCAAATGCTCTCTCTCAGCTGCTTTCTGTTTTGCCATTTCTGCTTCACGATTGTATCTAGACAAATTATCTTGGATTCTTTTCCAATCATTGGGCTGAACAACCAATACCTGAGAAAAGTTGAATGGAAGTAAGGTTATTGAAATGAGTAATGAAGGCAATCGTAGGGTTAGCAGTTTATAACGCTAGTTATAGATATTTCTGAAGGGTAGCGGGATCATAAATAGGTGAGAAATATCCTTAAAACAAAGAACACTGATGCTCAAAACTAAGTTTCATCTTTGTTGTCAAAATAAAAACTTGCATTTGAAGTTATTGAAACACATATCAACATTATTTAAAAAAACATAAGAGTTACAAGGTGATTGAATGAAATAGAATTCACTTACATTTTTTGGATCAATGCCTTGCGCGGCGAGGCCAATTTGATGTCTATGCAACTCAGCAGAGTCTAGAGAAACATGATTAGAAAGTTTTAACCGTTTTTTTATTTTATCACCAATTCACAAGCAAATGAAATATATTTCATTTGATTTCACATTTATTTAAATCGAGCCCTACCTTTTGAATTAGGAATAAGGGGTCATAAGGTTGCCATTAAAGAGAAAATGCTGTAGACAAGCATATTATAGGCTATAGAATACCTTAGGTAAACATTTAAGGGGAAATCTATCTCTCACCATCAGAAATTATTTCTATGACCCATAAAACTGGGAAAAATTATGCAAAAAGCATAAAACCCAAGCAGGATCTTGTAAACCAACACCTAATAGGGACTGTCCCTGCCTTTAATATGTGATCGATTGTTGATGCTGCTGATTTGTTATACTGAAGGTTTTCTACACATGCGCCCATTTCTAGAAAAAGGTGACAATTTAGGCCCTTTTTGTGATTTTATGTATAATATGACTGTAGACAGTTTAAACGAGGAAAAATTTGGACTTGCTGGCTCTATCAATTTGTCATGATAATTTTGCTAGTTGAACATAAGACTTTTCCACAATAAAACCTTTAAGGCCGACGCAAATGAGGAAACATTGTTGACCGATGTTTCTTACAATGTTGCCCAGGTGTGGAAAGGATGAGAAAGCAAAACATTTGCTTTACTGCAAGGGCAAGCAAATGAGGAAACATTTCACGCCAGAAAGTAAACTGAGCATGTTTGTCATAAACTGAATATGTGCATACGTTCTGCAAATGGTCAAATTGTTGGTAGAGCAAAGATTCGCTGCAGCAGCAAATCTGAGTCCAGGAAGCAAAAATATTTTGAAAAAATAAAAAACCTGTTTTTGCGTCCTAGATATCAAATTTGCATCTTCCTTAAATATTGCATGGCTCCGTCAAACAGGGAAACATTGAGCAAACACTTTAATGTTTCTGTAACAATGTTTCCTCGCCAAGTGTTTACCTGCTTTTATTTTGCGGATTTGCGAAATTATCTGGATCTTCAAGCAGTTCAACTAAATAACAACTTTTTCTACAGAAAGTGTATCCGCTAAACTGCTTTCTAGTCCTAATCACAATACATTTTATAATTACCTTGCCTACTTTTACAGTGAGAAGTAGAGCCGTAAAAAAACCTAAACTAAATATCGACTACATAGGCTAAAAGATTTGAAACAGAAATTTCAATGTGTGATGTCTTAGCTTTTGCGAGGCCGCCATTTACATGCCTACTTTTACAGGACAAAACACTCTGTGCGACACACTTACTTCTCTCTTTCGTCTGTCCTTCTCTTCTACCATGCATTACTTTACTTTGCATCATTTTGCTGGCTTTTTACTGGGCTATTATCAATGGATGATCTCGAAAATAACTGGGTTGATACTTTCTATTTTCTTTTCTTACCACCTTTGAATCCCTCTGCTTTTGTCTTCCACAACATTTACTTTTTTGTTTCCAGGGAAACTGTAAAAGCAGCCTCGTCTAGAACAATTAACCTCGTTCCCGACTTCACGACAAGACTCACGTAAAAAACAACGGAAAAACGACGAATAACTGATTCCATTCCATGGCTAACGTGAACATTAGGGGTTCAAAAGTCCTTCTTTGGAGGAGTTAATTGCTCAATCTCAGAGATTTTTTTATATTTCCCTGGCAAAAAATCCCCTTCACCACCATGTTGAATGCTGGCCCTCGTGCGTAATCAAAAACGACACAATGAGGCCTACGCCAGCAATTTATCGCTGATGATGTGACTGTCGTTTAGCAATGTCGTATCGTTTCCACTATTAACAATACAGTTCATTATTGATTCATTCGACCTATCTTAAATCAAGTTTTCTATCTTATCAATTTCTTTTTTAATACCTTGCATCAGACTCGAATAGAGATTTCTTCGAATCGCTTTATTTCGTTTAAGAATCTACACACACTCATGTGTGGGTCCTTATTGCCATTGGTTGAGAGCTAAGCTTAACTCTCCCTCATTTCATATGAAAGAAGTGGGATTTGAAAGTACACATAGGCAGGAATCGTCAATATATTGGAATTGCAATACACCGGATTGCTATCGGAGCGGAGTGACTTTCATATCAGATAGGGCTTGCAGTTACACTACCCCGCATCAATCCGATACATAACGCTACGAGTAGCGGAGTGAAAATCAACAAAAAGTGACAAAGTCCAAGTCATGGAAATGTAAGGAATTCAAAAAATATCAAAGTGTTAGGTACTTTCTTAGGTAGCACTGGAATTGGTATGAAAATCACTCCCGAGTCATACCGTAGTGGAGTGTTGTCATGTAATCGCATGAACCTGGTACACTTAAATGCAAAAACCTTGTCAGAAATGCGGAGGAATATTGCGCAGGTTCAAGCGAAGCGTCTTTGTGTAACTGCACTCTTAAATTTCACATCGAAGTGAAATCACTCCTCCCTGATAGCAATCCGGTATCGTGTAACTCCGGCCACAGAAAGCAGGTGTCATCACGCATCAGTGCACAAAATCCACCAGCCAATATCACGAGACCAGTTTCTATGATGTTCACCCTTGTGAAACAGGATCGAAAATGACGACTGATCCGACCTCCTGAATTCTCTATAGATGAACATTGAAAATCGATATTTTAGGGGGGGGCACAATTAGCAAAGCAAGCATTAAAAGAATACTCAAAAATATACCGGTGAAGACCAGCCAAGGAGATAAACAACAACAGAAATGAAATTGATAATATGGGTTTTCAGGGATCAGGGTTCGTGAAAGCAGAAAATTATTTTTAAATTAGATTATTACTGCCAGAGAGTTATGTAAGGGAAACATATACACGAAGATGGTGGGTAGGAAGAGAGCAAGGTATAGAAGAAAACCCAAAGGTACGAGTCAAAAAGTCAACGTGAAAACAAAAGAAGTCAACGTGAAAACCAGGTTTGAGAAAACAGATATAATTTTCTATCTTTATGATAACAATCGCCATACATGAATCATACTAGCATTGATTTTAATGATAGAAGGAAAATAAAAGGATATGAACTCGGATATTTTCGAAAGAAATATTAAGTTACAGCCAACTATAAAACTGCAATACTAGAATAAGCTTAATCAAGACTGGGTAACTACAACCACACGAATTGAGAGTAGACACACGAAAAGAGAACAAGAAAGACCAGGAAGCAGCCAAATAAAGTCAATCCAAGGCTGGGAAAAGCGGTGGAAAAGAGCCACAAACTAAAACAAAGAGTTCCGATAGAGGAGGGTAAAAATTAAGGGAACGGTTAACGTTTAGAGAAGTTGTGTACATCAAAAAGAAATAGAGAAAGTAAAGAGATTCATCAGCTTTAGGAGGACGTAGAGAATGGCAGAGTAAAGTTGGATAAAAATAGAAAGAAAATTGAGAGAAATTTCTAATAAGCTAAAAAGGCAAGAAAGGCGAATACGAAAAAAAGGAAACAACATCAGCAAATAACAGAGAAAATAGTAGGCAACAGAAAAATACAGAACGATGGGGGCCATTTTGTCTTCTATCAAAAATGGAATAGCATCAATAACTGAATGCCAATCAGCTGTGAGAGATATGACAAAAAACGCCATTGCCCTGAGGAAATGCATGAGTAACGTAGCAAGCATAGTAGGAGACTTCGAGTGTATTGCCAAAGAAGCTAAAAATACTGTTAGCATTTGCACTTTAAAATGTCAAAATAAACTGTACGCAGAATTATTTTCGAAGTTGTCAGAACAGGAGAAAGAGTTAATATTCAACGTTGCTTTTTATGAGGAGCTAGTTGCAGCAATTAAAAAAGAGAAGAAAATTATTGAAGTTACAAGAAGAAGCGTGAATACAAAGTACGATGTTTGTGGAGGCTTCCTGGATAATATGAAGCGGATGGTGGATGAATCGAGGGAGAGGTACGTAGGACATAAAGAGAAAACCAGGCTGCTGGATGCTCTATGTGCATGGCTGGATAAAATCAGAGGTGACAATTGCTTTAATAAGGAAATGTTAGATGACGGGTATAGTGGGGAGGAGAGAGTTGGAAATCGAAGAAAAAGTAGTGAGAGGATAAACAGAGCAATAGATAACAAAATGGAAAGCACTGATAATAGGGACAGGATTGAATATTTTGCAACGGAAAGAAGTGACAAAATAACAGTAATGAAAAAGCCAAAACAGAACCTATGTTACGAAACAGCGGAAAATGGACAAATCGTTGACAGTCCTACTCCAAAAATATCAATTGAAACTGTTGAAGAAGAACCATTCTGTGAGTGTGGAAGCAGGACAAAAAGAAGTGAGATGCAAAACAAAGAAATGAATGAAGAAACTGGCAAGGGCTATACTAGAGAATCGACTGCTGAAAGTATTGAAATGAGCGTAATGAACACAAATAAGAATGAGCCTAGTGCTGCACAACATCCTCAGACGCATAAAGCAAAACACGTTACTGCTCTCAGTAGACTAAGACGCTCACAAACACCAAGTGAAACACTCGAGTCTAAGGATATTAGAAAGTTATTCTGCATGCTGCATAAAACAGAGGAGAATTTAGGACAAAAACTCGATCAACATTTGCATGCTTCATACCAGGATGCGATAGTACCAGTTAAGGCATCGCTTATCAAAAGGGTTTTAACGGAGCAGGAGCCTGACTATACCGAAGTGCGTGACAATACACCGTACATGGAGAAGCTTCGTAGCTTGCTGAAAAAGCCGATACGCTTCAAAGAGATTGATGTAGGGGACGTTAAAGCAAAGTTTAAAACTGAAATCGATTGGAAGCAGTGTGCTGAAAAGATCGAACAGACTGCAGTTAAAACGAGTCTCGCCAAAGCTGACACGAAATGGCAACTCGATTTTATCATGCAAGGCTTGCAGCAGGAGATAGAATGTGATGATTTGATTGAAAAGGTTGTAAAAAGCTTGGAGAAGAATGACTTGACATTGAACAAGGAGAATCTGAGGCGTGGTTTTGATTTTGTGCACGAGCTGAGGAGTGATCAGGCCTTCTGGAAATCACCTTCCACCATGTGCAAGAGGATCAAAACAACTGCAGCAACCTATGGGCAACCACAACAACAAAAAAGAAAGTCTGCATTGACAACAGATAATCATTTAACCATAGAAACAATGACTGACGATGCAACAAAAATGACAAAAGTAAAGACAATAATATCGAGGGTTTCTGAGAGCAGAGATTATGGTAAAATCTTAGAGTTGTTTCTGAACGAGGGACAGTCGCCGAAAGAAGTCCAACAATTGATCTTCTCTGCGTTTCGCAATATCGAGGCGTACAACAGAAAAGGCACAGGAGAAGAAGCCAGCAATTTAACAATAATGGTGAAGCAACTGGATAAAATAGCAAATGTAATGATCGAAGAATCTAAAAAGCCAAATTTTCGGCTGGATGCAGTGTTTGCCAGCCCAGCTTGTAAGGAGATGAGTAAGCAGATCTTTGCGAATGCTCTTGATGCAGCAATTGGTTGCAATAAAATACGTGGGATAACTGAGTTGACGGGAACATCGAGCCTGCCGAGTTTGAAAGGGAGAACGTTGGCTGATAATGCTGTGGTACAGGAAACGGTTCAAACGGTTTTTGAAAAGCTGGGTAGGATGGTATATGAAGACGTGATTAAAAAAGATGAGGGGAAATCTATACAAGTATTTGTGGAGAAAATCAAGGAATTCGGGATACCGAAAATGCTGGAAAATCACGTGATTCCAAACTTAGCAGGACGATAGAGTAAAGAGATATCTTCTTTGACCATCATTAAGAACTCATGAATTTTTATTTTGAACCACATGTGATCTTATCTTCGGCGAATCCACGTTAGAGGAGTGTGGGGATTTTGAATAAGGAGCCGTAAGAAACCGTATTGTTTTGCAAGCGTGTTGTAGCATGCCTCCATCAAGTGGTAAATTCATTATATTCAAATCTGCTGCAAGCGGTAAATGTCACCAAACCGACATATGTTTCCAACGATCTTTTTGGGTCGACCTAGATATCAAAGTGACTGAAAGTTCGAGTGCTTGTTGGAGATAATGATATGGGGATATCATACTTCTACATGTAGTGATGAAGTATGCCCACTTGAAATGGGGATATCATTCTTCTACATGTAGTGATGAAGTATGCCCACTTGAAATGGGGATATCATACCTCTATATATAGTGATGAAGTATGCCCACTTGAAATGGGGATATCATTCTTCTACATGTAGTGATGAAGAATGCCCACTTGAAACAAAACTAAGCCTTAGTCGAATGAAATAATATAGAAGATCTCATCTGTTTACATCAATAAACGTCAAAATAATGTGATTTCCTTAAGAAAAAAAATAAGAGAATATATGGCCTAATTTATGACGCATTCATCCTTAGTCCTGGTATCTTTGCATTTATGAAATTGAGAATTTCATTGTTTATGAGAAGATATAAGAATTATATAAGAATATGATAATTACTTAAAGGAATGATTGTGAATTCAACCTTTAATAGTGATGTGATCATAAACCTAATACGAAGGTTATTTCCTAAATTTCTCCAAAAAGTTTTGATAAATCTTCCTCTCTGTTGCAGTCGATGGCAGAAAATGACCTACGAAGAAAATGAAATCAATCATTTCACCTTAAGCCTGGTCAACACATTCACCATACATCGAGATAATTCCTTCTGCTTTCACTTTAGAAAGATGTGTCATTCCTCTCTAGTAAGGTAGACCAACTCAAGAGCGATATGCAAGAAAGGAATGGAATCAGTCAATTTCGAAGATGAGGGCATAAACATTATTGTGCAGGAAAGTCAATGATCTTTTAATCTTACCCCCGCCATGATACAAGATGGATGGATTGTCAAATAAATTGCTCAGTTCTTCACTTCTTTCTGAAAGACAAAGCAAAAATAAGGGATCCTCCGAGAATTAGTTTCAAATTCGATGGTAAAATCGTTCGTTATTTTCGTATTTCATTATCTTTCAAAGGTGTTGCAAATCGCACGAAATTCGCATTGAATTGTTTCATAATGTAACAAATCGTCTCTAATCGCTTCAAACCCTTAAAATTTCCGTAAAATCTATTTGCCACATCGAAAATCGTCCTAGAAAAGTTCATCCACAACGATAATTTAAAGGGTATGAATTAGTGTTGATCAAACCTTCGTCTGGCAAAATTGATAGAACGTTTATTCTTCAAGTCCAAATACTAAGAACCATAAATTAGTCTTGATAAGGTTTTTATGAGATCAGCAAGTTAAACCAAAACTTTCACACCTACCTTTCGCTATGACTTTGTCAGTATCTCCGAACACATGTAATGATGGGCAACTGATTTTTTTTCCATAATACTTTGAATGTAGGGACGATCTTGATTTAAAACCCGCACACAAGATTGCAAAGTCGAAATTAAATGGCGATCCTAAAATCAAAAGTGATTAAATAAGATCTTCAATAAACCGAAGAGTGACGAATAAGAAGTATTTTTATCTATCTACTACATAACTTTTGTTTAAATATCCAATTTCACATGTTTCAACTAGATATAAAGATATTTCTATCACAACGAGAATTACTTGATATTTTTGCACAAACTACAACGTTAAAACTTTACCTGGTTGATCCCTCAAGGCACAAATGTGAGCTACAATCGTTGCACCTTGGCTGAATCCTAGAATTCCTAGAATAAAGATAATCTAATAAATGCCTTTTTACTCTCAGTAAACATACCACTACAGTTTTAACTATTTCTTATCAACATAGAAATTAGGCAGTTTGGTATTGCAACATTCATTTTCTTGGTGGCGTGTTACCACTGCATTTAGCAATTCCCAAACACAATAGTGGACGTTTACTTATGCTTAGGCCTATTCTAATCCCTCTGTGCAATACACATGCACTTTCCTATTTGCTGTCAAACCGACAAATAATATAGGAAGGGATGAATTTGAAAGGTTGCACAGACTTATGACGAGTTAGCCAATCATTTTCTTGTTTCCCTACTTTAATTTGAGATTTTCAACGGTTCTGATTTCAACAGGTAAATAATCTTAAAATGCGAAAAACGGGAAAACTTTCAATCATTGATTTAATATCCTACTGATATCTGTGGATTTGGCAAGATGCAGGAAAGTCCTTGTTAATCGAACTGTCGATAGATAAGAAATATAGAGGAAAGAGGATATAATGGAAAAACTAAATATGCTCAAGGAAATTCCAAGTTTCCGAAATTTCCACGTTTTCTGCATATTCAAATATTTCCGCTTTGAAAATCAAAAACGGATAGTAAAGAAATCTGTGAGACCTACAAAAATGTTAAGGGAAAAATCCGAATCCTTGAAGGAAAGAGAAGGAAAGATAAATTGGCTGAAGCCAATATTGCAGAAGATCTTGTTTTTCTCGTGCGTCAATCTTACAAGGATTACGAGGATAAGAAATAAATAATAAAATGATAACAAAAATGATAAACAAAAAATGATGACAAAAATGATGACATAAAATGATAACAACATAGTAACCTGTTCCAAATTTCTTACATTTTCTATGTTTCTGAACTTGCCTAGTAGACAATATACATATACAATATTCAATATATCTTTGTTTATAATCATTAGACGAGTAGTCTGCTGACGACGAGAGTGCTCAATGCTATCAAAGCAGAGCGTATATGAAATATAAAGCAAAAAGTAAGCTAATCTATATATAGAAGGGAAACAAGAAAGGAGACTGGTTTTCTCTAACTAAAAGTTTCATGCTTACGCAATCATCAGACAGACATCTATATATTTCTGCTGTACATCGAGCACTATGATGCGGTTCTAAACAACATAATTGCTATAGAGATATATTTATGTATTTCCTGTTAATGATGCTCTATTGAATCAATAAAAATCTACCCCCTTGATATCCCTTAATGCATTGAGTATTCTTAGAATTTTCAAGGAAATGTGGGGTAGCTACGGGGTAAATTTGCATTAATTCAAGTTGCTAGCATTAACAAGAAAAAGGCGGATTCTGAAAAAAAGTGGCAAATATCATTTCAAGCCATGCATCGCAGAGCAACCATAATTGCAATATTCTGGATTATTATAAATGCAGTGCATCAGCATTTGCTCGTTCTGGTAGATATGAATTGCCCAGAGGGTATATATGATGGATTGGATAAAAAGCGATCCACCATCGTTTGTAAATTTATTTATTGTATAACAGCCAACTTACCATCAAAAGGGCCCTACAAGGAGAAGCAACACACTCTAAAACACACTTCCTGAAAATAAAATAAAAGTCAAAAGAGCTGAACATTGTTTTGAGTGCAAATCCACCAAGCGTCGGGTATGATTATGAACGAAAGTATGCATTCTGGATGGTATCAAAATCTATTCAAGAATTAAATGAAACAAATACAAAGGCAAAAAAAGATGTGTTGGAAAACCTTATCTTTAAAAGTTTCTTCGATGAGATTAATGGACTCCTGGTGACCCTCTTCGATATCTGTGTCTTCAAGTGAACTAAACGAAGTTGGGTTTCCGGCTGAAAACCACCAACCATACTCTGCAAAATAGATCGCTCTGGCTTGAATCTTATTTGTGTCTAAAATTATTGGCTGATTTTAGTAGAAGCGCAAATAGAAACGGGGTTATAGGGTATACGAAGGTGAGGGTATTCATTTATAGCAACTCAATTACACAATTTTGAATATTCTTTGATCAGTACAGAAATTCAGATTAGCAGCAAAAATCAGAAACGTAGCTAAACATCATAACCACAAAGGCTTTTATCTGACACTCATAAGGAGTAACAAGTCAGAAAAAGAAAAAACTGAAACCTTATAACTGGGTATAGTTTGACTACCAATCAACAGTATACTTATTCGAAACTCAAGATACTACAACACAAACAAGGGGTAGAGAAGTTCAGGATAGAGAGGAGAAAAAACGTAGCAAAACATAATAATTACTGAAGTGTTTCGTCTGAGACTCATCAGAGTAGCACGTCAGAAATATACAAGTTTTTTTGTTATCTTAATAAATCTTTCCCTTTAATCAACAATTGGCAGCTAAAACGGCATCAGAGCAAAACTTACGTTTCTCAATTTTTTCATCTGCAGCATCGGGATTGTCAGCCAATGGTATAAGATTTGGTGCAGTAATGTAAACTGAAAAACAACAGTTTGAAGCTATAAATTAGCAGATATTTAGATACAACTCAACTATTTGATACATAAACAATATATCATGGATAAAAGACGAAATCTGAAATCACGGTACTCTTATTTAGAGGGAAAGAGTGAAATTCTTAAGTTTAAATGGCACTCTTAATGCTTAGAAAAACCGTGCGTTTTCCTGCAGAGAAAACTTGGAATTCTGCATTTCATTTTCTTGTTGCATCATTTAACTGTGGTATTGGCCAAGACCAGCAGATTGCAGTATTGCTTCCAGAATGTTTTTTCTCCAGCCTAATGAATCTCATTTCATTGATCTAATACAGTAAATTGTGCAAGTTCAATTAAAGTTACCAAAATCTGCAAATTTCTTCAGTCCTTTTCTAAAGGAACCAGTCTTTTGATATGAAATAGTTGAGCTCTGCCTGGAGAAATATAGTTGAAAATTATGAAAAGTTGCCTAAAAATACGCATTACACTTATAAATGGTGTCTAGCCAAACCAGACAAAAATGCAAACGGCTGCCTGCTGCTTCATGCAAAAACAGATCAGACAGGATTAACTGTGTCAAGCTCCAATTACAAAGATTGAAGTATCAACCCACCTGTATCCGTGCACTACAAGGACCTGCAAAAAATAAGAAAAATAATTCATCACGTTATCTTTGGTTTGTTAAAAGGCTGTTGGCTACCCAGTGCGAGACCTCTATGGGTAGCATTACCATCTAAATGGTAGCTACTTGGGTTATATCAAAGAAGGTAGTATGATAATATAAATACTATCCAGACACTACCCCATTGAGTACCCAGGTTTTATAACCTATCCTTGTACATCTCAGATTATGAATAGGCCCAACTTAAGAAGATGAGCTGTAATGATTTGATTTGCCCTGGGAGTCTGACCTAAGCGTACACAACACATCTTTCCAAAATATACAGATTTTGTACTTTGCATGATACATAAGAGGAGAGAAGAGTCGAAAGAGACTAAACGAAGCATCTCAACAAGCCTGTTTAGTGATTTCTCACTCATCAGTAGAAAAACTTGTTGAGACGCTATGTTTTGAGTTGTCGCTAAGTCTTTTGACTCTCTTCTTTTACGTACCATTTTAGACAAAATTTATATTTCACCAGGGATCTTTGGCGTTGTGCAACATTTAGAATAATAGAAGAACAATAGGTCTACTGTTATATTCAGACAATAAGTGTGGCATAAACCTTTGACGTAGCAAATACGAACTTTCCACAAGAGTTTAAGTATTTATTTTGTTTTCATTGCCTGTATCTGCACCCGGGCTTGTAATATTATGTTACATATAGGTGCAGTAGCGTGATGTTACATACAGATGCATTACATAAAGGTGCGTTACGTATAGGTGCAGTAACATGATGTTGTATATAGGTGCGTGTAGTTTGTTATTAGAATTTGTATCAAGTATTAAAAGCAACAAGGCTACATATTCTTTTTATAAAATAAAGTCTCAAATGATCACAGCACTGAAACTTTCTTAGCAATATAGTAATTTAATTTATTCTTTGGCTTTATTTGGTAAAAACAAATTTTTAAAATTAGTAGGTCCAGTACTCAACTTCTTCAACTTCAGGGCAAATTGAATATTATACTTCTCATAAAGTACTTTCTTATAAAAACCAGTAGTATTCTGTAATCCCTAAAGCACCTTTCAAATACAAACTTTTGCAGAATCATATATGCTGGGGTTTTATATGTTATACCCCCCGAAACCCCCTTATTGTGCCCGAGAAATTTGAAAATTGACTCAAGATTTGAGCTCAACACCCCAAACTCTTTCTTTGCATGTATATTTCTTTTAAGGGTGTCACATCAACGCACCTTTATGTAGCGTAACGTTACTGCATCTATATGCCAAGCACCTATATGTAACAACATGTAACTGCACCTAATATGTCATGCACCTATATGTAACATTATGTTACTGCACCTATATTTTACCCACCTATAGGTAACGACTTGTTACTGCATCTATGTCACTCACCTAGGTAACGTTACTGCATCGTCAGGCACCTTTATGCAGAATCATGTTTCTGCCCCTGTATGTCAGACACCTACTGTAAGGGTTTGAAAGTATCGAAACGATGACGTAAACATGGCCGCCAAAGCTGTGATGGCCTAAGGGCCCTTGAATTTCATTGGCGATTTTTGACCTGGTGACTTGTCCGCGCTTCAAACTTTCCGCGCAAAAACAAAAACAATTTCTCTCATGACCTAAAATTGTATCACAAATTTTATTTCCTCACTTCTAAAAAGTGTTTGAAGGCCAAGAGGTTAAACATGTACGGGGAAGGAATATTTTCAATGGATAACGAGCTGTATCGCAAAAGTTAATTGTAAAGTACTGATTATTTGAAGGAATTCAGTTATTTGCTGCTGAAACTAATTCCACGTAAGTTTAACTTTATAATTTCAACCACAAGAGCTTGGAGTCACTATCAGGAAAGTGAATATTCATCAAATAAACTTTGTTGTTAAAAGGGCAAGGGAAGTTTTAAAACTCCCCTTTTCAGTCCACCAACAAATGTCAACATTACTCTGTAGTTTACGATAAGTTTCTAGCTCCAAACTTTATTCTTCAAGAGGCACTTTTATTTCTCTTTGCATTTAATCTAAATTTTCTCTCAAGGCTGTCGTGAAAGTTTATATCTTCCGAGCTTTAATTATGGTGTTCAAAATTCAAATTATTTTTTCATAACGTTCAATCCTAGCACCAAATTATCTTGATTTGTTTCTCAGTGTTGCAGCATTGAAATTTGGAGAAAATCCCTTTATTTTGAAGTAATATTTCAAATATAAATCCTCAACTGCATTTGATAGCAAAATATTCAAGAAATGTTTACATTTTACTAATTTATACTACTATGCTCTAATCACCTTATCATATTTCTGTGGTTCTGAACCCTCTTGACTTTTTACTCTTTAAAAGGGACTTTAAAAAGATTTATTTCCTCTAAATTAACATTTTGTGATACTGTGGGTTATTGCTTTTGTATTTCTGATAATATTTTTCATTTAGGATGTTTCTAGGGGTCAAAAATCATAAATGGGATTTTAAGGCCTAAGCCCAGCCCTTGCCTTAACCCGCCATATTTACGTCATAGTTTCGATACTTTTAAACCCTCACAGTATATGCTACATCACGTTACTGCATCTATATGTCACTCACCTATGCATCTGTTGTCACGCACCTTTATGCAACATCCAGTCTGCAGAGTATGGCAACTGCACGCAAAAGTCAATTTTTCATAACCTTCAAGTGCACACCAAAATCTAAGCCTTGTACGCGCAGATTTGCATCAAATAACGGTTTTTCTATAGTTTCAAGAGTTTTCAGACATTTCTGGGGGAAAAACTCTCTCAAAACTCCTATGTGCACGCGATGCACGCCGCAAGTTTTGCGCTGCACGCGCGAGATCTCGTCGAGTTCTGCCATGCTCTGCAGACTGGTGCAACATCACGTTACTATAACTGCACCTATATGTCACTCACCTATATGTAAGGTAACGTTACTGCATCTATATGTCACGCAACTTTATGCAGAATCATTTTACTGCACCTAAATGTCAGGCACCTATATGTAACATAACGTTAAAACCCTTCTCTGTACCTATCTTCTGTGCATTTCGGGCAATCTTTCCACGGGGAAGCTGAAATTCTTTGTCCTACATACAACTACTAATGAATTCTTGGCACTTCAGAAAACAAAATATTTACTTCTCAGTGTTGCACTTTTTACAAAAACCCTACAATAGATTTCAGAATAAGGATTTTGGTAAATATTTTCCACGTTGTTAGCTTACCTTCAGCAGATTTCTATTTTCTGTCGCCATTTTGTTTTTGACTAAACAGCCTCGTTTCGGATTTGAAAAATCAACAAAGCAACAACAACCACAACACGCAGGATCAAGCCGAACAACACTTATTGCACACTTGGACGGAGTCTGACAATCTGGAGCAAAACACTTTTAAGAAGATAATTCTGCTAGCTCACTCAACGAAATGAATATTAGGCTTGTCGTTTTTGATCTCGCAGGGACGACAGTAGACGATTTGATTGAGGGCATGCCTCTTGTGACAGTGTCAATGATGGATGCTTTCAGAAAAGCTGGTTTCCCCAACGTAAATCCCTCTCAAGTCAACCAAGTAAGAGGAATGGAGAAAAAGGAAGCTATTTCAAAACTTCTGAATGAAATTTCTGAAAATGCATCTGATGCAATGGTAGATTGTATCTTTAAGGATTTCAAAGAGATCTTAGAGAACAATTTGAATTCAATCAAAACAGAAATAAAAGGAACAACAGAAATATTTAAGTTTTTGAAAAACAAGGGTGTAAAGATTGCTCTTGGAAGTGGTTTCCCTCAAAATGTTGTGGACAGTATTGTTAAGAAACTAAACTGGGTTGATTTAGTTGATTTTGTCTCAAGTGCTGAGAAGGAAGGCAGAGGTAGACCAGACCCTGTGCTCATACTCTCGGCAATGAAGTGTTTTGCTATTTCTGATGCAAGAAGCGTTATAAAGGTTGGAGATACGAAAATGGATGTGAAAGAAGGCAAAAATGCAGGATGCTGGGTTGCTGCAGTACTCACAGGAACTCAAACACCAGCATCGCTAAAAGAAGAAAATCCGGATTTTATCATTGATAGTATTAATGACTTGCCTTCATTGATCTCGGAGATAGAAGGAAGGCTTGATTTGTAGGTTTGAGGCGCATTTCAAGATAATAGAGCTGGAAGTAATATCCTATGTAACAATCCACCACCAGTTAAATGGTGCGGCAGATTTTAGTGAAGATGGTTTCCATCAAAACCTGCTGCAGGATGTTAAAACAATTTGAACAAGAAAACAGAGCACCAAAGAAATTAAGATAATGAAAACAATTTTGCCATGATCATTGTATTTGCTAATTTTTCACAAGAATCAATCCACTTTTTTTGATGTTTTTGTTGAATTCACATTGTCCAAATTCTTCCTCTTTTTTATATGCTCAGCTAGCAGTTTGTACCTCTGTATGCATTCTTCCTATTAAAAAAAATAAATCAATTTTAGGAAATAAAAGAAAATCAGTAAACCAAGGCATAGAAGGTGAGATCACCAGATATTAGTTATAAACACCAAGGAATCATTTAGACAAGCATTGCTGAAGATTAACAACCAGGAATAGACTAAAAGCAGGAAACAAACAATTTATATATATCTAACAGTACAAAGCACCAGTCGGAAAAACATTTAAACAGGAAACGATGAATGGAGGAAGAATCAAACAAAGGTTAGCTAGTAATTTCCTACAAACAAATCACAGATCAGTAGAACAAAGAGTCTATTAAACGAGATTTTGGCATGTACGCTTTCCAATCTACAAAGCAAAACCACATAAAACGTGAACTTGTAAAATTGACTAAAACGTACCTTTGTCTTTCCAGGAACTGATCTTGCAATATGAACCCATCTGTCCGTTCTGTTTTTTGGCACATGGGCCAAAGCAGTTTCCAGGCATTTCTGTTGCACTTGACTCCACAAGTCAGCCGGATTTTCATTTTTTTTCCCATTTTCTGTGTCATTTTCTCTATCATTTGTAGTTTCTTCGCCATTCTCCTGTTTGACCTCCCCAGTCTCCTTTTCAACTTCTTCAGTCTCCTTTTCAGCTTCTTCAGTCTCCTTTGACTTATCAGTCTCAACTTGATCTGGCCTTGTCTTTACTTTTCTTTTTCTAACCTAAAAATAACCAAAAAAATAATCTAACAGAACAACCACAAGAAAGTACAGAGAAAGTATGAATGAATAGAAATCCAAACATTAAAATATTGAGAACTTTCTTTTTTAACTTTAAAATTTGAAATCTTTGACATTAGCTGGTAGACCAGAGAGAAACAAAGAAATTTCCCTTCACATATCATGACCTATTTCCTGTCATTAGTCTCCAAAAAGGAGATAAAAGCTAAAAAATCATTTCTGGTATTTTGTATGACTTTCTATGACAACTTTCAAATCTATTCATATCATCAGCAATTATTCTGTTCCCTTTACAAACTGTATCAAATTAAAGCAAATAAATCATTGTTTACAAAGAACTGATGTTCCTAGTTTCAATGACGCTCGACTGGGAATGAAAGAGCAAAATGTTCAACTTACAGAATAATGCATTCAGTCGTTATTCTTATTTTCAAAAATTTCATTTCAAAAATCATGAAGTTACTATTACAATGGTAGAATATGGCTCAAGAGTGCTTGCTCGTTGCTCTGGTAGCAATTTTAAAACTCTAAGTTTTTAGATCACCAGCAATGTGTAACCCTACTTCATATGCCTAAACAATTAGCTGAAAGCCAATGTGGTTATAGACGGGAGGCTTATTGGGTTTCTTGATAGCATACTGAAAGATCATCTATTCTTATCTTAATATTCTTAAGAATGAAAATTCAATTTTGGAATCAGCCTACCTGTTTGTATTGTTCGATTTCTTCATCTTCTTGCTGTTGTTCGTACGATACCCCAAGATCATAGTCTTCTGGGATTTCATCCTGAGTCGTGTATAGGTCTTCTGGTGTTACCGTTACAGTTGATTTGGGATTCAGGTCTGATTCTATTGCTTTCGTGATGATGTTGTCGCTGATCTGGAATGCTGCCCTCTTCCCAACGACTCCAGGGGCTGGTTGCGGATCTAAAAGGCGAAGCCGATGGTGTTTAGGATCCATAAAGAGAACATTTAGGTTTATTGATATAAAATGTGTTTCTATCATTATACAACAGCCTTGTTTGTCCTTTGCTGGAAAGGGCTTGAGCAATTCTTAATACATATCTTATCAAACATATTAAAGTATTAGAAGGGCAACATAATTAGTGAGATTAATCAGAAACTATGAATATGGAGATCGTCTTCGAATATTGAATTTACTATCATTAGAATATGGGCGACAGCCTGAGGACATGATTCATTCTTGCATTGGAAATTCTAAATCGATATATATATATACATTCACCTTTTTTCTTCGAAATGAAATATCATCTTACAAGGGGTCATAATTGAGAATTGTTGAAGAAAAGAAGCAAATCAAACGCGGGGAAAAATTTGTTATATTTAAGATTGATAAATGAATGGAATCATCTCAACTGGGAAACAGTAAATAGCACATCAAAAGAACAATTTGAAAAGTTGCACGACGATTCATGTAAGTAAAAGATACGAATTCATGTAAGTCAACTTTAGCGTTATGTATAGGCAACATGGTCTCTGCTCTCTTGCTACTTATATCATCGTCGTCATTGCAAATACATGTAAATAGATTTAATGATATATAGATATATGATAAGACAATAGTTTTGACATTCTTTGTAGAAAATATATAACAGTTCAGATGCCAGTTCAGAATCTGAAGAAGACTAAAAAGAAGATATACTGTTTTTAAACTTTATTACCAAATACGTCTTGTGTGATTATTGAGAAAAATTTCATTGTGATGAATTTTGTGGTATACATCAATAGATTTATTTCACGGCCCACCAAAAACTGCAAAAATTATTTGGTAGCCAACCCAATGTGCTGTAATTTATTTCATGGCCCATCCATATACCCTCCGGCCCACCCTAGCAAATACTTAATGACCGGTCCCTTAAACCCTGAAAATCAAATTGAAAAGACACCCTACTTGTTAAGAAAATTGGTATTAGGAAATAGCCCTATAGCATTTCTAATAATGAAAGCATCAGAGTTCTACAGAGATGTGGACCGCCATTTTCGTTTCAGAACTCTATGCTTTCCCTCTAATTTACCAACTGTATGATTCCCCTTCAACTTCGACAAAACTTGATCATCAAGCTTGAAAATGCAAAACCACTTTCAATGCTGAAAGCATGCTTTCTAAAAATGTGAATTCTAGTGCCTTTCCTCTCCCTTCTTTGGAGCCTTCCCTTCTAAAAATATTTTCAACATAATCTCCATCAACAATCTTTACCAATTAATGTTTTTTATGTGATGTTCAACTCATCAAAAAATTAAAACTACTACACATGCGCAGAGAAATTATAAATGTCCTACAAATTCATATTCTGGCGTCTCAAGTTTCTCAACACTATCCTGCCTTTATCTACAGATGACCAATCGCCGTAGAGCGGCGAAAGATGTAAGCGATAACAACTATCATTGAATACATAGAAAGTTCTTCTAAAGTAAAGAACACTCACACTGTTGTAATCCCTGGAACAGTTTGAAAAATCAAAAATATCATATCCTTTGGTTTAGAGTAATTAGATTACTCAGTAAGAAGAGTTTAAAACTGCTTTTCATTGACAAAATTTAATTCCAAGCGATGTTCAATTCAAACTAATGATTTTCAAAATAAATAGGATTTACTGCATTTGATAGGATTTCAATTGTAAGAGACAAAGAGAAAATAATCAACTCACTTCCTGAAGCACTCACTCCCGAACTACTCAGCGAGGTTTTCATCTCTTTTACTTTCTTTGTAACCTTGAACGAAAATATTATGACAGTTAGTGGGTTTAATAACAATCGGATTATCCTTCTAAATATCGCTTACGGCTTCTAAAGTAATATATATTTGCTTTCCGGAAGAGAAGTCGGTGAGTGGCCCTGCGGCTTGCTATGTGACGCTGAAGTCAAGCTTGGTCCTATGAGGTTACAATCTGGATGGATGGTGACTTAAAAAAGTTCACTCCTCCGTCCTTTGGAAGAAACAAATAACTAGGGGTCCCCTGCCCCTCCTGAAAATGGCCTTTCACACGTAAGAACTTGAAACCTACAACCCGACTACCTAAAATCCTTTGAAGATTTTTACAGATGCTTTCAGAAAAGCAAATTCACCATAAAGCTCGTGTGTATATTTTTAAAAAGCTACTAAATATTGAGGGATTCTTTGAGTATATTTTCCCAATCTGATAAATGTGACATTTCCTAAATCGATGCAACAAAAACACAAGGACCTCGTAAAACAATACAGAGTAGTATGTAGAGTATGCTACCGTACCCTTGCAGAAAACAAGGCCCGGCTTAGTTAGGCTAGCCCATTAAGCAGAAACTAATTCATTCAAACTCAATTACACACTATTGACGAAGTGAAAATCAAATTTGACCATATGAATGATATTGAAAGCGCTCATAACACAAACAGGTTGCAAAGAAAAATGGCACAGCTGAAATGGCATAAAATAGGTCTTTACCTCTGAGACAGTTCTTCCTATTTCCATCGCAATTCTGTCCCATCTGCCAGGAATTCCACCGGGGAATTTGGCGACTGCACGAGCTAATGCAGCCAGATCATCTTCTGTCCACTCTGTGTTCTAAAATCATAAATATGGAGTGTCAAATCTTAATTGAGAGGAATTGCTTGTACACAATAGAGGATTCCACAAAATATGGCCGCGCTCATTTCACACAATGCATCAAAAGAATACGCACCTTAGCAGAGCGTAGCTACCAAAATTGTAACTTCCCAAATCTATCAAATCCGCATTCAAACTTCATTTGTTAGTGTTGGTACTGGGCCTTGCCAAGGGGTATATTTCTGTCATACACTGCACGAATAATGGCAGCCATCTTTTCCAAATTCATTTATTGCTTATTTTCAAAGATGTAACACAAAATAATAAATGGCAGAAGAATAGATAAAGCATTGCTTTTTATTGAATAATTAAATAAGCCATGTTTCCAAAATTGTTGTGAAATTATTGCAAAGTCGCCATCAAATCATTCAAAACATGTGGTAATAATTTTAGATGCTTCCTCGTGATGAATATTTTGAGCAATAGCAATAACTTACAGCCTTTTCTGTTTGATTGTCAGTTTGCTCTCCATTTCTGTTTACGAAATTCTGAGTTAAAACTGCTGGTAGGTCATTTTCAAATTCAGAAGCATCTCTCAGTTTAATAGGCTGCTTCTTCTTTGGTCTGGGTTTCTCTGAAATGAATAACAAAATTACGCTACTTGAGGATGGGGAAAAATCAAAGGAACAGTGAGACATAATAATCAAGCTTTGCATATGACACTCATTACAGTAAACAAAAATAATTCACTTATTCATAATCAACTTATTTCGTTCCATATTTAGCTATAACTATTTGTTAGCTGTTCGTTTTGTTCTCGTAAGATGAAAAGCTTTAGTTTAACTTTGTACCTCATTACCCTGCAATATTTAAAACCTATTTGAATTTTCTCCAAACAACCCAATTTCAGTCTTACCTTGTATCACTTCTTGTGGTTTCTCACTTTCTTCTTTTTCTACTCTTTTTCTTTCTTTATATTCTTCATACATTTTTCTCGTTTCTTTAATCTTATCTGGCAAACTTTTGATAAACGCAACAACCCATCGATAAACCAAAAACGGCAAGAGACTTGAGAAGTTTGGCTTTTTGTATCCATAATTCTCCTCTAAAACATCAAATGGAGAACACACATTAGGAAAGGGTAACACTCTCTGAAAAAAGAAAATTTTTGATAAAGAAATGTTTTTGATGAGTTTTTGATGACTATAGAAATGAAGCTTGAATCGTTTTCTTTATTAGTATGTAACTAATAATATTTCCATTACCAGCCCTCGTAATTGCTTCAATACTTACCCCAGAAGTGATCATAGATATTGTCTTGATGGAATTCTCGTTAAATGTTATAGGTTCTAAATGCTTGTGGCCAAACAGAGCAGTACTCTAGTAGGGCCATGAAGAGAATGTAATGTCCCCAAGAAGTCTTTTAAAGTTTTCGTTGTACACTTGGGAAATTATGCTGTTATCATACTCAGACAAAGATTGAATCAAAATTTCTTTATTGGCAAATTTGAGTCCGTTGAAACATGATTTGTTTTTAGGAACTTTATCAGGAAAATAATTGCTTTTTTCTATGTCATTATACTATTTCCATTTCAAAGATATTTAGATGGACATACCTAAAATATAACTTGTTGATGCTGTATCAATTTCATTTTCTAAAAGTTTTCCTTTTGCACGTTTCTTTTCCCTCTTTTTCTTGATGGGAGCCATTATCTCTTCCTGCACGAAAATACAATTTTCAATTAAAATTCATTTGAAAGAGTCAGCTAGCATATACAGTAAAAAACCTAGAATGCTTGCAAGTTAGAGTTCACAAAAGAATTCTTACCAGCTCAAATGCTTTTTCAAGATAAACAGCCCAAGAAACAACATAATGTCCGATGGTTGAAACAACAAGAAGGAGAACAGCAAGTTCAGCCAGCCCCATCTTTTTGACTTTTCTAAAGTAATAGATTGGCTGCCTCCAATCCGGTAATCCATCTCTGAGGACAACATCATATCTGAAAGGATAAAAGCAGAATTTGGTAAGAGACAAAATCATAAAGATATATAGCCTCAAAACGTTTTATAAAGCACCTCTTTAACCCAACTTGCAGGAAAGGAAGGCATGTGGATGCCTAAGCTGCTTAGTTTCAAGGTAAGGTTCCATAAGGGCAATGAATAAAGCGAAATTAGGGTAAACAATGCAATGAGTACGTCATCCTTTTTTGTAATGTTTAATATCTATAAATGTGGAAAGTTAGAGATTTGCCTTCAAAGTTTGAGATTTACCTTTGTTGGAGCTAGAGATTCTGAATGACAACCACAATGTGTTGAGCTTCCAATTGGGACTTTGCTTAGTAGATAGTCATTTTCACATTAAAGACTAATTGTTTATGTGATAGCATTGAAACACAGTTGGACCTTAGTTACATTAGTGTAGTGGTAATGTTTATGCTACTATACAACTGACAAAGCTCAGCCTTGATTGGGCTAGCAAGTCAGACTTGAACTATCTAGTAATGTTTCAGTAAAGAGCTTGAAAAATGGTTCAGAATGTTTTAGTATCTTTTAGTGCCTTAATGAAGGGACATATTGCTTTCCTTTCCTTTCGTTATCTTCAACCAAGCAGATGGTTTACAGAGGAATGCAACATGTACCCTCATTTTTAACCCAATAAAGAAATGGGTGGTTTAAAAGTTTTACTCACTTCTTCCTCTTCTCTGCATCTTTTAGAATCTCATAAATTGAAACAAGCTGAAAACAAAATAAGTTCAGTAGAACATTGTCACATTTCATACTATGTGATCATAATTAACCTTTGTTAAGAGCTGGAAATCTACAGGAAAATGAAATTAGAAATGATGATACTGCTAGAGATCTACTCTCAAAAAAAGGAAGCAAAACTGCAATGTTTTCAATAGGTGTAGGGAGAATGGAAGGCTTCAAACGTCTTAAAAATGTTACCATGATGCTACATTCCCAGGTTTCCAAAAAATATGTAATGATGGCTAAAGCTAAAAGAGAAAGTACTGCTCTTTGTGTTCTGAATACACACCCCTTTGAAGAACGCATCAACTAGAGTAGCCCTTTAATGGCGGGGGTTTTTCTTGAAAAATATATATATTAGGGAGGCTTTATTTGAGAAAGCATTTAAAAGAAGGCTACATTTAATTAAAGCATTCCGTATAAAGAGTCTGCTGGTTCTTTGCATTTTCTTTGGATAATTTCCCCAACTTTTTTCAGGTCGTATTGTTCACTTTTGGAGGTACAGCGTCTGAATGAGAAAGCTTGCAATCTGTCTCAAAAAAATAAACTGTGAACCAATTACATATGAAAAATTTTTGTTAGATGTAACTATGATATTATCACATCAAGCAATTGTAATGCTTTAGTTGGTTGTATATAAAATCATCTTCATAGCTAGTTAGACTTTCTTTAACTTAAAACAATATGATCATTATATAAACTGTTACCGTACCTGTCTGAATTTCACTTCGGCATCAGGACTTTTATTCTTATCAGGATGCAATACCAACGACAGCTTTCTGTAAGCTCTTCTTATTTCAGCAACTGAAGCTGTCTGATGAAAATATGAAATTTGGTAAAAAACAGCAGATAAAACATTGAAAACTAACTTAATTTTGGGAAACTTCTTGGTTATTCCTGGAAGATTCTTATTATTGGTGTTACTTAAATGCAAGCTTCGGCATTCCACAGCTTGACAGTTTCAGTCCCTTAACTGCATATGCTATACATTACATGATCATTCTGATCAGGCCTTTCCATTTTATGAAGGCGATTGCTCTTGCCCTTACAAATACCGTTGCAAAATCAGTTACAGGGCTTTTCACCGCCCTTGCAGAATCTTGTTTCATCTCCAAAAATTCATGATAAAAAATTATTTGAGTTCTTAACTCACTTTTATTTAGCACTCCTCATTCCTAAAATCACATTGTTACTTCAAACAACATAGAATAGACAGGTTTGTCTTCCAAGGAAGGATATTGAATGACAAAGGCATTGGAAAGTGAAACAATTTAAAACCAGAGGTTGAAATTAGGAAATCATCCTCCTACCAAAGCGGATAATACCTGTAAAACTGAGAACCAATATGACGAAACAATTTTTGAGAGGGAATTGGCCTCATAATGTCGCTTTCCAGGGCAAATTACCACCACAGTGTTATATCTTTCACGAAAAGGCCTATTCTGATCCTTCCATAGAATTTGATCCTTCTACTCATTCCATGCATATTCTTCCCCTTATCTGAATCTAACCAATGTTGAGGGGCAAAGGAGTGAACCTTTTATAAAGTGTAATTACCTATATTTCCATGGTATCATAACGATAAACATTTGAAAATACTTGTCTTTCTAGGGCTATGATCAGGCCTTTTGTTGTACAAGGGCAAAGTCCCTCGCAACATAAGTTACCAGGGCTTTTCACCACCCTCACAAAAATCTCCTTTTTCTTATAAATTCTTGATAAAAATTTCCTCAATGCAGTTCCTAACTCACTTTTATTCAGCACTGCTCTTTCCTGAAAACACATACAGTCAACTCTTGCTATCTTGTACTCTCACGTGAAATAAAAGATCCAACATTACAGGGTTTTGAGATAACGAGAGTCAAAATTTTCTTGGACAAAATTGGGGCTTCATACGTAAAAACAGTGTAGGTATGAACCATGAAAACGATTGTTTGCTTCTGAAAACTACAATTAAAAATCTAAAAACAACTAAACAGGTAACAGTTTATCAATCTAGTTTATCTCTAGACTCAATCTAGTTTATCAAAGGGCACTATTTATCATTCAATTTGGCAGCGAAACAATGGGGGAAAGAGGAACCCAACAGCGCAGTTGACAATGCTTGTAGAGTGAAGCTGAATGGCAGATTTACAAGACCATATTTTCTTCTTTCTCATAGCAACAAGTTTAGTTCCTACAGACGTATACGATTGTAGTTAAAGGCAACCATTAAACCTTGAAGATAATCAAGGGATCCAAGTTCCTTGTAAAATACTTCTTGTTGGAAAACTTAGATTCATTTCTGTTTTTAAGAAAAGAGTTGTCATCGGCGAGGCAACAGAAGTTAAAAGTCTAGTGTCAGTTTAAGAAAAAGCTAATATTGGCGTATAGTTACATGAAACTGAAATTTTTGGCATCCTACTTTTCGAGACAACAGGATTATTTTGCTTAGGGGAAATAAATTTTGTTCAAGATAGCGAAAAGTTTGAGATAATAGTGCTTGAGATAACAAGTCTTATTTTTGTACTATCAACTATATAGGAAAACAAGGGGAAATAGATAGATTTCGTTCTAGATAGGGGAGTTTGAGATAGCCTGTAATCAAGATAGCGGGAGTCGACTCAAGTTGTTTCAAACGCCATAGAATAAATAGACTATAACTAAAGGTCTTCTTAGGAAAGATTTCAAATGCTACAAGCATTCGAAAAGGGTTGTTTGAGTTTGGTGTAACCACAAATCCCAACAAATATCTTGAACTCTTACACTACATCTCAAAACCAAAGATTAGAATTAGGAAATCATCCTCCTACCCATTTGGTTAATTTCTCTAGACAAGGTAGGACCCTATAAAAAAACTTTGAGGGCTATCTTAATAATACAGACCTCATATTTTCATATAATCATTCTTAGAATGGGCCTAATTAAAATGAGGGGATATTTCATTCTTAATTAGACACTGACTGACAGATAAACTAGTCAACAAGTCATGCCATATTTGTATGCCTACAGGACATACCTACATACTTGATTCCATCTTACCTGGTCAACTTGAAGCGTTTCATAAAAGCTGTTTTTTATTCCAACTTCTTCGACCAAATCGTAGATTTCTAAATCAATTCCATCGTAACCGCCATTGTAACATAAAACTGCTGCAGGTAAAAAGATTAGGAAAAAAACTACGGTATGAATTTGGTAATTCATTCTTTTCTAAAAATGAGACATCTAAAATTGAATCCGGCTTGTTTTTTATTGATTTGAGAGCGATAGCCTTCACACCACAGCCAAGAAAACTATTTAATACTTCCTTTGTTTTAGGCCAAAATATTTTATCCATACGTAAGAGGCCTTCCAAAACGAGGCCATAGAATATGGTCACAGGGAGACGAGGAATGAGCATGAAGGTAAAAATATTGCCCAGAGTCTTACTGCCACCCTAAATGTAATTTATGAAAATAGAAATACCATAAATTCTCAACACGAAATACACTATCCGTAAAACTATACAATTAATCAATTTCAAGGGATGCGAATATGCACTAAATTCAAGAGGAATCTATTAACACCACATTGTAGTTCTAGTTGCTATCCTTGCGTAGCCTCCTTTGGCCATACACGTTTTTTATTTTATAAGAAACCTAGCTTGGGTCCTAGTACTAAAAGTTTCTTAATTTTTCACCAGTTTCTAGTACTAAAAGTTTCTTAAAAGTTTCTTATTTTTAGATACGCACTTGACATAAAATTTTGCACTTTCCCTCGCATATTTCTTGTATGTAAGTGAAACCCACCTACTAATACAAGTAGACTCATCATCCAGTGTTCCTCTAAATAAAAACGTGTGGCAAACTTAAATCAACCAAAAATGTATTGTTGACAAATTACTTTCCGGCTCAGAAAGTCCTCTTATTTTTTCTTGGAGTTTCTTAAAGATATTGATGTAGTTCTAAAAGTTTATTGAATTTTTGGGGCTCTAGTACTAGGTTTCTTATAAACCGGTTTCTCATAAAAATAACGTGTATTGGAACAAAACTATCACAATATACACTTGAGTATTAAAAGAATTCGAACGAGGATGATGAAATGGCTACCGAAGCGTCCTGAACTCACACTAGACCTAGATTTACAAAGCTATTTAAGACCACTTTAATGACACTGGAGTGATATTTTCTTGATGAAATAAAAGCAATGGACCTTAGGTTTCTTTAAACAACAATTAAAATGAAATTATCATGTCTTTAATTCATTTCAGGGCAAGATTTTCAGCGACTTTCGATAAATTAAAGAACTAAAATAGCAAAGGGGGTACATGAGTGAAAAGTTTCCAAATTCGAGGAAATTTTGGGCTTTTTTGTTTTCATTTGCAATTCATGATATTCAGTAAGAAATAATTTCAAAATAACGTATTTCATAATAATTTGAGTATTAAAATGCCGTTTAAAACCTGAGCAAACCTATGAAAATGGACGAGAGGCTTCAGAAAATTAATCGAGATTTTGAATAAAGGAACAAAAAAGATAAAATGAATCGGTTTTGCAACAGAACTTCTGGAATCTTTGATTAAAATTTGAAGCATAGGTAATGGACTTTTAGTCATAACTTTTTTGGACAGAATTCTGTCATACATTAACCAAAAAAATACAATTTTATTCATCTTTTTAAACTTGTAAAATATTTCAAAACTCTCACAGCCAACTAAATATGATCAGACCACTTTGGATGACGCGAGCAATTGTTTTTGCTTTCGTGCAAAAATTTTGAATGAGGAGAATGGGGAAGGGATAGAAAACTTTCAACGCACTGTTGGGCCTAAGGTAGGGAGGACACTTTAAACCGCCATTTGTCGTCCTCGTTCGAATACTTTCAATACGTCAGTGTACAGGGGCGGACTAGGATGCAAATTGTCCACCATGCAATGATCGAAGGTCATTGACAAAAACAACTGGGGGCTGTGAGCCCCCCAGCAAGTCCAGGGCAGAGCTCTTGTTGGGGTCGAGGGAGCGAAGCCCCCGGAAGCTACTGAGATTTCCCTACTTCTGAGGCCTTAAAATGGCTTAGGATTTTTAAATTTCTGTTAAGAGCTTCTCTCTGCACATGTTAATGTTCTCAGAGGCGCAATTGCTTTTCATTACCAATTCGAGTCGTATAGCTTAATTTCAATATCGTTAAATCTTGTAAGTTATAAGGCAATAGTGGTTTCCCTATGATGACCAAGCGTAAAATTTGACTGTCATAGTTTATGAATAAAATAATCTCGAACAAATAGCTGACTCCTTCGCCTGCCATTGCCTAACATCGTTTACAGTGATATGTATAATATAAAGATCCCTTTCAATGCTCATTAGCATGAAGACTTCTAAAAGTTCATTTGACATGGTCGATCGGTTTTTATCAGTTTCATTTTGCTATTAAGACCTCTCACAGCTACCTTTTGTGAATGAGAGGGTCAGAAAATATTACTACACAAGAAACAGATTTGTGAAAGTAGCAGAATTGAGTGGGTATTTGTACAAGGCCTTTTAGCAGCATTTTAAACATTTTAGACAAGGCCCATTGCACGTATTTCCTATTTTTGAACATTGGTTGCCTTTTCTTCTTCAGTATCTTCATATGTACCTGCTTCTGTAAGGCTCTTAAAAGAAGTAGGTTCTTCTGAGAATTCTTGGAGGCTCATTGACAAATGTGGAAAGTTGTTAATGAATGTTGATCACAGATCTATTGGATTAAGGCCAGTCAACTTTCCAACTTGTTCCAGTGATCGCTGTGGTATGCCATTCCTTCTCAATTCATCCAAATGCTTTAATCGAGGGATCTAACCCCAGGAAGCCCATGGGCCTTGGATCAAAATGCTATTCTGCTTAGAAACAGAGGATGTAAGGGGCCCATTCAAGTTTGGAAGGGGACTGGGCCTGGACTAAGCTTAGGGCCGATAGAACTAGCTCTTTATTTTTCAATATCGTGACTTCTATTAAAAAAAATGAAAAAACTCATTTTGACAGGGGCCCACCGGGAAATTTTCAGAAACTATCAACAACTAGCTATCAACAACGGCCTGAATACCGCCTTCAATGTGGGGGCTGTATCGAACGTTTCCCCGGGTAGAGGGGAAGAGCAGCACCCTAGCAACTGTGTTGGTTCTATTTTGATGTGAGTTGGAACAGAGTCAAAGAAAAGGTAGAAAAACATTTAGTCTGATGCTCTGCTGCTATAATCAGCATGATGAAATAAATAGATAAATAGAATGGCATAAACGCATAGCTATTCATATGAACTCAAAAGTAGCGAAATCATCTTCATCAAGTTACTATAATTACCTTTAATTTAACCAGGAAAATCGGAAGCATAGCGAAAACATGGATTACTTAAGCTTTTCCCACACTGTGCCAGCTTCTTTTTTCATTGGCCTATTTTGATCCACATCTGGATATAATAATTCGCAAGGTTGTTTTGTTTTGTTCTCTTTCTGGCGTTTTGTTGAGTGTCAAACGAAAGGTAATCTATGTTTTCGCAATGCTTCCGATTTTTCAGGCTATATCGAAATTTGGTACTGACTAAAGACCTTGAATTCTAAAATGGACTCAAAGGTTTAGACATGAAATGGAATTAGAAATGCCGTCTTTCCAAGTTCCAATTCAACTAAAATTGCTTCAATCTAAACAGCCACCTAAAAGTCAGGTAGCTGTGTAGATGCTTCAGTTTGAAGTGTGAAGATGCTTCAGGCAAAAGTGCTTTGAATTTCAAGCTAACCGTCCATCTGTTTTAAAGCGCTTCAACAATTGTGTTTTATAATGTTTAGATGGGAATAATGGTTAAAGTTGAGTGGATTGTTTAAGGACACCGAAGAATTTTCTATACTGAAAGCATTGATTTAACTTAGCAGTTGTTTTTCCAAGTTTACCTGGTTTAAAATCTAGATAAATATCATTACGATTTAAATCACTGTTGCTGTTGCACTTGAGATCGACGTGAAGCCAACGCAATGGAGTTCTGCATACTGCGCTGGATGTTGGGGTCATCACTCGCTTTCAGGCAGCCCCACAAGCGCTTTATCTCATTGCCTATATCACGACAAAAGTAGCAGTAAACTATGGGGTTCGCTGTAGAGTTGATCAGCATGAACGTGTAGGCCCAGGTGTTTAGGTACCCGGGGAATATCGCATAGCTATCGCCAACAGCTGTTGTAATGAAAGCTGGCCCGTAGAAAACAAACAATGACGTCACGATGATACAAGTTGTTTTTGCAGCGTTAGCCTCCTTCACGAGCTTTTCGTCGCCTGTAAGTCGTTTTTTCTCCTTCGCCATCCGTCGACGGATTCGACTAGACGTGATGAATATTTTCGCGTAGGCGAAGCTATTGCCGAATAAAAAAGCAGTGCCTATAACAGAGACCATGATGATGATTGCGACACGCGTTTCGTGGTACGGCAGGCACCCAACGCAACCGTAAACAGAGCCAAGGAACCAAATTGCAGTGATCCATTTACGTAGGCTGTGACTTTTGCAGCGTTCGTCGTAGTAAAACGGGTAGAAAACTGCGAGGAACCGCTCCATCGTTACATAAGACACGGTGAAGAATGACACGGCAATCAAAGAGTACCCAACACCGACCGAAGCAACATCAAGCGCACAAAAGCTTCGCTTCTGAAGCACAAGCACTAATATCCTCGCAGTGTAAAGCGGTTCCGCAATGAGACCAGCTGCAAAATCTGTCACCGCTAAGCATAACAACGTTCGATAATACTGGGTACGAAGACGTTTTCGGGAATATATCACCCATATAACACTCGCATTTAACGTCACTGATAACACAGCAAAAATGATATTAACTATCGAATTCGCGATGATGTTGATGCGAAATGACTGGTCTGAGCTATAGAATCTATATTCAGGAATAACCATGCAGAATCGAACCGCAGAAGCGTTCATCTTACCGAAGTTGGTAGCCGTTTTAAAACTTCAAAGCCAACTTCTCTACTCGTGTCTTTTCGTCTGGGGTTGAAGTCGTACAATCTATTCACCGCAAGCTCTTTAATAATTATTATATGATTGTAGCATTTAGACTTTCCTATGTCTTCTAAAGCCAGGCTCTGTCTGCTGGAAGGCTATTTTTACTTCCAAGGATCGACTCGATTAAAGCCAATAATTCATTTACCACAAAAACTTGTATAATAATTATTGATATTATCAAAGTTCTTAGGCCTTTGAATCGATGCTTAATCCAGTTTTTGTTCGTCGAAGGCTCAGTTATTTTGAGAGGTTAAATCTTGTAATCTATTTACCGTAACTCTTCCATTATAATTGCTTTATTCCTCCCAACGGCTACCATATTCTTTTGAGAATCCAAAAGCCGTTGTTTCATCTGCTGGGAACAAAACAAGGTAAATGAGTTTGGAAACAGCTGATAACTCTAACAGCTTGGATATTTTAATTTGTTTTTGAAACTGCTGAAGCGTCTGGGGTAAAAAACTGTGTTCACGCAAAGCAAGAAGTCTTAAGTAAATAGAAATGGGCCTTAAGCAGATACAGGGGGATATCAAGCGCATAAAGAAGATCGATCTCCTTTGTTTTGAAAGTGAATAGGGTTTCTACTTTATACCTGTGTGACTAAAGACTTCCTTTTGAGTTGCCGAAGACCGGAAAATAATTTGCCAGAACCAGCCAAGAATGGTCTCTTTGCTGTTCTGTTCTTTTTGCCAACACTTCTTGGAAATTCTAACTACAAAACATCCCTACATTCCCAAATCCTTCTAAAGCTGCTCTTACACGGTCAGATTTGCCGAATTCGTTAAAATCTGACCGTGTTAAGGCAAAAATCGAATGACTGATGCCATGGCCAAACTGTCAAATTCGATTTTTCAGGAATTGGACGTGTTCTATTCCTTTCGATTTATCAAATGGCCGTAGGAGTTAATGGCGGAAAAAGCCGTATTCAATTTGGCAAATCTGATGCGACTAATCGAAATCGAACAATCTGACTGTGTAAGAGCGGCTTAAGACCTCGGAACCTGTGGATAGGGACGACTATCATGGGCAGTGTTTTCAGTTTATCATAAGAGGTATGCGTATCTACATCAAATCTACGACATGGAATCGCAAAGGATAGATAAAAGAACAAGACAATTTAGGTATACGATCGAAAGTCAAAACCGACTTTCCCTAAATCACCCCATCAGGTAATCAAGTCCTCCAAATAAATTAAAAAATCGATTCGTTTCAATAGTAACTTATCCCATTCACGATTTCGTGAAAGAAAAATGTTGCAATTCGCAAATCATGGGGATGACTTGATGTTCAAATTTTATAACAAAACAGAGAAATAAATATATATTACCGTGTGAGTTTGCGCGGAAGGTAGATGGATTCAAGAGTTAACACGCTTCGTCTTTCTTTCAACAACGCCAAAGGTGTTTTGGTTTCAGCGGGGAAAATAGAGGTCTGACGCGCTCCCAACCTTTTACCACCTGTAAGAAAAATAACAAGTCAAGTCAATGTGAGAACAGTACGACTAGACAACCATTCAACAGCCAGCGGAATTCAATGACAATCAAAAACTCCTCAACCGCCCGTTGCATTTGCGGAAAGTTATCAGCAAAACTTGCGGCACGAAATAAGAGGAAAATTGCTGAGACAGCCCTCAACATCTGTTTTATTGACCGTGGTAGGAGCCACAACAATATAAAGTCCTTACTTCATGTTATCTTCAAGTGAAGGCTATTTGTAGTCACCGCATTCTCAGGCAGTGGGCATAAGGTGTCCATTATATGGCAGAGCAAAGGCGTATTGTTAAGTTTGTCCTGTTCAATTCGTTTGCACTTACGCAGGTCGATGCAGACGTAAGAAGGAGTGCGACGGGGGTCATTACATAGATAAATTTCCCAAGAAAACCTTAAGTCTTGTACACTTGTTAGTAGTCTTATAAACGAGTTATTCATATGGTTCATTCAAACTCTCAGGAAATCTCTAATGCCAAGTGATAGCTACATAGTTTTCTTTAAAACCATATTAACCTAAATTTACTAAAGTGCTATAACCTGCAGCTATGGAAATCTTGCAAAAAAACTGACACAGATATCTATATGAAGAAAAATATCCAGGTGTAGTCACAAAAACGAAATACCAGTCGTCAACCAAACTCGATTCCACGGTATAAAGACCTTGATTATTACTTCACACCACGAGTCTATGCATTTTCAAACGCAAAGCAGTATAGATTTAAGATTTCTTTCTTTTGATTTTTAGACAATCTAGCATTATTTTGAGTATATGGTCTTAGTCGGTTAATTTTTTAGGGAGATTTAAAGACATACAGAGAAAGTGATTGTACCCGTTTAAAAACAAGACAATAAAGAAGGTAGCAACAGACAGTAGGGTGGAGGGGCATTATAGATCTTTAAGGGGTGATGAAGACTCTTTTTGCAATTGTGAAAGATGTTTTATGCAAGTTATGAAACTACACCACTTATCATATCATGAAGCTCTTCTCAGAAAAAATTGCTCCCTATTTCAACCGCCTTTCCAGAAATTTAAACTAGAGATACGGACCTTAGCAACTTTTTCTCTTTCATCAATTATAGAACTAATAATTTCTTTAAAACGAAAACTGCTATGAAAGATGATTTTTGTTTTATTGTTGTCATCTCTAAGTTATACAGATAGGATTTTTAGAAAGGCTCTCATGGAAGAGAGAGTTTTAGGGGAGCATGTAGGGATTGAGGCTATAATAAGTCATGACTTGCACGAAATGTTGATGAATTGCCTTCATGACTAAATGAACGAAGAATGCTTTCACCGACTTTGCGGTGGTGAATCGCTCTAATCGAGAAATGGATCATATTTTGTTAATTTCCAACGAGTAGTCGATCCTTTAATCAGAGACGAAAAGAGGATTGAGTACGAAATGATCTACCCACCCCCCGTCACATACTAAAGGGAGTGGAGCCCCCCCTTGACATGAAGATAAGGAATTCAATGCCCTTATACGAATTTGATTGGAGGAAGCACCTGCAGAGGCATTGAAGCAAAGATAAAGCGAACTAACGAACTGTGCACTGCTATGAAGAAGTAGGTAGAAGAATTGCTTCACCAGCAACTGTCAGCCACAATAACAAGATGACGGCATAAACACTATGCCCTCGCAATAAAAAGCCATTGAGATAACACCGCCTAAGACTCCCGATGCTTTAAATTGCGTTTTGACCTGGGTTCGTCTGTCTATTTTGAGTGGACTTTGGAAATAAGAAATCTGAATATATCTGTTATTAATGATGATGCTAAAACAGCTTCACTCCTTGAATAGTGAATCAAAACTGGTAATTTATAGACAATTTCACATTGGCAACACAGCCGCACAGTATACAGTCAGTCATATCTTTGAATAGGTGATTTCATGGATTACAATCAAAACTACGAACGACGAAGTTCAACAGTCTTTCATTTAGTCTAGCATTTCACAAGGTTATTTCCCGGGGAAGGAAACAGTTAGTTTAATTGATGGGTAGAAGTGTGCTATCTTTCATAAAAAAACCAATTTCTATATCTCGAACATTTCTGCAGCCATTTTGTACCTAATATAGAGAATTTCCCGACGTGTGGAAATGGCAAAATATCGTGTTTAGTCCATCTAGAAAATAGTCAGAACATAAGAAGGGTCGAGTTTTGTATCAATAAAAAGAGTTCATTGGCACAGGATTCGAACAAATTGTACCTCATCTGGTGCTTTTTTAGAATTACTCGCACGGGATGAAACTTTATAAAGTGGGATTTCACATTTTTTATTTGAACACGAAATTAAAGAAAGTATACTTCTTCGGATTCAGGAACTTGCTAAATATATTTCGTACTGTAATCGGGGTTGAAGCTTAAAAGACTCTGGGATGAAGATTTATCGTAATTTCTTAACATGAGTTTATCTCATGGCTAAGGTTTCTTAAAATGTTACCAATCTTATCAGTGTTCAGGAGAGTATAGACTCAAATTCGAACCTCTTATTGGTTGGTGATAAAATTAATCCCCCAGGTCAGGTCAATAAATTCTAATCCACGTGTAGTCAATGTTTCATAACTAAATAACAATGTTTCAAATATCATTAGTTATTCAGTGTGTAAGTCAATCAGAAACTGATATGCAACTTTTAGCATTAAGTTTAACTTGAATCAGCTCCAACCGAACTTGAAAAAACAGGTGCAGTGGTTTGCAGTTGTAAACAAGCTGATTAGTGCTAGAGATAGACTGATGGAAGGCGTGGTTCCTAAATGAATATGTATCTTACTTGAAATCAAGAAGCTTTCTAGGATATAGTTGTTGAAACAGATGATTTCGGTAGGGCTAATGGATGAATAAATACTTAAGGGCCTTATACTACTAAACAGCGTATACAATCATCTCTAATAAAAAAAACAAAAATTTTCCAGAAGTTTTCTCATTGTTTCTTCTTATTAAATCAAGAAGATTCTTTGGGGAAATTTGAGTCTTGATATTCTTATAAGACTTGCTCTTATAGAGAAAGAGGTGTATAGTGATGTAGTTCTTGCGATATGCCCCTGGAACTTCCAATATGCCTCAGATTGTCTTTTCCTCCACCATCACCTAACGCAGGGCATCTTTTAACATAATGAGTGGTGGAGCAAATGCCCCAGCAGGCCTCATGGGCTGCCCCACCACTAATCCCTGAAATCCCTGTTTTGCCCCACCAGTGATGGGCCTGGTGGTATCACTGAAACTGCATTACGTGAGAGCAGAAAGTCACATCAATATGTGTCATCTGGAGGCAGAGATCCCCAAGCCATTAGAATTGAGATCATAGAATCAGCAATCAATTTTCTTGACCAGAGGATGAATATTGAAAACGATGAGACATTAGTCAACTTGAAAGCTGTTTTAGATGCAAAAAGCCCAAAAGAAATCATTACGGCAAGCAGATATTTGGCATCAGAAATTCTTGGTGAAGGTTTATTATCTGAATTCGCCTCTGATGTTTGCTTATCATGGGAAAAACTAAAGCAATTATCCGATGTACGGATCGACGATCAAGGAACGTACTATGCTTTAAAAATTAGGAAAATGGCACAATCCAGCAGTGGCTTGCAAAGAAAATTTCTTGCATCATTTTTATGTCTTTCACCACACAGCATGGCAACAGAACGAGCAGTTTTTCATTATAACAACATCAAAACCACGCAGAGATCCAGTCTTAGTTAGGAATCTATCAACAACACGATGCACATTTCCCTAAATGGTGTTGGCACTGCAAACTATGACCCAAGGCCAGCTGTTTACACATTTTTGCAGATAAAAGATAGAAGAGACTCTTGCCCAAATGAACAACTATATACAGAAAGAAATTTTATAAAGAAATTTTTTGCAAACGAAGCTGGGTGTATGTAATCCATAAGCGATAATCTATTAAAGTGAAAACAAATGTCATACAAGTGTATCTGTTTGTCTCTATTTATCTCAGCTATGACGATAAGTTTTTTGTATTCAAGGAGGTATGGGCCCCTTTGGAGTTTTTGCCCCACCACTCAAAAAACCTTAAAAGATGCCCTGTCCTAACGTGTCCTTGGTTATATACCCAGCTTTGAGTCAGTCTAGCACGTTTAACAGAAACTCACTAGCTAGAGGAGTCTTTAAATCGTCCAGTCAGTGGTTTGAATAACAATGCTCATCTTATCAAGGATCCAATGTGGTTAGGTTATCAGAAAATTGACAGACAACTTAAAAGTTTAAATCAATGTCAAAGATAAACTCTGAGTTATATAATAATAGGATTAATCAACTGAGCCAATATATTGAGATTCTTAAGCGAGTTTGTAACGTCTCTCTTGGATATCAATCAAACAGTCTTTTATTAGGATATTTTCCAAGTAAGGTAATTACCAGCACAATTTGATGTTCGCATTTACGTTGGTTTAATGTACATTGAAAGCAATAGCCTTTGCAGGTACGGTTGAGCTCGTTCATCGAAAGTACACTCATTTTCTATTAAAAGAAACATGCTCAATCTTCGTACAAGAGTTTCTTCCAGCTTTCACCACCATTGTGGTACGAGAAGTTTCTTAGCAAGTTTCTTAACATAAAACCCTAATTTTCCTTCATATACCATCGTTTCTTTATTTTCTATCACTGCCAAACCTGAATTGGATATAAAGAAGCAAAAATAAATGTAAATTTCGTTGCAAACAGCTAAAATATCTTTTTGAATGTAACCCAACTGAACTAGGAACG
Source organism: Pelagia noctiluca (assembly GCA_963924455.1). Taxonomy (NCBI): domain Eukaryota; kingdom Metazoa; phylum Cnidaria; class Scyphozoa; order Semaeostomeae; family Pelagiidae; genus Pelagia; species Pelagia noctiluca. Next base: position 12,919,656 of record OZ004315.1, read on the forward strand.
AAACAAAACACGGTAGAAGCTAATGTCTCGCTAAGTAAAATATATAAAGTTTCTTGACTCTTTCGGTTCACACAACATCCCTTATACCAAATTTGCTCAAATTTTGAAAGTCTAGTCCTATGGTTTCTTATACACGGTTCCTTACAAAAAATTAGTGTAGTGGTGCTAGCTATTTGACTGGATGCCGAATGAAACCAAAGAACCATCTTTTATGGTATTGTATTGGCTTATCAAACACGCACGAGGGAACTCTGAATAGAGGTAATTTATCCATCTAGGGAATTTTCACCAGTAAAAAAATGACCAAATTGATAAAATGTTACAAAATATATGTAAGCTTAAATGACAAAATAGTGGCTCACCCTCTCGACGGTCTTGACAACACATGATAAGTAAAACAAGTTTTTTGGAAGTTTTTCAAGATCAATGTTGGAATTTCGGTGAAACTTGTTTTTGCTCTAAAGGAATCGAGTTAGAATTTAACATAGCCAGAAAAATCGGAAGTACAGTAAAGCAAACAAAAATTTAGAAACAAGGGATTCTTCTTGTGTAGATAGAAAGAGTTCGTTTTCTCTTTATGACACTTGAAGTAATATCATTGGCCAGCTCACTGTATAGCACGTCATTATTAATTTTCCTACACCATACTAATCATTCATCTCTTTTCTGATTGGATTATTTAGATCCACATCCGGGAATAATGATTCGTCAGGTTTTTGTTTGCCTTCTTTCTGACGTATTACTCTGCAGGCCATATTGAAGTTTTGTACCAATCAAAGATTATTACCATACTTATATTGCACTCAAACACTTTGATACCTAGAGTTTCATTGCATTGGCGAGGAAAGAATTGGCTGGTAGGCTTTTCTGGGGCCTATTTATAGCCACTTGTCGATATAGCTTTGACTATTTCCTTTCATGCCGAGAGACTGTGCAAAGGAGTCGAAATGAATGATTTTGGCAGCAAAATTGGAAGGAATAAAAAACAACAGAATAGGAAATGATTCATCACTTATTTCAGCAACACTGTATTGCTTTAGTACGTGTATACAATATTGACGTAAGATGTAAATCTACAACAGTGCAGCAACTTGATAGTAAAACAACGAAAAAACAGAGAGCAAGATTAAGGATCACACAATATAAAAAACATTACTCAAGGATAGTGGATGTGAAGAAATGTTATCTCTGCTTTTAAAAGCTTCTTTGAAAGAATGGCTATTGCCAACATCCATATTCAGATATTTATTTATCATCATTATGTATTATTCATTTACTTATTTAATTATAATTCATATGTTTGTTTTCATTTTCTCCCTTACACAAATGATCAGTAAGTGGTTTTGCTGACTCATGCATCGTTGACGTAAGTGCTGATAATATGCACTTCTTTCAATTAGCAGATCTCATTCTCAATATAATTTGTGCCAAAATGCGTACAAAGTCTCTGTTCCATATCAATGTTCTTATATTGCCAAGCTGCTATCGGTAAATAGTAGCTTAGCAGGAAGGTATGCTCAAAAAGTACGTGTCAGCAATGATGAACAGCCTTTTTGTACACTATAAAACTGAACCTCACTCACTCACCCTCACTTGTCTTTCCTAAATTCAGGCGTTTACATTATGACTTTTCATAGAGTTTTCATAATGGTCTAATTTGATCAGCATTTCAGCTATGAAACATGCTTTCTCCATAACTTGTGAAACTTATTTTTACTTTAATAAGAATTACCTTATTAGTACAAAAGTTCCAGGCGTTGAACGTGTCACATACTAAGCTGCAAACTAGCTTTTAAAATCGATGTTGATTGCTTGCATGCGAATTTTGGCGATACTTGATAGAAAAAGCATGACCGGAAAGTAAAATTTCAATGGCCAACAGCGCATGTGCTCGCTCACTCCCCATGGGGCTACGTGTGACGTAGCTGATAGTAGAGAAGAATAAGTCTTGCCTTTCAAACCTGTCAATGAACTTAACTAACTAGTATTGTTTGAAAAATGAACATACCGTCTCCAGTTTACGAAATTCGATTGTCTTGTTCACTAAAGAAGACCTGTTGAGAAACAAAAGAAATTCTTTCAGATAACGTTTAATCAATCCCAAGTAATAATTAATAGGAATTTTTCAAAAACGATCAACGATTTGGAATTATCTTGGAATATTTTGGCTGCAGTAGAAGATCACAGGAATGCTAAATGAAGTGTTTACACGCAAGTCCAACCTTTTACTAATGATGATTAGAGATATCTGCGTTCACCGTTCAGTATTTCAACAAGTCTATAAGGCCTATCCCTTAATGAGTAAGAAAATGTGTCACATGGGAATGGTCTTCAACAAAAAGCTTCAGGAGTAGATTCATAATCATAATGAATATTCTTTTTGATTTCAACTCAACATCTTAAAGAGGCATTGTCACCAAAAAGTATTGTGGGATAAGAACAAAATTTGTTCGGATAGACTGCCAGAGTAGTATGTACAGCAGGGAATACTTTAGTTCGCCAAGAAAAACGTTTTAGACTCCAAAACAGAAACCAAAGTAAATGACCAAAGGCTTCCGACTGAGATAAGACACTCGTTGTTCGTTAATTTGCACATGGCCTGACCTTGAAACATTGACAAGAATTGCTGAAGAAATAGGAGTGGAGATCGAGATTTAGTGGGAATGGTTGACCGCGAAAAATTAGCCAGCATTCGTGAAAAGAAGCGATCAAACTTTATTGCTTGCGACGATTTTTTGTGGGTCCAAAATTTGATTTTCGTAGAGCTTTCAGAGCTTTTATTTTGAGAAAAAGAAGGATGATAAAGTAAAGAATAGCACTAGCCTGTTGAGAAGAATGTATTCTTTATTATCGAAGTTATTCGAGAATCTAATAGACAAGGCGAGGAATGAGGGCTATCGTCACCCGACGAAGAAATTTGTGAGACCAACTTTATTCGGTCAATTTCAATACGACGATAATGGTCCACTTGAAAATGATAAAGCTAGGGCAAAAATTGTGAATCTCATTTTAAAAACAGATCATTCTTATCTATGGGCAGGGCAATCTTTGAGAAAGTGCACTTCATTCTGCGTGTTATGGTCACAATGTGTACAATGTCAACAAAGACGTATGTTTTTAGTTCAAGTGCAGGTCTGTAATGGTTTTCTCTAATTTTTTCTAAGCAATGAACACTAAATCGGTATTTGGATATTGTTTATCTACAAATGGAAATTATATGAAGATTTGATTTGAGTTATCTTCGAGTCTTTATTTCCGTGTTTGTTTCGGTATCGTAGAATCCTGGTCCATATTTCCACCTTTGGGTTATCCCCAACATAAGTATTTCCAGTAAGCCCAATGTTTCATCTGCTGCTAGGGCACATTGGAGCTCACATGTGTTCTTGTTTTGAACATGCGACCAAGGGACGAACTGCAAGTGTGAGGTCATCGTAAATATTCTCATGAATCTTCGCACCCACTCCTCCTAATCTACCTCTTTTTACTCAATTTTTGCTGAAACTTTCCTGCCTTCCTTTCAAAGGCCTACCATCTGGCTCCTTTTTAGATGGAATTGTGTGCATTGGCTCGGTTTGAAGCCAATACAGGGCCTGGAATCTTGTTCCCTATTTACTTCACCGACTTTGAGAGCTTAATTCTCTGGGTAGGTAGGGCTTGTGCACCATCACAGTCCACCCTCTAGTTCCAAGGACTAATAGGAAATACCTTCTCTTACTCTTCTGTGTATCTGTTTACGATAAACCATATGGTAGGCAAAAGGGCCTTTGACAAAGCCATCATGACAGTACTTAAGTATTTAGCATCATAATTACTATCTCTAGTGTATCATAGTAGGTAATGAAGTACCCTATCATACAGTAGATACCACAAGACACTATAAATACTAATAATAGGTTTCCCGTTTAGTTAGGCTTTAAGATCATAAGACGCAAAAGCTGAAAGCTATTCCATACCCTTCCTTTCCCTAGATCCTTAAAGCTGAATAGTAGAGAAGATAATGGATTTCTCATGTGATGTGTATGAGTCATTCTTTCGAATATTTCATTGACGATTGTCTGCCTTTTAATTGATCTTATAAACAACTTTAAACAGGAAATCACCAGAGGTCCACAAAACGAAGGTCATTATTTACAAATCAGCCATTTTTTGCGTTTTGTTATTTGACTTCAATTGGTGTTCTAACGCTTTTAGTCAAATAAAACATTGATTTCTCTGCAATCTATTTCAAAACAAACTGACTATTTCAAAAGTTGTGATTTTGCTAATGAAAACGTAAGCCGATGAAATAGAGCAGATAAATTACAAAGGAAAACAAAATTAAAGTTATTCTCTCGAGTCAAGATCGTCGGAAATCATCTTGATGTATCCAATAGTGGATAAAGAAAGCTTTTAAGGACACCAATTTGGCAAATAGCGGATCTTTGACCTTTTTTAGGGGCAGAAAGGCGAATGCAGCCAGGTTGTATAAGTTTAGTCTTTGGTGACCGTCCATTTTTGACAGGTGTTTCCTTTCTCAGAAGGATTAGAGTTTATCTATTCATTTTTTGTGCTACCTGTAGATGTTGAAGATAGTGGCTTCCAAACACCCTCTAATCTTCTCGCTGTCGATTCCAGCAGGTCTCGCAGGAATTCGAAAGGATGGAAGGAATTCCGTTTACGAATAGCAAATGAATGCAAATCAAACATTTCTATGCAAAAGTTTTCCAAAACCAAAAATTCCTGATGTTTGATACTCAAATATTTTACGAAACATTTTCAGAAGGACGTTTGGTATTGGTAAGATTATTTCGATGGGGTGAAGAAATAATTTCCAATCAAAACGACTAAGCTTAGATTTCGGAAGAATTGAGATTTTGGAAGATATGTCCTAATTGAAATTTGGCAATTCTAAGTATGCACGATATGGTTCAAATGCATCAAAAACAATGGTTTCCACCCTATTCATCACCGCATACCCTGGGTAATTGCTGAAGGGAAATGTAGATTTATGCACAGTGATGAGAGAAGAAGGATTTTTGCAGTAGTGGGATTTGTGATTAGTAATGCGGAGGTTGATTCTTGCAGTAATGCGGAGGATGTTCAGTGATGTGAAAGGCCTCCATATTACAGCAAGATGGCCTCCAAATTGCTGTAAGTCATCCAAAATAACTGCAAAAATCCCTCTGCAGTACCCCTCACTGAACACCCGCCATACTAACACGAAACCTCCACATAGCTGCACAGGCATCAAGTAGAGTGGTTTATTCTTCTGAATAACCTTTCGATAGATATCATTGTGCTTTTGTAGCCTGAGGCTTAGAAATGAAAAATCACGTCTCCGCACTACCACACTACCTTACATAGCTGCACAGGCATCAACTAGAGTGGTTTACTCCTCTGAGTAGCCCTTTAAAAGATATAATTGTGCTTTAGTAGGCTCTCCCGTACTTTTCAAAACAAGTGGTAGAGGAAGCCTTTAAAACTTATGTAGCGAGAGTTCGAAGATCATCCAGCAAGGATTTTCGCAACGATATTTTCTTATTTGAAATTGATCTGGCTTAACTTTGCTACTATGGTAACGATATATTTGTTTTTCGACTCGAGCTCGGGGAATCGAGGCTGGAGGAGTTGTTTTTAAGTCAACATATTGTGATCAGATTATACCCATCCAAAAGAGAAGCAAACGTTTTGGAGTAGAGACATAAAAAGACACATAAACAATAGCATGAAGGAAAAGTAATTCAGAAACATGCATTACATACCAGGGTTTCTCAAGTGTCTCTTAAAGAACCTATTGTCATCGAAACTTTGATTTCTTCATCAAGGTCCTAAAACAGAAGGCAATTTTCAAATCAGGTGTTGACGAAATCATTTTTTCACTACCAGCATTTTTGAATTGTCAAGGAGTATTCTCGTTTTTAGCTTGGTTCACACTTCGTTACGTCTTGTGTGAACTCTGTCCTCGATATCAGACACTTCCATGACCAAATAGAAACAAGTTTTACTTTCAGAGAAGAAGTATCGCAACTTCAAACAGCGTAAATTTTAGGAAGAAACTTTCGGACAAAAAGCTAAATCGGAAACTTAGGCAAACAGTATGATTACTTAAGCTTCTGTCTGATACTTAACGTAGTAGTTAGCCAAAGAAAGAATAGAATGAAGCCTAACGAGCAATTATACCTAGACATGGATCGAAATAGGGTTGATTGAAATTGGCTTATCAGAAAAGAGGTAAGTGATAGCTTTAGGGAGATTACTGAAAGAGTTCTAAGGGGAGAACGAGTTTCTTTGGTCTACATCAATCGGGATCCATGGATTCCCAATCTTTCACCTCTTCTCGTTATTTTGTGAAGTTATGAGCGCATGTTTTCGAAACGGTATGCAGTCGTTTGAACCATTGCCAGTCGATATCATCAATGGGTGAAATATTGATTTAGTTTATATATTGCATGTCTGTTACGTACATGAATCGAGTACTTGAATCGTTGTCTCGTTAGTGTCATGCAACGATTATGGACAAGCAATAAAGATACATCGATTCCTTCGATAAACTTTCAGATAAGAATTTCATATCCTGATTATTACTGTTTCGTTCTTAAAGAATTTTGCATGTGTTCTGCCCAAGAGAAATGTAATAAAATGTGTCGACTGTCCTGAATGCAAAATTCGGATTGCACTGCTTGGCAAAAATTTGTATGAACAGAGATGTCCTCATTTATTACGAAGATTCAAAATCTTTGGCAAAGAACCGATGTGTATTTTGTGAAGCTGTAGGAGCATGTTTTGTTGTACAGATCCTAAGATAAACATCGCAACTCTGCTTAGCTAGAAGAGTCGCAAAAGGCAGGCAGCTAATTGATTGATTCTTACGCAAATCACAGTCAATAAAAACCAGACTTAACTCTGCCGATCGAAAAAATCCTACGATAATGTTTATCATCATTCGATGCAAAGATTCTACTAACCTTTCACAATCTTCAACATTTACACTGCAGCCAGAGAAGATCCAAAAGTAAGCGTATGCATTAAACTGACGTTCCAAGGTGACGAAGAGATTGAAGTCCGGGCATTTGTGTACTGAGAGGTTGAATTTTATCTGCAAAACAATAAACAACCTGCCGACGAATCGTTACAGAAAGCCTCTCTTAGAAATATTTGTTTACGCACAATTGAGGGAATAGTTCCTACTTGTTCTGTTCTCATCCCTTTGCCTGTTACAGTCTTTTCAGAGGCCATACTGAGTAAAATCTTAAACACAAACATTTTGAATGTGTTTTGGGCGACCAACATTTTATTGTTTGATCAGTACATTTGTCAAATAGCCCGCTAATGCATGCATGTCTTTCTGTACTACATATCGGATTAGGCTTTTGTATTAGCCTTTTAATCGTAATTGGTATGCACTTTTTCTAATAAAAAGCCGAAACACTGATTGTAGAGGCTGCAGTTGCTCAAAGGCATAATGAAATCTTTGCAATTACAGCACTGCCGTATATTGTGAGATTGAGATTAGAAAGTTGTATTTCATATAGAGTCTTGGCTCGAGACCAAAGGAAATCTATGACCATTGTACAGTGAGTAGTAATAGAACGTGGTCTAATTTTACACAGGCTTACGACACCTTGGTCAAGCACGCGTGCAAAGCTTCGTGCAACATGCTGCAAAACGGTGTTTTGAATGTTTCATTAGTTGATTCATCGTGTTGGCTACGCACGCACCTCTGCGAATCAACTTCCTCCTTCGCATTCAACGTTTCCCTCGCACCATAGATTCTGCAAAATAAACAATCTAGAGAAAAACTTGCTTTATTACTCTACAGAAGAGTGCGTTATCTTAAAGATCTTTTCATAGACGAATAGGTTTAAGACCGGTTATTCGATTTCAGAAAAGGGCTCTTGCAGCGAGGTTTATTGATCACTGTCAGAGAACCGGTAAATGAAGCTACGGTATTGAACACAAACTCTTTAGGCTGGTGTCTTTTGAGTGAAACTACCGATGAAGCAGAACCAAATACGCAAAATTAAAATCTCTGATGAATATTTAATGTCTACTCATAAGAGACCCATAATCAGACAAGCAAAATGGCCAACCAGCCACCATGAATAACAGGAATTTGTTTTCAGACAGAGCGAAAACAGAGAGAAATGTTTGAAGCAAAGTTCACCTTCACGAGTGATGCAGATGATTAAAGTCGCTGTTCTTATTCTGCAGACATTGCTAGCCGTTGCAGGACGACAAGGTATGTATCAGTCATCTGTAAGCTATAAGCTGTGTTATTCCTACACTACTACTTACGGTGTTATACGACAAATTGGTGCCTCATTTAGAGGCCACATGCGGCCTAATTTTGGAGCAGTAGCAGTGGGCCGTTAAAACCTCGATTGGAGAAGAGAGGTCGCATGAGGTTGCACTGCAGTCAGTGGCGTAACGGAGGCAATCTGGGCTATTGGCCCCTTGTGTAGCAACCACGAATTTAAGCGAGATGTACAAGGAAAGTGGTGGTTCGGGGTATTGGGAAATACAATGAAAAACTTTTTGGGGCCCTTTCGGGGAAAATTTTGCTGAGCAGCCCTTAGCTTTCGAACTAAGGTACTCTAAATTGCGTTACGCCGCTGACTCAATCGATCACTCTGGTTCGATGAACGAACATCTGTGTTGGGCAATACCTTCTCAGCAGCATCCGTCGGGTCCGACGCTGTGAGGTCCTATACGAACCGTCATCGCAGGACATTCGTGATGATCATAAACTCATGTTGTTGGGCGAATGTTTTCAGGCTTGAAATTTAATTCTCGTTTTAAACCTGAGAAAGTGGCATGTGTTTCATGGATTTCGACAAGAGGAACGCTTACCTCCTGCTGTTTTAAAGAGCTCTGCGCAGCAAGAAGGATATAATCATGAAACTAGTCATAATCATATTATCGAGGCACCACGTCGCTTTTTTAGCTTTGTAGCTGTCACACGCTACAAGAACATATGTTTTGTGGAATTCGACAAAAATTAGGCTCATTTTTTGCTGTTTGAGCGAGCACAATGCGTCAAAACAGGTACTATCACTCAACTATCATTTTCGACCTACAGAATATTACTTATGGAGTTAGACTTCAAGATAACGCGGAAATGATTTTTCATCATGTCATAAGGACTATTATCTATGCACATTTATGGTACATTGCTAGACTTACAGTATGACGTCAAGACCTTAAGCTTGATATGACACAGTGCCTTTCCTGCTACAGGAGTCTTTCCTGTGAAAGGAAACAAAGTGCAGAATTATTTTAAGATCTGATCAAATTTTATTGTTCTGGTTATTTGAACCGTATTGTTTGCTTGCAGACTTCTTACTCAAAGCTCTTGCAGCAGCTGCTACTAATTTCTGAAACAAGATCTTCAAGTAACGCTTAAGTCTAATCCAAGCTCATCTAAGCTAATCCAAGCATCGATACTGCCTAGGTGACAAGCAAACATGCTCAGGTATTATCGTATGGTATTGGTTTTAAGTAAATTCAAATCAAATATAACAAGATAAACTCAAGTCATCCAGACCAGATCTGTATGGATGTTTAACAAAACTGAATGGGTACTTGGTGCTTAACCGATGTCAGATTTATTCCCCCGGCATCATCTCAAGTATGTTCAACTACATTCGTAAGGTATTCGTAAGGTATTCGTAAGGTATTCGTAAGGCATTGTTTTATGTGATAGCGGCAAGGGACCATTAAGCATCAAAAGAATGATCAAAGTAGTGCCTTGATTGTTGATATACAAGGACACTTACCATATCTTCATGGTAGGGGTTAAAGGCATAAGCCCCACTGAAGAGTGTTCTGAGTATTGCATCGAGAGCAATTGGTTTGGGTATTGGTTCCCACGAGGAATTGGTTTTCGTACATAAAGGCTCCAATGAAAGTAAATATAATTCTAATAAAAGCAAGGGCATGATATTGAATAAGCTTCATATCTTAGAAACGGTATTGATATCAACGCATAGGGCAGAGGAGGTATTTAAAAATACACAATTTATGGAGGCGCTGCATATATAAATCAACCCTGAACGGTAGATAATGTTGTATCTCAGATATTAACGGAGTTAGGCACTTGTCTAAAATTCGATTGAAGTTTAGTCCTCTCGATGAACATAAATTTAGACAGATTTGATTGCTTAAGCCCTCATGCGCTTGCGGTGAAGCAATTGAAGATAATAAACATTTTCTTCTGCACTGCCCTCTTTACGAGACGGTACGTAGGGATCTCCTTGGTCAACTTTCTGACATCCCCGAGATTGATATTATATCATCTAATAGTGAATCATTATGTTAACGTTATGGAAGCCCAAATTTATGTGTCGTAACAAATCGTATCATATTGGAAGCAACAATCAATTATATAAAAACAACACAGCGATTTTGTTGAGGTAGCTCAGTTGTTTATCCTGATCGGTGACAGTCTGTTTCCTTGTACATTGGTCTCAAAGTCACCGGGATGGGATTGCTATGCCCCTTGGGGTGCGGCTGTGCTGTCCCTATTCTTGGACTGTCGCAGCTCATTCGTGGTGTATTTATTGTATTTATTGTAATATTGTTATTTAGTGTTTTTAATGTTGGAAAGATAATGTTGGAAAACCATTAGTTTTTTTGCAGCTGCACTTCAGTCATCAAAATTCTATGACATTGAAGTTTCTTTTGGTAGCCATGCGTTGCTAAGCGGCGCGATCCTATGATGCATTGCGTGATGTGAGATCTGCTCTCTTTTGCAGAATCGTCAATCAATGCTAATGTCAGATATCTAACAAAACAATAATCTTCTTCTAGTCGACACGATCAAGAATGATTACATCCAAGACTTCAGCGATCAATACAACCAAGAATACAGCACTGGCTACCAAAACAACGGCATCAGACAGTCATACCAAAACAACGGCATCAGACAGTCATACCAAAACAATGACATTCGACAACCATCTGTATATCAAGACTCTTACTACACACCAGAACACAGCGACGTAAACGACTATGCTAATCCTGTTGCGAGAAATCTCCCGTATCAAGTCAATAGTGACATCATAATTCGAGGGAGCGCGAATAGCAAAGCAAACCCAAGTCAAGTACCCACGTTTCGCTTGCGAAATCATCCGTTTCGTTTGCGAAACCAGCAGGCACTAACAGCGATCAGAACTAATGGGGAATCGAATGGGGAAATCGAGTCACCTGGACTTCAAGACGCATCAGCCATATTATCAAACGCTAGTGAATCTAAGGTTCCAATACCGGAAATGCCGAATAACGAGATCGTAGAGCTTCAGGACGAGATTAAAGACACGACTAAACAGATTCAATCGCTGTATACCTCGTTGGAGCAACAAGAGACGGGTTCGGGTAGAAGTGATGTCGAAGAGAAGGCGTTTAAAAACCAAACGAAGGAAGAGCTTTTCAAGAAGCTCGAGGAAAGCAATCGATCGGTAAAGACTCTAGGAGATCGCTTGAAAATGGAACGAGAAGTTCGCAGAGAAATGATTCGAATTTTGGCAAGGGTCAAGTTGGACGATGCTCTGAAAACGCGAGCGTTGCGTGCAGCAATTCATTATCTGCCTCCTAATCAAGGTTTGATTCAAAACGCTAAAATCCCCAACAGTCTGAAGCGAGTAATCATCAACGAGAGAATAAGAATGCTTTCACATCCTAAAAGATTGGAGTTCCAGAAAAGATTGGAGGTTAAAAAGAGGCTTGATCTCGAAAAGAGACTGATATCTACAAAGGGCCCAGCTCGTCTAATTGTTCCGCGATAGCAAAAGGAGAGCTAAGGCCAGATCTTTGAAACATTGTAAGGAAACCTTTCGTATCTTACTTGGATCCGATAGTTTGTTCATCCTACGAGAACGTTGTCAGTGCTGTAAGGACAGCCCAGAGTACTTTACTTAGTACTAACCTTCGCATGCAAATAAAGGCAAGTTACAGAGCTTCATTTCGAGAAAATGTCTGAAATTTACGACAAGATCTTCAGAATTTCAGTGTTTGGTCATATGCAAAGCATGAAAGTGTATTTATAAGATTTTTTCATCAATATTTTCCATGCTCTTTCTTGGCAGTGAACTAGACTGTGAACTTAGCTAGACTCTTCTGGAGAGCACACTTCTACCAGAAGACACTGTATTTCCCTATTTGCAGTTTTCGTTTTAAAGTCTGTAGATCTCTTTAGGCAACATAACTTCCATCCCCACACTTTTCTCTCATGGAGTGAAGACACCGAAACCAATCCAGGCAGGGCCACGAACTAATACCTGTATTAAAATTTGTCATTGGAATTCAAAAAAAAATTTTTGTAAGAAAAGTTGTTGAAATTCCTTTTATAGGGGCATTCCTTTTATAGGGGTTTGATTCATAATTTGACATCTTCGCCATGCCAGAATAAATGCTGAGCATAGAAATAGAAATGACGATATTTCAGTTGAAGGTTGATCATTTTGATCAGTTGAAGGTTGATCATTTTGATCACTTGAAGGCTGATCATTTTGATCAGTTGAAGGTTGATCATTTTGATCAGTTGAAGGTTGATCATTTTGATCAGTTGATTGGTTGATCATTTTCATCAGTTAAAGGTTTATCATTTTCATCAGTTGAAGGCTGCTCATTTGATCAGTTGAAGGTTGATCATTTTGATCAGTTGATTGGTTTATCATTTTGATCAGTTGAAGGTTTATCATTTTGAACAGTTGATTGGTTTATCATTTTGATCAGTTGAAGGTTTATCATTTTGATCAGTTGATTGGTTTATCATTTTGATCAGTTGAAAGTTGATCATTTTGATCAGTTGAAGGTTGATCATTTTGATCAGTTGAAGGTTGATCATTTTGATCAGTTGAAGGTTGATCATTTTGATCAGTTGAAGGTTTATCATTTTGATCAGTTGAAGGTTTATCATTTTGATCAGTTGAAGGTTGATCATTTTGATCAGTTGAAGGTTTATCATCTTGATCAGTTGAAGGTTTATCATTTTGATCAGTTGAAGGTTTATCATTTTGATCAGTTGAAGGTTTATCATCTTGATCAGTTGCCGATGCTAAAAGGATCAGGGAAAGAACAATTGTGCGTAAATGTTTAGACGAGGACATTTGTGAGAACTTTCAAGGGTGTTTTGAGTCACAGCATTACAAGACACAAACAAGAAACGGTTTTTGTTTGGTCGGGCTTCCCTGCATCAAAACAGAATATGCTAGGAAGTCGTTCCATTTTATGGGTGCAAGCTGTACAACGAACTATAGCTATCAATCCACCTTAGAAAAATGTTGTGTTTAATCAATATGAAGAACTATCAAAGAAAAAATTTGGTTGGAAATTTAAATACGATATGTTTGTAACTTTTAAATAATCTATGTAGTTAATGCTAGGTTCTATCACAATTTTCATAGGCTACACTTTATTTTTATTGCTTTACAGGACACATATTGATAACAGTGTTTTTTATGTGGAAATGTCCATCCTGTATAAAGATTCGCAACACTCTATTGCTAATAATTCTTGACGAGGCTATGCAGGAATTGCTCAACTTCATGTCAGAGAAGACGAATAAAAAAAATCACTCAAATCTAATCCTTCGACGCACTACAAATTAGATTTGGTTTAAGATCTTCAAGATCGTAACATTGTCAAACATCGTTGTATTATCATTATATATAACCAACGAATAATCATTAGACATCTTTGCAGTGTCGACAAGTTATCCGAGTCTTCAACTGCTTGACCTCTGCATTTGATTACACTGTGAGGTATACAGTAAAAACCTCCAACTCAGAAGCTAAAAATTAAGAACTCGTTAGCCCTAGATTTTTAAGTTTTGATCTTATTTTAAGGGTATAAATTACAAATTTCAGGTTTACAGGTTGTTAATTTTTATCAATAGTTATAGTGATCGTAAAAGACATCTTATAGGCATTGATCCCTTACTGCTTATTTGAATTGAAATTGAGAAATCTAAAGGTCGAGTTGAGTCCACCTGGGATAGTTAGATAAAACGTATACATTTATTTTCAATTCAAATAAGCAGTAATAGAGCAACTTAGGGAAATACGGTGCTTTGGGAAATATCAAAAGAAAATAACCTAAAGAGATTTTGTAGGTTATCCAAAGGGTGACGGTATTTCTACAGCTGCTTAATGATCCTAAATAAGGATTTTTCCAGCATTTGTTGCTACATGTACCCTTGATCGAAATCGGTCTTTACAACAAATCTTTAAGTGCCATCATATTTGGTTGGTAAGGGTTATAATACAAAATAAAAAAATAATTTAGCATGTACCAACCACAGTTTTTATTGATTGGGTTTTTCATGCCTACAATCGATAGCGACTCTTTGCAAGACTGTAAAATAGCATCTTAGACATACTCCTCTATACCTCTCACCAAAATAAGTACTTAAACGAACTGATCTAGAATACCTGATCTGATTTAAAAGTCAAGGGAAAGACGTTACTGCTAGTGAAAAATAATGAATATAAAAATAACACATCTCTTTCAAGCAGAATTAAAACCGAGTTAAATTTCACTGGAATAAGCAGGATAGATGAAAGTTCTCAGCATTTCTCATACATGGAAAGTAGACAGTTTCATTGCATTAACGACACATGGATAAAGACAGTTTCCTTACACAAAGAAGACTTACTGCTAGAATGCTAAAAATTTGTATCTGATCTACACGTTTTGAGAAAATTATATGAGCAGACATATCAAGAGTTTGGTTGGAAAGTGATTGTACGATGCATCTGACATTTACAGAAGATAGAGCCCAAATAGGAATACTACTACAGCAAATAAAGATGACTATCAATGTGAAATTAAGGACAAATTCAGCTATTGCAATTCTATCAAATTGATTAAAGTACTTTGCACGTAGAATAGGGGTTAAGGTTTGGCTGAAATCTTGCTAATAATAAAAGTAATGAAATTTTCTTTACGAAAAAGCTTAATAACTGTTGTAAAATCCTATTCTTACGATCGAAGCTACGTGAGAAATAAAGCCAAACGCACGCTTAAAATGTGCCAAAGCGGTTTTTAGTCAATCGATAAAAGTTGGATCTTTCCGTTGGATTAAAACTGGAATAAAATCTACCTAATCTTCACCCCGTTTAGAATTTTGTTTGCAATTTCAAGAGTTAAAATAGAACAGCAACTACGCCCTAAATAATTCTTTTACTTTTATCGCATTGAGTATATATTATTCATCGCAATTTCATTCATTTTTTGTTCCTAATTATTTTGTTAAGTCGTACTAAATCTCTTGATCTAATAAACGCTTACAAAACAAAGGAAGCCGATGCTTAAGTACATTTAGCATTGCATAGAAGCATTCACATAAGTTGACGTCACCTTGATTGAACGAAACGCTTGAAACTCGGGTCTGATTGTAAAAGTCATTTAATTTGTGAGTATATGCATTGATCAAAGACGTGCCGTTAGTGTAAACCAACTGTTTGGCAATAAGAGGGCCTGGGCTCTTAACAGCCGTGGGTCAAACAACTTAAAGTGGAGTGGTCTAGCCAGTCATTTTCCAATTCAAAATTTCCTTAGCGCGATTAAGTCCAGTGCACTTTACATATACTCAATAACTACCAACACACGGTGTTCGTGAGAGTGTGGGTATGGAAATTGCTATACAACATAACAATTTCTAGTCATTTCCAATAGGAAATCGGTGAGATTGATAGAAAAAGACGCCATTCACATGGGTTAGTAAGATTCAGAGTTTAAGTTAACCCTCGTTTGATTAAAGATGGAATAAAAGTAGGAGGGTCAGAAAATCCAAAAATGGTGTGATGGCATATTTCGTGAAATTGGGAAACAGGAGGAAAGCTTTTATAGGAATCCAACTCTCCTGCCCCTCGTGATAACCAACGAAGTACAAGATTAAACGTGTTGTTAACCTTATGTATATATTTCACTGCTGAAAACTCTCTGTTCAAATGCTCTATTCTTTGGAGAAAGAGCTCGCAGTTTGAGATTAAGACTTGCAGTTTGGCTTTTAGGAATTCGACAAGAACCCCGATTATTGGTAAATCCTCGTGAAAGCTGCAAAGAGTATTTATTAGGAAAGGCGATTTATCACAACTATCCCTTATTGAGCTAATGCTTTAGTAATTTTGTTTGATTAGAATTTCATCATTAGCTCCATGGTCCAAAAAGTAGCAAGATTGACAAAATGAATACATTATCATTCAATAACTAGCCATAATCTAAAGACAAAATCTCTTTTTTCACCTTGCAGTGGTTTTTAACAAAAATAAGATTTTCTCAAAACGTGTGGGCGAGAGGTCTGCATCTAAATATCTGCAATTACATGTCTTTACGCTTTTCATACCGAAATCCGCAATGTTCACCAGATCTATCTTGTGAAGGCATGTCAGGTGACTTAATTGTAGCAAATGATCGAATCACATCGTTATTCCAAGTCTGGCAATTCTGTAAAATTAGAATCAAAATGATGTCAAGCGAAAATGCATCATGACGAAAAAATGCAGTTGAAAGGAGACTAAGGCTGTTTTCACACATTCTAGGGGGCATCTTTAATGCTTTAGAGTACAAGGATTTTTTCAATATAAGAAAGGCTGAGTTGAATTAACTGCTTAAACCCTTTAAAGCAGTGACAGCAATATCCATCAATATCAACAGGAAAGGCACAATGTTTGATTCAGGTATAGTGAGTTGCGTTCATAATTGTAAAACTACAGATATCTTACTGTAAAGCGAAATGACACTTAAGCTTTTTGTCTGACATTCATTGGTGTATTAAAGACTCTCCCTCAACGTTGATGCTTTGCAGTCAAAACATAAATCAACAATGGAGGACGAAATCTTGAAAATTTACATAATTTGCCTTCATTTTATGTATTTCAGAGCTGAAGAAAATTTAAGAAAGATAAGCCTTCATCTTGACTGAGACTCATTAAGAAGGTAAAGAATGAAATGGGATTGTAGTGTGAAGGTGAAAAGTAAATAAAGTTTGCTTAAGAGTCTCATGCTTTGCTATAACATTCAAATGAGGTGGGAAATCTTGATTAACCATAAAAATACAATCACATAAATTCATAAATTGAACAAGCTTACTTTCATCGTCACTATCTTCCGAGTCAATTCCATCAACATCAACATGATTTGGGTTAAATGCCTATTGAAGATACAAAATCAAGCTAGTCTGAATAGATACAAAATTTCATCAACACTACAATGAATATTGTGTAGAAAAAGATTCCCATGGAATATTCTTAGAAAAATGGAACCTCACTTTGAACTGGAGCATACAGGATTTCTAGATTTCAAAACTCTGCTGAATTCCCCAAGCAAGGTTAGAGAAATTCTCAAAGCCAGTTTAGGATTTCCAGGCTGATGATCCTGAATGGGCATTTTCTTTAGCAATAGATGAGCTTCAATGGCAGTTCAGAAGACTCAAAATCCGTTATGTGGGCTGCAATCTCGAACCCCATTAATTCATTAATTGTTTTTGTTTGAATCATCTGCATTGAGAAAATTCATTAAATTTCACTTCACCAAAGATTCATGAGAAGTTTTGAATTTCTTTTTCAATAAAATAACAAAGTACTTACATTAGATTGCATATTTCCCATGTTTTTCATCATCTGGAAGAAATGATCACTGATCAGAAAAACAATGAACAAAGAGAAATGCTCAAATGGGAGAATACAGGAAGGCACACAACGAGCCCACTAAGATAAGTCGGATAGATGTAATGAATTAGTTCCTATTATTAGAAAGTGGTCCAACTCTCTTATAGAATGCATAGAAAGCTTGAAACTTTGATACATTTTTCACCAAATTTAGTTATGTGTTACAAATAATTCAGAGCAAGTGGATACTCAACCCTTGTAGCATTGAACTTCGATTTTAATGCAGTTAAGTATTTTCATCTTATACAGTCTTAACTCTGATAATGGCAATATTAATACAGCTCTCAGTAAAAATCTCAATTTTGCTCTCAAAGATGTCAGAAAGCAATTCTGTTGCAGCTTTGAAATGCTCAAAAGAATGGAAATGAAAACAAAAAACTATTTTCTTACATCTTCAAGATTAGCTTCATCAGCATCACCATCTATATCAGAATCATCCTCGTCCTTCCATCTGTTAAAATCAACTTTCAAATATGGAGGCTGCAAAAGATAGTAATTTGAGATTTTTACACATCATGCCTACATATCAGACATCTGTCAATACCAACCAAATTTTCAAGACGCTATTTCAAAAACTTGACTGAAGAAACAGCACATTAGGGACATTGTTGGGTATATATTGAAAATCATTTTGTACTATCAATGCAAAGTAATAATGTTGTCATGAAAAGAAAAGCAAGATGTCCTAACCTTTTTCTTATCTTTCAGACACCTCGACCAAAAAGATATATCTTTCTTTTTCAAATCAAAAAAATATTCCCTTCCTCCTTTCCTCTGTTTCGACTCCTTTGAAAAAAAAGATGAAGTATCATAGGTTATATGATTAAATTGCACAAGATTTTACTATAAGATTCTTTGGATTTACAACCTTTCTTTGAGAATCATCAAGAGCAAATCAAGTCAGATTATTCTGGGTTCAAGTCTTGCTTGGACCATGTTTTCCAAATCTTGCTCATCTCAAATTTAGTCATGATTTAGCTACAAGATGTATTTGTTATGCGTGGTAGGAAGGTCATCTATTTTCTTCATAAATGATTGTTTCATACCTTAATTGGAAGACATTTAGTTGGAAGCAGTCACAAAATCATTTATTGTAAAACAAAAACAAAACTCCCCGCAAATCAAACAACACATTCAGTAAAGTTTCTCAACCATACTTGGGACTTAGCTTTACAAACTGGCACTATCGATCATGCAATTCTTATTCATTGACTGAAAGTTCTCAGATCACAGGGATATGAGCTAGGAAATTGAAATTTACCTCTGGAACAATATCTTCCAAAAATTCAAGGTCAACATGGTATTCTTGCTTCTGACCACCACTTTTACCACTGAAAAGAGAATTGAATGAGAAATTCAGCATTTAGGGCCCCAATAAAATGATCCATGTAAAATTTTAGCAATTTGATACAACTTTGTCCAAACCACCGGAAAACCAGACATACAAGACAGAAATCAACAATACCAGCAAAAATAAGAAAGCAGCCGAAAATTGGTTGGTTTGCAAAAAGTCAAGAAACTCTCAGAAGTGATAGCAGGAAATATATTCTCCTTAAAAATTGGTTTTCAGGAAGAGAGCAGAGTAACAGTACACTGACAAAGCAAATTGAAATAGTTCCCTAACTAGTTATAGCTTTGGGAATATCACAATAATTATCAAATTACAGCAATAGGATCTCCTAAAAGACTATGGCCTAAATCTTTTGTAGCTGTGATCAAGATTTCATGTTTATTATTCAGACTTGCCAACTTCCTCCGTGTGAAAACCGGGGGATTCTTTCATTTTTTCAGCCTTCCATTTTTTTAATTGGCAGTAAACTTGACCCTGAAAGGACCAAACCGAGAGACTCCTGGTGAAACCGGGAGAGTTGGCCACCTGGATTTTGTAGCAATGCATTGCAAAGGGGCAGAAATCCTGTCATGGATTAAATGCAACAGGATCACCATCTGTTTGTAGAATTGCATGTTATTGCTTATTAGGCACTTTCTTATATGATCTTGAACAAAGTTAGCAAATCACCTGAAACTCAGTGTTGTATTATTGACAGTGATTTTTTCATCTTTGACGTCTTCAAGCTGAATACTGATCAATAAGCGGTCATTCCTCTGTGCCCAATATACTGGAGGATTCAGAGACCTAGGAGAGAATCACAACATTCATCTGAGAGAGGATTAGAAAGTGGATGGGTGTAGCTTTGTAAACTTCCAACATTCTGTTTCCATGGCCATACAACCCATAACTGAGGTCAAAATGCCTGCTAGAAACTACAACTACAATGACTAGAAACCTTTATTTATCACCCTCTTTGAAGCTTGGAGGATGTAGACAAAATGTTTTTCCAGACGAAAGGTCTAGTGATCTAATGTTCAATAAGCATGAGGTTATGTTTCTTGAAATTTCGATTTCTATGAGGACAATGTCACTGTTTGCGCAACTGATTAACTGTGTTGCAGGTCTCTCCATAAGGATTTTTCTAGGTGAGTGGCTGATGGCGCACCTAGTAGAAGTATTTTCTGTCGAGGAGCACAGTGTTCGTATATATGAAATTTCCCGTTTTCAAATACTCTGCTACAATGCTACGAACATTAATGTAATGCAATAAGTCAAAATGTCACCATATTCTTATTCAATCGCAAAATTTCCTCCTATCTAGCTTGTTTGATCTTCCTTTAGTCAGAAGAATACGATTTATGCAGCTATCACTTTATTGCCCCGACCCCCCCAACCCAGGATAGGCGGGGCTGATGCGAGGCTATTCGCCTTCTGTTCACTGAAAATTTTGCCCCAGGGAGCGTGGACACCCAGGGCGATTCGCTTCTTCCCATTGCTCGCAGCTTTCGAACTGCACATGCACTGTAGCGTTACCTTCTATCTGGTCACGTCCCCGGGCCTTTATTCTACATCGCGCTGTTCCCTGTTGTCGGTTGACAAGATTTGAAAGGTTTTTCATTCCAGGCTTTCTCTCTAGACTTTCCTCTTCTCCCACTCAGCAAAGGTGAATTTGGTAAAGCAACGGGTACAGATCAAATCATGACTGCAGGATTGGGCAGCCTCAGGAGTAGATTTCATACCTGTGTACAGCTAGCCCCAATGTTTTGCTCTCTCTCTCTCTCTCTCTCTCTCGAAAACATTAAACTCAATCACGTGTTGACAAAGAAGACTCAGACTCACGTTGTAAAATTTCGTCCACCTCAACAACAAGAGGATATTGATTTGAAGTTTATTCCTGAAAAGGGTGTTCATACCACATTGTAAGGCCCCTGAAGAGTCCACTTCTGAGAGAACCACAAACAACAATTTAATTACAAAAACTTAATTCACACCACTTATTACAGGAAAAATTTAAAAGCAGTTTCTATAAATGAATCAAATTTTGATTAAATAATCATATACAAAAACTATTGCGAGGAAGTTGTAAGTTTTAGAGCTTACAGTTTAGCCAGAAATATCGGAAACATAATGAGACGAACACATAGATTACTAAGTAGTCTTCTTGCTATACTGAAGTTCTGTATCATCCAAAGACTGTCCAGCTTACAGTTTCTTAATTTTCTTACGCTGCTTTGAATTCCTACCTTGAATTTGTAACTTGCAAGTTAAACCTCTGATACCAAGGTGCTTGTTTGGTATCTCCAGGAGATCGAGGAGAAGGATGAAAAGCACTCCTAGTTATTCTAGGAGCGTGTGGGGGTGCGTGCTTGCTATTGTGCACCTTAGACGTATTGTGCGCCTGGTGTTTGTAGCATTTATCTTATGATACAAACTGAATACTAACTGA
The DNA here is from genome assembly GCA_963924455.1 of Pelagia noctiluca. NCBI lineage: Eukaryota > Metazoa > Cnidaria > Scyphozoa > Semaeostomeae > Pelagiidae > Pelagia > Pelagia noctiluca. The sequence goes on from OZ004315.1 coordinate 12,941,083, forward strand.
AATTGAAGATTAAATTAGTCATTTATTACCCCATCGATTTATTCAGAACTCTTGAGAGTTCCTACTAAGTGCACTACTACAATAAATTGTGTGTTCAGTTGCAGCTAAAATACTATAGAGGGATCCTATCCTGTGTATGCTGTTGACCTACTTTCCAGACTGGGCCCAGATAAGGTTTGTCATGTAGAAGTATGCCACTGACACAGAATGTGACGCAGGCATGCAGGAGTTTAACAATAGATCCCTTTCAATGTTTACATTTTTGGAGAGGCAAATCAGATTCTTTTGAAATGCAAAATAGCACCATAATAAAAAGTTATACCTTTTGACAATTAATTCAATGCTAATTGTTCGGTAAACAAAGAACTTAAAGGGCATGAAATGTAAACATTGAAAGGGGTCTATAGAGCAATAGATAGAAAACAAAACAGCACTTTCAAGGGTAAGATCTCCTTTAGTTCTGCCTTCATCTTACTCTTTGCAGACTAGCAATGCATTATGGGCAACAACAGTCAGGTTGATCAGGATGGGGCGAAGATGCAGGGCTGCCTTGTTTAAATCCACCCATCATGTTTATAAAAGGAGAGAAACAAGGAGAGCAGGTTAAGCGCATTTTTTTATAAGCAAGTCAGTACTTGACATGACAAAAACTTAAACCAGTACTGGATAGAGGAATGCTAAATGATTTAAAAATCTTAGTTCTAATCCAATTGGTCATGGTAATTGTGCAGCAGTTATAGAGAAGTAGGTTACCGTGGATATTAGTACCCCGGCACATTTTTGTATGCAAGATACTATTGATATTTGTTGTACAACAACTTCTGAGATAGTATTATAAGAAACAGATCTTCAAGTATAAAAAGCTAAGCAATTATTAAGCAATTTTGAGTACTTAAATTTGCCCTCTAGCTAAAGCAATTTTGAGTACTGAGCTCGAGCTGAAATTGCTTATAAAAAATGTATGTAGCTCAGTTAGCTTTTCAACAACTCATTTTGGCACCAAAAAATATAAAAGAAATATGCTCAAAAACGATTCAACAAGTAGCCCACCGGGAGTCAACTGCCTTGTTTGCGATTTTGAGATAAGTATATCTAGGTCAACTCAGCAAAGCTAGCCAATCGCTTTGCTAACTTTTACAGATCCAAGTCCAGTTGAGTTTCCAAGCCAGGCAGCCTCTTGCATGTGCTATTGCAAATTTAATTAAACCAAGCTCTCTTACAAAATACAGGCCAGATGTTAAATGGAGGCGGATTTACAATAGACGAATGCACTTGCACTTAAGGTATTGGTTTACACGCATTTTTCTTTATAAGCAATTTCAGCTCGAGCCCAGTACTGAAAATTGCTTAGCTAGAGGGCAAATTTGAGTACTCAAAATTGCTTAGCAATTGCTTAGCTTTTTATACTTGAAGATCTGTTTCTTAGAATACTATCTCACAAGTTTTTGTACAACAAATGTAAATGGTATCTTGCATAAAAAAGTGTGCCAGGGTACTGACATCCACTATAACCTACTTCTTTATAGCTACTGCAAGATTTTTATTGCCAATAGGATCTTAACAATAATTTTCAAATTGCTTAGCATTCCTCGATCCAGTACTGGAATCGCTTAAGTTTTTGTCACGTCCAGTACTGACTTGCTTATAAAGCAATTGCTTATAAAATAAAATGCGTGTATGTGCAAAGCGCAAAAGGCCCACTGAATAGGTAAAGTAATTGTGCAGTGTGACCCTAGTCCTTCCTCTCGATGTGACCACACCTCGTGATTTCTTTTGCCTTTTTGCCTGCTGGAATTACAAAGAGCTGGCTATTTCTTCCTTTAAACTTTGGGACAGGTCTGAAGGTGGTTTTGAACCTGGGACTGTTTGATTAAAGGTCGAGTGATCTAACCACTCAGCAATTCTGCCACTAATGAATTCAGGGCAAGAAAATATAGACTATATGTAGTAGTAAATAGGCCTATTATATGCAGAATTGACTTCTCTAGGCGTTTGAGGGGTGGGAGAAGTTTGTACTTATGTATATAAAAATACAGATCCCCTCCTCGTTAGGAAATTGATAGTAAAGGCTTGCTCCTTTGGTATGGGGTTATGATTGGATGTTTTGTTATGTTTACGATGTTAGGCCCATACATACAGAGATAACACCAATATTGCATTTTAAAAATTGATTCGCACCTTAAGTACTATTCATCCTAAAAACTTCTTCCCACTGCTAAAATGATAGAATTTGATTTTGAATACAATAGGCATATTTTTACTACTGTTAAATTTACTACTGTAAATAGGCTACCCTATATTTTGTTGTCCAATTTCTATAACTCTGCCTTTTGACCTAATCCTAGTCGGATCACCTTCTCATATACAAAATAATCAGGCCCTAAAAAACCCGCTCGACATAGACTTTTTATGGCTCGACATGGGCCTAGCCTAAATCCAAAAAACGCTGGGCTAGCCTTTCCATTCCTGAGCATAAGCAACGAGCACAGGATGAATTATAGCTTCTACGCTTAAGATTACGTTTCTCAGTTATAGTTCAACTTACATTTTCGTCGCTGTTTGGAAATTCTCAGCCCACCCTTACAGATGTGTGACGGTAAGACTCTTGGAGACAGTGATGTAGAGCAGAACAAGGTTTGCAGTGGTGGAGGTGGAAAGGAAACTTCCAGTTACTTACTTGAATAGAATCTAACCTCGTGTCCAGCCCCTCGGCCCATACCTCTATTACGGCTCGAGGCGGAAACTGGTCCTCCATGTTATCAGAAAGGATTGCACGAAACAAATTGACACGTTCCAGGGGCGGATGCAGACTTTGGAAATGAGGGGTGCTCAGCAGGGGTTTGGGGGCGCAGCCCCCAGAAAATTTTTTCAGGGCATCGCGGCACCAAATGCCAGGGTCGACCCTTCTATACACTTTATCAATGATTTCTTCTCAATTCTGGCAGAGAAAAACCTTTATTGACTCTGTAAAAACAATTCTTTGTTAGTTGAGATCTGGTCATTTTCACCCAACTGCTCGACTTCCAGCCTACCTTCCACCTTAGGTGTTTGGCATTTCAAGACTTATATGAATATTTTGAAAACCTTTATCCTTAATTAAAGAATATATTTTACTAGCTTAAATATGGGTAATATATCCTCCAAAAAATCCTAACATATCCTAACCAGTTGAGGTTCCACCATGAATATCACAGACTCAAGGAGTTTATCCTTACAACTTGATAAAAATCCAAAAAGAAATAAATATGTATATTGATTCACGAAATTTGAAAGACTTTAATCGTCATCAAGCTAGCAGAATCGGAAAATCAACTGACAAGGACTGGATCTCAGATATTATGTTTTCAGTGAAATATAAACACGCCTTAAGAAGGCCCTGTAGACTAAACATTGCCCTGCAAGTTACTGGGATGCGAAGGCTGTGAATAATGTCAATAAGAAATAATTTATTTTCAAGAGAACGGGTAGGCCTAGAAGTATTCTAGCTCTTTCTCTTTCAAAGAGGCTTTCACTTCGAAGCATCGCAAAGTCAAGGAGTTGTCGACTGCTTTTAGTTTAGGCCTAGGTAGGCCTACGGCCCTTGAACGCTAGCCGGTCCACAGTTGTGTCTTTCTCTCTTCTTGTTTGTTTGGCCCTTTATCTTCAAGAAAGATTCAGTTAACTTCATTCAAAAAAGTCACTCTCAAGCTGCAGATTCTTTCAATTCATGGCTTGCTTTGCCATCTTTGACGAGGACGCAATTAGTTCTCTGCCTGGAGAACGGCAGCCATGATTGAAAAACATACGATAAGGCGAACAGAGGCTGGTCAGTAGGTTGCTCGAGCAACTCTCTATAGATCTCAGGGGTGCTCGGAATGAATTTGAGCACCCCTGTATGAGCAATTTGATTGGTTAAGAGCTTATTTTCAAATCAGCGGGGGTGCTCCCGCGCTTTTTGAGCAACTCTTGAGAACCCTAATAGGCGATTCTTATTGGCTAAGAGCACTTTTTCAAATCAACGGGGGTGCTCCCGCTCAAATCTTGCATTTTAGTAAGATGGAAGATTAAAACACGGACCAAAAACTTGGATCTTTTGATCATTAGATAATAGGACTCAAAATCAGCAACAATAACGGACGTCGAATTTATTTTGCGAGAATTTGGATAGATTGCGAGGAAAATCGGAACTTTAGATTTTTAGAGCATAATCATGGGCCTGGTATAGATGATTAAAAACAGAATACAGAGTTATCAAAGCTAATTATAAAAATGTTATTTAGTGGAAATTGAGGGGTGCTCAAGCACCCTTAGCACCCGGGTTGGGGCACTAGGGGTACGTATACCCCCTAAGATTTTGTGAAATCAAAATTTGTTATTCAAAGTTTCTTTATCTAATACATAAAGCTAAAGCTAGCGATGTATTGTGCCCCCCCCGAAAGTTTCAGCTGTTTTTCAAGTCCCTGATACGGCTGATGAATTATCTCAGTTGTGGGAGGGAAATTTTGGTTTCTTGGTTTCTAGCTTAAAACAAGACATGCTTTCATCATAGGGCGGATTCGTTCAAAAGGGGGTAAATTCATGAAAATATTTCGTCCTTGAACCTAAACAGTTGGGGCTCAACCCTAACTCAACTCTCCCTGAGCCAAATAAAATGATTTAACCCAAAACCAACTAACACTTATAACTGAACTGAAACCTTACTTAACTCTAAACCCCTTGCTCGAACCTTGGGTACAGCCTCCCACCCCTACACTAGCCCCTAACGTAACCCCACTGGCTATCTTAGTCCATTCTTAGATAATGATGAATGGAAAACTAAGTTAGAAGCGTCTAAACTATGTAGAAATTAGAAAGGGTCGTAGTACTTTGCTGTGGGTGGTTGAGTTGAGCCCAACAGATGCGGAAAACAACACATTTTGAGATCAATGCAAATAGGACAGTCCTGAACTTTTGAGGGTTAAAGTCGTAGATCTTTTCCTGAAATCTGAAAGAACCATCTACTTAAGTATTGCAACAACTCGTTTTTTAGTTTGCAATACTAAAATCCTGGCCGCATGCTTTGAGACTGACTGGTAGGATTACCATACGTCATCAACCCATAGAGCTTCCTTCTCTGGGTAGGTAGGGCTAGTACGCCACAAAGGCCCAAGAACAAATCCCAAGTCGCAAGGTATCTTAAGCCTGGTTTCCATATAGTCGCTAAAGTCGCTGAAGTCGCCAGGATCGCTCAAAAACGGGTTCAGCGAGCCCAGCGACTTTATGGAAACAAACTAATTTATTTTGCTGGCGACCCTCAACGACCCTGGCGACCCAGTCGCTGGAATCGCTGAAGTTCTATCTCAGCGACCCTCAGCGACCCACGGTTGAGTGCATTCAAAGAAATATAACTGCTAGAAAGCACAGCGCATGCCCAGTACTAGACTTCCTTTGCTTCAGAATGGTTGTTCTGGACTCGAGCGACCCTCAGAGATCAAATGGAGACAGAATGTTGCTGGAGTCGCTGTGGTCGCTGAACTCATTTTGGCGACCCGACGACACCAGCGACCTCAGCAACTTTTATGGAAACCAGGCTTAAGGAGTTTAAGGCCGTTTTAATTGAATACAGTAGGTCCAAATATAGAACATGTAAGAAACTGCAGCATGCCATTCCAACATTATTTCACCCTTTATCATATTTGTTTCATTATATAATAAGGACTTTTAAGAAGTAGTCAACTTGAATATTGCCATTTTTATAGCATTCCCTAGAGTAAGGATCCACATTGGATGAGGAAATAATTCCTTTTCTATGAAGAAACTTTATAGCCGCATTTTATAATCTGAATTTCTTATATGCGGAGACTTGCTGAATTCAGCAACAAATATCAACTTTCAATTTTTTTAAATCAACTTCTTAAGAAATTTTATAACCTGTCGAAGAAAATGCGTTGTTAGGACTAATTATTGCTCAAAATGAAAACACTGCATTTTTCGACTTCTGTCACTAAAATTCATTATTGAATACATGCAAGCTAATAATATTTATCAAAACATTTCGGAATAACAGCAAAACTTTTTCAATAATAACTAGGTAGTTATTGCGTAGCCTAATTTCTAATAATTGGTCTTTGAGGTATAAATCCTAAGAGTTCCAGGAGTTTTAGTTTTCATTTTTTGCCATACTTTGCGACCAACTCTCCCACATGTTTGATGTACTTTTGTTCGGCTTCTTCTCTGCTCATGCCTGAATGATATGAAATATAGAAATCAAAACAGTTGAAAATGATAAGATATACTGCAAAGGTTATCTTATACAAATTAGATTCTTATCACTCCGGTGGTGCTTATAGGGTGATGATATTGCACAAATCAATATGAAAATTGATGGTGATTTTGCACCTATAAAATGGAGATTGTACACTACTGTATTGGATGATCACTACTGTGGTGGTTTGTAAGGCCTACTTTGCTTGTTTATCATACTTATGGGTTGATGATTTTGCACCAATCAATATGAATTGGTGGTGATTTTGCACCTATAAAATGGAGATTGTACACTACTGTATTGGATGATCACTACTGTGGTGGTTTGTAAGGCCTACTTTGCTTGTTTATCATACTTATGGGTTGATGATTTTGCACCAATCAATATGAATTGGTGGTGATTTTGCACCTATAAAATGGAGATTATACACTTCTGTATTGGATGATCACTACTGTGGTGGTTTATAAGGCCTACTTTGGTAGTTTATCATACTTATGGGGTGATGATTTTGCACCAATCAATGTGAAAATTGGTGGTGATTTTGCACCTATAAAATGGAGATTGTACACTACTGTATTGGATCATCACTACTGTGGTGGTTTATAAGGCCTACTTTGGTGGTTTATCATACTTGTGGGTTGATGATTTTGCACCAATCAATATGAATTGGTGGTGATTTTGCACCTATAAAATGGAGATTATACACTACTGTATTGGATCATCACTACTGTGGTGGTTTGTAAGGCCTACTTTGGTGGTTTATCATACTTGTGGGTTGATGATTTTGCACCAATCAATATGAATTGGTGGTGATTTTGCACCTATAAAATGGAGATTGTACACTACTGTATTGGATAATCACTACTGCGGTGGTTTATCAGGCCTACTTTGGTGGTTTATCATACTTATGGGTTGATGATTTTGCACCAATCAATATGAATTGGTGGTGATTTTGCACCTATAAAATGGAGATTGTACACTACTGTATTGGATAATCACTACTGCGGTGGTTTATCAGGCCTACTTTGGTGGTTTATCATACTTGTGGGGTGATGATTTTGCACCAATCAATATGAATTGGTGGTGATTTTGCACCTATAAAATGGAGATTGTACACTACTGTATTGGATAATCACTACTGCGGTGGTTTATCAGGCCTACTTTGGTGGTTTATCATACTTGTGGGGTGATGATTTTGCACCAATCAATATGAATTGGTGGTGATTTTGCACCTATAAAATGGAGATTATACACTACTGTATTGGATAATCACTACTGCGGTGGTTTATCAGGCCTACTTTGGTGGTTTATCATACTTATGGGTTGATGATTTTGCACCAATCAATATGAATTGGTGGTGATTTTGCACCTATAAAATGGAGATTATACACTACTGTATTGGATGATCACTACTGTGGTGGTTTGTAAGGCCTACTTTGCTTGTTTATCATACTTATGGGTTGATGATTTTGCACCAATCAATATGAATTGGTGGTGATTTTGCACCTATAAAATGGAGATTATACACTACTGTATTGGATAATCACTACTGCGGTGGTTTATCAGGCCTACTTTGGTGGTTTATCATACTTATGGGTTGATGATTTTGCACCAATCAATATGAATTGGTGGTGATTTTGCACCTATAAAATGGAGATTATACACTACTGTATTGGATAATCACTACTGCGGTGGTTTATCAGGCCTACTTTGGTGGTTTATCATACTTATGGGTTGATGATTTTGCACCAATCAATATGAATTGGTGGTGATTTTGCACCTATAAAATGGAGATTATACACTACTGTATTGGATAATCACTACTGCGGTGGTTTATCAGGCCTACTTTGGTGGTTTATCATACTTATGGGTTGATGATTTTGCACCAATCAATATGAATTGGTGGTGATTTTGCACCTATAAAATGGAGATTATACACTACTGTATTGGATAATCACTACTGCGGTGGTTTATCAGGCCTACTTTGGTGGTTTATCATACTTATGGGTTGATGATTTTGCACCAATCAATATGAATTGGTGGTGATTTTGCACCTATAAAATGGAGATTATACACTACTGTATTGGATGATCACTACTGTGGTGGTTTGTAAGGCCTACTTTGCTTGTTTATCATACTTATGGGTTGATGATTTTGCACCAATCAATATGAATTGGTGGTGATTTTGCACCTATAAAATGGAGATTATACACTACTGTTTGGATCATCACTACTGTGGTGGTTTGTAAGGCCTACTTTGCTTGTTTATCATACTTATGGGGTGATGATTTTGCACCAATCAATATGAATTGGTGGTGATTTTGCACCAAAATAATGGAGATTTTACACTACTGTATTGGATCATCACTACTGTGGTGGTTTGTAAGGCCTACTTTGATTGTTTATCATACTTGTGGGTTGATGATTTTGCACCAATCAATATGAATTGGTGGTGATTTTGCACCTATAAAATGGAGATTGTACACTACTGTATTGGATAATCACTACTGCGGTGGTTTATCAGGCCTACTTTGGTGGTTTATCATACTTGTGGGGTGATGATTTTGCACCAATCAATATGAATTGGTGGTGATTTTGCACCAATAAAATGGAGATTGTACACTACTGTATTGGATCATCACTACTGTGGTGGTTTGTAAGGCCTACTTTGATTGTTTATCATACTTATGGGTTGATGATTTTGCACCAATCAATATGAATTGGTGGTGATTTTGCACCTATAAAATGGAGATTGTACACTACTGTATTGGATAATCACTACTGCGGTGGTTTATCAGGCCTACTTTGGTGGTTTATCATACTTGTGGGGTGATGATTTTGCACCAATCAATATGAATTGGTGGTGATTTTGCACCAATAAAATGGAGATTGTACACTACTGTATTGGATCATCACTACTGTGGTGGTTTATCAGGCCTACTTTGGTGGTTTATCATACTTATGGGTTGATGATTTTGCACCAATCAATATGAATTGGTGGTGATTTTGCACCTATAAAATGGAGATTTTACACTACTGTATTGGATAATCACTACTGCGGTGGTTTATCAGGCCTACTTTGGTGGTTTATCATACTTGTGGGGTGATGATTTTGCACCAATCAATATGAATTGGTGGTGATTTTGCACCAATAAAATGGAGATTGTACACTACTGTATTGGATAATCACTACTGTGGTGGTTTGTAAGGCCTACTTTGGTGGTTTATCATACTTGTGGGTTGATGATTTTGCACCAATCAATATGAATTGGTGGTGATTTTGCACCAATAAAATGGAGATTTTACACTACTGTATTGGATGATCACTACTGTGGTGGTTTATCAGGCCTACTTTGGTGGTTTATCATACTTGTGGGGTGATGATTTTGCAACAATCAATGTGGAAAATTTGTGGTGATTTTGCACCTATATAATGGAGATTTTACACTACTGTATTGGATGATCACTACTGTGGTGGTTTGTAAGGCCTACTTTGATGGTTTATCATACTTGTGGGGTGATGATTTTGCACCAATCAATGTGAAAATTGGTGGTGATTTTGCACCAATGTAAAAATTGGTGGTGATTTTGCACCAAAATAATGGAGATTATACACTACTGTATTGGATCATCAATACTGTGGTTGTTTATTATGCCTAGTTTAAAGGTTTATCATACTTGTGGGTTGATGATTTTGCACCAATCAATATGAATTGGTGGTGATTTTGCACCTATATAATGAAGATTATACACTACTGTATTGGATGATCACTACTGTGGTGGTTCATAAGGCCTACTTTGCTTGTTTATCATACTAATGGGGTGATGATTTTGCACCAATGAATGTGAAAAATTGGTGGTGATTTTGCACCTATATAATGGAGATTATACACTACTGTATTGGATCATCATTACTGTGCTTGTTTATAAGGCCTACTTTGGAGCTTTGTTATGCTTATGGGGTGATGATTTTGCACCGATCAACGTGGAACTTGATATATATTAGCTGTGGTTTGTAACCACTATTGTGATAGCAATCTTTACTGTTGTGGTGATGAATTAAACTATTTTTGAGGATTATCACTACTGTGGCGGTTTATGAAATCTGATTGGGTTCTTCATCATGCTTCTAGGGTGATGATTTCAAAGAGATTGATGTGGACAAATTTTTAAGTTGCCAAGGCAAGCCAGCGAGCAGGTAAGCAGATGTATTTCTTAACGCAGGTTCGGGGTATGGCAGCGTGTGGCTCATGTGGACCTGCGGCTTGTGCCTCCAGTATCAACATAATGCGATGAAGAAAATTCAATCATACCAGCCAAATTACTCCACGCATCATGTTTGCTCTTGCCAGTAAAATCTAAGAACCCAGGTCGCTCTGAAAAAGAATATTAAAATTAAGAAACAAAAATAGGCTAATTATGAGGTTTGTACATCGTGTTTTTACATGATGATTTCACAAACCCAACTAAGATCGCTGCAACTTTCGAGAGACAAATTTCGTCACTAGACCTACTCAAGAACATCGAACTCGTTAAAATGTAGAGCACCAAGTTGTAGAGAATCAATCGAAAAGAAATCGCCCGAGAATCACTTAGAATTAAGTGTAAGATTCTCAATTCTATATCTAATCTGCCAGTAAAATTGATTTGAAGCTGACTGTTCTTAAACATTTCTATATTTTCAGCCTGAAATGTTCTTAAATTGTTCTTACTTTCATAATGCTTTTGAACCCTGTTTTTACTACCAGTTATGGTAATTGTTTGCAAATTTTAACTTTCTTGACCATCTGACAAATTAATGTGCTATCAATCTGCTTATTTTGCGATTATTTTTCAGTCTAAAGATTTTTCTGAAAATTCCTAAATTGTGCTGAAAATGGTCAGCTACGGTTTGTTTTTAGCTTTCAGCAGTTAGATTTTGCCAAAATTTGAGGCTCGTGTTCCAATAAAATAGTTCTTATAAAAAAGAGTGTACTAACTAATCTCAAATCACGGGACTTGGATTATCATCTTATCAAAAACTAATTCTGATATGCATAGCTGCGTTTCAAGTATCGAGTAAAATATTGCGTGTTCATTGATCAGTTCCTCGCAGTATGCTTAAACTGTCCTTTATCGTGTGGCTTAACGCGCTCATTAAACATGGATCGCCAGGGGCGCATCTAAGGGGGGGGTTGTGGGGGTTGTAACCCCTGCCCTTTTTATTAAGGCAGCTAATTTGCCCTATTCTCGTCAGGCTTATCATTCTGAATTCCCCATTTCAAAGAGAAATTGAAGGATTCTAAGCCATTTTAAAGCCTCAGAAATGTCAAAATCTCAGGACTTTCCGGGGGCTCTGCCCCCTTGACCCCTTATAGAGTCCTTCCCTGCCCTTTTTTGCAGCTAAATCCCCTGCCCTCCAAAATTCCTAGTTGCGCCCCTGATCGCTCGTTTGCTAATTTGCAGGGTCAAATAAAAACTTCGTTTGTTTAATCAAGCTACAAGCATCAGTGATCAACGCTCTTTTTCGGTATCTTTAGAGATGGATTGTCACGCTGATTTCAGTTGTGTAATCTTCTCAGCATCGCATTGTTCGACCATAGCGATCATCAGTCACAGCTATCAGCAACGTTGCATGAATCCAACTTTTTTCCCAGTCAAGCCTTCACACTCACAAAACAGACTGTATTTGACAGCGCTTAAATTGGAAAGATCGTGCCCTCTCCACAATAGCTTGTAACTTTAAAGCACGAATTTCAGATAGCTGTGGTCAAACGCCACACAATACATCCTTTACAATCTAATCAAATATGATTTGATAAAACAAAAATGACGATACCATCGGGAGCGTGATGTCTACCCAATTTTCTTACAAAAAACAATTACATTCAACAATACTATAGCAGAGGGATAAACCAGGGTTACAACAGGCATCTGGCCTGAAGGTTAGGAAGGAAGGAAGGCAAGCAATATGCTAAACCAGGATGTGCTACCAGGACTTTGAATTTTTCTTTTCAAATGAAACCTGAATCTTCCTTTCGCATGAAACCTGAATCTTCCTTTCACATGAAACCTGAATCTTCCTTTCACATGAAACCTGAATCTTCCTTTCATATGAAACCTGAATCTTCCTTTCATATGAAACATGAATCTTCCTTTCATATGAAACCTGAATCTTTCTTTCATATGAAACCTGAATCTTCCTTTCACATGAAACCTGAATCTTCCTTTCATATGAAACCTGAATCTTCCTTTCATATGAAACCTGAATCTTCCTTTCATATGAAACCTGAATCTCCCTTTCACATGAAACCTGAATCTTCCTTTCATATGAAACCTGAATCTTCCTTTCATATGAAACATGAATCTTCCTTTCATATGAAACCTGAATCTTCCTTTCATATGAAACCTGAATCTTTCTTTCATATGAAACCTGAATCTTCCTTTCATATGAAACCTGAATCTTCCTTTCACATGAAAGATGAATCTTCCTTTCATATGAAACCTGAATCTTCCTTTCATATGAAACCTGAATCTTCCTTTCATATGAAACCTGAATCTTCCTTTCATATGAAACCTGAATCTTTCTTTCATATGAAACCTGAATCTTCCTTTCACATGAAACCTGAATCTTCCTTTCACATGAAAGATGAATCTTCCTTTCACATGAAACCTGAATCTTCCTTTCACATGAAAGATGAATCTTCCTTTCATATGAAACCTGAATCTTCCTTTCATATGAAACCTGAATCTTCCTTTCATATGAAACCTGAATCTTTCTTTCATATGAAACCTGAATCTTTCTTTCATATGAAACCTGAATCTTCCTTACCATCTCAATCAGATCTATCTTTGATTTTCAAAAAAGGTCCGTGTTCAAGAACCTCGGTCTTTGCACACAATAAGTCCCTCATAGAACATACACTCTTTTTTTTCGATAAGAACAATTTCATAAGAACACCAGCCTCAAATTTGGGCAAAACTTAAGAACAATGTAAGAACCAACCAAAGCTGAATATTTTTAGCTCAATATGAACATTTTAGGGAATTACCATAATACTGAGAAATAATTACAAAACAAGCTGATGTACAGCACACAGATAATGTCAAATGGTTAAGAGAATCTAAATTTTAAACAATTAACACTTCTGATAGCAAAAAAGACTTCCAAATTGTAAAAGTAAGAACAATTTAAGAACATTTCAGGCTGAAAATAGAGGAATATTTAAGAACAGCCAGCTTCAAATCAATTTTACTGGTTCTTATAAAAATGAGAGTGTATTGAAATAGAATTTTCTTCTTTATGATTACTTCTCTTTCATATATCGTTTCGGGACTTTTTAAAAGGAGCCATCTCAAAAATTGACATATTTATTCCATATAGAAGTAATCCACATTGGATGAGGAAATAATTTCTTTTGCAGAAGAAACTAGAGAGGCTGATTCGATGATCTTGTTTTTTTACATGCGTGTACTTACTGTATAGCTTGCATTATCAACATTTTGAGAAGGGCGTAATTGAGATGAGGGCTAATCAATATGTACTCAGAATCAATCGAAGCAAATGAAGAAAGAGCTCTTTCGATCGAATATTTTTTCATTAGAGAAAAGGACTAATTAGAGGGCTTATTAAAGAAAACAGGCTAAGAACAAAACCTGCAATAAGTATCTCAGTTAATCATTTGGGACGAGGCCGGAACTGTGCGGATTAGAGAGTGCAGCGGCATGTATCTGTGTACCGGCTTGAAAATGAAACAACTAGAGGCTTCATTTTACAGAAAGATATGGGGTTTTTCTTACAGAGTATAGATTCGGTCATACTCGTTGTATGCCGGCTTATTTGGTGCTAGAAATTCTGCATGGCGTGGGTTGGAAAGCACCGTTTGACTTTCGGGGTTGCCTTTCTTGAGGAAATTCGTTTTCAAGACCATGTCTCCTGTTAGATACATAGGAGCCATAAACATGATAGAAGCACAGCACAAATACTAATTTATGTAGTGAAGTATTGAATGCTACCGTGCGTGCCCCTTATGGTAATGTAGCTATCGATCCTTCAGGGGATTATTAATGGGATTCTACAACTATGGGAGAAGTGCACTTTACCTTCACTATCAATATTCCTAATCCTGTCATGCATGCATGCAACTCCTCTCATGTCATCTCCCTTACATATGATCACTCCGTCACTTTTCACCGCTAGCTCCCAGTCCCCTCAAAAGTTATCAACAAACAGAGGGTCTAAATAAGATTACTTTTTATTCCCTCCATTATCTGTTTAGCATCTTGTATCCAGGGTCGGCAATGAGCTACCAGAGCCTGTTGCTAGGTATCGGCTGGTACAAACATTACAGCCGTCTAAGGGACGTGCTGGGAGCAAAAAAGGGCCTGGGAAAGATTAAGCTTAGGGTCAAAATTAGTGTTGGGGCCATAAGGATAGAAGGGTCCACAATAAAGCAATAACTAGGGGCCCATCGGGAAATTTCCCAGTATCTTAGTGAGCCAGCACGTCCCAGACCCCTCTTCAGTGTCCCTCTTCTAAATCTGCGTGATCATGATTTCGCATAACATTGTAATAATCAAAGTATTATGGCATATATCACCATCTTATATCAATCCATGTGCACTCTTTTTTCTTTCTAAGAACAAGCAAAATGGGTTTGAAGCTGGCTGTTTTTGAACATTTCTCTATTTTAGGGCTGAAATTTTTTTAAATTGTTCTTACTTTATCATTATTTAGAAACCTGTTCTGCTATCAGCTGTGTTAATTGTTTCAAATTTAGTTTATCTTGATCATTTGACATATGTATCTGCGTGCTGTCAATCTGCTTGTTTTGTAATCATTTCTCAGACCCCGTTTACACGGGAACGGATCTAAATGGATATGGATCCAATTTGGATCCTTGTCCATATTTGCTAAGCGAGCACGCATCCAAATGAGTACACCTTGGAAAGCGATCTCAAATGGGTCCAAATAACAGACCCAAATGGGCACGGGTCCACAGGTGTAGTGTAAACGGGGATACATTTGGATCCGTGCTATATAAACGGGGTCTCAGTCAAAGGTTATTCCTTGATATTCTTATATTGAGTAAAAATGGTCAGCCTCGGTTTGTTCTTAGATTTTGGCAAACTTTGAGGCTCGTCGTGTTTAAAAATGTACTTATAAAAAAGAGTGTATATGTTTATTGAATGTTTGTATTTGCCATTTTATTATTATTATTATCATTATGATGTATACAAGCTAACAGGCCCGAGGTGGACCTCTACGAACCGATTTCTAATTACAATATTAATATGTCAAGTATCTTAGTTGGTATTTTTCCCACGCTTTGTTAAGGCAAGTCCGAATTCGAAAATCCAAAATCTTTAGTTTACAAGTCAAAGATCTGACTTTTGGCCATCATTAGGTAATTTTTGGTGCAGAATTCAAATATGTGGTAGAAAGTAGAAAATTATATTTGGTTTCCATGGAAACAGGAATACAATAGTGTTTTAGAGGATCCTCGCTCTATAGAATTACGGGCACAAATTGGGTACAAAACTATCAATCTATACATCATTTTAATGCCTAGGCTCTGTACAATGCAACTATCTCCTTCATTTTTTGCTGTGATGGCTACATAAAAAAATTTCTGGTGCTGAAGCAAAATTAGTGATTTTCGGACTTCTGGATTAAGTTTGTTTGTCCATGATAGTATATAGCAACATAATGTCTAAAAATAAAGGAGATGGTTGCATTCTACAGCTTTTGTGGAGCAAAATGATGTATAGTTTGTTGCACATAACTCTTACTTACAATGTTTAATTTTCAAGTTCCAACACCCACGTCCGCAAAAAATGACTTTTGAGAAAATTGACTTTGAAAAATCTTTTTATAACTATCTCCATGATACATGTTCATAACAGAGAAAAACAAAGCCCAAAATCATCCAAATGCCACTGTTGATTAATGTACACACCAAATTTGTTATCAATGCTACTTATGTAGATCTATAAATTCTCTTTTAGTCTTAGTCAAATGATCCAGCTTTGTATGTATTTCCCTCGTTTACAATTTTTTTCTTCTCAGTTCCTGTCTTTTTAAATTTCAGTTCTCGTCTCCTTTTTTTTGCTGCATCTGAAGATGCCTTGGCAGCCTTTAGCAATCTTTTTTTGTTTTGGTTTGCTGAAGAATTCTCCAGATTCTCTCCAGGAAGGAAACCAAGCATTTTGCACAAAACTTCTCTGAAACCTGCCCCCATCGAAAATTGCAAGATTGCCATGCACACCGCATTTTCAATTGTAGTCTTTCCAGCATAGTTCCTTTTGGGGCAAAATGACCAAACCAAGTTGTGCAAGGATTCATTATTGTTTTGAGTTCTATTAGAGGTGCATCTGCTTAGGAGTTTTTCTTCAGTTAGTCTTTGAAAAATTGGAGCCATTTTAGTACCAATCTCTGGTGGCAATGTTTCGTGCTCTTTATGTGCCCCTGGGGTTTGGCCCTTTGCAAGAGCCCTCTGCCAGAAACACCAAGACTTATCCCCAGGGGGGCAATACAAATGCTTTGGTGACTGGTCATTACTGCAAAGATGGTAAAGGATGGCAAAGATCCTCTTTTTCATCAGTCCAATGTCTGATGCATTATCTTTAATGGCACGGCCAAAATAGTTTTGAATTTTAATTATTTTATCTTTAGTGAGTTTTCCTTTCCCTGAAATCGAATCCTTTTGAGCTTTCTGATCGGACACAAGATTGTTTAATGCGGTTCCCATCCTCTTAGCGACGTGATTCACACATTCTTCTTCTTTAATTTCAGTCGTCTCACCATATACTTTGTTCTTCAATAGATTGTCATACGTTTTGCTGTCTCCATCAGAGAGAATGGTGGTGTATCGGAGCTGATGCGTTTCTTCGGATCGTTCCCAAATTCTCTTTGCGCATTCCATTTCCATGGAATTTGCAGATCCATCATAATTCTTTAAACAATTGGGGGCATGTTTTTTCTTCCATTCTTCATACTTTTCATCTTCCTGAGGAGGGGCAAGCTGACATTTTAGGCAAAAATTTGATAAGACCTCATAGTCGATAGGCAATCCTGTGATAAGGTCAATCACAATGCCTATACCATTATGTGAGGAATGTCCTCTTTTTTGCCAACTTCCATCATACGAAACTCCTATCTCTAAAACTCCGTCATCATCAGGTGTGACTCCCATTTCAGCATAAGATTTGACAATGGCTTCCCGGACAGTTTTGTTAACTTCTTGGCAAGTTTCTTTGCAAGCTTGGTTGATTTTACGATTCACAGTAAGGTAGCCATTGTCACTCAAACAGCTTGGCATATTCATCGTCCCACACCAGTTCTGCATAGCTGAGTGGCCACATCCTATACCTCTAAATGCCACAACTGCCCTCATATTTACCTCGAACGGTGCCCTGGACGATTGTGTATTTCCAACTTTCTTGCACATATACTGATCTGCAATTGTTTCTTTGCAAACTTCACAAAAAAGGACCCCCTTTATTGCAAATCCTAAGCTGTTCTCATTTGGGGTTTTGAAAGATAATCCACTTGACAGGCATTTAGGGCATTTCAGTGCTGATATCATTTTATTGATGGAGCTTTTCTGGACGATGAAAAAGCAGTCATCAGACTTCTCTCCATCTAAATTCTCATCCTTATCACTAATATCTAAAGATATCCCAAAGAAATCCAATTTTTTCGAACTAGCTGACGAGAGAACATTGTTTTCTTGTTCATATTCGACTTCGAGATCGGCAGCCGATTCTGAAGCGGAATTAGGCCGAGCAATCTTTTCTGAAACTGCAGTTACTTCTGATCTTCTGTAGGCACGTTTCCGACGGCCGCGATAAGCATGGGCAACTCTAAACTTTGCTTTCCCCATCTTGCAGCCTAACTTCTTCAATTCTGAGTATTCTTGGCATAAAATGATTTAGTAACGGATGAGAAAAGACTGAGAACCAAGAAGAAATTGTAAATATCGCAAGCCATGTGTCTAAAGTAACGTCTACAGCTGATGCATCTCCACCAATCAGTGAGCAGAGAAATTTTCATCAGCCAATCAGATTCTAGCCTAGGGTTAAAACCTCAATAACTGCAGGTAGAAAATTGAAATGTAACAGCAAATCACGACTCTTATTGGTTAAATGAATGCTGTATTCAAATTCTCCTTGCTTTCAGCTCTAAATTGATGGGTGACGATGTGGCCTAGGGGAACAGGAAAATGGCGGAAAGTCGAAGAAAAACAACAACTTTTGTGTTGTTTTTCTCAAGTTTTCCGTCAAATTTCAGTAGGTGGTGTCAGTAAAACTTGAAAAACCTCATTTATACTTGCTCATATGCAAAACTTTATCAAGTTTTTCGAAAAATTAGATATTTCAGCACCTTTTTATGAAAAAATCAAAACATTGAAATTTTTGACCGAAAACTATGATTTTCGCATTCGGACATGCCTTAAAGTGCCTCTTCACCTTTTTTTTGACTTCACGTCATTCGATAGATCTAAATGCGCTGATTTCGAGAAAGAACAAATTTTTGCAATCAGAGGTGTATTTGTTGAGCTAGGGGCAGTTTTGTGCCCCATCGTGGTGTTACACGAGCAGTCTGGGAACGAGCGAATCTCTGATGTCATAGTGGTAAGGCGCATGCCGACCACAAATAGACTTGCTCCACGAGTCCTTGTTTCCCTGCGTTCTCTGATATGCGGACGTCACTCCGGTAATAAGGACTCGTCACAAAACAATCCTTTCGCGGGCACACTTAAGAGCAATTCTCCTCCACAGTGGCAACCCTGCGTTGAAATGTTTTTGCGATCGATTTTGCGAGTTTGCGAAATGCAGCAAAATGCCGTTTCTTTGCTCAACCCACAGCGAATTGTTGTCTTTGAAGAACGTATGGCATAATATTTCATTTCAAGTTTTCAAGCTTTGGTAAGTTTATTTTATGCATTGTTTATTGCTCTTGAGATGCTTGAGAGAGAGACCAGAAGAAACTCAGGTACTCATAACTAAGGCTTCGTTTATCGCGCCAAATAATTTAATTTTTGCCCAAATAATATGAACAGCCAAAAAATAAAATGGCTAACAGGCTAAGGATAGTATGGTTAAAAAGAAGGAGATGTTTAGATCGAATAATTACTACAGTCCTTTAAAATCTCTTGATATTTTCTAGGTGAATCTAAATGCAGCAGCTGAAGAAAAACACAGTCAAATAGATTTCAACTTGATCTCAACCTGAATTTCAAGGAAAGAGATAATCTGATGTAGATATTTCCATTATCAAAGAAGTCAAGAATTTTTGCATTTTTATCTTAATGGCCATCTCTGAAAATTTGATATTTACATTCACATATTTATAATAATAAAGGCAAATACACTTTGTATCTGAAATTAACAGAACTTTATCCTTATTTAATATGAAACCTGATTTTTGAAGAAGTCAAGAATACTTGGAATGTTTGTATTCATATTGATTAGAAATCCTTAGTAATATATGTACTGATTTTTCTCAGCTCATCATCTAAATACAATGCCTTTGTCAGCCCTCTGTACTTACTCTTTACATTCTACACTCTTTTTTTTCTATAAGAATACTTAATTTTTTTCCGAGCCTCATCTTAATTTTTTGCTATTTTGAGCCTCGGAATATTCTTAAATTATTCTTAGGGTAGAAAACACGGATATAGCAATAAATTGTTATCATTTTCATAAATGCCAAAAGTGCACACCTACAGTATTACAAATATGGCGGCTAACAGAACAATATCTATATTTCCTGTAAAAGAGAGCTGAGCTCATTGACACTTGCATCAAAACTCGGGTGAGTGTATTTCAACCACTTCCTGTAAAAAGCACACCAATTCAAAAAAACACTCGCTAATATTTTTTTCAATAAGATCTGAGCCTCGCAATATTCTTAAAATATTCTTGAATTTCACCGATTTTGAGCCTCATTATTCTTATAAAATTTATTCTTATAAAAAAAAAGAGTGTAACTACACTTTTTTCACAAGAACAATTTAATAGCATTTCGGCCTGAAAGTAGAAGAATATTTAAGAACAGCCAGCTTCAAACAAATTTTACTGGTTCTTGTTAAAAAAGAGAAGTAGATTAAATGCAGAAAGTAATGAGGTGGGAGATGGTGGTGGTGCCAGGGGGTGTTTGGAACAAGTCTACCTCACTTTTGCTAAAGATGGTCCTTGATAATCAACTAAAAATTTCTCATAATTGGAGGTAAGGGCATGGTTGTGATCCTGAAGTTCTTGACCATGACCTATTTACCCCAACTTTTTCAGGAACAATGGCCTACAGAATTAGTTTCTGCAACAAATTGAGGTCCATTAAATACTTTGAGTGTAGCCTGGCCTCCCACTTTCCCTATGTTTTTTGGCCTAAGATAAAGTTGTTCGCTTCGTTCCTTCGCTTCTTCGACACTTGAGTCAGGCCTATTCTCCATAACTTAAGCTAATATAATTGGAGAGAAGTATTCTTTTTGCCAACATTCATGCAGCTATTTCTAGCAACCACCCTATGGGCTTGCGTTGGGGCCTTTTCTTCACTTTCTGGACAATTTAAGATGGTGGAATAGTCTTCGTCCATTTCATCTTCGTAGCCTGCGCCGCAGACCCAAACATTCTAAAAGAATAAGAATGTTTGGGTCTGCGGCGCAGGCTACATCTTCGCTGCTACGCTATAGGTAGAAAGTGCGAAGTAAGCCCATTTCGCGAGTTCGCGAAATCTCCTATCACTTCCGGTACAATAATCGAAGAACGAAAGCTGATTGGTTCAAGAACAATGCCTATTGTTTAAAAACTAATTCTCGCAATCTGATTGGCGCGACAAAAAATTGTCGCGGAGGGCCTAAAGTGTGCCCGCTTTTTCACTCTTTTATTGCGAGTCCTTAGTTGACCGGAGTGCACACAGGGAAACAAGGACTCGTGGAGCAAGTCTAGACCACAAACACATGATCAACTGTCACGCAGGCGCTGCCCCGCAATGTTTTCACTCTCTTTCGACGATTATCAGGTCTGTCAACTGCTAGGCCTATCTTTTTCGCGATGTCTTCCTCTGAAGAAAACAACTTTTAGGGTTCGAGCAATTCAGAATATGCTGTAGAAGCGTAGAAGAAGGAAGAGAGTTTCTTCGGGCAAATAATTCAACCAAGAGCGCTGTTGAAACCAGTAGTTGTGCTGATGATGATGGCCTACATCAGTTCGACCTCATCGCAGACGAGCAGTCCATCGTCAATTACGAAAGGAAGTGGAGAAAGAGTTAGAAAAAGACAATGAATTGAACAGGCGATTTGAGGAGATAGAGCCTGTGGCGTCTTGGTAAGTAGGCTAAGGCCTTTTAATAGGCCAGTCTTTTTTCTCTGTTTCTGATATAATTAATTTCTTCACCAATAAACAATTCATCAAAGTAGGTAGAGATAAGAAAGTGTAAGGCAGGTACAAATTAGAATTCCAAACTTTTGAAGGAGCTTCAGTGATCAAACTGGAGTTAAGAAGCACTTTTTAGAACCACCTATCTTCTCTGCAACCTTTCTATATGTTATTTGTTTAAAACGACATGAAAGACAGTAGTAAGTACCAACCATCACCCTAGCCTAACATAATCATTTAACTTCCCTTATCATACATTCTTGAATTTCAAATTTAGAATTGTCTTCAGGCTAGTGCCAACCATAGAATTTATGTTCATCTGCCTCTTCCAGGCCTGGCAGAATCGGTCCGGTTGGTGCAGTGTTGGCTCGACCAACTTTTGGGCCAAAACATCCCTTTTGTCAAAAATGATATTGGTTTTTAGAACATTCGATTTTTACGGTAGCTTTCGGAATATTCACGGGGTATGGCCCTGGGCACAAGAGGTTTAGCTTGAACCGGACCAACTCTGAAGAGCCCCTGCGCCGGGCCTGTCTTCTATAAGTTTCAGGAATCTTTTGCTAACTTGTTACCATTTTTTGATCTTCCAAATTAAACTTTTACCTTTTTTTTCTCTAAGGCAAGCAATATGTATTTTAAATTTACTGCACTAGTTTATCAAATATCAATCTATCATTATAGATTCCTACAAAGTGTATCCTATCGTGAATTCATCCGTCTGATGCATGGATACTTGGGAAGGAATAAAAGAATCCAACTATCTGCCTGTGCATATACAGCAATTCGAATAGCACTTCCAGTTGAAGCAGGCAAACTGACTGGTTATATCAAGGAAGCAGCAATTGACTCAGATTAAATGTATTATTTCTATGCAGTAATAAATGTATCAGTGGACTTTATTTCTACTTAGTATTATTTATTCTTTGGACAATCTATAACTATTCAATTGTTTCCTATTGCTTATGAATACCAAGTTTCATTGCTGTATCTCATTGCTAAGCAAAGTTACAGAATCGTTACTTCAGGGACCTGGAAACTAGTAGTACCCCATTCTAAAAATAGCAATAGGGGGCACAGTTTGAAGATGGCTTCATCTTTTTCTGCGCATCGCATTGCGTATAAATACCAAGTTTCATTGCGGTATCTAATTGCTAAGTAAAGTTATAGATTCATTACTTCAGGGACCTGGGAACTAGTACCCCATTCTAAAAATAGTAATAGGGGGCACAGCTTGAAGAAGGCTGACAGTTCATCTTTTTCTGTGCATCGCATTGCGTATAAGTACCAAGTTTCATTGCTCTATCTCATTGCTAGGCATAGTTATAGAATCATTACTTTAGGAACCTGGGAACTAGTACCCCATTCTAAAAATAGCAATAGGGGGCACAACTCGAAGAGGGCTGACAGTTCATCTCTTTCCGGGCATCACGTTGCGCCAAAATACCAAGTTTCATTGCCCTATCTCATTGCTAAGCATAGTTATTGAATCATTACTTTCGGGACCTGGGAACTAGTACCCCATTCTAAAAATAGCAATAGGGGGCACAGCTTGAAGAAGGCTGACAGTTCATCTTTTTCTGCGCATCGCATTGCGTATAAAAACCAAGTTTCATTGTTGTGTTGATAAGCTGAGCAAAGTTAATTGCATTGAGAACTTTAGAGATATAGAACAATAGAGCATTGCACCCCATTCTAAAAATAGAATGGGGGCACATTTGAGAATGAAAAGTACCCTGTCGTCTTGCGCGCATCAAACTGTCCATGAAAACAAATTTTCATGCATATATCTCTATTTTTACTATTTTTAAACTATTTTTTTATTATAAGGCTTCAGTATGGCAAAAAAAATTGGGTTCCTACTATGACGTCACGCCCCGCCCTCGGCCAACGCCTATATGTAACATCGTTTTTTACGAAAAACCCCGAATTTCACGACTTTGAGAGATCATAACTCAGCAACCACAACTCTGATCGTAAAAATTTTTTTTGCTTCAGAATCAGCGCATCGAGCTCTATCAAATTACGCAAAGAAAAATAAAAGGTGAAGAGGCACTTTAAGGCTTTCTTTAAACGATTTAATTGAGGTTGATTTGATGACAAATCGCGGCAGTGCCAAGTTTGGAACAAATTCATGATCATGGAATCTGGTTGGACGGGATTTTTAACAAACTTGGTCCGGGTTGTCTGTGGGTCGTAAAAATGAATATGCTTATATATTTGCACCATATCACTGAAAAGCCTTCTGAACTCAAGAGATTGAAGTTTGAGTCGTTTTAAACGTTCTTCGTAGTGGAGATTACGATATTGAGGAATCAGTTTTGTCGCCCGTCTTTGAACACCATCAATCAAATTTTTACTACGACGTAATTTTGGCTGTCATACTGATTGTGCATATTCCAAGTGAGGTCTGACAAAGGTGGTGCAGGGGCGGATCCAGAGTGAGTTCCATGGTGCCTGGAACTCAGTCAGATTTTTCAAGATAGGAATTCTTGAAAAAATATTATATTTAACTTCTTGATAGGTCTAATGAAAAGATATTCGTGAAGAATAATTTAGTATTCTCAATAAGAATAACAAAAGTTGTTTTTTGGTTTTTATCAAACTTGATATTTCTTTATTGTTACCATTTCCCATTCCAATTTCAAATTTCTTACAAAAAATCATGCAAATTCAACGAGACATGAAATCTTTGCGGTGTAAAATCTTTGGTGTTGTGCGAAGGAGCAGAGTTTTGGAACTCACAGAACTCGGAAATGAATTTTGGTGCCTCATAAATGATCAGAAAAGAACAATCAAAATATGATTTGGAACCCGGATGGAACTCAGTCAGAAACAATAGTTGGAACTCGGATATGACGCGCAGAAAATACAATAGTGAACCGGCGATTGGCTGAACAATTTCACATTGGGTACATCTTGAGTTTGTTGGGCAGCTTATTGTTCTGTGACAATAAGCTTTATTGTTCTGCCTTCTTGCCCATCGTTTATTCCCTGTGACATGTGCTTTCGCAACGCAGGGAAATTTGTTGATTTTGATGTCAAAATGGCGGCCGCAGATGCATGTCTCACGACTGCATCTGTTTATTACGAGCTACAAAGCAATCTGAAGAACATATTAAAAGTTCACAATAGACATCAAGACATACTGGAGAATTCTAAACTGGATTGGGACTTAGATCTCGCTCTGTTGTTGCCAAGAGATTCCTCTGCTGAGTCGTTCATAACCAACATCATCTCAGAAGCTGTGAAAACAAATTGGCTCAATGTCCTTCCTGAATCCTGATGACCCAAAAGTCATAGCCAGGCTAAAAACCATAAGTTCCTTCGATGAAAATTACTCCTGCTATTTATTTGATAAGGGCGTTCCCCGGCTATATTGGGATTTTTAGGGCATGGCTTTTAAAAAATTTTCTGGGGGCAGCTCCCCCAGACCCCCTTTGGGGAACTCACTCAGAATTTACCCTGGATCCGCCCCTGTGGTGTACAGAGTAGAGTACAAAATGTCGAAGGACTCAAGTCGTTAAAACTTCCTTTGATGACTCCAAGGATTGAATTTGCTTTGTTGACCTGTTTGGATATATGCTCCTCGAAAGTTAGTTCCGAATCGATCAAGATGCCGAGGTCTTTTTCTTCAAAAACATGTTCAAGTTCATTACCCCCAAGCTGGTATCTGTGTGCATGCTTGATGTTGGCGAATTTACCTATTGTTAAGACATGACATTTATCAGGATGGAACGTGATTAACCAATCCTAAGACAATTTTTCCATTTCATCGATATCTCTTTGTACAACGATAGAGTCTTCAACCGAATCTATAGTCTTCACTATTTTCGTGTCATCAGCAAAGAGAAATGCATCCGAAACTGTTAGTTAAGGATTATAGTTAATATAACTATAATAAAAATCATAGTTAAGGAAAATTATTTAAAATGGCCCCAAACTAGCAGGGAAACTCTTTTTCGTCTTCTGTCTCTCCTAGGTAAAGCACTGGGTCAACTGTGGACCTTTCCCAGTTAGGAGCCGATTATATGAGAGTTTTCAGCCCGGGCTGAAAACGCAGCCCCTCTCAGCAGTCAATTCTTTGTAAAACTGAGTTTGCGATTACATGAGAAATTTTCAGCCCGGGCTGAAATTTCAGCCCTCCTTGAGTTAGGCGGGCTGGTATTTTCAGCCGGTATTACTCTCGTATAATCGGCCCCTTAGTCGCCTCGGTGAAATATGCCCTGGAGAAAAACGAGTCCTGGACATCGCGTGATAGCAGAGAGCCACGCCTGTATAAATCAAGGTGAATAAATGCAACAAGCAGGGCTCATTTACAGCTGTTGTTTAAAAAGCCAGAGTTAAGCTCATCAATAGAAATTATCATCTTCACAATTAAGATAATTATAGGCAATTGAAGGATTAGATACATGCGCAGTTTTCTGCATCAGCCTTTTTTCTCCAATAGCAATTAAAGATATGTCGTGAAGTTGATAAGTCGAAACGGATTATTTTCGATAGATGGACATTTCTAATCAAAATGATCATTTCGAAACTCTTTACACTCTTTCTTATGAGAGACAGTTAATTTGAGATGAAGCAGGCTGTTCTTAAATATTTCTCTATTTTCAGCCTGAAATGTTCTCAAGCTGTTCTTACTTTATAATGATAATGAAGGAAGCCTGCTTCACTACAATTTGTATTCATTGGTACAAATGTGGACTCACTTGACCATCTGATATGTCTGTGTGCTGTCAATCTGCTTATTTTGTGATTATTTGTCAGTCTCATGGTTATTTCGCATGATTCTTAAATTGACCTTAGATTTGTCAGCCTCGGTTTGTTCTTAGCTTGTTCTTAAGTTTTGGCATAACTTGAGGCTCGTGTTCTTATAAAATTGTTCTCATAAAAAAAGAGTGTAAATCAGGAAAGGAAAAACAGACTTTCTAAGTAGTCTTTCACATTCAATTATTTTAATAAGCAACTAGAATCTGGTCCCAGCACACAAAGTTGCTTGAATATTTTGGACTTTCAGCCCTCCAAATTGCTTGAGAGTTGCTTGAGTTATGAAAAACAAACAAAATAAAGAAAGACACTTTTCTGTGTCACAAACCGTTTAAATTGATGGTTTCATGCGAGAAAACCTTAAAATACCAAATATGCTTCTTGTAATAGCGAATCATAGTGCTACCAACCATTGAGAATAGTCTCAAAAAAGTCTTTTAATCCATGCTATTCTTTTGTAATATGACGTTTATTAAATCTCAAATAATATAATTATATAAGATTTTACTGAAACGGCTACCCACCTTAAAAATAATCATAAAGCATGAAACTGATCATAATAACATCACATATTTTGAACAACAGCCAAGAAATAGAGGACATCACAAATTGAATCAAAGACAGGGGTGCCTGATAAATCTTCAATGTTAGCCCCTCCCCTAACAACCAGGAGAATAAGCGAAGAAAAGTCTACTCACCAGTATTGCAATCTCCCAAGGTAACTTGCTTGTACAAACCATAAGTCTCCAGCATCTCTGCGTCGGTTGGTTTGGCAGCCAGGTTCTTCACTTCTGTTGCCGCATTTTGAAATTCCTGCAAGAAAAACAAGTACAAAAATTGTGTGCTAAACAATCGGAGGAGGGTATGTTTTACAATAGCCTTAGCCTTATACCAACGCTTTGGCCTGCTGGTCTTTCGGTTGTCAACTTTGGAAATGCCAAACAACAACATCTTGGATTCTGGTACTTTCAATTCCTGTGACATGCCCTGTTCAGCAAAACTGTGATTTTAGAGGCATATATTCGATGCTTAACATGCCTGCAGCTAAAAGTACCTCTAGATTAGAGCCTTTGTCCTGACAACCCATTCATGGAACTCCTCTAGATGTTTAACATGGCAAAGTTAATATCTCACAGCCGACGATGAGATGAGTACAGAAGGGCTGAAGATCACTATAGCCTTATATAGATCTTCATTTTCATGGACAGTCTGATTGCTTTGCGCTGGAGAACTTTGGATTGCAGTCTTCCCCGAGGGGCAAATCACTCTCTAAATTCTCGTTCACTTTTCCTGAAAATCCTATTGTTCTGATTAAAATCTCTAGGAAATCACTGGAAATCCTTTTGTTCTTGAACAAATCTCGCACACTTTGGAAGGGAGTGAAACGCCCTCGGTCTTCCTAGTGCCACGATAGCTCTAGAGTTCTGAACGATATCTTTAGTCAAGTGAGTTACTCCCCAAGAACTTGAAACTTAAACTGATATCGATGGAGCTGAAGTTATTCTGCCTGGAGCTGCTTCTCCCCCAAGGCTGATAGTGGGACCAAATAGTTTTGAAGAATTGAAAAATCGATCAACAACAACCTGCAGATCTTGCTCAGTGTGAGCCAAGAGAATGCAATGATCAGAAAAAGGCTTTAAGTATTAAC
The DNA here is from genome assembly GCA_963924455.1 of Pelagia noctiluca. NCBI lineage: Eukaryota > Metazoa > Cnidaria > Scyphozoa > Semaeostomeae > Pelagiidae > Pelagia > Pelagia noctiluca. Next base: position 12,969,078 of record OZ004315.1, read on the forward strand.
TTTTCTAATGTTGACCTTCGTGCATCATGAGGATATTGAGATGCCGAGGATGTTTGAAGTTAACAATGAAGAGGACGGGCTTGAGGGCATATCCTTGATGTGATACCACTGCAAATATCAAGATAGTCAGCGTTAGAGAGAGCACCTGTCCAGTCAAGTCTTGGTGGAAGAAACTTACGAGATTTGCGAATGGTCTAGCACCCAAGTTAGTTTGATGGTCAAGAAGGCTTCCTTGTTAATGGTGTTGACCCTTTAGTCAAGTTGACGTAGACTGCCCACAAGTCCATCAGTTGTTTGAGACACTTTTCCTGAATCTGACATACAGTAAAACCATGTTAACTGTGCTAGAACCAGAACAAAATCAACACTGGGCTGGGGAAGGCTTTCCTCAAATATCTTCTTATAATCTTCAAGAAGGTAGCAGCAACAATTGTTGATAAGCTATTCTTAAATCATAATGATTGATGTTGCTGCTTTCTTACTGCTGATTAATTGCTTGCTACTTGCTGATTATTGGTGATTTCTTCTTAGTTACTACTGTTGATTACAGATGAGTACCCCTGGTTTGGTTCATTCTTGTTTTTAGTAGGCAATTAGGTGAAACAATTAGGGTGGTAATATAATGGTGGCCTGAAAAATACTACCTTTGCACCCTGCGCACAGCAGCACGGATCACATCTCATTCTGTTATACAGGGCCAGGGGAAAAATAGAGGGTTGTGGCTAGGGGATGTAGCCATATCTGCCCTCAAGTCAAGCATAAAATAAACATTTTTGATACTGTGAATGTAAGAAAAGAAAACATCATCTAGTGCAACATTTAAACAGTGAACAATCAATTATTGGAAAAACAAACTTTTAGTTAGTTTTGATGCAAATGCGTGAATGCGAATACGTATACTAGTGTGCAAGAATCTTGCTTGACTTTGTTTTGGACCATTTGTAATGATGCTTTTTAGATCAAATTGATCTGTGAAATATTTTTTACAGGCTAAAAGTATTAGTCCAGTAGTGGAAGGGGAGAATCACCACCCAGAGAGGGAGTTTACGCCACCAGGTGCACTTTGTCAATTCAGGCGCGCAGATTCCGAATTTCGATGTTATTCGGTCTTATTGGGGGCCGTTTCAAAGATATGGGGGAATGTGTAACCCGGAATGGGGGCAATGACGCTATCATGAAAAAACATGCGAAAAACATTGAACAAATTCGCAATATTATATATTTCTAGCAATTTTAGGAAGTAAATTGCCGAATTTCAATGGTATCCAGTCATGCCAGGGGCCATTTGTAAGATATGGGGGCATTTGTGCCCCAATAAGTTGGCAATGATGCAATACTGAAAACATCGAAACACACAAAAATATTACTACTTTATCAACTCGATGGCGTAGATGTCAAATTTCGATGTTATTTAGTCATATCAGGGGCCGTTTATAGAGTATGGAGCATTTCCACCCCGAAATGGGGGCAATGACACAGTCCTGAAAAACATGTAAAACAATTTGTAAAACAAAGAACCAAAGAATTCATAAAATTATACATTTTGCAATTCTGGGCTTATATTTAAAATTTATTGCAACTCACTTTTCTTGTTCGCATGTCCTAGAAATCAGTGTCTGAATCACTGCAATCGGAGTTGTCAACATCCATTGAAAAATCATAGCTTCAAGCATCATTGCCCGGTGTTACCAACAACTCTGTGATATCCTCAGGGTATGGTTGTTCGATCCAGTCTATACTCAGATCTTGAAGCCATCCATGGTTCGTAGGGTTGTCAAGATTCATCATTGGTCGATATGCATTCCGCAGCATGTACGCAATATATTTGGATCGTCGACTATGTTTCGCAAGGCTGCTTTGGCAAGGTGGGAGAAGTGATAAATCTGCGATTTTTCTCTTGCTCTCCAATCTTTCCCAGAAGATGTTTTTTCCTTCCATCGCTTACTGAGTCAAGCCTTGCCTCTCCAAAAACAACACAAACACATTTTTCAAGCTCTTTCAGCTGATGATGATTCAATTCCATTTGTGTTCCTAAACTGCTAAAAACTTCTAGAAATCTTTCACTGTCTTTTATATGCTTCCAGCACAGTTGTTTACCTTATCGAAGCATACTGGACACATAGTCATCACCTGAAAACGCTTGCATTCCAAGTAATGCACTTCTTTGTATGTCAGTCAACCCACACTGACGCAGGTCAAGGTATTTGCGACTCTTTCCTGTACCGTTGTCAATCATAATATACAGATTGAAAGGCATCGCTAGAAGAATTACTGGAATATCAGTATCTCCAGAAGATGAACGTACCACGCATACTGAGTTCTCTCCAAATTGCTCCTCCGCGTGCTTGGCAAGGTATGCAATCTTGGTGTCAGCTTCTTCATGATCTTTAGCTAGTCCTTCAACAATAGAGTTTCCATTTCCAGATATTCTTCGACAACGACCTCCCCTAGCAACATAGATAATGCGTTCTCCTTCTCCACGAAGAAGTCTTTCTGCATCCTTGTTTGAATCCTTCCTATATGTATCGCAAGCTAAATAGACGACCTTGAGAAGGAGACAAGTTCATTATCAAAACCCCTAATATAAGGATACCGTCCGATTTTAAAAAGTTTCTTTCCAATGGTCAAAACAAAGCAGGAATGTTCGAGTTACTAGAAGATGTATTGATCGAAATTGCTGCTGAAGTCGGAGAACGCATCATCTATGTTGCTGGGGGAGGTCGTTGACTGGATCGAACAACCATACCCTGAGGATATCACAGAGTTGTTGGTAACACCAGGCAATGATGCTGGAAACGATGATTTTTCAATGGAAGTTGATGACTCCGATTGCAGTGATTCAGACACTGATTTCTAGGACAAGGGTACATGAAAAGTGAGTTGCGATAAATTTTAAATATAAGCCAGGAATTGCAAAATGTATAATTTTATGAATTCTTTGGATGTTTTACATGTTTTTCAGGATTGTGTCATTGCCCCCATTTCGGGGTGCAAATGCTCCATACCCTGTAAACAGCCCCTGATATGACTAAATAACATCAAAATTTGACATCTACGCCATCGAGTTGATAAAGTAGGAATATTTTAGTGTATTTTGATGTTTTTGAGCATTGCATCATTGCCCCCTTATTGGGGTAAAAATGCCCCCATATCTTACAAATGGCCCCTAGCATGACTGAATACCATTGAAATTTGAAAATTACGCCCTAAAATTGCTAGAAGTATATGATATTGCGAATTTGTTCAATGTTTTCGCATGTTTTTTCATGATAGCGTCATTGCCCCCATGCTTGGGTACAAATACCCCCATATCTTTAAAACGGCCCCAAATACGACTGAATAACATCGAAATTCGGAATATGCGCCCCTGAATTGACAAAGTGTACCTGGTGGCATAAACTCCCTCTCCGGGTGGTGATTCTCCCCCTTCCACTACTGGACTATATGAGATCATTCAAGCGCCCGTCTTTCATTCTTGAACCGAGGCAATTCTATATAATTTTCAGCTTACTGAAGGTCCGCTCCTCTTTTGCAATAGAAACAGGAGCAGTTACAAGAAGGTGGTAGGCTTTGCACACCATTGGGAAGATCTTCAAATTTTCATTGGCATATTTAGTGACTTCCTGAAATGAGCTTGTACTTGAGACTTACAATTATTTTACATAATAGTGGAAACCTCTAGCCTACACAAAAGAACTCCAGCAAGGTAGAAGACGTTATTTCCAACAACAAAATTTTGAAACTGTACAGCTGGGGTTTGGGGGCCTTGACTCCCGAGAAAAAGAAAGAAAAGAAAGAATTAAATCAGAAATTGGAACTGGAGAAAATGGCCTATGCGTTTTTTACATTGTAAACTTTGGCAATTAAGTTTAAGAATGTTATGAATGCATTATTGGCTGGTTTTGAATATTGTTTGCAGATGCTGTATTAAGCAAAATATGAGTCATACATTTCTTTGCGTGGTCCAAATTTGGGCAATGATTTCTTCAAAGCATTCCATGTACTCTCAATGGTGTTGGTGCAAGCCCCATTTTCTTCATTGAAGAATTGAACGGAGTGGTTCACTGTCAGATGCACCCTCATCTTCCAGTGAGGAAAACAACTTCCAATGCATGTCTGAATGATTGGGATGAGGGTCGCAGCACTTCTATTGGTGACGGATTCAAAGAAGCACTTTTTTGGCTCTCAATTGACGTCCCCAAACACCTTCAGTGCATTCACCTTGGTGATATTTTCTTCCACAATTTGGATTCATCAATTTCCACAATCTTTCATGGTCCCCCAATTGGCTCTGAATTTTGCTGTCGACTTCCTTAACAAAATAGTACCAGTCCACTATGGTAGGCATGGAAGCTGATACCTTACTACCACCTCTGGATATTTGCATACCAAATAGTAAGTCAATTTCACTATTTTTTCAACGATAAGTGCGTCTTTCAAAGCCATGAATCGATTCATATGGAGATTTTCCTTCCGCAGGCTTTATTGCTGCATCTGCAACATATGCCATCTTTACTGAGGGATGGGTCTTTCCGTAGGAGAATGTTTCCTACATGGCATTTTTGCAGAGCCCACCAAAATAACCTAGCAAACCTAAATTTGTTGACCACTCACATAGTTTCTTTTCGTTTTTGCAAATTTCATAAATTTGATCGTATCTTTGCGCCATCTTTGTTTACTGATGAAAAACCATTTTCTCCTATGGTTACAAGAAGTCTCATTGGTCGCTTGAAAAATACTCATTTTTTCCTTTGTGTTATTTTCCCCTGTGGTTTTTTACCGCTCCCAAATGTACACACTTTTAGAGATGGGTCAATCTTTTCTATACAAGATCATCTAAAAATAAAAAGCTTATCTTTTTTCTAAAATATGCCTGAATCCCTCATCTGTCCTGCAAAATTGAATGAATTTGCCTGCAAAATCATGTTTTTTCTGAACGGGAGGGTGTCACACACCCCAATAAAGCCCGCTAGAGTTTCGCCCCTGCACAGGGCCTAATAGATCTGCAGACCTGGCTGTGACCTGGGCAGACCAGGGTTATTGGAGACTTCTACACAGCTGAGACAAGACGTCATATGACGATAATAGCACTCAAGCCAAGATAAGTCACAAGACACGACACAAGAGGGCCTAAAAAGTTAATTGTCTGCTGTCTTCCTAACCACCCACAGTAGTAAAGTAGAGAATATGCTGTTTTTATATCTATAACTTGTTCAAGACGAGCAACACTGACAGCAGTTAATAAGGTTTTAAAATACCATACCTCAGACCCAACAGCAGCCATTATCTGTCGAGTTTTTGCAGCTAAATTTCAAAGCTGTGAGGAGGAGTAGTTGATGATCGAAAGGTCAGGAAGAATGGTGTGACTAAAGGCTGCCACTCTCATAGCAGTGATTCCACCTACTGCTCATGCTCAATCCCCCTACTTTCCCCTACGCCAAAAAAGCTGGTTTTCCCCTACATTCCCCTACGATTATCGAATGCCCCCTACATTTTCCCCCACCGCACTAGAGAGATGAAGCAAAAAATCTGCCCATTAAGAACAATAAAGCAAAATTTAACAAAAGCTAGATAAGCTAGGGAAATAAAATATATTCTATCAGTTTCTCTGTCCAAAATTACGGTTATAGGCTATTAAAACTTGTTATGCATTAAAAAGAGTTTCCTCTTGTTCATGGTTTGTGCGATCTTTCTCCGAGAATCTATCCATATAACTCTTCCGGGCTTTGCCATGCAGCTCAACCAGTCTTCCATTTACTTCAAAGTTTGATGGAAAAGCTTCGGTTGTTTTGATAATCGCTTCCAAGGTACGCACAGCAAGGGCATTTCGGAGCTTTGTTTTATTGTTATTTAATTTGGAAAAAGTGCGTTCAACCTCAGCAGTACTTTGAGGCAGGGCTGTTATCTCAAGCATGAATCTCCCAAGCTCGTGATATTCTGGAAGGTCGTGCATGCTTTGCCAGAATTCTACAATACTTTTCTTTTCCCAATTACCATCTTTGATGCATTGGTCAATCAGTAGCGACCGCCATTGTCGATCTATGGTCTGGATGGCTTGGATAGGAGAAGTAGAAGTATCAAGCAGACGTGGCAGACCCTTTGCGAGGATTCCAGCTGATCGAACTTCGGCATTTCCATTTAAGATGCTGGAATGGTTGACATCTTTCAGAGCAACGAGGAGACAGGATCAGCAATATCAATGCGGGTTAGAATTTGATGCACTGCCTCCTTGTACCAATCTCTACATCTCTTCAAGAAGCTTTCTTTTTCATGGGGCAACATGGTCTGCACGGTCTCACTAGCACCATAGCCGGGATACACCTTTTCAATTGGAACCAAGAGTGAATCGTTGTTTACATCAATGTTTCCAACTTGGTGCAGCTCAGCAGGTTTCATGAAATTGTTGCAAAACATCCGGACCACTCTTTCAATTTCTCCAACAAGTCGATGCAGATGGAAGCCATTTGATTGGAACATTACGTTAAGTCCAGTCAGGTCTCCTAGCACAAAACTCGCAAACTCCAAGGTTGCTTTCACATATGGTGACTTGAGAGCTTGTAGGATCCTGTCCGCTTGTGGACTTTTTTTCTCGAAGGACTCAGCACAGTGAAGAATAATTCAAGTGCAGGCCATTGCTCTAGGATCCTCTCAACACATTGTGCTACCGACAACCAGCGTGTTTGGCAAGGCTTCAATATCTTGTGTGCCTCAACCTCTACAAATTGCTGAAACTCTGCAAATGATTTTTGTCTGTTAGGGGACATCTTGAAGTAGTTATAGACATCATGAATCAGCTGGTCAGCGGTTTTAGATAGAGTCTTGCTTGCATGTTCGGCAACGAGGTGGAAAGTGTGGCAGTAGCATTTAAGCACAAATAGGCCAGGGGCTTCATCCCTTATTCTGGTCAGAACAGAGTTATTTTGACCTTGCATTAAATTCTCCCCATCTGATGCATAGCCAGTTACTTGGTCGAATCCCAGGTCATCTCCTTCAAGGGCAGTTTTCAGAGATTCGAATAAACCAGTTGCACCTCCATCCTCTACAGGTATCAAACGATAAAAACGAGTGGTTGGCACAGAACGACTGCCATCAAGAAAACGAACATTCACACAAAACACCTTATTCATCGTGATGTCTGTTGCTTTGTCGCAAAGAATTGAAAAGCCTCTAGCTTTTTTTAAATCAGCCACCAGCGTTTCATGAGAATTTACGGACAAGCACTCTGTGAGTAAGTACGTTCCTTTTGTTCGGTTGCAAGTCATTCCTTTGATGCCCCTTGAATCGTTCGCGATGTCATGAAGGGTGGAAACAAGGGAATCCAAAAAATTGAAAGAAATGTTCTTTCTGGCAATGAGTGCGACAACATTCAATTCCGCCTTGATGGTTGAAGAGTCCCTTATGTTAACGAACGAGGACATTGGACGATTTTCTTGCATTTCTTTTGCTCGTTGAACATGTCCAGCCGATTTCGTGTGACCAATGAGCTCTGACTTGCCAGGCACAAGAATTTTATCACAGAATGAGCAGTATGCTTTGCCAGCATGATGTTTTGAACTGGAAAGCCAACCCTTCGCCCAACTCTCATTTTCCCACTCACGGCGATAGCTCTGAGATCTGTAGTTTTTCTTAACTTTGTCTTTCGGCATGACGGAATAACTAACGGTAGAACGGGGCGAAACTCTTTTTGTAGGGCGCTTTGCATCATGCAAATTTCTATTTGTGGACCAATGATTACGAACACTCTCCTGTACGAATATTTTACAACATAATTAACGTATTAACGTATCATTCCTACCTCGTCAGGAACTTTCTCATTACCTAGGTCATTTCGTACCCTGGGCTTTTTATTTATATTGAATGATACCACTGGCGCCAAAGCTATTGCTTTCTGATATTTTTAACTTTGAATCAGAAAGAGGCTCTTTATTCGAGATCAAGACAATGACAGACTTGATCAAAGTTATTCAAGATTTTCATTTTTCAAATGACATCATGTATGCATAAGCTTCTTTGCAGGCATTTTTCATAACCACATGAAGATCTAGCATATTATCATATCTTCTCCATGTGTGGGTATAAGCACTGTTTATCACTTCATCAAATATCATGCCTTGGAGGAAGGTTCGCAGAGAAATCTTACAAAATCCCTACGCCCACCTACAAATCATCGATTTTCCCCGTAGGTTTCCCCTACCACCTACATTTACCAAAAATCCCCTACCGTAGGGGAATTCCCCTACGAGTGGCAGCCTTGGTGTGACTTTGGAGCTCCTCTCACTGATGAATTGCTGCGAATTCCAAAAGACGAAAGACCACCGATCAGAGCTAGGATTCTTGTTCTGGATTTTATACCAAATATTAGAATCTGAATGGCTCCTCTCTCTCTCTTGTTGTGACTTGTGAAAATACTTTTTCCTTTATTTCTATTCTTTAATTTCTATAAGAAAGATTGTCACAATATTGTTTTTTTGATTCTTTGAGTCACTTTTAAAATCGGAGGGAGAATCTAGTATAAAGTCCGGAACAGGAATAGCTCTTATTTCGTCTTCTCCTTTCCGAAAACAGTTGCTCTATATTATATTACTAGCCTCGCTTTTGTGTTGAAATACGAGGCCAAAGGCCAAAGTTTAGCTAAAAAGGTCTCGGACGATTGCCCGTCCCGATAACCGATCCCAAATTACACGTTCCCTTGTAAAAAATACATAACTCGATTAAGCTAACCAGGCTCACCAATGTTCAAATGACTAAGAAATTCGAGTCAGAAGAGATTCTATAACATTTCTTTTAACCATGTCTGATAGGTTAAGATTTTGCATAGAAATAGGCCCTTTGACAAATAGAAATGGCAGAATTGCCCTACCAATCAGTTGCACCAAGTTCATCCCTTCTGTTCGAAGAAGAAAGCGATATCAGTAAATCGATCAGATGCCAAAATGCTTATAAAGAATTATAGTGTTCCTCAAGGATCAGTTATGGGCCCATTACTCCTTTTGATGTTCATCAATGTCCTAGCTACCTCTCGCTCTAACTGAACTAGATCATAAGATATTTACTGATGACACAAAAATTTGTTTTGTAGATGGAAAATCAAAACCAATTAAGTAGAGGTCCTAATTCTTAATGAGAGTGTTTGCTGGAAATATCATATTTCACTGCTTAAAACTTGCCAGAATATATGCAATGTTCTTCAAAATCAGAAACTTTGTACCCCTGAAAACCTTGGTATGGTATAACGCTTCATTTCAAAATTTTAGGATTATCATGACGAAAGCCTTTGATATTTAGGTGGGCAACATCTTGAGATAGATTCGTCTCCATCATTGGGTACCAAAGAGATATGTGGCTTGTTGCAAAGATCAGATATCGGATCGAAAAGGTATGAACATTGAGCGAGCATCACGCTCAGTTTGAAAATTTCTAAAATTTCTGATGCCAAAAGTGGGTTTGATGCTTTTGATATTGTCTACAAGATTTCTGAGGTTGATATTTGATTGACGCAGCAAGGGGATGGATCTAAAACTTAACCAAAGTTAGTGAAAATTTGATGTAAACAGTTTTCAGGTTTATTAACCAAAATTCAACCAACACTGATTTGGAATTTAGCAGCAAGTTACTGCCTTAAAACAGCCTTGCTTGGGTGACCTTTGGGAATCTGGTATTTATGAAATCTGTTTACAGCTGTCGCGAGCTGAAGTTTGCAGTTGAAATTATGGAGCATTTATAATGTAAATATGTTCTTATTAGTGGCCCGTCTATCTTCATCAGGACAAAACATAACTCAATATGTCCTGGCCATTGTTTCCTGTGGGAACGTAACATTTGTTGCAATGGGATGTCCAAACATATCTGAAAAAACATAATGGGAATATACACATAAAGCACGCATGTTTGGCAAACTGTCTATTATCCGAGGCCTCTCGCTTCCTATCAGCTAACTGTATGATAAGATCAAGTCAAAGCTATTATGTAAACACTTTATATGATTGCAGCTGTGTTTAAGAGATGTAAGGCAATTTGTTTCAATCCGATTCGAACGTTAATAGGCTCCATCACAAAGACTCAAAGACCTGTCCGCTTTTATGTAAACATAGTTAGATTTGTTCCTCTGTTTGATTTAAATACTCAATAAAAATATCCTCAATATCGTTTAGAAATTAAGTCTGCATTATCTTCATGGCTTGAGTTGATTTCATACGACATGTGCGAACTCAAAAAGGATAGCTATGATAAGAAAGACATCACAAAAGGCAATCGCAATGAAAGCAACAACAACAACAACAAAAGATGTATGTTTAAGCTGCTGTACTGTCTCCCTTTCTGTAGGACTAAGGATATATCTACATGCTATCAAAAAGATAAGAGAAAATGAGACAAAGTTAGTTCTGCAAAACAGGGCAAATGAAATCTTCATAAAATGACTAGGTAGAGCTCTCAAAAATGAAATTTCACAATCATATGCCCATCAGTATTATCACACCACTCCACTACCACTATGCACACCACAGCAAAAACATTTGAACGGTCAGCCAGCATAGACCGATAAAAGATCCTATACAAATATTGTTTGTGACTGCCCCGCCCAAGTTGCCAAAGTTTTAGTTCTTTCTTTTCTGATTCTTGATATGGTTTAAGCGCAAACTTTCCTGAAAGTCAAAAGGTTTCGAGCGAACTATGCTAATGCATGCAAACTCATTCATGCTTGGAATATAGTGTAGTGTAACTCAGTTAATATCGATTACGCTTTAACGGATTTGGAGATTTGCATCATCTAGCACTCGACAGAAGAGTACGCCAGAAAAAGAACAAAAAGGAAATTTAACGAATTATCAGAGGTGGATCGAAATTTGCTCATCGCAAAGGTGGTGAATGATTGGTAGGCCTAAATCGTAGGATAGGAAGAACATTCCATCGTCACGGGTGGTTTGGTGATAAAACAGTAACCTGATTGGTTTCTTTTCTTCGTCTGTATGCATTGAAGAGGACCGTATAGGGGTCCTGGGTAACATGGGAACAAGCCCAAAAATTGCTTAGGGTTTTGCATGAAGCTAGGGGAACAAGGGAACATTTTGCCCGTATCTTTCAGGGAACACGTTGAAAATTTCCAAAAAACATGGGAACAAATTATACTTTACTGAGGGAGCTGGGTAACAAAGGACCCCCTAATACGAGCCTCATTGAAGCTTTAACCAGGCAATTATAGGCAGCTCATCTACATAACAAATAGAATCTGAGTAATAAATCACTTCTCGAAACTTCTGCGTTGATCGGTTGGGAGTGCAGTTTAGATAAATATTTTGTTGTAAACAGAGAAAAAATCACCTGGCCCTCAATTAGATCTTAAAACAAAGAGTACACCCTGCGAAACTGACATATGGCCCGGCTCGTAAAATGGCCTTATTTTCAATTCATCCCGAAAAATCCCCTCAGCGAATGGAGCTGTGCACAATTAAAAACTCATTAGTATTCTCACTTATCAACATGGCTGGCTAGATAAACTCATTTTCTGCAGAGGACCTGTACGTTTTCTCACGGTGCGCTTCTCTCAGCCAGGTCGTGCGGACAGTTGATGGAAACCGGTGGAAAGAGATTAGTATCGTCATCTTTATGCATTTAGCCTCCACAGAGTTTGCCAGTTTCTTATTATTGCTGACACACCACCCCAGGTGGAAACTGGGCAGTTCAAATTAATAATCAGCCCTTTAACAGTGAAATATCAATCTTTTCAAAGTGATAATTCAAATCAAGCAATATTCCAGCTATCTAAATAGTGAATTCAAAGTCTTGAAAGCATGGTTAGTTTTCTTTTAGGCCTGTTAGACTTTGTTTTTTTGTATAATATTAGTCGATATTAGTAATATAATCGTACCCCTGTGATCTGAAGGTGTACAATATTTGTTTTTGGCTTTATTAGATGAAATCTTGCCCATGGAAGATCTTAAGAAATTTCTTGATTCAAGAATCGGATTGAAATGCCTATTTCGGGGATTTCATAATTTCAACTGCGTTGCTGAATAGGCACGTTACGCTGATGGAAGAATGGTAGGTTGCGTTGCCTGGAAATTCAAGGAGATTATAGTGCAAGCGTCTAGGTCACTTGTTTGTATGCGGACATTTGGAGCAGGTGTCCTTTTGGGCTAGTTTAACACCTCGGTGGCCCTCTATCTCTGTGGCAACAATAGCTAATTATGATATGTGCATGATTTTGATAGCTTATTATAGCAGAGTAAGCTTTTTGGGTTTCTTTTACACGTTCTATAGGCTTAATTTTTGGTCTTTATCGTTCTTGGACCTTTCAGCTTGATATCGACAATGTTTTTATTAGAGGAGTTATAACCTTATAGCATGCTAACTAAATTGAATTTTTAAGTTCTTGGTATTAAGGCAGCAGAGGACGTGTATGCAGCATTATTTTACAAATAATTGAAAGTCCCTCTTTGGAAGTTGAAGCTACAGTTCATGCAATTCAGTCACAATCAACTCCATCCACGCATGCGCCAAAAATTGTGGAGGCGTATTACTACGACAGTATGATATTTCTGGATATTCTTCTTAATGAAAAGGCCTAAGCCCTCGGTACATAGAAGAATTAGGGGTGAAAGCTTTAAACAGTTTTAGTTTGAATGAATCTGTCATCTTTCTCCTTATCCAAGTATTTGACTCTTGAATTTAAAAAACAAATCTTTTTCTTCTTCATCTCATTTACAATGTCAACATTTACTTTGTCTCTCTTTCTTCAAAGATCATCTCAGGTTTTACCAAAGTCAGCTTTCTGCTTCTGCTGAAAATCACCAGATGGCCGTTAGGACAACGAAGCAGGTATATAAATAGCGTCAAACCGTTAAACTGTAAGAGAATGTTAAAATTGTATCAATTTAACGCAATTAAAAGTGTTATTTAACTGTAAGATAATGTGAAAAAAGTTCATAATTTGCGCTCATTTCATTCGAAGCTTGCGATTAAGGTTTGATTAGATATCTGTTGATAAGTCACAATCTTGCTCCTCCATCCTATGGTTGTCCCTTGAGAGTGTTCGCGTTGGATTCAAAGGCCTTTTCCATGCAGGGGGCTTACCTAAGGGGATAGAAAACTGAAGGGGGTCAGCAGAGTATTTGGTTATACCTTAACCCATACTTAACGTTAACGAAGATGATAAGTATGCAATGCAGTTTGTTTGCCGACTATAAATGAACGACTCTAAATTCGTTTTATACTATTCACGACAGTCTAGTCTAGGGTCCCCTCTTTGCAAAGTGCATAAACAATAATGGCCTTTGGAGGCCCTTGGGAAAGCAGAAAGCTGTGCTAGTCAGTGTTATTAATTATCGATGAACTGTGGCTTTGATTTCTGTTAGCATGACTCGTTGGACACAAACAACACTAAGAAGACAGTAAGCGTTCAATTTTAACGATTAACTATCTAGTATCTACTTTCACTACCGTAGTAGGAAGGTAGTGACAATACTGACGAAGAACTAGGCGCAATACGTTTAGAGTTTTTTGTTATTTTCATGGCTAATCAGCATGACTTTTATACCAATATTTTGTTCTATTCGTATAGTTGATACCGCAGGTCAAACATTGATTTATTTCATCGACTAGCAATGCACCTTATTTTGATTTAACTGTTCTTCCACAAGAGCTACAGAGCTGGAAAGGAAAGGGAAGCTGAGCTAATCCTATAATTTCAAACAGTTGTTGGAAATTATATACATGCATGTTTGCCTCTTGAACTCAAGTTGGAAGCCTTTACTTTGTCATAAGCATAGGCAATAAAGCATGTTTATAATACTAGCAATAGTGGCAACCGTAATTGGGGTAGAATGGTTGCTAGATCTGGTGTAAAAACTCAGTGGACAAAATAATTCAAATCATGTCCCTTAAAGCGTAGGAAAATACCTTTATAGAAAGGCAAGACATACCCATTGCCTAGAAGGCTACTTCTCAGTTTGAAACGGTGGGAGTAAAAAGATAGGGTGCCTTTCAAAGAAAAGGGGGCAATTTCGGAGTTTTGAAAGAAGGATAGAAATTGGTTTCCCTGGTATTACTTCCACAATTGCATGTTTGTAAGGATATTATTGGCAGTGATCAAGAAGATATTTCCAATTTAAGCTTACATTACAATTTGATAGAGAGTGATATTCCATTTTAGGCTATTCAATATGCAACCATACCAACTTCATCAATTTGCTAACAACTGTTTCTATTTAAAAAATCGTGAGTTTTGTTAAATGCGTATAAAGCTTATTTGCAGATGTAAGCCACATATAGTAGCCTAAAATTTGTACGGAAAGTTCTGAAGCTATCATGCATGCATCTCATTTATGATGAAAAGGCTTGAGTTGGCCTACCAAATGACTAGACAAGAAGTTAACGACAAACCTTGCTTCCTGAGAAGCTTTGGAACCCCAGGGCCTCGTCTCCAAGAGGACAAAAAGATCCTTCTCGTTTGTTTGGTGTCTCTATTTGATGTGAACAATTCAATTCAACTAGGTGATTTGAATGAGGATGCAATGTCAACGACTAGTATTCGTGTGATAGCTATAGAGAGCTTCTGATATTCTTGAATGCAAGAAGGGCCTTTTCCTGCTAAGTGCTGATGATATAAGATGCTCACTTGGAGCTGAAACAATGAATTCACAGCGACCTGCAGGAAATCAATCGATTTAAATTTTTCAGAAATTTCACGACGATATCAAATGTCTACCTGACCTTACTCTCAAATCCTTGGCGCAGCTAATGCATGATTTCTAATATATTGTTGTATAAGGCAGCAATGAACAGTTGATATACACAGCGAGCAGAGCAAAAAATGGTAAAAAACATTAAAAGATGGGGCAGTTTTAGTTTTACGTAAGCGTACATACACTTGATAACGACAGTGTAGTTTCTTATTACAGTAAGGATATTGGCCCACACTTATGAAATACTAGTAGTTTGAGCTCAAAAGTTAATTTTCTTGGGCGGTTACAAGGCGCTATGGTTAGAGATGGATGCTGCAAGTATTGTAACTACTCTCGAATCAAAAAACCTATTCATAGCGACCTTCATAAAAACACATGTTATGTTTGGAAAAGTCTTAAAATTGGATATTGTTGGGAAATCAACACGCATGCGCTTCCAAGCACTCAGAAATGGCGGGAAACGAATGCGAGGCTGAGTTACCCACGCTCTAATTTGAAAGAATCGAGCGCGTCTAGGCCCCAAAGGAAATTCATTTTAACGATAGATCGGTGATAGATTGTAGCAGTGGTATAGAGCACAGTCATATCAGTTATGCTTTGCATTCAATTGTCTTTTTCAGTAATTGAGTTTCAAATTTTATCAAGAGCAGTAAGGATGTATAGACTTTGCCCCATCATCATTCGAAATGGACGTATTAGAGAAGCAGCTCCCTTGTTGACAGCGGAGGAAGTGATATCGTATTTTTGGGAGCTCAAGGGAAAGTTTCAGAAATTTGAGCCCTTCGATCAGGTGCAGCCAACATGGCGGATGCTCTTATGAATTAGCGCTCTTGATAAACTACCAGCGTGTTTCTCTATCAATATAGAACGTTTTCTTTAAAAACCTTCCGAAATATGCATCTAATTATAGTTCTTATTAGCTAACCGTAATGTAAATATATTTTGTCCACGAGGAGGCGAAGTGAAAGGGATGGTCTGGCCTTGCTGAGTAGCGTCGTCGCTGTTGCTCCCTTACAAGTGTAACCCAATGGGCCAGCACTATAGTCGTCAGGCTTGTTTGTTTTGAGCACATTGACACATCTGGCTTTTGTTGTAATTCAGACAAAGAGGGAAACTCTAAAGATTATGGCCATGCACTGCTTTCAATCATACACGAGTTAGAGACCCATGTGCTGGCCTAAGCAGGCCATGCCAAAAGGCTATCAAAATTCAACATACGACACAAACGGGCCTTTCACAATTTACACAGAACAAAGGAGAAGAAAGACTTCCCCGACAACTGATTTAACCATCTTATACTTGATAAAAACGTTAGACTTCTCCGTCATATTCATGACGTCTCTATAATCGAGTGTTCACTTTTTGCACCCCTTATTCTCTCTAAGTCACAACAGCGTTCTTCTCTATTGGCTACTAGTCTAAACACCTGTACGGTAATTGGTTTTTCCTGTTATACCTGCAAATACATTCTACATTTCTTCTCATCGTGTACTAGCTGCTTTCTTGAAATGGGTGCTGGTACTATCTTTAGAAAACGTCGTTTTTCAAAGAGGTACAGCCGCACCCATTTTCTGTAATCAATTGTTCTCTCCTTATTCTTATTTTGTTTCTTTGCAAAACAAAAACCACAAAATTTTAAACAATTCAAATGAAAAACAGTATTAGAAAATTATAGCTTTGAAATCATAACTTTCTGAAAAATATCATTTCTAGCGATGGATGGCCCCCCCCCCTTTCAAGATACCAGGTATGAAACACCCCTATAAGGCCAGGTGAAAGCATATCTGTCGTTGTTTTGGTTCGATTCATTTGAAAAAGCCTCCTTATTTCATTTATTAACGTCAGATATGATAATTGCTAAGGTATCATCTTCTTTGGAAACGCATCAAAGCGATCAAATTATCAACAAAGTAAAAGATCAATCCCAGTTGTGTGCCCCATTTTCAAATTACGATTAGGCCAAAATGGTAGCTCAAAATCACGGCAGGGATCAAAGAGCAACAATTCATGGCAATAATGCCCATGTAAAACTGCGAGAAATAACTGCAATTGCTGCATCGTTTTTCTTCGTAAATCAGTTAGAGTCTGTACCTGGTTCAATTCCAATATTCTTGTCAGTAAGCTGGAAGCATCCGGCAAGACACAGAGCATGATCGATACTTTGAACGGGAAACCAAACCAACGACGACTTTGGTTTTGTCAAAATTCTGATAAAACTGTCCTTGCATTCCATCAGTCCTTCCTAAGCCCTTGTTCTTTGTGGCTAGGGCAACAAAGACAACTAAAATAAAAACTGAACCCAATATGTCGATAAGTCTGTTACCTTGCTTATCCTTTCTTATGGTTTCCATTCCAACAAATTCTGTACAATAGTTATCAAGCTTAGGTCGTATAAAACAAGATCGACAACGTTCATTTCATTAAATCGTTTTTCTTTAAATCAAAATCTAGCTCAAACTAAGGAAAGCAAGATTAAGATGCTTTTGGCTTACCAATGGCACAAAAGTCAGGTAATTCTAAATCAACCAATAAATAAAATGCATAATTTGTCAATAATTTTGTAAAACTTCGAGGAACATCACTAGCCTCGATATCGTGTGGGTCCAAATCTCAAAGGCTTGCAATGCTCTTAGCAACGGTATGATGGACTTTAGCATGATGATGTGACAAGGAGTTTTCGTTCAGGGATAAGGGAAATGGGGAATACAAAAATAATGTTTTTAGATCATAAGCCAAGACAAATCTGTAAACTTAGACATGAGGCATAGTTTCAGTGATCGACCTGTCTCTAGATCTAAATGAAATTCGTTTTGAGCAAGTTTAGGATATCGTTAGCTCATTTCAAAATCAAAGCTTTTGTATGACTAAGCAAGGTCTGGATGCCGGCCTTGAAAAAAATCATATCGGAAAGGAAGTATGGAGACCAAATTGGGAGCCAATTGCTTACTTAGATGTCTGTATCTTGCTTTTCAGTGAGAAAATGCCTTGTCTTACCTTTTGTCTACTTTGGCTTATAGAGGTAGTGCACTCCCCCCTCAGAACTGCTAGCGGGACATGTACGAGCTCGGTCTTCCGACGAAGAAACAATCAAAATCACTTTCGTATAACATCACGTTCTCTGTGATGTGGCAGAGCTTCTTTAAAATGAAATTGTGCAAGTGCCTGCGGTGAATTACTTAAACGCAGTTAACAATTTTGCCCCTATGAGTTACCAAGATCTCTATTCGTTTGATTATGCTTCTTTTCACAAAGCATAGATGAACCCATAAATCACTGAAGGATCCTGCAAATGCCCGTATTTGTTTGCTGCTGCCCAGGCTGCCTATCGCAGCTGCATCAATGCTCTTTTTTGAAAATATTTCGCTTAGAGTTCAACTTGCCTGTTTTTCATCTTTGAAGCTTTTTTCACCGAATCATGATCCCCACGACTTTTGAAAATGTGTATAAGGAAGGCATTTTGGTGGCACGGGCCTTATGTTGGTGAATTGGTTCCAAGTTTATCACAAATTCCAACCTAGTGACTAGTGTTTCCTACAAAGGTTGTTTTTATGAAATACATGAAGTCATACCAGAGTAAGCCAAAGGTCTGGGTTAGGCAGCTATAAATCCCTGCTTAGCTTGTCTAATGAAAACTAAGATTAAAGTAATCCATCCATCCGAGGCACGTAAGGTGAGGCCCACGAAGGTTTGGTAATGGCTACTTTTACAAGTCCCTTGATTTATAAAGCCAATAGAGATGGATTAGATCAGACTTTGAAGGCAAAACCACAACTGACAGATAACTTAGATGTATTCAATGATGCAAATTAATCGTTAGTCGATGTTCAACACTCCACGACCAAAGGCCAAGATGCTAGTTGGATTTGGGACTCTCAAAATCCGGTCTGCTGTGAAACTTTCTACACATTGCATAGTTTCTAAATAAACTTTAAAACCCATTAGCTGGAGACATTAGCTGATCAGAGTAAAAGGTGTTCAAGTCAGACTCATTTGCACTTTTTACTTGGGACTACCATACAACTTTGGACCTAGCACAATTCCTTGGGTCTATCGATGATGGGTCTACAAGAGTTGGTAATTGATGTTTGGTAATTCTTGAAGAATACATCGAAGCTTAATCAATTTGATGGATCTGGCATAATCACTGCTCGTAGTACATTCTTCATGATGAGTTATCACAAGGGCTCTTTGATGAAAGAGTATGATGGAGGATATTGCTGTCATGTCTTTCAAAAACTACTTTCAACATGGGTCTACGCTAACTCTACGAGGTCTAACAAAAATTTATTTTGGTCTTCGGGTTTGATTTGGACGCTCCGTCAAAGTTTTGTTTCGTTCAAAGGACTAGCATCCTCTCGAATGTACGAAATCTAAAATCAAAAGAAGCACCTACGCTCAGAAAGTTCAAGAAAGAGTAGAAGAATTCTTGCAAGGCATTAGGTATTCTCATTATACTTTCCCCTCTTTGATTCACCTTTGTGTATCAAAATTCGATGGATTTTCATTTTCGTTGTTTTTCTGACGCACAGCTTCAATGTCAAACGAAAAACGATTAAATTGGTGTAGCAAGCCTTTTCAGACTATTTCTGCAACTAAATAAAGAAGACTAATAGCTACTGGAGTACGGAAAAGCTTATCTTTGTGTTAAGAAGAATTACAAAAAGAGACAAACTTAATTTCCCCCATCTCATTATTTACAATTCTCACCCCAATTTACAATTCATTTTGAAACTTAAAATCTCCCACATATGCTGTACAGCGATTTATTCACTATTAAAAACAATTAAAAAACGTTTACCCATCAATAAATATTCATTTACAATTAAGATACTAAATACTTTTTATGATAATATATCCAAAAATCGATTAAGCTGATTATAAGGCTCAGACCTATAGACGGCTAAAATCAGAACGAGGTGGACATGTAAGCACCAAATCCTTCCCAAAATACAGTGTATTATGGGTAATCTTGTAGCCAGTTTGGTAACAGCCTCTGGTGCTCAGAGTTCATTTATCTAAGTATTTTTCTTCCTCGTGTCCATGTGGTCTAAGAATCGTTGGTTCAAGCCTACCTTCAGACCAGTCACTCAAAGTGCGAGGAGAGAATTAGCTAGCTCTCTGTAATTCGAGGTAAAAAGGCCAAAGAAATAGTAAGGTGTGGTCACACCAGAACATCGCATGAGAAAAGACCAGGGTCGCACTGCTTAGTCTGCTTATTCAGTAAGCCTCTTGTTTGTTGTGCACACACTAATACCAAGCGAATATAGTAAGCGTGTTTGCTTGTTAACTACTAACGATAAAATTTAGTTCTAAAGAATAAGAAGTCTACCTAACAATTTTCTGTTTAAACCCCAATATGTTTGAAGCTGGTCTATTTTCACCTACCTAGGTGTCTATCAAAATTGAATATTAATGGCTGATATACAGTCAGTCCAAAGTGCTGGATCTACTGAGTGTTGACTTTCATTGATCGCGGATCTTCAGGCGTCCATGTTTTTAGAGTTCTTACTTTAGTACCTCCTGGCTTGGGCTTCTGGTCCGACCACGAAAGCGAGTGTCCTGCCAAAGGCGGCAAGCCATATTCACGTCCGTCACCTTCGAAGCAAAAGGATTTCATTACAGTACGAAGTAGTCATTGTGAGAAATTAGGTTTTGAACGACTGGCTGCTTGAGGGCCAATGAGGCCATGGCCCCAGGCTTCAATTAGGCAAAAAGGGCCCTGCAAAGGAACGAAAAGTGCAAAATACCGTATAGGAAAAGTCGACTTGGTTCAAATCAGAGTCTAAAGTAGTTTTTTGTCCCAGTCCAAGCAGTCTCTAAAACCACCGCTGGTTAAAAAGCAAATCAAAATTGCTCTTTCGTATAGCAAAGGAAGATGAATTAGCGACATCAACGCTTGTATGAAACCAGCCCATCTAGAAGAGAAAGAGTTGCGGTCCTTTTTGTCCGAGACTACATATAATCGCCATGCAGCCGTAGATCAGTGACTTCTGGGAGTCTCTCAGCTGATAAGGATTACCATTTGACTAAATGTATTGGCGGCAATAGTTAGACGCAAACAATAGAAATACCGACCGCTGTTATCAGCTTAAAAGATGAAGCAGTTTTTCAGCTGGGCCCAAGAAAGATTTCTCCCTTCAACTATTGTTGTAAATTACTTGTATAGAAATTCTAAAACGGAGTTAGATTTTCGTATCCCTTCCAGTAACAGGAATAGCTAAATATCACGTGTAAGAAATTAGAAGGTTGGATTTCGCAATCAGCGTGCCTTTTTGCCTTTTTGCCTGAAGGCTTGGAGAAACACCAAACACCACTGGAGGTCTGGTACACAGCGCTGGACTTGGATTTGAAATTCAGATTAAGCGATTGCCAATCGCCAAAGATGAGCAAATGTTTGAGAAATGGCGTTGATCAGAGCTCAATTTCAATTAACTAATCACAAAATAGTATCGAATTTGAAGACCTTCTGTCAATTATGCTTAAAAGTATAAAAGTCTTGAACACTCAGCTTAAATGTTGCTGCAAACATTACCCGCTATAAGTTGAAGCCTGAACAAACTCGCTGGCTGTCTTTCGCTCGCTTTTAAATCGATACGCGACGATGTTTGAGGCTGTTATTTTCGTTTCATTACGCTGTTTTGCTAAGATTAAGTATTTGTCATTCCGGCAAGTTTTGTCGAGGCTGAGTTTTTATTGCGAATCTTTAATGCAGTGTGTGTTCAGTGATACAGAATGAATCGTAAATTTCAAAAGGTTTTCAACTTGTTGTCTCTGAGAATCCCAAAATACTTTAGATTAAGCTAATTTACGTTCCAACTCTTTACACAAGAGTTTTGGTTGCCATACTTCTTTATTTGCATGAAAACTCAGGCATCTAGAATTTTAGATTATGAAATAGTCAAAGCGTAAGACTGTGCGTTCTACATTTTCGGTCGTGTGAAAGATTCAAAATATCAACCGATTCCCGAAATGGCAAATCTCTCCCCACGAACTGCATCATAGGAACGGGCCCCTTGGAAGCGCATAGATACCGTAGTTCCAACGGCCTAAATCGGTCATAGCAGCAGTCGCTAGTTTTTGTATCTATGCGTTGCCAAGGGGCATATTCCGATGAGTAATTGTGTGAAATAAGGTCTGCTATCTTTGAAGAATCTTCTACCATAGTAAATAGAGAGGGATGATGGTCTAAAAGCATTTTCCTGTTTGTCTTTGTTCACGTTTTCAACCGTCGCTGTGCCTATCGTCCCATCATTGCTTCAAATAAATTGGTATGTTCGGGCAACTGGACCCAAATATTTCTTTTCTGCTGCTTTTTCGATAAATTCTACTTCAAATCTGATCGTATTAGAATATTTCAAAGAAATAATCGCGGGGAACCTTTTTGGCCATATTCTAACGAATCTAAGCAAAGTTTGTGCACGGTTAAGACAAGTTTAGCATCTAGACTAAATCAAAGGAAGGAGACAAATACCCCCACACCATTGTCTTCTATTCATTAGGCTTGACAAGTGCTTATTCATTTTTCACATTGCTTCGATTCATTTTTCACTTTCTAGTCTATTTCCAATTGCCGGGAAGCGTATCTGTCTTTCAACTGTAGACTATCAGTGCATCCCTAACAACTTCGACCACTTATGGAATATGTTGACTGCACTGTAAGGATTCGGTAGTCTTGCATATTTCACATAATACCTTATGAGTCACGAAGAACATGTTTCCTTGTCAACTTTCAGCTAATAGTTGAAGAAAATGCAAAAAGATAGAATTAGTAAACGAACACTATGAAGCTTCGTGTTTGAGTTGTAATCGACTGATCCTGTCTAGAGCCCCAGAAAGAGAGATTGGTTAAGAATGATGGTAACAATATCTTGTTTATCATACATTAAGATTTTAGGGGAGCTCAACACCCTTGAGCCTACAACCCGGTCAGTCTCGTCTCGCACCTGTCGTGCTTCATTTGCAGCTCTGAACCTTTACAAAAGAACATTTCAAACCAATCATTTTCTTTGCGATAAGAGGTTTTAGCTGAAATCTATTATATTATCGTGGAAAAAATATCTCCAATGTGCTATTGTGCATGGTTAAAGAATTAATGTTTAGTGAGAGCAATGTCTCAAGTTGCTATAGCTAGACATGCTTGTTATGGTGTACAATAAGAAATATAAAAAAAATTGAAAGAAGCTACCGCACTGAGAACCAAGTAATTTGAACAAAAACCATGCATTGTCTGGAGGGTTCTATTGTTCAAATAAATGGGATAAACCCTCGATTTGAAATTGATTTAGCGTTAATCAAGTCAAATGTTCTCCACGCTGTAATAGTGTTCGAAATGAAAGCATTTTTTGGCAGAGCAAAACTTAATGGAATCTCATTGATCGAATCATGCGCTAACTTCAACGATCACATTTCTACATCGAGCAAAATATTGGATCCATGCTTATTCAATGTTCAGAATAAAAGTTGTAGGTAGAGTTTGTATCAGTCTTTGTATCTATGCTCGAAAAACGTTGAAAATGATAGCTGTTGGCAAAATAAGCTTCTTAGTTACCAGTCAACCTACATAGGCCCATCCCTCGCCATTTCTGAAACTGTACTTGCAGGACTGGACAAGAAAATCAATGTTCTTTGCTACGCACCATGACATGCTTTTAAAGTCTTGATTGTCTGTCCTTCATAATTACTGATGTGGTAAAAATAGCACCTTTCGGTTTAGATCGCATTGAATCTTCGATATGAGTCCATTAAAAAGATATTCACTCTATCTTTAGGCTAATCTCTGCTCCTATTGTCCTTGAGTACATCCTAAAAACATAGCAAATTAACAGCCGTATCCTATGCCCAAAAAGAATTGCATTTTCTGTTTCCAGGAAAGGCGAGGAAAGAAACGTATAAAAGGAGCATAGCTTGAAAATGCTCATAATGATAGATTCATCTCTTTCGAGAACAATACATCGTATACCAAAATCAAATGGCTGCTGCACAGCAGTCAGTTTGGGATAGCCTGAAGAACAGGCTGGGTTTCTTGATCTTATGAAGTCGAGCTTGCATTGACCTAGTCGACCTAGAAGATTTATTCGCCCTAGCATTCATCCAAAACTACCATGATTGTACAGAATGTTTTACACACACTGCTTTAAAACAGGCAGAGATTATAAATTAAAACTACAACTAGGAAAGTAAATGAGTCAATTGCTTGATGATTAGAAAATCAAAAGCCGTCTTTCGAAGCTTCGAAGCCTCAAAACTCTGATAAAAGAGCTTTGTCGTAACTCGTCTTGGAAGAGACCAGATTTTCTTAAAACCCTTAAGAAGGGCTAAGCGATCAGCTCAATAACTCAAGGACAATAGAACTGCTGGAGATCCTTGTTCCAGAGTCGCTCACGTTGTTTTTATCACAATTAACTGCTTTTCAAACAAAAAAGAAAAGAGCAAGTGATTGAGATAGTTGAAGAAGAATGGGAATTAAGAACCATTGGGTAATCTGAGAAAAGTAGCAGTTGTTGTTTGATAGGAGGTCATTTCTTCTAGAAATCAATGCTCAACTAATGTTGAAGCAGACATACATAGAGTAAGACATGCTAGAACAAGTACTTAATGCACACAAAACAGAGCCTGGTCGATGAAGCTTGCATCATTAGTGCAGCTAATTAGAGCTAGAAATCTTGAATGACCCGGAATTAAGAGAATCATACCTGAGTTAAAATCAAGGCTTGTTCAGTACGCAGTTGTTTTAAAAGTGCAGTGTTATTTATAAAGCATTAGTCACTATAGAATTGTGTTGTCTATAACAACATCACAATGCTCGATGTACGAAGGTACAAAGCATTAATCATACATTTCATCATTTGGTGTCTTAAGATTTAGACATATTCTAGAGATTTGCCTTTGCAAAAACTTCTCAAAGAAGAATGAAGCTAGTTGAGGAATGAAGAACAAGAATTAGGCTAATATTAGTTATATGCAACAACAGTTGAGTTTGATTGACTAAAATACAAGTTTACAACTCCACAAATACAGGTTTGATAGTAGAGTTTTGAGACTCTGTGTAAAAGAAAGATATTCTGTGGTTTCTGGGTTCAGTATTTACTCTGGAAAATTTTGAAATGAAAGTCTCCTAGATGGGCTAAGAATGAAATTCCTGTTGGTTTATGACGGATTACATTAGCTTTTCTTTCGATTCTAAAACACTAGCTAGATGTTTTTCATCAGGTAGAGGGTGCTTAATGATTATCATCAAGTAAAGCATGATGCCGTCAAGTAACCTTTGGAAAGTTACAAATATATCATCAACTCAAGCATCTTGATAATCAAAGAGTGAAGGAATCCTTTCAAATCAAGTAATTTCAATTTACAGATCCACAATACTCTTTACAACTTCAATAAGCACCATCAAATCCAACTTAGAATAATAAGTGCTAAAATATTTAAACTGTTTCCTACTTTGACATCTTTTCTATATTTTTCCTCACACAACGCCAAAGGCTGCAGGAAACCTGCACGAATAACCGAACTCATGCAAAACGTTTGCTTAAGGTTATATTCTTACAGTAATCAACATCATGAATTTATATTTTCAGCATTTTTCTCACTTCTAGAAATTGAGTCAGGCTCACGACTAATAATTGACATCTTTGTAATTGCAGCAGAAAGTGAAACATTTGCTTATGAAGTGATATATTTATTTCATTTTCTAACCATATCAAAAGAATTCAGCAGAGGCGGTTGATAACATCTAAGAATTTATCTTTAAACCACTCAACGATACAAAATCTACTGATAAAGCACCTGTAAATTAAGGTAGATCTTAGGACATAGGTTACAGATAAACATGTCGTGAAATATAGTTTCTATCAATTGGACAAAGTGTTTGCACAAATAATTTAGAATATGGCTGAGGTTGGAATCAGAAAACATTTCTGCACAACATGTGTATCTGTAGCCATGAACTAACACCTATCGTATATTAATGGCAATTGGACTGCAAAATCATTCGAAGAGCAACAGACTGCCGTAAGATAAAGGCAAAGCAAAACGCAACCTAAAGCTGAAAGACCGATATTTGACGATCAGACAACTTTGGTGATGAAATGGATTAGTTGTGATTTTGTTATTTAGCCTTTCCTTATTTAGAGGAAATAGCCATGGCGTTCAAAGGCTATTTCTGAAGTTTCTGTAATTTCTGTGTGTCAGCGTAGAAAACAACATTTGATAGCCAGGACTATTTCTCCAAAGAAACACTAATATTTTTAGAGGATATCTTCTTCCAATTCCTTGTGAAATTCAGCAGCTCTTAGAGAAAGAGAGAGAGAGAGCGCGCGCGCGTGCAAGGAAAGGCTAATGATTCAATGATTCCAAATTTGAGATAGGTAAATCAAGAAACAACAAACAAGACTGCTTAAAGAAGGCTAACTAAAAAGCAATTACTGACAACTGAGCAATCTAAAAAACTTGCTGGGCATTGTTCCCGAATCGCAAAGGTCGGAGGCCTCGCCAATATGCTAAATGAACTTTATACTTTTGAGAATTTAGCGAAAGAAAACGGTAGAGGCTGCGGGCAAACCGATGAACCACTATTTAATCT
Organism: Pelagia noctiluca; assembly: GCA_963924455.1. Taxonomy (NCBI): domain Eukaryota; kingdom Metazoa; phylum Cnidaria; class Scyphozoa; order Semaeostomeae; family Pelagiidae; genus Pelagia; species Pelagia noctiluca. The sequence continues at coordinate 12,995,340 of OZ004315.1, forward strand.
AACAGAATCGATCCTATATTGTAGTTTTCATTGTTTATAGACTAAAAGCTTAAACTTTTCTGCCCTTTAAAGATTGCGAAAGAAAACGGAGAAGACTTCCAGAGAACTAGCGAAGAAATTACTAGCAACTGAGTAATCTAAGGACAAGAGCATTGTTTAAAACATTCATAGGTTGGAAGACCAATCTACGCCTTCAATAACAGTAAAATTAAAAGAATGATACTGTAGAGACACAAAAAGAATCCCACTTTACCAAAAGCTTCAGAGAAGGAGCGTTTCACTATCAATCTACAAAGCTACTAGTGCTGCTCTCAAAATAAGATTGGCTGGCTGTAAGTAAACGTTGCGTTGGAGAAGTATCATCGATCAAACAATTTCAAAAGGTCGGTAAGCATCGCCTCCATAGATTCAAGAGTTGACCTGATACTCAAATGAGGCAGGAAAATAAGAGCAGGCTATTGCAACTACAAAAAACACATAGAAAGAGGTAGTAATAGTCCAAAGTTTGATAGCCTCTTCAACTGCATCGAGGCAATTTCAACCGGCTGGAAAAGGCGAATATCGGTTAGTTGAATGGTTTCTAAGAGCTCACAGCGCACATCTCCAGAAATTAGTAGCCTCAGTAGAAAGAGATCAGTACATCAGAGTCATTCTGGCCACTCGCAAGTTGTTGTGGTCGCCTAAAGACATGAAGCTTTAGAGATAGCGAGGAAGAATGCAGTGGAGATGCAGCGTTTGAAGAAAAGCAGAAGGTCAATTTGTGATGTATCGCATTTGCTTTCTTTGGCGAATAAACATTCGAGATGGCAGTATAGGACTTTGAATTCTAAACCATACTGTCAAGCTATCAAAACAAATATCAAAGGAAAATAAGGAATGTGCACTTACTTCTTCCCCGGTGGCAAATCACGACTTTTTTCGATCCTTGGAACGGGGTTGGAAACTGCCCGGACACGCCAGAATCAGAGTTAATCAACTCGGCCAGAAAATTGATGTAGCTGATCGCGAGTCGGAGAGTGTCGACTTTCGAAAGCCTTCGCTCGTATGGAAGTGTTGGTATATGACTCCTCAGACCCTCGAAAGCTTCGTTAATACACTGCATTCGCCGTCTCTCTCTCAAGTTCGCCATTTGTCTCTGGTGCACGTACTGTTCGTCGGATTTCTTGCCTCTGCTCTTAAATGTCACGCTCTCGCAAAAGTCTCTGTCCTGGTAAGTGGGAAATACGCTATGCTGGAATAGTGGAAAGGCAGCATAAAAGCTGTTAGTACTCATCTTGAAATTTATTCGTACCGCTAGATTGTATGTGGGAAATTTGATATATTCTCATGTGTGTTTCAACGAGCGCAATTTTGCGTTACCAGCTAACCAAATCTATGGGAAACGCTCAACCTGTTATGTATATATTACAGCAGCGAGCCAATCAGAGCGCGAGGCGAGATACGTTCATTGGGCCAATTTAACGAGACTGCGAGTGATGAGGAGCTTGGTCTTTGCCTGCTATTGTGTGCGAACAAAGGCGTTTCGAGCAGAAATATCAAGAAAAGAGCAGTGCAGAATGTGTGCATTGTCTGGCTTCCCCATTGTTCTCCTCAAAGACTCCACAGTCGTTTTCACCTGCATCGGCGTGGGATATAAAACACCGCTGACTTATCTTAAAACACGTTTGGCTGTAACCGAGGATGATAACCCTTATACACTATTGTTGGTTACCATTACTAGGCGAATATGGAATGTTGCTGTTGTTGGCAGTAGTCAGCAGTTGGAGGTCCGTGGGCACATAAGCATGGTGCTGCACCGACTCAGAATTATCTTTTTATGCTGCAACCTGAAGCAATGTGGGGATGGACCTTGTATAACACCATCCCTTCCTTCTCTGCATGAGGTCGTCGAGTTTGTTAACTAACCGGAGTTCGGTTTTACCTACGCTTTCTTTATTCCTGGTGATTTTTCTCTGTTCACTCTTTTCTCTAACCGCATTTCCCTTTCATGGTAGGACGTGTGCATTGGTCACCAACCTTAGAAATTATCTTTTGGTCTGGCAGTAATGGGCAGAATCGTTATGAGAGCCGGGGACTTGTGGGGCATTCCCTGTTCAAAGTGGTTACCGGGGCTGAAAATCTCTTTTCCCTTCTCCAGGCACTTGTCTTTTACCATGGGAGGTATATGCTCTTTCCAGATCGTTGGAGCCTAATCATGGGGGCAATTGCACAAAGCCCAACTTCCTGATATTACGGGTCACGGGATAAGGATAAATGACTTAATGCACATAAGATATTGAGAAGTAGTTTCACCGACCACCCCGTATATCGAGAATCAAAATAAAAGGCGTGGCTGGCTGAATAAAGTGAGCTAGAAAATGATTGATTCTCTTTGACAATAAATCTCGTGTTAGTAGCGTAACGCAAAACTATGGGCCCCAAACATTTGGACCCCAAAAGGGTCTCCCAGGAATAATGTCTTCAAATAATATGCAGTGTATCAGTTTCCCATAAGAGTGCTCAATACCAGGGCCTTTTTTAACACTAGTACTGGGAGGGCAAATGCCCTCCCATTCTTCAACTTTGCCCCTACAGTCATGGCGTTTTTGACCCCATAATGCTATCCTTTTTCGTACTGATTAGTTTGAAAAAGTCTATTTTGACCTTATTTCTTTGCAATCATAAAGATGTGGTCAATAGGTGTGGTTCATCAACCACTTATATTAGTTACTTATACAGTGGCGTTTCAGGGGGCTATTAACATATGTAGCAAGAGAAACTTAAGAATCCTAAGCCAATTTGAGACCTCAAAAATGATAAAATGTCAAGAGCTTCTAGGGGAATCGCCCCTGGACCCCTATTAAGGCCCTGCCCTGGACCCGCTGGGGGGCTTACAGCACCCCCAGACCCCGACTTTCTTAGCTTTATTGCTTGCGTACCTTCAGCAAATCATGACGAGACAAAAATCCATATTATCCCTTTTTGTGATTTGCCCTCCCACTAACAATTTCTTAAAAAAGGCTCTGCTCAATACATAGAGTAAAGCTATGCATACTAAGAAGATAGAGACTCAAAAGGTAAAACTCTCCATCTCCTGATAATGATGAATTGGATGACGAGATGGAGAGTTTTGTCTTTTGAGTCTGTCTCATCTTAGGGGATTCATTTAATATGCTGTTTAATGCTTTTCCCGTGTTTCTGAGGAAGATAAAAAGTTTGTTTTCGCTGCAGTTATGGTCCAGTAGACAATAGACCTGGATCTTTCCATAGCTCCATGCTTTTATCTTGGCCATACTCTGATGCACACAATAGACCATACTTGCACAATTGCATAAGTTCTTCAGCAAGTCATCGTTATAAAACGTTAGCCTCGATATGGTATACAGCTAAATACCAAAGCGTGCATTGCTACTAGCAACGAATTTGATGGCTTTGAAAGCAACACACGCTTTAGGATTGAGTTACACATTGTGTTGAGGTTAAGGCTGCATCAAGATGAATTTCTACAAAACTGACGTAATTGTACAAGTGCTTTATTGCAATGCTACAAAACAAGTTATATTACTTCATAGCTAGCTCTACAGAGGTCATGTATCCCCTCCCCGTCTGGGCCTAGGCACGTATGCAATATGCTTCACATTCACTTTAGACTTGGCTGACTCAACCGTGGTAGGCAAAGCTTCAACTACTCAGAGGTCCAGTTGGAGGCAAGATACTCAAAACCGTTCATAACAGGTTAAGGGATAAAGTTAGGTCAACCCTAACACTAATCCTAACACTAACCCTAACCCTAAACCCTAACCCCAACACTAAACGTAACGTAACCCTGTAATGTACATATACATGTACTCTCTGGTCTCTATAGATGGGGGGATGGAATAGAAGCGGGAGGGTTGGAATAAGAACGTCCTAGCTGGAAAATTCTGTGAAAGTTACTAAAAAGGGGACCTCTATGAGGGACAGAATGGAGCGACAATAAGACGTTGAAAATACAGTGCAATAACTTCACTGATTTTACTCAAAATTCTCAATCTCATGGGTTTTTATAGTGTAGCTCTTGTTTTGCTTGTAACTTGTCAATTAATTAACGGGGGATTCGGAATAAGAATACCTTGGGTGGAAAATTTTCTAAAAATTAAAAAGCGGGGGGGAGGACGTCTATTAGAAACCAGAGAATATGGCTTTGAACATGTGGCATAAAACCCAGAACTGGACTGCTGAGCAGTTGATTTTTTGCCTACGCATGCTAAAAATCATTTAGAGCTTCAAGCGAGGTCATGCTCCAACAATAAATGTGAGCTTCTTTACATGTGAAGCTAGTGATCATTGTTTTCTTTGTCTTCTTATCACAGAGCGCTGTTTAACCACAATGGGAGGAGAACGAACAACATCATTGATGAAACTAAGAGTGGTGACAATGCACGTTTACTTAACGGTTTATCAAAATAAAACAAATTCTTCGACAAGACCCCGGCGAAAGCACTGAAGAAAAGCTGCTTCGTCGGCTAAAAAGAAAAGCTATCTCTTCCGATGAGTAAATATAAAAACCTACAATGCATACATAATGAAATTAGCAAAAACTTCTCAATAAAACCATCATAAGTGCTACAGTACTAAAATCGTGAAATCAGTAGCTTTGATGATGTTTTTACCAAAAACCTTTCCATGCAGGGATTTTTAAAGAAAATTAATAACTGGATACTTTTCTCGTCTGGGAAGCTTTCTAAGAAAAAAGCTTTTATATTGCTAAGAACTGCACATTTTTTGTAAAATTACATGCTGAAAAACCCTGCTTCTAACGATTCTAAACGTTTATACTGTTGTTTTAAAAGCTTTTCTTGTCTATCATGACAGATAATTATTCTTATCGCCCGAGGGAGTACTGTAAGGGGATACTATCATTACAGTAGAGGGTATTCAGTACTGTGGAGGGATGCCATCAGCACTATGGAGGACGTTAAGATCTGTAGGGGGATCTCATCAGTACTGTTGAGGATATCCAATTCTGTGGAAGGAAGCCAGAAGCACTGTGGAGAAACCACCCAAAGTGCCAGTGGTTACCCAAAGAAAATTGAATATTTTCCACAATACTGATGACATCCCCCGACAGAACTGCACAGACGTTCCTAGGGTGCTGTCCATCTCTCCCGGCTCCCGAAAAACCCGTTTATTGGCATTCTGGCTTCAAAGGCTAGGCGCGTGCTCAGTCTACGGCTTGACTTCATTAAGACTACAAGACGGATTCCTTCGTTGCTTAGAAATATCCGAATAAATAAATTCGGTCTTATCAAGGCTGTTTCTGACACAATATATGACACGATAGTCACCACTTATCATGACAAGCCCTTTACGTTTAGTAGGGGAAGGTTTGGAGAGATTCATCTCTCATAAGCGGGCAATGAGAAATGTGATTTCATCCATATTCGATGCAAAGAAAAATCAATTTGAAAAATGTAGTGACTTAATTTAGAAGTACTTCGAATCAACCATTATTCATAATTAGTAACGTGAAATTATTAAAAGAACGGAAAAGTCATTAAAAAGTAAGTTCAATTAAAATGTTAAGAGTTGTGTATTAAAAGTAGGCTTCTTCCATATGTGAAGTGCTTCTATTCTTTGAAAATTGGTTTCCAAAAGGCAATGATAAATTTACGCTATAATTCAGTCATGCTCTTTTTATCGAAATTAGTAATTGTTTCCTCCTTGTTATCATTTTGGTAGCCTAAAATTCGTTTGCATTTTGTGTTGGTAGTTTTAATCAGCTTGTTGGTAAAATAAATAATTACTACATTATAAATAGAGATTGATATTGAGTGAAAAATTCTGAGATTATAACTTTGCATGCTTTAATTAAAAAGCAATTTTTAATGATATACTTGAAAACTGAAGAAGCATTGATTTAATTTCACTTTAATTATGATGAATTGTGGATAGATAGGAATATACCGAGGCATTTTTAAATTTCAAATCCATTTATTAACCATTCACCTGCAACTGTTTTGCTATCTGCCCCCCCCCCCCAATACCCAATACCCAATACATAGCAGGAAAGGGAATGGCGTTATTTAAGAGTATAGTATGAAACAATTCTTAGTATAGAAGTTTTGATAAAGTTCCATTTAATCCGAAAAGAAGTCGATGACATGCAGAATAAATCTGAAGTAAAGGCATAAATCAATTTCATGAATTTAATTTTGGATTTTTTAAATGGAATACAGCTATGAATGGTTGATGAAGAGTTTATAATTTGTTGAAAGCGGCGATATCCATCGATTGAATGAGATCTTCCTTTGCAGTTATAACTTCTTCCAACCAATCGGTGCTGATCTGAAATGATGCAAAAATATTAAATGTGGTCATTCTTGGTTTCTAAACAGATTGCAAGGTAATCGTTAAATGCAAATTAGCTGTTTTTGAAATAGGAGGCCTACACGCATTTTTTATAAGCAATTGCTCTATAAGTAAGTCAGTACTGGGCAAGCCAAAAATCTAAGCAATTTTCAGTACTGGATTGAAGACTGCTAAGCAATTTGAAAAATTTTGGTGGATTTTGGGAATGGAGCTTTGGGCAGATCGCTAAATAACTTTAGAAAGAGCTAATATCTTGAATAAAGATATTTCATTTGGTTGAGTTGGTGTTCATGAATAAAAAGCGTTTACAACATCAATCATTAATTTGTTTCAACATCTTGCTTTGATTGTGCCTTCTGACATGTATGTTGCCCCATATTTACCTTTTTCTAATCTATTTCCAAAAAATACGAACAAAAAGTTAAGCAATTGCTAAGCAATTTTGAGTAAATCTATTCAGAGGTCTAGGCCCTGGCCATCAATTTCAATTTTCCTCCAACAGCCATCATTTTTGAAGAAAAATTTTTTCTACTAGGCAAGCGCTCAGGTTTCTTGTAGTTGCAACAATACCCAGTTTTTTGGATCGAAAAGGCCAGTTTCCTTTAGTGCCAAGGTCAATATCCAAGATTCTTAAGTCTTATTTTCATTAAGACAATGTCCCATTCTGCTCCCTGTTGTCCCATTTATGGTCCCATACTCCAATTTTCTTGGTTCTGCTTGGGAAATATGTGCACGAAACAGCGCAGTACTTGGGAAATTAAAATCATAATATGTTGTGTTGCAAATTGTATTTTTTGGTTTTCGACAATTCATAAACAAATACACATCAATCCGCTATTATCTTTCAGCAATGGCAAGGGAGCAACTTTTGGGCTTTCTACCAAAGGATTGGTTCCTACAATATTTTGGCTCTTTACAAGTTATCTCTAAGCTGAGTGCGCAAAATAACTATTCCTTTAGATATTCAATTTTTGCACATAAACTTTAATTCAATGCCATCAAACAAAATAAACAAAGGATTAGGGATTGTCTGAAGAGAGAAAAAATAATTTTGTCATTGACAATAATGGAGTTTGTACTTATGAACGTACAGTAGCTGTCTAAAATGGCTGCTCAATACTAGAAAATCTGTACACCTTGTCCAAAAGAGGGCTTTCTAGCCAGCGAGTATTCCTTTTTCAAATGGGTAGAATGAGAATGAAAGGTTCGCATTACTACATACATCAAGCCAAAATTAAACAACTCCAAAATCACAAATTTGGCCAACTTTCTTAAGAAACTAAGAAAAACTATCACATTTTAGCTCAACAATCTCAATTCATTATCTTGGCTTCTGTTGTTAATCTTATTTTAACTGTTTTCTAAATTTGTCTATCATGAGGATGTTTTCAGTAATTATAATTATTCAATTAATCTGATTCTAAAATGTTTTGTAGACTCCAAGTGTGCATGCTATTGCCCTCTGTACAAAATAGCGCTAACTGGTCTTCTGGAAAAGGCTAGTTTGGTGAATGGAACACAAACACACAGCAATGGAAACATATAATCCATTCTTATCTTAAAAATAACCCTTTAAAATCAGAAGTCTTACCTTTTCATCTTCAATGACTGCTGCAATTTGTAATTTCTTGATTCCATAGCCAACAGGTACTAATTTTGCTAGGGAAAAGTAAAAAAAAAAATGATGAGAAGCATTTGACAATAAAATTTCTTTTAAAAATTATTCAGACTTCTGAAAATTGGCTTCTTTGGAAAGGGTAATTTGTGAAGATTTGGTTTGCTTGATCTTCAATTGTTCAGATCTTCATTCATCTGAGCACCACCCTATCAATAATGTGGTTAAAATCTGGTTTATCGCTTATTTCATATTCGAAATTATTTTAATTGAAAAATAAAATTATGTTTTCTTGAAATTACACAGGCTATTTGACACATCATTAATTACAATTCCAATATAGAAAGCAACAAATTAGAATGACAAGTCTATATTTTTAATGACTGGTAAAATACTTACAGCTGCCCCAAAGAAGACCATCTTCTGAAATTGATCGAACGTGTTTTTCAATGAGTGCCATATCTACAAAGATAAACAAGTATCTTGTATACCCAGTAAGAAAAGGACTGCAGTCAATTGAGCAATTCAAAACATGTGCAGAACTTATGATAAAAAGTAGAGATTCTCAAGATGCAAAACCTAGCAAAATTCCCCAGGCACGCAAGAGCAATACACTATTATAAGATGATAGACAGCCCAAAAGCATTCAGTGACCTTCACAATGCAAAAACATTCTTAAAATTTGGTATAAATCTGAAAATGCAATTCAAAAAACATCCTCTACAATAGCTATTCCTCTCATACATAGATATCCCTCTCAAAAAACCACTTTTATTTTCTGACTTCACAAATTTACAGGGAATCACACACCTGTTTCATCGTCCCAAGGTTTCACGTCTAGAAGAAGTGTTGATTTTGCGATAACTTTAGGTTCTACAATGAAATAAGATAAATCATTGAGCTGCAAAATTAAAAAAGCAAAGGAAAACAGATTTTGGTAATAGGACCTCAGTTTCAAAATTTTCCAGAATAAGTTCTTTGATTGGAAAGCTTTTTATTTTCTGCATCATATTCTCTTTTAAGTCTGTCATATAAAATATGTAAGTATTGTTGGTTATAGAGATGATGAAGAACTGAAGGTTGTGGATTGAACATGGTAATAGGAAGGTTAATTTTAGCATCGCTCGGTTGACAACATTGAACAGCTTTACATTTATTATATTAGTCATTAAAGACTTTGCTGTTGATAAGAGCAATGCAGCTAAGCATTTATTCTGCAATCTTTAATTTGGGTAGTATGCATTGTAGTTATGGCGGGGATGGCCGAGTGGTTAGATCACCTGACCCTTGTTAAAAGGGTTCCGGGTTCGAAACCACCTTCAGACCTGTCAAAAAGTGTGAGGAGATAATTAGCCAGCTCTCTGTAATTCCAGGCAAAAAGGCAAAAGGAATTGGTGTGGTCACATCGAGAGGAAGGACCAGGGTCGCACTGCTCGATTAGTTTACCTATTTGGTGGGACCTTTGTGCCTGGCACATAAACCCATAACTTGCAAAGATAGTAAGCGTATGTGCCTATCAACTATCAACTATAAATGGGCATATTTAAATGAGATCTACACTAAGAGTCACCCAATTGTGGGCATATGAAGACAATTACTTTAAAAGCATTTGAGTTCTTACTTTGCTTCTTGACAACAACAGGAGCTGGTGCTTCCTGTTGGATGAGAAAGTATTTATATAGAAAATCAACTAATTGGTAAACATATCACAAGCAATGCTGGCTAAAACTTCAGTTTTTCAATGTAAAATTCTACCCATCCTAAAATACTAGACATGTTTATAAAGACTATGTGCAAAAACATCCTGATTCATCAACGTTTGGTATTTGGCAGGATTCTCTATTCATGATGCAAATTTGTGCAGTTTGACATGTACAGTTGGTCAATTTTTTTACAAAAAAAACCACAAAAAAACAAATATTAGTATCGAGGCTTTCTGATTGATTGATTACCATCTAAACAATAGTTTGCAATGATGACCCAACCACCTAGGTATTAGATCTTACCCACAGCAAAGCATTCTTGCCATATGAAGATCACATCAACAAGATTACATCTGATAATAGATATCCACAAAAGGACCTTCATTCGATTCTGTCAGGCAGAGCTGAAGGCAAACTAGTGAAAATTCCTCAGTTTGGCACCTTTCTCACTATGCTAAGGTCATGCCCACAAGGTAAAATAATAAAAGAATTAAAACTCACATCTTCCTCGTCAGATGATCCAAAAAGGTCAAAATCATCTTCAGCTTCTGCTTTCTTTGCTACACCAGAGGGGCCATATTTATCTAAAGTCTGTTTTTGGCCTCCAAACCTGTCAAATAAAAATGTCATGTTAAGCTACAAACTAAAAACTAAACTAAAAATGTCATGTTAAGGAACGTATACCAGAGCTGATAACTGAAGGAACCTATACTATGTTTTTTTACGTTACAACGTGTGCTTATTCGAATAATGAAAAGAAATTGTAAGAATACATTGTTCATGCGCTTATTTGCTTGCAGAAAGTGCTTTTCAGAGCTACTTCTTCTTGGCAAGCATATTTGACTGCACTGACTGTATATTCAGACAATATTTCCACTTGACGTTCACTTTCTTAAATTACTCTTTTCGTGTAATCAAATTTCTCAAATAGGTATATATTCAGCATCACAGTTGACAAGGGTTAACCGTGTGCTAAACCGTACGGTTAACCCTACGGTTAAGCCTACGGTTAACCCCCACGTGACGAGGTTTATACATATAAATCACTGTATAGAAAGGCCTTCTCACGTTTAACCCCTCTTTTTTATAATAAATTATATATGTATTCTTTTATAAAAAGGGGGTTAACCGTGGTTAACCATTGATTCCATATAAGATTCATATACCACTGATCTCATTGTAAGGGTTAACCGTAGGGTTAACCGTAGGGTTAACCGTGGGGTTAACCGTGGGTTCAACCCAGGGGTTTACCGTAGCAAAATGTAACTGTAATCTACCCTACCAGTCTAAGACACTGATTACCTAAGATCTATAACTGAAGCTCAAGTTAGTATGAACATCTTATGTCATCACTCGTGGTATTAGGAACAGTCTAATAAATGCTGTTTTAGGTCTATACTGAAATGCATCCATTTTACCATGCAGGGCGTGGCATTTTTACAACTGATCTACTTCTTAAGAATAGAAATACAAACATGACAAAATCATTATATGGATACATAACTTAAAGACATTGATTTTTATTTGACACGCAACATCTATATCATGTCTAACTTAATATTCTAGCCGATTTCTCTTATTTGCTATGATATATAAGCGTTTGCTCACTGACAAAATAGTTCTATCTATCGTTTATGACGTATGATTGCTAGTGACGTAGAAAAATTGTGATCACGTGCAAAAGGGCTCGCACTGCCTGTGTACACGATTCTACAATATATCCTGTCTATAATTTCACTTATAGCATCGATTACTTCAACAGCTGTTATATCTTTGCATAAGACAATCCGGGACAAAACTCCATGAGACACGCCATAAAATTGTATTCATTACCAATAGCACTCTTTTCAGTCCGCAAAAAAGCCACTTACCCCCTACCCCCCGATTCAATGTTGGCTTTTTGCGACCAATCAGGCATGCTGCTTCTACAAATCACTTGAAATTACCAGAACAACATTGAATTGGGGGGTAGGGAGGAGGTTCTTTAGCAGAGCAGCCTATTTCATACGTTTGTCTCATGAGTTTTGTCCCGGATTGTAGCTTCAATTCATCTTGGTAGGAAAGACTAAAAGCTCTTTCTGCTACCATGAAATTGTTTTCCACTGAGGAAAATCAAACATTTTCTAAAAAAACTGAAATTTGTTCCCAAACAAAATAGCCGTGGATTAGAATAGAGCAAAAAGGGTAGAAATATCTAATGTTCCAATTTCCCACTTAACTGATTTTGTTTCAATTTGATAATACAAAACTCCATAAAATAAACCTTTAGTTACATAGCTATGGAATTGTTATTGGGAAGTTGAACACCTAGCTAGGTTGACCAGAACAGTATTTAAGGAAGAGGAAAAACCAATCATGGTAATATTGCCCATATCTGGGCAATAATGTTGAATGCAGCCTAAACAAAAAGACTCTGTGTTATCATTAGGATCTTTGACTGTCTTCTTTGACTAGCTAGCATAGTTTTTATTGAAAAACTTATGGCCAAATTGATACTTTTTAGAGCATGTTTATATGGGCCCACTAAAGGGACTGGCCCTTCTCTTTCTAAATGGAGATATGTGACCAATCTTCAAGGACAGGATTTTACAAAAGACAATACATTTGTCAATTATCTCAGAAAACCTCTCAATCAAGTGATGAAGAAAATATCAGGGTCACTGCACTCAACCCCGGAAGGCAATCTGGTGTGTTTATATTGGGGAATTTCATTACGTCAACTGAGATCTTGGCAGTTGTCAAGAGAGATACCGTTTACTGGGCTTGCTTGCTTCTCCATATAAACAAAATATATTTTTCCTAGAGATTTGTATATGAAGTGAGATCTCGCTTAGCAGATTAGCCTGTTCAGCAAGACTCATATAAACAGGCCCTTACGTTACCCAGGAACTCAATTTAATACTCTTACCCTGCCTTTTCTTGATCTGTATATGATGAAATGTGAGTGAACCACCTGAGGGCATGTGCAAGAGAATCTTTTGGGGCACCAGAAAGTGCAGCAAAAACTATCAAATCAGCTTGTGATGGAACATACCTAGAGTGAAAAAAATGTGGATCAATTCTATTTTTCCATTCACTAAAGACTGAAATCAAAAGGTGTTACCAGCCACAGTACTATGGTATACCACCGCAGTGCTCAACACCCTCCACAGTACTGATAGTATCTCCCAAGAATACAGATGGTATCCGAGACAGTACTAAACATCCTCCACAGTACTGATGATATCCCTTTGAAGTACTTTAACACCATACTGATGGTATTTCCCCATAGTACTAAGCACCTCCCACAGTACCGATGGTATCCACCAAAGTACCGAATACCCTCCACAGTACAAATAGTATTCCCACACAGGGGCGCACCCAGCGAAGAATTTGACTGCCGCACAAATAGGCTAAAATTAGGGGGTCTGGAAAATTTTTGAGGCATCGCCGTTCTGAATCCTGGAAACGCATTTTTTGTCAGTTTGAGGATTCCTGCCAGCCTACGACGCCTTTTGAAGTAGCAATTGAATAAAAGATAACACACTTGCTGTTTCAGACCTTCGTTTAATGAAATAGATTATTATACTTAAACGCTCTAGAATTTTCGATATTTTCTGTCTTTGTGAAAAAGTTAAAAAAAAAATTAGAATGAATTTCAACATGAGAGAGATCGAACCACGCTCACCGCGGGCAGAACTCACCACAGCAAAACTTCTCGTAATTGAGGAGCGAATATTGTAATTAAAGTTATGGAATATGTGGATAAATATGTGGAATTGATGATAAAGAGAGAGTTTGCAGTATAGCATCTCTCATACAACGGAAAAGTATCTTTATTTCCCTAAATCGTAAGACTGTACTGTAATCAAAACACTCACTCGCGCGCCAAACGGCCAAACTTTACTTCGTGTCTTGGTACCTTCGAGCAAGATACTCTCCTTTTCTGCCCAAAACGAACATTCAATCTGCTAGAGTTTTATATTCACATCCTGAGCACAACATTAAGTTTTTTCCCTTCTTGATGAATCCTACTTTTTCAAATTATCCACAGGCACTTCTATCTATGTGCAGAAATTACTAGGCCATGAAGTCTTCGTCAGTTCGAATTCAAAACTCAAAAATTCACTTCATCTCTCGACTCTGTTCATTTGCTACATGTGCAAGATAAACAATAGGAAGGGACGTCAGTAATAAATTATCAGGCGGCATTTGCATAAATTTGACGCAGGCGCACGCACGATTTGACAAAGGATTTTGAAACCAAAAGACTTTTATTTTGTTCTTGTGCGGCAGTCGAGGCGATCTATGCTGAGTAGAGGCAGGAAACCCAACACAATTTTGACAGTTGGGCGAACTCTGGGCGATCTATGATTCGAAACAAGGGCCGCACAGATCTAATTCAATTCAATGAAACTACAAGTAATCAAAATTAAATTCATTCAATTCAGTGAACGAGTTTTCAGAGGCTGGCACACTGTAACGCAACAACCTTTTAGGAATTATTTCAAAATATATGATTATAAGTCCTGAAAGTGAGGAATTCCTATTATTTCAATGAAGAAGAACACGAGACAGGTTAAAATGGAAAACATGTTCGAGAAATTCTGAAAATAAATTAATTTGTGAATGAAAAATCCTACTGAAAAAAATTGTATTTGCCAAAGTTGACTACCGCCTGTGCAGCGGTGGCGGCACTCTGGATCCGCCCCTGCACAGTACTGAACACCCTACACAGTACTAAAGGTATCCGCCACAGCACTGAGTATCCTTCGCGGTACTGAACTTTGGCCAGGGTGCCAATGTTTTGCTGTCTCCAATTCTATCATACTTTTCTGAAGTTTGGAAAAAATCGAAATATCATTTCCTGATCCATCCCTCCTTTAAAGAAAGAGTTTGACAATATGTACTCAAAATTCCAACCAGAAAAAGACCGTTTTGTCATCTTTGCATATGTATTTTCAATACATTTTGGGATTAGGCACACTTTAAAGTAGGCAGAGTTTACTAGAGTTTACAAGAATAAACCAGCGGAAAGGAAGCAACAAGATTTCCATTAGCAAAATGAAATGCTACCCTGAGTTCTGTACTTTAAAGGGGAAGTTCGGTCAAAAAAAATATTCTCTAATTTCACTGTAAATGTGCTCTAAAGTCGTTGTAGGATACAATTTTAACTCTAACCTTGCTCCCAGTGTCGATAATCCACTAATATCCGTTGCGAAAAGTAGCATGATTTTAGGCCGCCATTCTCGAAAATCTGAGCAAGAATGTTGTTGCTGTTTTTGACGTCATCACGGTCAAAAGAAAATCATGGGGTGAAATGCGTATTGCGGACAACACTTCTTATGGTAATTCTGAAACTTTCTTTGTTTTTGTGACACAATATAATGTGTTAAAAATATATTTTATTACTAGAAATATATTAAAATCTCCAATATCAATAGAAATTACTCAAACTTCAACACAAAATGGCTGAAAAAAGTAGTGAAACTTCGAATGACTCTAAACAAATAAGTAGCAACGAAAAAAGTGGTGATGAAGAATAATTAAAAGTTCATAATTACAGAGAATGTCTATTAGAAACCTTGAATTGTCTGTTGCAAAACTGTATAGTGGCAATACGTTTACCGCAGGACTCATTAACTGATGTCCCTTTGAATTAAAAACTTACAATAAAACATTTCATTTGTCGAAAAGATATAATAAAAAACAACTTTGATATAGGTATCTAATGAAAATCAAGCAGATAACTTTTCCAGATCCAAAAACAGGGAATGGTATAGGAATGTTTGTAATCAAACTACTCTGTGGTCTCATGTTTGTGGTCAGGGGGGGGGGGCTCAATATTTACCCCACATCGTTTTCCTTTACTTTTACCTTAAAGTAATTTACTTGTACGCCTATTGTTTTTCTCAGTCCAGATCAAAACATTCTCATTTCTATATATTTCTACTTAAGGGTATCTCTAAAAAAGAGGATTGGTTGCCCCTCAAACTTTCTTAAATATTTATGTGAGACAATTAAATAAATAATAATGTAAATTGCTTCTTCCTTGAAAACATGTTGCTTGAAATTTGTTGATCTTTTTGCAACGGATATTAGTGGATTATCGACACCGGGAGAAAGGTAAGAGTTAAAATTGTATCCTACAACGACTTTAGAACACATTTACAGTGAAATTAGAGAATATTTTTTTTGACCGAACTTCCCCTTTAAGCTCATTTGGGGATATTTTTTTTCCAAATGGGATGGACTTAAAAAATAAAGAATTTTCTACCTAGCAGTATTTGTTGCCTGTCCTGTCTGGCAGCCCAATGACTACTTCAAAATGTCGAAGACTGGCCTCTATGGATAGGGCCTAAATTAAGAATTTACAGCTTGAACTCTCCTAGCAAAAAACACAGCTTACCCTTCGATATAACTTTTATCAGCCAGGAAGGAATTGAGCGTGGAAAGCCCAGCGTCAGTTTTCAAGTCACCAAAACCCATGGCGGATGGAAACAATGTACAGGGTTTACAGTCAAGAAGATAGGGCAGACTCGCGGCCGTCAGCTTCAGTTTCACACTGAGAAAAGGAACAAATTGCCACATGCGATCTAATTTCTGATGTGGGTGAGTGAGCGAGTGAGGCGTAGAATATAACTTGAACGAGGCTTATTCAAAAGGGAAGTACAATCCTGCCCCACCCATTAGTCACACCCTGTGATGTCTTTCTGCTACCCTGGGTTAACTAATACAATTTCACAGTTTTTTGACAAATCCGTCAAAACCAATAATTGCAAAAATTCATTGAGTGCTTCCTAAACTGCGAAAAATTTAGTTGTGAGTACTTATAAAAGCCACAAATTTCACTTCAGAGCGTTCCATGTGAATTTTTACCAGTACAGTACCTAAAGGAATTTTTACTTCCCAAGCACTTCAGACTTATCACAAGTGGATACGCTGCGCTGGTACAAGTTTGTACATTGTGGCGGTAACCAAAGGCCCAGTGACCAAAGTATCCGGCAAAACTGGACACTACACTTGGCTTCAAGGCAATAAACTTTCCTTCAATGGTGCTAAAACCCACTCAATGCTGGTTACAACCAAGCAAAAACAAGACATTTTAAAATGCGCATATCAGAATTTGAAATGAACATCCGAGGCAATGATCTCGATGTTGTCCTAGAAACAAAAGACCTTTAGGGATAGATTCTTTATTAGACTAGAATAGGCAAGAAAAAGCCATTTCTACCAAAATTTCTAGATGTGTGCCAGACAAGCTTGTTAGTTGCTATAACACAAATACCTGAAACATATTGAATACAGTTTTTATCAATACCAACAGAAGTTACAATAGTTTTTCAGTTGAGCTATCTCACCATTTCTGCAAAATTTCAAAGCTACAGGTACAGGGAAAAAGTAAAGAAATGTTTTAAGTTCATTATCAGTTAAGTTAGAAAGGGATGAAAGCCTATGATATTTGCTGAAAACATCAATTTGAAGACTCTCTACACAACCATTGTTGAGCATCACCTTCAATATTGTTGTTATTTTTGGGGCTGCTGGGGCATCACTGGAATCAATCTGCTATCAGCTACAGAATTTTCAGAACCGAGCTAGAATTTTGACCCCGGGGGGGTAACTTCCATATAAACTGGTACGGGATGTGCCATTTTTTGGGGTGCCTGTTTTCAGGTAGAAAATAAATTTTGGGGTATCATTTTTGGTAAGATCATACATGGTCATAAATTTTGGGGTATCATTTTTAGCATGACCATAAATTTTGGGGTATCATTTCAAGAATAACTATTTAGGGAAATGTGTCTTTGATTTTAGGCTTGATATACAAAATGGTCCATAGAAATCAAACATGAAATAAATTTTAGGGTATGCATTTTGTATGGTATGTAAATTTTGGGGTAGGGTTTTTGAAAAATTTATAAATTTTAGGGTATGACTTCATACGTCAAAATGGCACACCCCCGTCATCTGCCTATTGAAGTTACCCCCCCGGGATTTTGACAAATAGGAGCTTTGATGCCCTAGGTGGGCCACTTATTGTAAAACTGGACTGGAGACCATCGACCAACTCGGACACATCAACAGTACACCGAGTCTAAACAAGGGTTTTCAATTCAATAAATGGACTGGCTCCGCAATACTTAGGTAGTCTTTACAATTGAAACTCAGTGATTTTCTCGTGGCCTCGTAAACACAGAGACTAGTCTGAGGCTGCCCAAGAAGAAATCTCCCAACGGGCAGAAATGTTTTTCTTTTAGGGGGCATAATTGTGGAATAGCCTCTCAGCTGAGTCGAAAAAGGCATCCTCTCTAAACATCTTTAAAAAATCAATTGATATTTAGATTTTCTTCTTTTCATTTCATATATTCATATATTTTTGCTAGTTAGCTTTAGGGTATCATAATTGAAAGTCATGTTTTTATTGCAGGGCCCCCTTGTTACAGCAGCATCAGCTGAAAGGGCTACCCTCCTTAGATTTGTAAAATCCATCAATCAATCGAACCCCGTTCATACCAAGTCAGTCAAGCTAGTCGACAGAGATGGATAATTTTGAATTTCGTTGATAGAGGCACGGCGTTTTCATACGAGAAATGAAGCGTACAAACTAAATCGATCGCTAAACTGGGAGCTGGGGCTATAGTCTCGCCTCTTTTGCGAAGGAGGTTTTCGCCTATCTAATGAATAGGAACTAAGCTTGTTCCTAAAATTGAAATTCAAGGTCATTGTTCTTGTAGAATTGTTATCATGGAAAAGAAGAGTGTAGTTTCTGAACAAATGGCGAAACTTTTTGATCGTGCAATAATCGGTATGCAAAAATTATCCTTGGACTAGCAAAATATTCGAATGGAGAAACTCCGTTCAATGGAGTTCGCTAAAAGTATCTGACCTTCGTAAAGTGAAAAATAGAAAAGAATAAGACAAAATAGGTTGAATTCTAATTCATTTCCCCATATGATAAATTGATGAAATTCTTCAAAAGCACACTTAATTCACACTACCAGTATAAATCATTTGTATAGTGCTGATATACTAAGATACGTATTGATGTAGATTAGTGCGCGCATCTATACCAACATTACCTTATGCTTACGAGCAAAAAAGGCACTGGAAATAACTGTTTCATAGAGATGCTAACGAGTAGGGAAGTTGATTGAGTATATTTCAAGAGTCAAGAACTGAGGTACTCTCTCTGCTTGGACATTGCTGAAAAATGTGACATGGAAATGAAGTGTAAAACTAGCAACCAATAGGTGAAGCTGCAGATACTGCCATCCCAGGCTGTCACCGGTCGCTCCAGGCGTCCAGGCATACAGGGTAGGCAGAGATCTGAAGTCGAAATAGAGCAGAAGCCAATACGGCAAATAAGATCGATACGGCTTTTTGGTTTGCCAGGCACCCGAGGCAGATAAGACCCCAAACATGTCTTTGAGTTATTCTCAACATGAATTGAATTCTTCAAGGGGGATGGAACCACTGACATATCTTGTAAACAGTGGAGACTGGTAGCACACAAATAATTCACCGCCGGAGAGGACATGGTGCTTTGAGTTTAGTATTAACCTGAAAAGGTGCATAAAGACTTGCAATAAAGCATTTGCATAGAGGAAGGAGACACCAAGCAGCACTTGAATCAATGAAATAACTGCCAAAGCCAGCAGGTTAAGCCGGTTTTCCACTAGCCGAATTTGTTCGCGCGACGCGAAGCGATCTCTTCGCAAAGCTGGACCACACGTTTTCCACTTGGCGATCGCCGAATTGGAGTGGTCTCTTTCCCAAACTTTCGAAAATGAGATCTTTTGTCTCCTCTGTATCGTTTGGTGCAAAAAACATTGTGACCTGGTCATGTGATTCCCTCCTGACATCTGATTGGCTATCGCTACTGATCGGGTCAAGAAAGTTGAAACTGATCGAACTACCAAGTTGATCGCGGCGAGGAGCTGCAGCGATAAATTTCGCTTGTCAAATGCTTTACACGCATGCGTGAACTCTCATCGCTTCGCGTCGCGCGAATAATTTCGCCTAGTGGAAAACCGGCTTTAAACATCGGGCTACGTCGAAAGTGCATTATGTCTGAAAGGATATTTTGTATTGGGATTTAGTTGATGTACATTTGAGGGATTTTTTTAAGATATTTGTTAAAACGCTTTTCTAAGTAAATGATTCGGGGTGAATAATTGACGTTTCAAACATCGAAAGAATGGTGATTGCTTGCCTTCATAGACGAACAGACCCGTCTTGTCAGAAACCCTTGATCATTCCTCGACACATTGAAAGGAGGAATCGTGTTCGGCAGATTTATCAGATGCTCTTATGAGTGTCAGGCGAAAAGCTTAAGTAAGTCATATTTGTATCTGCGATTAGTCTACACCCATTGGCATGCCTCGCAGCACCTCATGTCCGAGCTCTCCTTAACTTAAAGGTTTAAAGTAATGTTGACATAAAGCGCAGACCAATCTTACAATACGATCAT
Source organism: Pelagia noctiluca (assembly GCA_963924455.1). Lineage (NCBI taxonomy): Eukaryota > Metazoa > Cnidaria > Scyphozoa > Semaeostomeae > Pelagiidae > Pelagia > Pelagia noctiluca. Next base: position 13,015,441 of record OZ004315.1, read on the forward strand.
TGCGATGAAGAGTGGTAAATTTCTATGACGCGTGATGCGTGTTTCCTCACTGAAGTCCAATACGTAAGTTCTCTACCAAAATGTGCGTAAATTCTATAACAATTGTCAGTTAGTGAACGGCACTTAATTCCCGCTACTTAATATGAATTTAATATCGTAAACACAGGCACTCGCCAACATGTCTTCTGGAATTAACTATAGTGCCTACGATTTAGAATCCCACGATGAAATAGTTTCTAAAAGCCCTTTTCACAAATGCACCATAAACTCACTGCAACATGTGACGTCACAAGGTAAATTGTTAGTAGGCCTTCCAAAATTCTGTAGTTCAAATGGCCATTCAAAACGGCTTCAGCATCGAATGCGAACCCACTATGCAGCAACAGGGTATCAAAGAAGGATTAACCGAGGAAACAACCATGTCCTCCATGAAAGGTAATTTCAATCCATCAGGTGCTCTAGAAATTTCACGATTTTTCACTCAACTGATCAGAATTGCGCTCCAGGCTGCCACAGCTGTCACTAGGCCTGACGATCCAGTATTCTTCCGCATGCAGCATCTGGGTGGCGCACCAAACTGTCGTCCTAGCAGCTCGTGTATGGATGACCAAGTCCTTCACACAGTTTGCTAGTGCGAGCAAATCTAAAAATTCGACAATAATCACAATTCAAACTACATAAGGGGCCAATCTCTCCGAGTCTGAAGAAGAAAGATAGAGCTGAAGGGTCAGTATTGGAACGTTACCACATTCAACAAAGCCAGAAATATCGGAAACATAATGAAACGAACACATAGATTACTTCAGTATTTCGTCTGACACTCAACAGAGTAATACGTCAGAAAGAGAACGAAACAGAAACCTAACTGATTTATATATCCAGATGTGGATCGAAATAGGCCAATCAGAAAAGAGGTGAATGATTGGTATGGTGTGGAAAACCAATCAAATCCCTCGATACAGTGAGCTGAAAAATAAGATTACTTCAAGAGTCCTAAGGCGAAAACGAACTCTTTCTGTCTACACAATAGGGGATCCCTGGTTTTAATGTAGACTGATTCCAAAATACCTAAGTAAAATGTAGACCTTGCTCTGCCAATTATTCGAAAACAATTCTCACTGTAGGCTTTAGCACACTCTGGGTTGTCGAGCAAATATTGACCGATAGCAGAGTCATGTTTGAGTGATCTTTTAGTTCCTGATTGGCCTATTTCGATCCACATCTGGGTATATAAGTCAGTTAGGTTTCTATTTCGTTCTTTTTCTGACGTATTACTCTGTTGAGTGTCAGACGAAAAGCTTAAGTAATCTATGTGTTCGTTTCGCTATGCTTCCGATATTTCTGGCTATGTCGAAGTTTTGTACCATCCATAGACTGTCCTGTTACCACATTCAAGTACAATAAGGTGGCTCCCCTGAATCCCTTGAGGCAAAACTTTAAGGTTCAGAATCAGCCTGGTAAAAAAGAAGTACCAGTCAGCCTCAAGAAAAGAGGTAAGTTTACGGCATAGATATAAAGTATAAAAAAGAGACAAATTGTATAGGACACATATATCACATGGCACTTCTTATACAATTTGTCTCTTTTTTGTTCTTACTATAGTACCACACGCATCATATAATAATTTTCAACTAGATATAAAGTAACCAGGTAAGAAATGAAGACATCCTCTCGAGTCTGTTCTGTCCAAAATAGGAAGCTGCAATGCATTGGTGTAAAGAGTAATGTGGTAAAGTTTTTGACACACACTTGATACATGATTAATCACCTTTGCAATTATGAAATACCCAGGGTCATACTGTTAGTCTACTTAGCTCATCAAAATGAAATGATAGAAGGCATACCTCTATCATCGTAAGATTTGCACCCATAACTTCCAACATGAGAACCAGGACTATTGCTAATTTCATCCTTCCTTAAATTCTGCAATTCTCTAATGCAAGCCAGCCAGCGATCCAGTGCGACTCCTACATTAGAATGCAGAGGGGTCCTGCCAAGTCTCTCAATCCGACCAATAAGGGATTCAATCTAAAACGAACAAAGCATACCAATGACAAGAATCTATAGCACATTGAAGAAGGTCACAAGTCTTCAGATGCTTAAAATATGCTTCTAGCCTTTACAGAGATGGGAGTCAACGATTAAAGCAACAAAATGAGCAATATCATAGACGGGTTGATTTTGGGTCACCATACCAAATATAAAAGATCATATTACCAAATGGATGTTTTCAGCAAATAACACAAGCTTTCATTGCTTTCAAACTTAACTTATAATCAACTTAAATCTCTTTTTCAAGACTTCTAACAAAATCGGGTTCAAGATAAAAGTGTTTTTCTTAAAATTTCTTTGCTTTAAGCTTTGCAATTTTTTTGAGAAATGGTGAGATAGCTACATCTGAAAAACTATAGCAACTTTTGTTGGTATTGTTAAAAACTATAATCAGTATGTTCTAGGTATTTGTGTTATAGTAAATAAACAAGCATGTCTATTATTTTCTGGTGCACACCATAGAACAACTCAGATGAATTTCATTAATACAGTTTAGGATACAAACCTTATCGTGCACTTTGAGCTGTTCATAAATCATCTTATCAACTCTAGTTGGATTAGAAGGAACTCTATTATGGTAGCTTCCAGCTGAAGATGACGAACGACGCCTTGATGGATATATTCTTGATAGTTCTTGCTCAGCCTGAAATTATTATGAAAACATAATTGTTTGTAGGCTATGATCAATCAAATATAACATGATAAAATTCAAAATCACCTATACATGAAAAAGTGAAATAAAACTAGCGATAAAAATAAATGAACCACCATTTTTTTGTCAAGGTTTATAGCTTGGTCTAGATGTGTAGACACGAATATCTAGTATAAGAGAATATGAACAATATTTTCTCACGATCATTATTTCAAAGTTGGATTGGACTAACTTAGATTAAAAGAGTAATCATTATTTCCATTGAGCTTTTCTTTTATTGCTACAGTTCTTAATTTTGTAGAACACTTTTAAAGTTTCTTTGGACTCTCAGAGGTTTTTTTCAATGAATTTGTTTGTTTGACAGTACTTATGATGCTCAAGTCAATTATGAACAATATCTTTAATTCATGACAGTGATCCACCATAATGAGGCCTGGAAAGTTCAGGAGACCCACCTTTCTACATTCTCTTTCCAAATTTCTGAGCTGATCCAAGCATTCATCGAGACCAGAACCTAACCTCTTTGCTGCTGTCATCATTTCATCTTTATTGACAGCCTTTGGTTTGATCATCCCATTTCTTGGCTTCTCCTCAAAGTGAACCTGATGCCTCCTTCCATTATGCTCCCGTCTGCCAACATCATCCGAGGTTGTGTTCATTGCTATGTATTCTCCAACATCCGCTTCCTTCCCATTAAAATCAGTCTCTATGCCAGCATCGATGAATTGCAAGGCACGGATGGCACGCATCCCTTGCTTCTGTGAAGGAGCAGCATTCTCATAGGTATGCCCATTATGCATTGCATTATTGTTGTTCACCATATCGATGCTTGTGAATTTGGAGTTGAAAAATGGGGATGCCTCACGTCTTGAATGGGACTGCATCATGGGTGGGTCTGATGGAAGCGAGCCTGGAGAAATTAGCATTGGCGAGCTTAGTGTTCGACCAGCAAGGACATCAACAGGGCTCCTGTTGTGGTATGGGGAGTCTCTGTTGTCATGGCAGTTTGGGAAGTAGGGTAAGCTCTCGTCACTTGGCGTTGAAGGGTAAGACCCTTTTGGAGATGGGTTAGGAGACCATATCTCATGAATGCTCCGATTGGAAAAACTTGCTTGGTTGGATAGATCAGGCAAGTCCAGGTTCAGGCTGAAGCTGGATGACAGAGATGATACACTGGCTGGCCAGGAACACCCTCCTTCAAACCTGAAAGAAATAATGCACATATATCTAAGGTGGCTCAGCATATTTCTGAGAAGAAAAATCTTGGCAACGCTTTGAATCTGGCCAGGACGAAAACTCGGACTCTCGGACTTCTCGGACTTTCATTTTTCGATAAAAGTCCGAGAAGTCCGAGTTTTCGTCTTCACGACCTTGCGATGTTAGGCGTCATAAAGGTTTTAAAATTACAAGAATTAGTAATGGTTCATAATTTGTGAAGTTTCTTGAAAATATTAGTTTAGTTCTATAAGTTTCTTAAATTTTGGCGTTCTAGTACTAGGTTTCTTATAAGAAAAGAAACGTGTGTATTTCTCAACATCATTTAATGCGGCTTATATGGGCGGCTTATAAACAAGGGAGGCTTATAGTCGAAGAAATACGGTAAGCATCTGGTCAAAAATTCTTCAGCTTATTCGACAATTCAAATTGAATACCCTTACCCTTGTTTTTGTCGAATCAAATTTTTAAAATACCCCATGACAAGGAAAGTATAAATTAAGTATTGCATTACAAAGGGCTATTCTCTGTGGAAGGAGGAAACTAATCCTAAACAAAAAAACGCTCGTAGTATTTCACTTATGTGCATTTAAGCGAATGCCACAAATAACGTCTCTGTAACGCTATTGTGCCTAGTACATTCTTTTTTATAGGAACGCAAAAAAGCATCCAGGGCACTGGGCAACACGCAAACATAGAAACAACTGTTCAGTAATATTAGAACTAACAACAGCGCAATTAAAGTACAACTCTATCAGACCTAGCGTAAAATTGGGTTTCCCTAACAAAACTTACAACTACAAACGATACAGCAAGCCTTTTGTTAGTATTTGTTAGCACGATTCTATCATGTCAGTCCAGTTTCTTATAAAAAATGTACAAAGATATAGAAAAGTCTTCTGCCGCTGAAGACAGGTAAAAGCCCCACTACACTACAGTGCGAAACAGCAAGTACTGTTTGAGCCGTTGTAGATTATGAAATAAAAACAAAAAAAACCATGCGTTGCTTTACAAATTGAACTACAAAGCGAGAACCCGGACTTCTCGTAATTTTAAAACTTTAATGACGCCTACATCGCAAGGTCGTGAAGACGAAAACTCGGACTTCTCGGACTTTTATCGAAAAATGAAAGTCCGAGAAGTCCGAGAAGTCCGAGAGTCCGAGTTTTCGTCCTGGCCCTTTGAATCTTTTGATTTTTGTTCACAAATGGATATTACTCAAGATGATTTTTATTTGAGATTTGAATTTCAAAGTAAAGTAAGTTTAAAGTAAGTAGAGTTTTTTAGTCAGCTGAAATGAGCTATATATCTAGGGCATTAGCTAGCATAATAAAAAATCTCTAAAGCGCCCAAATTTGATTATGTCACTTACGCATCATTTGGCTCAACTTTACCATGAGGAACATCATGTGCCACATTCTTAGCATCCTCACTGATCTCATCATCTAGCAAATTCGACAACACGTGATACGCTATGTGTTTCTTCAGTGTCTTGTTCCCTTGTTCCTTTCCATTTGTCACAAGATGCATGTCCATAGGAGGCAGGACATTTTCATCAGAATTGGGGCTGCTATGGGTCATGGAAACTGGAGCCGAAACTCCGTTACCAAGGTTCATACCATTCATTATCTCAAATGACGTCAGATACATCGCATTCTCAAGTTCAATGCCGGAATCATGCTGCAAGAATGAAACTTGATTGAGATTGCATAAATAACGAAATGATGGTTAATGTGTTTATGATCAGTATATCTCTCTCTCGAGCGAGAAATCATCGAGGAGGCTTCAAGATGTGAAAGAGTAATTAATTGTTTCTTTCCAACCAATAATAAACATCAATATATCTTTTTATTGGAACGGAGTTGGAGAGTTTGGTCTTTTGAGTCTCTTTCTTCTTAGTGTATCTTATTATTGGTATTTCTTAACCAGTAAAATTATCAATAACATAAGAATTACAGGTATTATGGGTAATCATAATAATTAGTAGTATAGTGTTATTTCTGAACAAGCAAGATTTAATTTCAAAACTATCGAATTAAGAGACAGCAGACTTAGAACTGCTTCAACTACTTTTTATTGACAAAGAGGATATTAAACAATTCTTATTATTAATTAAGCGATTGAAAGTTAACCATCCATGGGAGGTTTCTTAGGTAATAGGTAAAAAAGTCTTTACCTAACTTGCATAAGATCTCATATAAGCAATAGGGCAAAGAGGTTCACGTTGTTAGGTAAGAGATAGAATAGTCTAGTTCAAATTGCATAAAACAACCACTTAAATTCAAAAGTATCATTTTGTGGTATTTACAAAAACAAGACCACCATCTACATTTAACAGATAAACAAACTGTTAAAATGTAAGTGGATGTTGTGATTAAAAATATTTTTCAACAATAATAGTTACTAATAGCATTACATTATTGTTACATATTGATTTTAATTTGTATCAATAACGCCAGCAGTTATAGTTTTCAAATAATCAAATTTCATTGTATCATAAAATCACAGCTTGACATATTAATAAGAATAACATGTATTGATTAGGCCGTATAAGATCAAGTGGTTATCTGGCAAGATTTGGCACCCTATGTTTTAACATGCTACTACATAATTACATGAATCATATCTATTCCATTTTAGACAAAATGAATAGAATATTAGTAAGTTAAAAGATGGTTTGGATAAAATTTGATTTATTATGATTCAGCTCATCCTGTTTAGAAAAGAACAGCTTGTGTTATTGCATGATTTTCGCAGGTGATAGACTCATTTTGTTATTGCAAATGGAAAAATATCTTAGTTCCATGATATAAAATTTCAAGTTCTATATTTAAAGATATTGTATCTAAATGATAATAAAGCCTTGGGTATTAGCTTTTTTAAGGGTCAAGGGACCCATGGTCCTAGGCTCGATGTTTTATGTTCCCCATAAAAGAGTTACAAATTCCAAAAAAATGCAGATATTATGGTAAAACCAAAGGTCTAAAGAAGTCTTCAGCCTCGGACGAGGTAACAAGAGGCAGAGATAATGTACTATTCTTATATAGAAATAGGAAGGAATGAAAAGACTGAGCCTGACCAAAAGAGATGATATCAGATTCTCATGGTATAAACAGACCAATATTGTTCAAATATACAATATGGTTATAGCCCTACGACTACAGCATTCGGCCTGCTCACGCAAATACTTCCCTTTTCTGTTGGCGTGTTTTCAAGAGAGTTTCCTACATCTGTGCAAAATCTTCTGATTTAAATTAGATTATCTGTTTCCTGCCCATTAAAATTTGTCAATAAGCATTTTGAAATAACAACACCAGAGCAGCTAGAAACAATTCCATTCCCATATATGTTCATGGTATAACTCAAATTTTGTGCAGATTTTTGTCTGAACGTGTTTGCTTTTGCCACAGAATGGGGAATTTGGAATAATAATAGTAATAGTAATAATAATAATAATAATATTGTTATCAAGGAAAATAAACTGTACAGTTATACACCCCCCTATTTTGAGCCTCTGTATAACTAAGGCCTGTATAGCTTGGTCCCAATTCTAGTAGTCAACTTTATTCTATTCCTAATATTTCTAAAATAAATTGGCTTTTAAACCTTTCATTTGTGATTGGAAATTTCCTCCGTGTTTTTTAAATATTGAGAATTTGTTCACAACATCTTTTTTAATTGAAATATACCTCCAACAGGTATGAAATGCGGGACTTTACCCATCCAAGAAAAGCATGCTAAGCTAGCCATTGTCCTGAATCAGGACAGCAAGTTAGCAAGCCTTCTGGTGTACACTTATAAGCAACTGGTCAATAAGCAACCAGGGCTGGAGTGGCCAAGGCCAAACTCTTAAGCAATTTTGAGAGCTGGAAATCCAAAATATTCAAGCAACTTTGAGGAATGGGACCAGAGACGAGTTTCTAATTGAAAAAAGTGTACCCAGCTTGACAGATCGCCCCAATTTGTGTTTGGGTTAAATCCTTCTTCAAAGCCATGAAATAATTACATTTCATATGGCATTTGCATTTGTATCAAGAATTCTTTTATATATCATGAGCCTCAAAATTCTTAATTCTTTTCTTCAAAGGCGCAAACGGAAAGGTCATGTGATATGGTATAATCCAATTCAACAGCCTTGAACATTTTCAGGATACCTTATGCAGTGGTGGCCCTGGATTTCCTCCGCCAGGGGGGCTAATAACTCTAACAGAGGGACTAGAAGCTCTAACAGAGTGACTATTTCCCATGAAAATACGAAAGATTTGCTCCGAGACGATGAAAATCTAGAATAATTTATCTTCCGATGGCAGGGCTAACCTCCTCTGGGGGGCTGTAGCCCCAAGGCGCTATAGCAGACGTTATGTGTGGCTCCCTAGGCATAAATATTTGCTCACTGGAAAGAAGATTTTGTAACTTCTTCAAAATGTGTTAGAAAGGGCAGGAAAATTAGAAATATTTGATCTACTTCTTAAACATTAACGAGGATGTTTTGAAACTAATCTTATTTGTGGAGATTCACATCTCGTGCATGTCCACAGGAAGTTACTAAAAATGTTGAATTGAACTGAATTTCCAGGCAATATGCAAATCAACAAACTACCTAACAATCCGTGTGCGCCTTGAATAATTGTTAAATTACTCTTATGCTGATGATACCTCCATCGCTAAAAACCCTAAATCGTTATTACTGTAACAGAAAAAAATAAAATACAATGATAAATGTAAAATAATTGAGAATACTTAAAGAAGAGAAGCCCACCAGCTCAAAACTATAAATTTCCCACTAGAATCAGTTTCTCAAGATAAATGAGCTTTACAACCTGATAAAAGATTCTGAAATCTCATGTTTTTCATATTCATCATTCTGTAAAGTTTATTCGGCAATCAAAAGACTGTTAGTTATGGAGGTTTAAGATTTGAAATAACCATAACAACATGCCTGTCTTTGTGATAATTTTATTCAGCTTTCTGTCTTCAAAAGAAATTCAATTCATTCCCAAATGAAATCCACAGCATCATTGGTTTGGGAAAGAAAGCTTACCCAGCTGAGTCAACTGAACATCCCTTAGCTGTGCATGCACAAGTTCCCATTAGGGCTGAGACAACAAGATGCACACCATTTTCAAAGAAGAAGGAATATCAACATGATAGTCAGCTTGATATTATTGGTTAAAAACTATTATTTTCTTATCATTTTTAGAAGCCAATGAAAGTTAACCAGGGTCAGTTGTGTTGATGCATGGTCTAACTTGCAAGGCAGGTCAGAATGATAATTAATCCGAAATTAGATTAATCCGATATACACACTTCGTTAGGGTTAATTCTTTTGTTAGAAATCGTATTTTAAATTGATTTTGCTATCCTACCTTCCTGTCAAAATTGCAAATGATGAGAGCTTCGTTTTTTGAGGGACATTTAAGAGCGTCTTCACAGTAATTTGTAATGTCAGAAGGAACAAATGCTTTTGCGTCCGGATTTGGAATGAAGGACTAGAAAATCAAAAACACTCAGCATAACAATTCAGAGAAAACATAGCTGATAGGTTTTGAGCGTTAAGGAGCTTCTTTTTATATCAAGCAAAACATATTCAGCGTTATAACGCTCATGCCAGAACAATACAAGCCGAATGTCCCAAGTTTCCGGTGGCTTTTCATAGAGGCCTTCAACTCAAAAAGGTGATAAAACTATAGCGAGCCTCACCTTATCTTTCTTTGATTGCCTGGTTGTCCCTTGATGCTTGACACATTTGCTCTCTTCTGCTCCACTCTGCCCATTGTCATTTTGGGCTGATAATGCCATTACTGTCAAACCATTATCTTCCCATTTCCCAAAGACGCAACTCAGTTTGTCCTAAATTTTTTCATGAGCAAAAATCTTGTTTGGCGTTTTGGGGAGGACTGGGAACTAGCGATCGTCACCAGGTTCTGACGTAGCCGACTGAAGAGAGCCTCGCCATAATGTCAACAGGTCAACGGGTGTCTTAATTATCAGAAAAATCAATACGAGTTTAAATGGGTACCCAGGGGGTCAGTCAGTTAGATAGGGTAGGCAAAAATTCGACCCTCAAATGCCTCTTTCAATTACAAGGTTTTAGGCTTTATGTTAGAATAAAGAACGAAGTAATGACTAATGGCAGGGATTCATGGCGTGGGATCGAGTGGTTAGATCACTCTATCCTTGTTCAAAGGGTTTCGGGTTCGAGACCACCTTCAGATCTGTCAAAAAGTTTGTGGAGAGAATTTTCTGGCACTTTTTATTCCAGGTAACAAGGCAATAGGAATCAGCGAGTGTGGTCACATCAAGAGGTAGGACCAGGGTCGCACTGCTCGACTAGTCTACCTATTCAGGAGGCCCTTTGTGCTTAGCACATAAACCCATACGTTACGAAGATGGCAAAAGTATTTGTCTATTAAATGTCTAGAAGATCCAGTTAGGGAAGGAACAGCAGATCAGTTGGTTTCTTGGAATCTTATTTGATTCGTCTATAGATCCAATGCATATATTGGGTAATCGAGTTGAATACTTAGCATAAAAACCAGAACTCGAAAGTGACTAATGAGTGGTTGAATTTTTGTATGCAGCAATTGCACTTGACAAGGGTCTGGGTACAATGTAACGCGCCAGGACATGCTTGCGAATGGTCAACTGGTGGCCAATTATCTATGTATTCAACAAAAATCTGAAAAATAGCAAACCCTTTATTATCATAAATAATTACTCATCGTGGTGTCTCGTCTAAAATCACTAAACACCACCACAAAGCTCGTAGCTTTGTATCTCTTACTTATTATTAGGCGTAATATGTGCAATAGTTTTATAATTTAGGAAAGGGGGAAGGGCAAAAGGGGAGGGAGGAGGATTTTTTACCTTAAATCTACAGGCAATGATGGAATGGTCGTAGCATGGCATGGCCTGACGATAGTTGGCTGTTTCATTTCTTAAGTATCTTTCTCGAATGAGAATCTGTTCAACGTAATAGCCTGTCTAAGAACCCCTTCACACAGATCAATTTTGGATCGAAACGGATATGTTTAGCTCCCATTGTGGCTTCACGCTGATCTACCTTAAAACGGAGTTAAATGAAATGACAAAAACGGAGCTAAACCAAAACCTTTAAAGGTGCATGTGTAGTGCAAACAATAAAAACAGAGGGATGTAAAACAACACCTCGATTTTATCATAGCCAAAAGAGAAATTGAATCCAGAATATCTAGCACAAAGCTGTTTGAATATGTACAACTACACAAATTGGGCTTCATTCCAATTGGGTGTAAAATGCTTCTGAAGCAAGCTCGCTCTGGGGGATAGGAGATGCAAAAATAATTCACACTTCTGCACTCCAATTCCAATTTCATAAAAACACCAATCAAATATAAAAACAATGAGATGACAATTAAAATACACTTGAAAATTTAAAAGAAACACTCAGAGTGCATCAGAGCTAATTGATAAAAACGGTTTATGGTGGATATGTGAATAAAATTCTAATATAAATGCGGCAAATATTTTTACGAAAAAGGGCATTATGCAAGAAAACTCAATAGTGGCTTGAACATTTATCAATCAAATTAATTGATAATAATGAAACTTTGGCAAGTTAAAAAAGGCTTTGAAAAATCACTAAGGTTGGGAATAATTTCTATTTTCTTAGTTTGAACCTCTTAAAGATTTTCAGTAGTCTACGTAACCATCGCAAGAAATCACCATTGCCAAGCAAAGTGAACATCGTTGAAATATAGCTAATTACAGAAGAACCTCAATCCAAACCTTGTTTATCCGAAAGAGCAAAACTATGATTACTTGTTCTCATAAACATTTTGCACAAACAAATATTTCAAATTTCAAAAATGATGCTCTCTGTCAATAGGTTTATTTCAAATGCATGACCATAGAATAAAACTTAAAATTTTGCCTCACAACTTTGAGCTTACTTTGTTACTATCAAAATAAACAACAGTTACTGTGATGTCATCGTGAAAATGTCGCTTAAAATTGTTTGGCAAGCTCAGCATATTTGCCAAATTTGCATCACTGCCTCCACCAAGAGCATACCTTATGAGCCTCGTTGCACCATTCTCTTGGTTAACGTTGCCTTGATGAGTACTGGTATCTAGGTAACGGCCAATCAGCTTTACCGCATGATCACTGGACATCTTCTCCCATAACCCATCAGAGGCGACAATCAAGAATCCATCTTCTTTTGTTATTTTTCGATGACTGACGACAGGATCTGCGGTGAGGTACGGGGGCGTTAGGTAGCTATTTGGTGGAACAACCGGCCTGCCATATACTACATTAAGGACTCTTTCGTGCAGCTCCTGGCTCCATTTATACTGGACGTCCCCAAATGCACGCAGAGGCTGGAGTTGGCCAAGAAGGCGGCCACGTTGTATGGACGTCCTCTTTTCATTTGGATGCTCTCTCTCGATTCGTTTGACTTCATGAGAGTTTTCAACAGTCTGATCTTGCGTAATCTGACAGGAAGTCCATTTACCAGATGAGTTACGTCTCCCCATCACTGCTCTGCAGTCACCTAGATAGATGAAAGCAACATCAGGATTTAAGCTATCTGATGAAAAAGTTAATGAAAGAAACCTACAGTGACTCAGGGTATTGTATTAGAGCCTGCATTTAGCTTTTAGGGAGAAAAGATATATAAAGGAGTTAGGCCACATATTTTTCCACATGAAATTCATCTGATTTGATATCCTTTTTTGTTGTGCTTAAGCCATTGCTTGCTGCATCATTTGTGACAAAATCACTCCTTTTGAGTATTTTGATTGTTTATGAATTCAATCTAGTAGAATGTTTTTTTTTCAATAATAACCCATCACTTTTTCAAAGTGATCATTCTTCCTTCTGATGTGGCCATTTTTGTGAATCGGACTTCTGCCCAATATTCTGAGTTTGTGCGCCTGATGGTGAGTATCAAAGTCTTAAGGAAAGAAAATCGTCCTTCAGTGTGCAGGTTCAGAATCATCATCTTCTTCCGATGTTAAATCAAGATAGAATATGGCTATAATTAGATAAGCCTATGATTTGATCACTTTCTCTTTGGGTTTCTACTTAGTGCGGCATAGCCAGAGTGGTGAGTTCAATAGCCTCCATTTGCCAACAATATTGAGTTATTTCTTCATATAATAGATAATCATACTGTATAAACCAACGCTCCAGGAAATACTTTTTTGTAACAAACGAAGGGTATGTTGCCAAAAACTAGCAACATGATTTCTTTTATTGTTCTCCTACCCCTGCTGTATCTATAACGAAACACTGAAATATCTCATATACCTACCTGTATTAGCAACATAGAGATCATCACCATTAATGCATGAGGCAATGGCACATGAGCCAGCCAAGCCAATGAGCAAAGAATCATCTCCAACGCCATTGGGTATTGCGTCAGTGCAGATATCTCTATCCAGTGTCAGAAAAGCCAGCTTCATTAGTTCTTCATGGGTTTCTGAGGTACAGTGCGTGGATGACAAGAATTTTGAGAACCACTCTATACCAGTGCCGGATAGTTTTTGCTTATTCTCAAATTCTTCAGACAAGTTAATAGGTGGCATTATGACATCATTATTTCCTAAAACTGCAATTGATTCATGAAGATCTGCAGGTTTTAGTAAGTTGTTATTAATTTTGGAAATTGCCATCGAGACATACTGTGGCAAACGGGTTTTAAGTGTCTGTGAACAGTGATATCCACTGTGCCCATCAAAAATTCCGAAAAATAAGGTGTCAGTATCAGAAAATAAACACTCAACATTTCTGTCTTCTATCGGGTTATTTGCAGCAATCTGATTTGTTTCAAACTTAGAAACCACTCCATGATTGACATCTTTACTGAACTCATACCGGCCTAATACTTCCTGGATGGTTTCAAGGGGGATACAGGGCTCTGGATCTTTGTTATAATTCCCTAATAATCGCTTCCACCAAGGTGATGTTGGGCCTGTTTCTGATAAATCAAAGCTATCTGAAGCTCTGAGAGTCAGTCCGAACCGGTCTGTAAAATTCTTCCACCAACTTTTCGTGTAGTCCAAGGTGTAGAAGGAACTGGCAAAGGCGACAACTGCTACCGCAGGCCATTTTGAAAATCTTGTTAGGCCGCCTCCTGCCATGATCTTAGCTCTGCTAAAATTAAGTCCTACAATTCTACTACCCATGAAAGAAAGACGGGTGGAGTTAGAGAATACCTCTTCAATTCAGTACCTTTTCCTTCATTTTCAGTTCATTGTGGCACCAGCAATAGGCAAACAAAACAAGCAGGCAAGCAGTTTCCAAACGGTTTGTGAAAATCACGGCTAAGCTGTGATTGATTTGATAAGACAATATTAAGATATTGAATTGGATGGATGAGAAAGAGGTGAGGAAACACGCTCCTCCGCAGAGTTGTTCTTAATGCGAAGGCTACATTCATTTCATTTCATTTTAAAAAAGATTGATACATTACGCTGAGCATCATCCATCACAACACATCACTACATACCACTACATGCTAGAAAAAAACCATTACAATTACCGTACTACAAATTACAATGAGTTATCAAGCTGCTCACGCATAAGAAAAGCGTTTCTCAGGAAAGCACACAACTCTCAAACTAAGATCTTCGCAGACAACATAATGATAAATTTCTCATCAATATTTAGTTTAGTGAAATTTGGAACTTTTATACAAAGATATTGTAAAAGCTTTTCACGAGGCTCGAGATACGTACTACATTCCAATAGAAAATGTTTTTCACGTTCTACGCATTGCAGATTGCAGAACTTACAGATTCTCTAACTTTCCGGTATGCCTTTATGTCTTCCGACTTCTATACTCAATTTGTGATCACTGCACCGGAATTTGGCCCAAATTTGGCGAGAATTTCTATCTTGTAGATGCAAGTAAGGTTCTGCATGGAAGCTACATGGAAACAAGGATTATAGGGAAGTATAATTCAAAACAAAAGGTACCGAAAGCCGATGCAGCCCTACAAACTTTCAAACTTGCTCCAAGGAAACGATGCCCAACCGATGTTCAATCGATCGAATCAGTATTGATGTTATTCTCAATTAAATTCAATTAAAAAGGTTGAAAATACCAACGAATTCAAAGGTCTGAGCAAGACTTGGTTTTTTGAGAAAGAATGTGCCTGTTTATTCTGCAGTATGTGGCTAAATTCATGCAATCCTTGAAGTTGCTCATGTTAGTATAAACTGGTGCATATTGTTGATACTAAAACACTGTACAATACAATACAATGATGGTGAAAATGATTAGGTATAACGATCCTGTAACAAAAGGAAAAAGAGTGAAAGATACGGTGGCCCACAACTGCCACCCACAAATAAAAACCATCCGCACAAAGATAATCCATGTCACACAAATATAAAGTTCCTCAACACAAACACAAAATTAATCCCCTACATAAAAAGATTCCTCTCACAAATAAAAGGCATGCTCAACCAAATCACAAACTCTTTCACACAAATAAAGAGTTCTCTCACACAAAACTAAACTTCTCCTCACACAAATAAAGAATTCTCTCTCACACAAAACTAAACTTCTCCTCACACAAATAAATAATTCTCTCTCACACAAAACTAAACTTCTCCTCGCACAAATAAAGAGTTCTTCTCACACAAAACTAAACTTCTCCTCGCACAAATAAAGAGTTCTTCTTACACAAAACTAAACTTCTCTTCACACAAATAAAGAGATTTCGGATGTCACACAAATTTCAGCAAATCTACCTACGTTTCCCATGCGTTTGCTGACGTACTGTGGTTTCTTGTTAGAAACTTAGCTCAAGCCTCAGTCCTAAAAGTTACTGAAATTTTCTATTGTTTTTATTCTATTCTTTTCAAAGGAAACAATAGAACAAAATAATATATTCGTTTTTATGAGAAATCCTAGTATTGAGCCCGTACTTAGTTTTTAATGAGCGATTTTCTCATAGAAGATAAGGTGTAGGCCATCCCTATTCCACACCACAGTAACAAGGTGGAAAAATGTTTTTGACCAACCAGAACATTTTTTGACTGAGAATTCATCCAATCAGATCACTGAAAAGACAATAGATTTCGAAGATTCAACAGCTCAAGAGCCGCAAAAATGGCGGAACAGCGCGAAAGCTGTGGCAAAAATAGCTTTCAGGGTTCTGTATTTCTGCCGTAAACACGTGAATTATTTGGTACCATTCTTATTATTCTCAAATCTATGATAGTTTATCTAAATTTTTACCGCTTACGAGGTTAATATTTTACGTAATTGCTGAAAAAATCTACTTGACAACTCGCTCAAAAACAATCTTAGCTTTGAATCGCGAGAACGGCACAATAAACTAATATTTTAACTAATAAACTATAACTAATATTCCTAATAAACTAACACTTACCTTGCTAGAGCCCTTACTTTTGTTTTGAAACTACTCCACCATCTTTACAAACCATTAGTTATTACTTGCAGCTGTTTGAAAATTTCAGTTTGAGTTTCCCGCCGTACAAAACTCGACGTCAAAAGTTATGGAAAAGCTCGGACACGTTGATGAATGAAATTGAGCAACAGCAAAAAACGGGGGTCGAGCAAATTTGCGAAATTATAATTTGAAAATTTGAAATGACATGTATTTTAATCATTTTCTTTCTTATAATAATTTAGAATTGATTAAGAAAATTAAGTAATCATATTTGAAGCATAAATTTATTTCTAATTACCTAAATAAAGATGAAATCTATCGTGCTGGGAAGATACGCATATTTTACCTATATTCTGAGGCCACCCCCGTTTCAGGTACTGGTTTTTGAGCGAGTTGTCGAGTCGATTTTTACAGCAATTACGTAAAATATTAACCTCGTAAGCGGTAAAAATGTAGATAAACTATCATAGATTTGAGAAATATAACAATGGTATCAAATAGTTCACGAGTTTACGGCAGAAATACAGAACCCTGAACGCTATTTTTGCCACAGCTTTCGCGTTTTTCCGCCATTTTCGCGGCTCTTGAGCTGTTGAATCTTCGAAATCTATTGTCTTTTCAGTGATTTGATTGGTTGAATTATTAGTAAACAAATGCCCTGATTGGCCAAAACATTTTTCCACCTTGCTCACCACAGTACAATTCAACTCAACAAGGTTGACCCAGCCAACAATAGGCAGGTAGAAGGAGGGTAATAAATTGAAAAGGGCATCTTCAGTGGCCAGATCAGTGACCAGATCATTTGATTGGCTGCTTCTTACATAAAACTAGAAATCTTTGATTGAATAACATGTTTGATTATTTGACGTTAGGGGGCAATCTCTCTTTTTGTAACAGGTAACTTAATTGCTTTTACAGAATCAAAAAAAATATTAGTCTGCCATTCTTTCAAGTTCAATTTTTCAAAAATAAAGATGATAAAGATTTGTTCATTGAAATAACCAACGCTTTAGCGAAAGCCACCTACATTTGTCGATTTATCCCGTAGGTTTTCCCTACAACCTACAAAAAGTCCAAAATCCATATTGTAGGTGAAAATCCCTACGAGTGGCAGCCTCATGGTTGGCAATTTGTGTGAGGAGAAGTTTAGTTTTGTGTGAGAGAGAATTATTTATTTGTGTGAGGAGAAGTTTAGTTTTGTGTGAGAGAGAATTATTTTTTTGTGTGAGGAGAAGTTTAGTTTTGTGTGAGAGAGAATTCTTTATTTGTGTGAGGAGAAGTTTAGTTTTGTGTGAAGGAACTCTTTATTTGTGTGAAAGAGTTTGTGATTTGGTTGAGCATGCCTTTTATTTGTGAGAGGAATCTTTTTATGTAGGGGATTGACTTTGTGTTTGTGTTGAGGAACTTTATATTTGTGTGACATGAATTATCTTTGTGCGGATGGTTTTTATTTGTGGGTGGCAGTTGTGGGCCACCGTAGAAAGAAGATTGATCGCTACATTTATAGAGAGGTTCTTCTTCGTCATAGCCACAAAGACTAAAAAAACTAGAAAAAGTAAAATACTATATTTATATGTACGTGAAGTAACAAACCATAAATGCCTCAAAGTGAGGCTAGATTTCATACGAGGTTGAAAATTTAGAAGTTCAAAATGGCCACAACGTTCAGTCGAAGAAATATTTTCCGCAAGTTCCTTACACTGCTGATAGAAAAAAATACAGAGAGTAGACAAGTTTCTAAACTGCACTATACGAAAAGACACCTGTTCAGCTTTGAGTACAATAAAAATGAGTTATCAAGACCAACAAGTAACTCGCAACTTTGCAGATGTTGTGGAAAAGAAAACGCTGCTGTAGTCTACAGTGTAGAATTAGGCCCATTTTGTCATCAGCTGTCAGTCCTGTCCCCTGGAAGATGCTTCCAAACCAGTCTTACATTTATTCGCAACATGGCAGGACATAGCCACTGGGCAAATATTAAATTTAAGAAAATGCACAAAGATGTTGAAAAAAGCAAAGTTTTTGGAAAATTATCACTTGAAATTATAACAGCTGTTCGAGGTGAGCTGACCTTCAGACACTTCTCTGTTGACAGTGAGCTACTTCTCTCAAGGACAAAAAAATTCTTTACTGGTCTGCAGAGTATGACAATTCTTCATGAGATCCATTTCCTATTCTTATATATTTTTTTTATAAGAAAGTACTTTACAAGAAAGTTTGGGAAACAACGGATTCGTGTGCTCTATTGTTTTCTTGAACGATACGTAACAAAAGAATATTGAATGAAGTTTCAGTAATGCAGATCATTTGGGACTTTCTTATTAAAAACATGTATCCTTTTGTTCTATCAAACTTGGGTGTGCCACACTCAGCTGTCTGAATCCCCTTACTAAGACTCCTGTATGTGATTTCTAGGTCTTAAAAGTAATTTTCAAAGAATATAGTTTTGATTTGATGATATTTCAATATGATAAATCAGTTTATATTAAATGGATTTTATCTTGTTAAGATACCTACTATCCCACTAAATAGAGTGAGTAGGATAGTTAATTTCCTGCAACCTCAGTTTGCCAACTGATTCCATTGTTTTTTGGTACAGAAAATGGCGCAGATCCAGCAAACAATTCAAAGCTTGATGAAATTATCTCAAGGGCAAAAGCTGCCAAAATGCCCAAGGACAGCATTGAGTCTGCTATAAAATCTGCATTGCGTGTAAGCACAGTTATTCATATTTATTGATTTGCTCATTCTACTTACGAACCAGTGAAACTTTTGTAAACCATGCCCTATCAACTCGTTTTCCAAATCCTGCTTCTTCTCATTTTGAAATACTTTTCTACAAATCTTTTGAGATTAAATTTAATTCTTAGTCCTTAGTGATGAATACTTTCATACAAAACCAGAGAAAATCAGAAACGTTTTTGAGACTAAGTTTGAACATGAATTGAAATATATTCTGTTTCTATCTCAAAACAAAGGGAGCTGGGAGAAAAATAGCTTTGTTTCCTGAGAAAGATTAAAATCGAAATATTTAAAGGGTTAAACATTTCTTATTACCTCACTTGTGATCATAGTAAATGTTCTAATTTTTGTCAGCTATTTTCAATTTACTGCTACTGTTAACTGTTCTTTATCATAGGCTGGTAGTGAATCCAGAACTTCAATGTTGTTGGAAGTTCGAGGACCTGGAAGATGCGGAATTTTGGTAGATATTCTAAGCCCAAATATTGCTAGATGTCGTGCAGAAATCAAATCTCTTCTTAAGAAACATGGGTATGTAAAACTACTTGATTCTTTAAGACAAGAATCGTTGTCATTGACAGTTTTGGTAAAGAATAAAGATGATGTATGATAGTATGGAAGCAAAACAAATATCTATTTAATTATGAAACAATGATAAAAGACATATGTTAAAAACCAGGTAATGCTTCGAATGAAAACTTTTTTATCACGTTTCGAATTTTGAGCTGTTTTGTGTTTTTGGTGGTAAAAATGAGCATAATCCACTATTGTTGTGACTTTGTAACTCTACAATTAAAGGAAGTGGTAATTTGCGATGTGTGAGCACAACAGGACTACAATAATAGAGGCCCCCCCATATTTGTTCGTGAAGCGTTATTTGGCATATTTTCGCGCGGGATTTCGGGATTTAGATATTTTCGGTTCGTGAATCCGTGATCGAAGAATCCTCCGAGCAACCTGATTTGTTGAAAATGAGGTCGTTATTCCGTGAAAAAGAGTTTTCTAGTGCGTGATTTCTTGACGCGTTCTGGTCGTTAAAAAAAATTTCTTACATAATTAGATGGAAAAGATCGTGAAAATTCTGTTTTAAGGTCCGTGATGGCGTGATAAATGAAAAATTGACGCGTGAATCCGTTATCCAGGGGTACTATGGGGGGGCCTCATAATAAGACTGCTATAGCAAAAACAAGAATCAAGGATACATGAGCTCTGTTTGTTTTTTCATTTCTCCAATAAATGGCGTCTTAATGTCACACTCACTTAAAGTTGTGAAGTTGCACTATCAGAATCTTATGTGACTGCTTTAGAAATTGAAAACAAGATATCAAAAATTCGATCTTACTAATCTCCAAGGTATGTGTTCACCTCAAACTAAAGTCCATCTTATCCTTGCTATTATTAGCTTTTCATTGTAGAAAGTCTCTTTTTCTAGAGGAGTTCTCTGTGATGGTGGATCGGTTTCATTCATGTTCAAGCATAAAGGTAACACTATTCAGGAACTTCTTTAAGAGTTTTGAGTGTAATGATATTTGCTTGATTTAAAGAAACCTATTCATGCCTGGATTTTCAAATCATGAATAGGTCAAGAATTTGAATTTCCAAAACAAAATTTACCTAATAGACTAGCTTTTGATACACATTTTTTTAAGTAACCAGTGCTTGAATGATGAGAATGGTGGACTTAATGGGCAACATTATTCAGTATGAAAGAGTTTGTTGAAATTCAATTTTTTCTTTCTTTTACCCACTTTGCTACACACTTTTTAGGTGTAGTGACAATTGAAGGTAGTACAGATGACAGCATCACTGAAAACAAGGTTAAAAACTTATATTATTTCCTTTAAAGACCTAGCATAAACATTTGAAAATAATTGATATAGTTGAAGAGATTCTTAAGGCCTAGATATCTTCTAATCATAGGTTATTCATTGATTTAGGGTTAGAACACATACGGGGGCTGGAGTTTTCACTAAAACTTGATATGCAGTGGTATCAAATCAAGAAGTTTGCAGTATAGCGCTTTATTTGAAATACACATTTTTTTTATAAGCAACTGCTTTATAAGCAAGTCAGTACTTGACAAGACAAAAGCGTATAAGCGATTCTAGTACTGGATAGAGAAATGCTAAGCAATTTGAAAATTTTAGTTCTTATCCAATTGTAAATGAACATAATGCAACAGCTATAGAAAAGTAGGTTACAGTGAATTTTAGTGCCCCGGCACACTTTGTATGCAAGATACCATCGGCTTAGCAATTTAATACTTGATAATCAAATCATAAAGCCTTGCAAATTATATATGGAAGGAAAAGGCTTCCTTGCTGCCATAAAGAAAAAAGTAGCGAGTGCACGAACATGTTTTTCTGACTGTATATGAAAACAGAATCAGTAAAATACATATATATACATACGTTTGGAGAATGTTTTGAAATCTCGAAGTCTAGGACCAAAACACTTTATCATGTGAGATAGATTTAAACGATGACATTGTAATTAAGCATTGGAATGATTGACATAATTTTTCTCTCTGTTATTCGGATTTCTTGAAATGCGTGGTAAATTAGCTTTTAGAATTTTGAAGATTTCAATCGCCTTTCTCACGACTATTTCGCATGCTTATTTTGAATTTCTTATTCATGAACAATTCATTTTCTAGTTTTGAAAGCAATTTTGCCCTAAAAAGTCATAATCCTTGGGGTTTCCTGTTTAGTAAAGGAAGTTCATTAAGCATGCCTAAATATAAGGAACTTTGAAAACACAGTAGATCCTAACACTTGGAAACTAGATAACATCTGACTTTCAGCCTTGTTGGTGTGATACCCATACCTACCAGCAGTATCACGCAGATTTGAAGCCCCTCTACGGTTTCAGCATTTTGTTTTATGTGTGAAAATAAGATGCGTTAATCACTAGAAATACGAAATTCACATTTCTGCTAAGGCCTTTAATAATGTTTGAGGTCTTTTCTCGTAGGTTGAAGAAGCAGCTATTCTATCCGGAGCAGAGAGTTTTCACTTTGACAGCGATGAAGATGAGAAGCCAGTCATTCGAGTTTGTTATTGTTGTTTCTTGTTTCTACTTGCACTTAAAATCTACGTTAAGAGTCTCTATCCATAATAACCAGGTTTGACAGAGGGTTTACATGATGTTGGTCGTTCCTTTCTCTCGATGTGGCCTGCTTCTTTTCAACCCACACGTACATAAATAAATTGTGACCTGTAGATAAAGCTTAACCCTGTGAAAAATATTTTCAGATAACCTCTTTGCTATGGTGGCTAAAAACCAGGCAGCCCTCTCATTTTGACACGTCATATACTGATGTAATGTTTACTGATCCTTATATTATTAATTTATTTTCCAGTTCATCTGTGAGCCATTGGAAGTGAAATCCGTTGCTGAAGCCCTGACATCAGAACACGACTTGAAAACAACCACGGCAACACAAGAGTATGTTGCAACAGATCTCAACGAGTTGAATGAAGTTAAAATGACGCAGGCAGATAAGCTGATTGACCATTTGAGTGGGCATCCCGATGTGATGAGGGTTTTTGATAATATCATGCATTATCCAAGCTCAACGTTTAAGTTGCATGACACGTAAGCTGTACCAAATTGATAATTTCTCGGAATTTCCCAATTCAAACCAATAAATTATTCTATGCATGAAGTGTTTGGGACATTCAGACATACCAAGTTTGTAATTTGCCTTGAAACTAAAGTGTCGTCTGATCCCCTACGACTACAGTAGCTGCTGTAAATTTGAGATTAAAAATTTGTTGCTTAGAAATTCAGTCAAATAAAATAATGCTTCAATTGTGGATATGCCTGGAGCTGGAAACACAGGGCAATGAGAGCCAAGGCTCATTGTCCTGATTTATGAAAGTGGTATAGAGTTTGATCGCCTCCTTTCACGAAAGCTGGCTAATTTCTTTTGAAAATGTTTTGGGTCACCAAGTCCCATTAAATCTAAATCCTTACTCGTATTTCTTCGAAGATTGTTGTGAAGGTTGAAAGGTCAGGCCGTGTGCAAATTAACGAACGAGTGCCTTATCTCGTGATGTCGCAAAATAAGTCGGTTAAGCCTTCGGTCTTTTATTTTGGTTTCTGTTTTGGAGTCCAAGACGTTTTTCTTGGCGAAATCAAGCATTCCCTATTGTATATTCTACCTTGGTAGTCTATCAGAACAAATTTTGTTCTTACTCCACAATACTTATTTGTTAGTGACAATGCCTCTTCAAATACTTTTTCGATAGGGAAAGGATCCTCCTATCTTCAACACGGGTAAATAGAAATAAAAATGACAACCATTGAAAACGTCCCCTGATATTTGATAAGTATATTTAATAGATTTGTTGATATTCTACAAAATCTTAATAGTGAAATACATTTAGACTGCATCAAAATAAAAACTTATTAAAAGAGATTTTACTAAATACATTTGGTGTGACGAGGATGCGTGCATCATTAAAGCTGTTTGATACACGAAGTACTTATTGTGCTTACTTTCGATAGCCCTTTCAGAAGGCTTCCGTCTCCTGTTCAGAAAACTCCTTTATCTAGCTGACTGAATATGAAGAGCAGGGCTTGAAAAAGCCCCAGACCATGTGACCGATGGTCGCAGGATTTTTTGAATCGAAATTCATGCAGGAAATGCTTTGAAAAATTCCTAACTTTTTTCGAAGCAACAAAGGAGCAAAGTATTTTATTCTGTATTTAGGGATGTTATTGTATACCATGAACCTCTGATATTCAGGTGATGTTTCGGTCGCAGGAAGAACAAAATTTTTCATGCTTTGATGAAGAGCTAAACGTAAACGTCAGAAATGAGATCTTTAAGGGTCTATATTCTAAAACAACGTCAATATCTCTTACGGCAATAATCATCATTAATTTTCATGGCTCAAAATAAAGTGAAATTGACTTTCTCGCAAGCGTCATCGTCTGCTTTGCAAATGATGAGAAGTGCTTTTTAGTACCGAATTTCTTTGTCTCATACATATTCAAAATGACATATCGTTATCATATACTTTATTTTGGTAATTGTTCTTGTTACTTCTTGTAAACTCTTTTTGCATCTCGAGCCATATTCACCCATTCTACATTTACTTGAGCGATATTTCTATAACAAGGTATTTGTTTCGTTCTCTTTCAGACGAATTACTCTGTTGAGTGTCAGACGCTAAGCTTAAGTAATCTATCTCACTATGCTTCCGATTTTTCTGGATATATTGAATATTTTTATCAATTTCTTTAATTCAAAAATGACTTAGGAAACAAATAAAAATGTTTACATATCCCTCCTTGGCTTTTGAAGCAGTTTTCCATTTGAAATTAATATTGGGATAAATATTGGGCATTTTGGGATAAAATTGTAGCTATTACCTTAGGGTAATTCCATGTCAAACCAACTTACCTATATGTCCCAACTATCACTAATTTTGATAAAACTTTTGGCTTTGCAAAAACAGTAACTCCACAAAATGCTAACAAGAAAAGGAAAAAGTCCTATAAATATTTCCATTGTTGCTTACAAAAACATATACTAAAATTTGATAGATCCGAAAAGAGTTTTTAGCAGTTTGTTTTAGTGCATGATATAAAGCATTCCCAGTTCCACCAAGAATTTTGATGTACTGTGAAATATTTCCTGTTGGTATTCTCAGGGAAGTAACAGGATAATTATCCCTAAGTGTAAAATAAGCAAGGAAGTAATGTTAAACCATCAAAGAGTGGGAAGAGGTGGTAAAGGAAACCATTTTATATTGAATGACTAATTAATTCCTTTAAAGGAAGCAATTGATGAATGAATGAGATTTAGAAAAGATATTTAAGTGAACTCTCTAGTTGGATGTTTAGTTGAGATTTTCAAATTTCAAGAGCTGCATTCAATGAGGGGAGAACTCTGCAAAAAAAATGCGAAATTGGTCTGAAGCTGAATGAAAGTTGTGAACTGACAGAAGAGTCTAGTTACTATGTTATAAGCAAGGAGGAGATTGAAATATTAGAGCTGCGAACACAATGCAGCCCTCTTACGAAGGTATGTCAGTTACACAGGAAAGTATTTCTGACACAGTATGTAAAACACCAACGAGCATGTTGTGATCCTTTGTCAAGGCATCATGGTAAGAAACCAACAAAAGGCCTTCGTGAGATAAGTTTGATTTATTCTAATCTTCATAAACATTTGACCTTAGTGCCTGGTAAAAAATTTGCACACCATGCAGGAAGGAGGTATCATCCCATACCTATGAAATCCAGGACCCAGAGCCAGAACTTGGTCCAACACATGAAAGTAGCGTAGAAACAGGTTTATCTGATGAAGGAGAGCAGTTTGAGTCATCTTTTGCTGATATCTCTCTAGTGAATGAATCGGTCAGCAGTCTTGGAGAATCACCTTTCACAGCAAAAAAGTTAGTAAGGAAAAAGAGATATTCTGAAGAGAAACTATAAAGAGTGAATGAAACATTGCGCAAGAAGACTGTGCCTGTGGAAAAAGATGAGCAGAGTTCTGACATTGCAAAAGAGGCTGAAACCTTTAATCATGAAATGATATCGCAGTTGAAGGAGAAGTTCAAAATGGTAGGCAAGGGGAGTGAAAAAATGCAGGTGCTTACTGTGCTTCAAAGTAGCTGGACTATCAGAAGGATTCAAGATGAATTTGGGGCGTCTGAATTCATGGCAAGAGCTGCAAAGAGATTGGCAAAGGAGAAAGGGGTACTTTCTACTCCAAATCTAAAGCCTGGCAGAAGTGTACCTGAAACTATCGTTGAGCAAGTGAAGAGATTTTATCAAAGCGATGATATTAGCCGTCAGATGCCTGGTAAAAAGGATTGTGCTGTGCAATGAATGTCAATGGAGAAAAATGCGTGGTTCAGAAGCGATTGATACTTTGCAATTTGAAGGAATGCTACCAAAAGTTTAAAGAGAAGTCAACAGCTAACATAGGATTCTCAAAATCTGCCTCCTTGCGACCAAAAAATGTTGTTCTACCTGGTGGAAGTGGAACTCATGCAGTGTGTGTTTGCGCGATACACCAGAATGTTAAACTCATGTTGGATGGATCAAAGATCTCTAGTTTGCCAGAGTTTCGAGCTTTAGTTGGAGGGGAGGGGAAACTATGCTACCGACATTTGCTGGCCTGCCTTGCATGTAATCCCCCACAACCAGAGTGTTTGCTTCGCCGTTGTTCAGTGTGTGGAAAAACTGACAGGCTTAAGTCTGACCTCTTGGAAATCTTTGAGCAGCTAGCAATTGATGAAGTAATATTTGAATTATGGGTGAACGTTGACAGAACAAATCTTGAAACAGTTGTTAAGAGCACCGATGATTTTGTAGAAGATCTAATTGATAGACTTTGTCGTTTGCAGCGCCATTCATTTATAGCTACTCAGCAGTCAACATTTGATAGAGATAGATAGAGAGGTTCTTGCCATCGGTGATTTTGCAGAGAACTTTTCATTCGTCCTTCAAGATGAGATCCAGGGCTATCACTGGACTAATAGCCAAGCTACAATCCATCCTTTTGTCATATATCATCACTTTTTTGCAACTTCACACGGCAAGGGTCCTTGTGATGGGGTTGGGGGTACTGTCAAAAGGTTGGCAGCAAGAGCAAGCCTACAAAGGCCATACGAAAACCAAATTAAAACACCTTTGCAACTTTTTGAATGGGCAAAAGACATTATACAAAGGATGCACTTTGCATATGTCACAAGTGAGGAAATATTGGAAACTGGGAAAAAACTTGAACAAAGATTTCTAACGAGTAAAGCTTTAGAGGGAACTCAAAAACTTCATGCCTTTGTTTCAATACCCAACAGCAAGACAAAGGTAAAAGCAAGAGAGTACTCCTTTGCTTCATCTGAAACAACATCTAGTGTCAGTAACATAACCTTCAAGGAATTATTGGAATGGAAAACGATAAACCGATATGTTACATGCGAGTATGATGGTAAATGGTGGCTTGCATATGTTCTTGAGCAATTTCAAGCAACAAGAGAAATGAAAGTAAAATTTCTGCATCCATCAGGACCAGCAGCTTCTTTCTCGTTCCCAAGAAAGGATGACGTGCTCACTGTATCCCATGCTACCACTCTGTCAACAGTCTCTCCAATCACTGCAACAGGCAGAACATATACATTGACCGAAATTGAAATGGCCGAAGCAACAATGTGTCTCAATAGAGGGACAGATGAAACATAAAGCCCATAACACAAACACCTAACATTTACTATACTGTACAGTTGTTGCTTTAACTACTAACTCATTTTACAAACTCTTTTCAGATTTCAGTATATGTGTTTGTAAGCAACAATGGAAATATTTATAGGACTTTTTCCTTTTCTTGTTAGCATTTTGTGGAGTTACTGTTTTTGCAGAGCCAATAACTTAGTCACCCAAAGAGGGCCCACTCTATAAATTTGTATCATGGTTATCTATATAGTAAGGAAGCTTTTGGTGTAAAATTTTCCCCAGGGGGGAAAGGTACTAATTTACAGGGAGCCATTGAAAATGAAGATGGTTTTTCAAGATTGATAGTTTTATTATGTAGGGTAGGTTGTAGAATCTATCATCTTAGAAAAGAGCTTTAAAAGAGCTTTAAAATGAGGTATCACTGGGCCCAACAGCACAAGTGGAGCTAGATTTATTAATGCTATACTGTTTTGGGGGCCGCGGATCGGGGTAAAATAGGGAAATCTTTAGAAACTGATTTCTCGGCCCCCGTTAAAGATATTAAGCTGAAATTTGGAATATTGTCTATTCTTACCAAGAGAAACATGTTCATGAAATAAGGACAGAATCAGTGATAGTGAGGGCAGATGTGTGTGTGCTTTCAATTTGTTGGTTTCATATGGAATTACCCCTTACAATCCAGAATAGAAGATTGTATTGGTTGCACACTGAAAGGCTTGGAGCTATTTGAACTATTACAGTCGAGTGCTCGATCCAGTAGGAGATGTGAGTAAATCTAGCAAAATTACCTTTATTTGTGCAGCTATTTATTCTTACGTAGAGTAGACTTGCTTGAGTTTTTATCAAACTTTGGAAAGGAAACATTCTCACGAGTAGATCCAAACGAGGCAGCCGTCTTGGGTCTCCTTTCCTCCAGTACTGCAAACGAGACAGCGCGGTCGAAACCTGGTTCGGGTTTTTTCTTGCGAAGTACAGGCAAACTCTGGCTGGTTTTCGGGCGTTGACCTGAACGAGAGAGGGATGGTTTAGAATAACAGATGAAATGTTTGTATATTCTTACCTTAAATGCTGGCAAGTAATTAGGGTTGCGGAATGGTTTTTTGGAATGTTAACTTAGCTTATAAAATGATTCCAATTCCAATACAATTAAGAATGAAAAACAATGCCAAAAGTTCATAGCCATCTGCAAAAATAAATTTTGGAAAGTGGTCCGCTGTGAGGTCATTTAACCTACTTTAAAATAAAAATTTCTTACGTCGACTTGGAAACTCTTTCGTTGGAACTGGAGGTCCACCATTTATGACCAAACTGAAATAAAAACAGCTTTCATAATAATCGATACTTAAATACGTTTTTAATTTCAAGTTGTCACACAAACCATAACCACACGAGAGAGAGTCTATAAGCAGTAGATGTGGTTGTTGTTCTAACATGTTGTCCACTTATAACTTTTTGTCGGTGTGTATTTTGGTTCTGATCCACTATGAGAGCATCCACAAATATTCGTCACAAATCGAAATCGATTGGCAACGATATCTGAACGAAGTCGAAACGATTTTGAAATAACATAAACAAATCATTAGACGACTTGTAACGATTGAAAATTGAATTTGAAATTTGGAGACGATGATGAAGCGATTTGCAACGATATTATCGAGTCAAATTTTCTTAAAAACAACATGAAAAGCCAGCATAATTACAAAGCTCCTCACCTTGTACAAGGTAAACCAACATGGAGATTTCGTTTCCATTCCTCTACAAACGCAAGACTCAGTTTTCCGTTTCCCAGGTTGCTTTGCAATGAATCGTACAGCCCTGGGTTGTTTCTGCACGCAGACAAGAGCAGCCTTGAGGCTGTGCTGTTAAAGGACAGGTAGCCAAGAGCAACAGCTGCACTACCCCGTACCTGTACGTTTGGTGAATGCAGATTCTCAATCAAATTTTCAACTATGCCTGAGAAAAAGAGCAAATTTATACTAAGACTAACTCATATCATTAAACCATTCCCACCTCTCTTGTAATCCGTATTTATTTCAAAGATTAAACAAATAATCCTGCCCACTAAGAAATCCCGGATGAAGGATTGTGACTTTTTTCATTTGTATTATCATTGCTGTTTTTTCGACCCCTTGATTAAAGATCAGGCACCTTTGCGATTGTGCTACAAAGACAATCAACTCACTACAATTACAGGAAATATACTTCTCCATCAATTGATAGTGAAAAATCATCAAAAAATGCAAGTTGGGCAAACTTCAAAGAAACTTTTTGCATGTACAGGAAATAGCATTTTCGACATTTATAAAAGGGCTATAACAGTTGTAGTCTTACTGCTCATGGCAGAGCTGCAGAAACTGGTTGAAAAAACAGCTGTAATAAAACAAATAACAATTAGAAGTTGCAATCTTATACCGAAATCCTAGCTCCAAAATAAACATGATACCCCAAAATAAATTTTAATCTCCTACAATAATTCGAACTTCAAAAAGAGGCTCCAGTACGTCAGAACAAGCCCGGGATAAAATATGAATTAGAGATGAAAAATAAAACTGACCAGCAACAATCATTGCATCCGGGATTCCGGCTCTGGTGTGTGCAAGACTGGCCAAGAGACTAGCTGATAACACTTTCGTTTCATCTATATCTGATCGCAAGAGGTTGACCAACATTTCCACACCTCTGGCTGACAGCGTCACCTGTACGAAGAGTTAAGAGATTAAAATCCTTACTCTTACCCTTACTATCAACAGGGATGAATAAAAGGAAAACTAAACCTGCACGCTGGACAAGCAAATGGATGAATGATTTTCTCACGCTGTTGATAGCTGTAGATAGTTGTTAGGTAATTACGTTTACTATCTTTGAGAGGCATTGGTTTGCGTGCGAAGCACAAAGGGCCCACTAATTAGGTAGACTAATCGACCTTGCGACCCTGGTCCTTTCTCGCGATGTGATCACACATCGTGATTCCATATATCTTTTAGCCTAGAATTACAGAGAGCTGGAAAATTCTCTCCTTACACTTAGTGACAGGTCTGGAAGTGGTTTCGAACCCGGCACCCTTTGAACCAGGGTCGAGTGATCTATCCACTCAGCAATCCCTGTTGTGATTTCACAAAAATGCTAACTTCATAAAATGAAGCAGGATAGCGAGACGAAATCGAAACATAGCGAACAGCAATAATTACCAAAGCTTTTCGTCTGATGCTCATAGTATTGGATGTAAATCTTTTTACAAAGGAAAAATCATTTGAACTTCTTATTACTAAGCAACATGTATAAACCCTTTTGGACCAAACCTTTATGTAACATTTTCAAGGTTTTTGCTGTATTGATTGAACATATTGACCTGTGTGGTTAAAAACTCTGCATAAATAGTTTACCACAGAGAGGATATTATCAGGTCTCTGGCCCGGAACCTTTCCAATTGAAGCAATCTGGGAGCAATTCTAGAATACCCAGCCCAGACCTAACAATAGTAACTAATGAAAAGATGTACTGTCTTGTTTATGTGCTGTCTTGTTTATTCAGAAATTCTAGTGCCAATCTGTCTTGTAGTTTTCTACGTACCTGGTCGACATCCGCAATAACCCTTGCCAAGATGATGATGTGAAACGCACCAAACGCTCTAAACCTCTCGTTCTCTGAATCCAGAAAACTTTCCAGCGACTTCATCATTACTCCTCCGCAGCTGCGTATCTCCAGTTGCTGATTGAGGTTGTTATAAGCAAAAGTCGCCAGCGCAGTGGCAGCCTTTAGGCGTATGTCCAAATCTCTGATGCGTAGTAGGTCTAGTATGCTGTTAATTGAAAAGTTTCGTCTGCTTCCTAACTCCTCCTGTGTGCCCGAGTTACTCAAAGCGATTTTAGCAAGGGTGATGGCTGCCTCAACCTACCGAAAACAGTCAGTATTTAACACTGGATATCAGAGCTTCAAGTCAGCAAGAGCTTCGAGTCAGCAAGAGCTTCGAGTCAAGATGAGAGAGAGGGCGAAAAAGGGGGAAAGTGAAAATACGAAATGTGTCCCAACCCTAATCTAGACCACTCATTACACGAGGTCTTAATTCGATGAGACTATAAAGACCCTGTCTAATAACGCTCTCTTAGAAGCGTTTGGTTGTTATAGATGATATAAAGATACACCAAGCCGTCTTACGGACATTGAAATCAGTCTGAAACTTTCGAAGCCTTCGTAGCACTCGACCGTATTGTCGAATAAATTGTTGAAAACTTTACGCATGTCCACAAAGGAACGCAGAAGTAATCTCATTCACCGATAAACTCAAGACAGCTACCTGGATCAATAGATTGCGACTATCTTGCATGAAGTTAATGAGCAAGTTGAGAGCTTCTGTTCCTGCGATCTCTTTCTGCATCGATTTGTTTGGTTGATGAGCCACACCTACACACAGGGTGCCAAGGACTTGAATGGCCATGATTAGAACCTTCAGAATACAAGAAGAATGGCAATTAAAAGGCAGGAACAGTAATGAGCAATTAAAAAAAGATCAGGATTTAGCAACCTTGAGATGCATCACAAGGCTGAGTCTATGAGATCTATGTGTTAGTTTACGTGTTACACGAAGCACATAAGAGTCCTCGTTTCCAGCAGAAACACAGTGCATGCTCAACATAACAAAGCTTTTTTGATTCCTTCAATCTTTCCATGAAAATACACATTTTCATGCTTTTTTTTTGTTCATATACCATTCCCTGATAGCTAATGCCCTACATAGATTTTGCTTATCTTACGATCTACTGAGAAAGAAACGCGACACAAAGAAAATATGACACAAAGAAAACATGACATGGTTAGCACAAAAATAGCTGGGCCTTAAATAGAGGGCATGGTAAGAAAAGTTAACATTTTCAACTGTGGATCATATTGTGCTCCCTTGAAATCATAATTCCAGCTTCCGGCTGGCTTTAGGCGTAGGGAGATACTAACAGTTGAGGGATACGGAAATAAGGGAAATTTGGTAGATAATTGGGCCAGAGGCACACCGTTCTACAAGGCGCACAGGGCATCCCCCTAAAAAATGACCAAACAGAAACGGCTAATTTGGCTCTCATAGCTCCTTTTCAACTACTAGACACAGAAACGCTACCTGTAAAAACAGAAAGGGCAATTCTAAGATACAGCAAGGTAGGCATAATATTTGGAAGAAAATAGTAGGAAGCGTACCCTTCCGGACACACGAACGTTAAAACAGCCTGCCTCCTGGTAAAAACATGGGTCTCACACCATCGAATGGCCAGCCTTTACTTACCTTCTCCGAGGAAGGAGGATGCGAGGCTCTGAGAATCCTGACAAGTGGCATAATTCCACCTCCTTGCGATATTCTGTTTTGGTATTCCATGTCTTCCCTGCCAAGAGCTGTGATTGCCATTCCGGCAACATACTGCAGTACTTCTGACTTGGTCATCAACATGTCAACGAGAATGTTAATTCCAATGAGCTCTGCGATTCGTTTCTGGTTTTCAATCGTCTCTCCAGCCAGTGCCCATAAAGCAGTCGCACCTGAAATGTACAACCTTCGTGAAATAGATAAACCGAAGTTTGTGAGGAAAAGGGTAGCAAATGAGCACAGCCCCATTACCTCCTTTTCTTCATCTTTCTCGATTCATTCTTTTACAAAGATACGAAGTATAAAAACTACCTGTACCCTACAGACCCATAGAGCATATATCCACAAAAATTCTAAATAGGGGATATATTATCTGATATCCGATATCTGATCTGATACCAAAATCATGAAAATCGACACTTGCATGTTCATCTTCAGTATGCAAGTTCATATTCCGTAGCATGTTCACCTTCATTACGTAAAATGCTAAGAGCTACCTAGGGATCTAACTCTTCTAATTGCAGATGTTAACCCTACTAGATATATTATAAGTTTTATGCACACCTAGAATATGCTAGGAAGAAGTCACATTACTGCAAGCAATACACGATAATGTTGGTTTTTGCGAAAATGTTAGACGGGGGATATGAAAGGAAAAGTTGACGGAGCTGACGGGGTACTAGACTAAGCTTACAAAATAGCAAATGGAGAACTGTAATGAGTAACAGCTCTCTTACCAAGAAAGTTCTTCACGACAAAAGCAGGCTAAATCAAAAATTGACAAGAAAAGGGCTTGGATTAGATAGAAAACAGATGCCGAAAACAATGATAAAGAGAAACGATTTCGTGGCACTGTTGGATCAGGTTTACGACCCATCCAAACAGTCTCGGCTAAATGCGAAGAAATCAAGGATGTCGATGAACGCGTGAAAAACGGAACAGACCACACCCAGACACCCAGTATTGTAGTTTGAATGGGTCTACGTCCTCATACGTACCTTGTTCTTTCATGTTGACCGCCCATAACTTGAGCAACCTGATCAGAGGTTTTGCTGCTTCACATTTATCAATTTCTTCCTGTGCAAATGGATTTTCATCTGCCAGCATCTGAAGGGCACAGGCAGCTTTTAGCTGGCATCTTGGGTCTTTGCTTTTCAGCAACCTCACCAGCGGACTAACAGCACCTTCCTGTACAAATGTGTCTTGATTTGGTTTATTTTCGTGTGATAATGCGCTCACACACGCCGCTGTATTGGCCTGCAGCCGAATGGAGCTTGAACCTGAAACGGATAATTTCAGTGGGAATTTTAGAAATTGTAGGCCCAGGACCAAAGACTGTGACATTGGACCTTGTTCAACGCCGTCTGTATTTTGCACTTTTCACTCTGTTGCGAGACCTTATTTTTTCTTTTTGTGTGCCACTTAAAACTACCACTGAATAAAGATCTCAAAAATGATAATTAACATTGCTATATTTAGTCAGGACGGCAATTTACGATAACTTTTCAATACTCTCATTTTATTTGTCTAGCTGAAAACATTAACTGAGTACTTTGAGTTTACGAGCAATGAAGATCATGGCATGAGTCTAGAACCTCTCAAATAGGCAGCACGAAATCAAAGCATATAGTAATAGCCTTGTTTGAATTCACTGGAATTCAAAGATATTGAAATGAAGCTGAGCTCTCAAGCTGAATTTTGCAATACCTAGACCTACTAGATAAAAGAGATCGATACATGTTTTATAGACATATCTTAGAAAAAGAAATGTATTCTATCTAATGATTGCGAAACTTCAAGCCCTGGTCAAAGGATGCAACATTTTATGCATGATTTTGCACGGTTAGATATGGGTGAGTGGCCAAACGGTGCACCATTTTTAGTGCAGAATTTGTCTGCGTTTTTAAAAAGTGAACAACTATGATTCTGGCGAGAAAAGTAATTACCATTCGGATGCATTCATGTAACGAATGTTACATGCCCTGGCCAAACGATGTCACATCATATTGCATGGTAAAAAAATTTTGACTGTCTCCCAACTTCTTGCAACATCGTGCAATATTGTTGGCCAAACGACGCAACATCAGATCGGCAACAGATGTTGCATTCAAATGTTGTACTCATTAATCATATCCCAATTAAAACATATCCTATCAAAACATTAGCTACTGACCTAGCAACTCAATAAGGGTTGCAATGGCTCCTTGCCTTCCGATTTCCGATTGGTTCTCTGGAGTCTTATCCGCTAAAACTCGCAATGCATTAACCACATTGACCAATACGTGCTCGATATCTGAGAACAGCAGTCTCACTAGTCTTTCAATGGCACCTAGAAACAACAGATTCATAATCAAACTAACATACCGTAATAAGATTAAACCATGCGAGGGCTCATCACAAATCATAACATGACGTTAAGAAGGGGGCACTTTGATGGGTCTCAAACGAAAGCAATAAATTAACTGGCTTATTCGCAGAATTGGCTGGCCTATTCATTGAACGGTATTTCTTTCCTATTGAAAGGTCTATTGATTGACGACCCGTAACGAAGGTTAGAAAAAAAGAATCTCTCTCGTGATAATCTTAAGAGCCAGACACCGTATTTCATTATAGGTCAGAATTTCAAATCTTTAAATCAAAGACTTTAAAGAGATCGAAACAAGATAAGAGATGGAACTTATATGGAGATTAAAGACGAAAACTAGCTTTTGATAAGATTCAAGCTGATATGCATTTTCAAGACACCAGCAGATGGGTTATTCTCATAATAATATAGTGATAATTACTAAATGCTGTCTGCATGAATGCTCGCATGATCACAGTTTCTAAACAAAGCAGGGAAATAAATCACTACTTGCCTTCTTCTGCAATGATTTTTTGATTTTGATCAACACAGCCAAGATCTCCAATCAAAACAGCAACTCTAGAATGCACAATTGAGACGGGACAGTCCAACAACCCAACCAGCTTTGGTACGGCATTTCCAGCACTAACTTCCTTACGAACTGCATCAAACTCTCCAATATTACACAAAACGGACAACACCAGCGACAACAATGGTATGTCATCAGATTCCAACAAGATGACTAGCGCTTTGATGCCACCAGCTTTCACAATTGGCTCCCAATTCTCTTTGTTGGTGATTGTCAATGCCTCTAGGCACTTTGATGCTTGTGTCTGGTAATGCAAATTGCCATGATTCAGCATCGACACTAACACCTCCCAAACTGGTGCGTGTCGCAAGTTGGAATCAATGAAATATTGCAGAATGTTTGTATGTTCGTGCAGAACCGCAATACTGACCACACCGTTATCCTCAGTATTCTTTGCCGTCAAATCTGCTCCCAACTCGATGAGGAACATCAAGGCGTCGATCGCACCACTTGATGATGCGAGTAGAAGCGGCGTTGCTTTTGCAGTATCGTTAGTCTCAAGCTCAAGAAGTGAAGATTCTTTGCTTAGAAGGATTCGTATACAGCTCACATTGTTGAAATAGGCTGCGTAATGTAATCCAGTATATCCCAATGAGTCCAGTGCAAAAAGGTCTGCTTTGAAGGCAATCAATGCAGCAACACTTTCATTTGCACCACAGCGTGCGGCTAAATGTATTGGCATTACCCCAAGCTCAGTTGCAATGTTGTATCTTCGCACGTTAACGTCCAGGCCCATCATCACTAGTTGTGTTATAACCTGTGGTCTATTCATTGAAGCCGCGTGATGAAGGAAAGAAAAACCCTGTGGATCTTGAGAGCCAAGCATAGAGGCAGTCTGGCGGCGACATATGGTATGAAATACTGCTATCATTCCGCGTTGCGCTGCCGCTTTCAGACCTGCCGGGACTTGCTTGAGTTTGACAGTTCTCTGGTAGCCATACCTCTTCCTGAACTGCTCATGAATATGAATCTCAGAAAGCGGCAGGCGTTTTGGTTTTAGCTTTGCGATCTCGTCATAGTGGGCATGTATACTTCGCGGTATTTTGGGAGTTACAGGGTAGTATGTTTCAATCTCGAAAGAAAATACATAATATTTTTCATTTTCAATGTTTATAGGGGTCAGGGGATAACTATCAAGTAAGGGGCCAGCCCTGCTCACCTTAGCTTGGTTAGCTTTCTCTTTTTGTATGATGTTGTTGTATTGTTGTCGTAGCGGGAGGGGTAGAGACATGAATTTTGAAGGGGTTTCTCGCAGCATTTGAATACCTCCATGGAGACCATGATAATGTTCCACAGCATCAAAATTCTTGCAAAGGAATCCGTCACCAATGACGATAGGTGGAAACTCTCTATCAGTCTTACACTCTTCATGCGTTAAAGCGGGCAATAATTTATTCGTATCAGGTATCTTATTTCTCCTTTTAAGTGCAATAAGCAGCGGAACTAGAAAGCTGATTAATTTCAGCAGCACCATGGCTCTCCTGATGTTCTCTTTGATCTCCATATTCTGTTTCGTAAACTCTTCTTGTCTGCCCAAGAACCTCTGCAATCTTTCAAAACCTTTGAGGTCCAAATTCTGGTTTCTAATGATTGTGGACAGTCGAGTGCCAGCATCTAGCAGAAACATGTTTCGAAAGCACTTCAAAGATTTCTGCTCAAATGTTAAAATCATAGCAAGGTCATCTGCGTATTTCATAAAAAAACGCTTTTCCTCAACCAGTCGAGAATCACTTTTGAAATCAGATGCCTTAGCGTATGCCTCCTTGAAGTCAGCCTCTTTTGCCATGTCTACGAGCCCAGCCTCTTTCCAGATGAGCTGATGGCTCCGCCTTGTTTCTGCCTCTCCTGTCAGCGTGTTTAAGTTTACTGATTGCCTCCATCGTTCATTAAATTTCGACCTTTTATCATTGGGGAAATAGGAGCCGTGCCAGATACTCTTCATCATATAGTCTACAGCAACCATAAGCTGGCCTACTCGAGTGTCATGGTAACAGGCAGGCATTTGGCATGATGTGCTCTGGTCAGAATTAGTTTCTAAGCTAAGAGATGGGGTCTGGTTCAAAATAAATATGCCCGTCACCAGCTCTCTTAGTATCTGATGCAATTCTCTCAGTTCTAACGTTTCGCTGACATCAACAGGTGCTGGGATGAGGAATAAAATGTTTTTAAGCTCGCTGACATCGGTAAGGTTGGAAATCAGCCCCACTGGGGGGTCAACTTGTAGTTTTGTGTCATCTGATGAGAGAAGCCAGTCAAGACTTGTAGATGAGAGGGCTTCCTGCAACTCGTCCCGGTCATATTTGTCAAAATAAGTTGCAGCAATTCTTCCGGCAGCATTACTGTTTATTTGCTCTTCGTTCTCTTGTGTTGTTTCGTCACTCGGCAGCATTCCCATCATTGCAGAGAGGTTTTGTTTTGACATTTTTGACATGCTCAAGATAACTCCTAAACAGGGAAATTGAAGTATATAAAATGAAGAGATTTTAGGGTAAATAATGGGGTAAAAAATGTGCACAAAGCTCCAGAAAAATCTTGCAATATTGAAAATAAATTCTTGCAGGGCCTGAGAAGATTGCCTAGAATGTATGTCAGATTCCCCCTAGTTACTTCACTAGCACATGTTATTTACTTCCCTGTTCCAAAAGTGTGAAGTAAAGTCATGGCTCAATCAAACTAACCTAGAAGCCCCGACAGAATTATCAACAGAACTTTGTTATTGTTGATTGAAAACAGCTCTATTCTCACTTGAAAACAAGCTTTATTCAACCATTTTAGAAGCCACAGTTAAGTTTTTGAGCCCCATCCAGCAGAGAAACCACGGCAGTATCAACTTGCTTGTTGAAATCATCAACAGGACAACACAGTGTGTAGTGTAGACAGAGTTACTATTCCCTTGCAGCTTTCAGAATGTTTTTGCTCATTTGGTTTTGACTTTTATCCAGCTCTCTCTCTCTCGCATTCCTCTTAGTGTTGAAAACATGAATTTGAATATTTTCTTCTCGATTTGTTTGTTGTTGGGCTGGCTTGCTTGTTTACGTTCTATCAACGGCTTAGTTTTGTGCTGTCTTGAGGTTTCCTTCTTCTCTTTAGGCTTAGAAACAAGTGTCAGTTACAAATGCGCTTGAATAATTCGGGTGGCAGGTGGCTCTTTAATTCCTTCTGCTCTGCCATTATAAATATTTAATCAGAATTCATTAGAATCAATACAGAGTAAAATTTTAATGGCAGAGAATACCTCCCTCGCAACGGAGAATCCATTGCACACAGTTGGCTGTATGTTATCTATGTTAATTATTGTAATGTCTCCGGCTTGTGATGGGATTAGGCGATGGGATTTAGAACTAGATACACCTAGTTGGAAATATAACGGGGACGATTATCGAAGTAGGGTCACCCTAGCCTTTCTAATGCTTTCCCAAAGTAAGGGGTGTATTTAGAATTTTAATCCTTCAAACTTTCAACTTTTAGGTTTTTCAGCATGTTAATCTTTTTTCTGATATTTAGAAATTCTGTTTGTTGTAAGGTAGGTATCTTTCCAATCTAATTCCTGTAATTAGTTTTCATTCAAAAAGTGGCAAAATGATATATGCATACATAATACATATATAAGTTTATCATCATTTATTACAGTAATTGAATGGGGACAGGCCTATAGCGTGGGGGTGTCAGGGGGGACATTTGCCCCCAGCAATTCTAAAATTCAATTGTTCACAGTATTGTTCCTTGTCTCCCTATTGTTCTCCAACAATGGTTGTCCCCAAATAATGTTTTCCAACCTACGGTGCTACGGATGGGGAAGAAAAATTGAAAGTTGGAGTAGGTTGATCCAGGTAAAAGTAATTGATCCAGAAATAACTACCAAAAACTTTTTTTTGATTTCAAATTGAATAACAATAATCGGATTTTAATCATCTTTCAAACTTCACTTAAATTTCAACAAACAAACATTTACTAAATTTTACTTACAAACATGTACGTAATAACCACTGTTGGTTTTTTTACAGTAATAGTATAGATAGATAGACATCAAGCTCAGCTTCTTTAGTCGGTCTCAATAGTTCATGTCCTTCAGCATTACTATTTTATGGACAAAAAATCGCTGGACATTCTCTAGCTTCCGTATGTCAGATATTTTTACAGGGTTCCAAACAACTGGGCAACAGTATTTTAGTTTGGAACGTACCATTGTATTGTAGAGGGTGAGCAAGACACTGTGTGAACGATCACGAAACAGCTTCTTTCTCATCGAAAAGCTATTTTTTCATCTAGAACCCTAAAACCCACTTGATCGCATCTGGCCATTATTAAGTTTTTCGGCACGTAATTTTATCGTCCCTGGAGCTTTTATGAACATTAATTCAAGTGTACTACCGTCTATAACGCCATAATAGATCTGCCTCCCTTTCGTGTTTCCTTTTCTTAAAACTCGTTCGTGCAACTGCATGAGCATGGCGGATGTTTTTTGAGAAGCTGCGAGCAATTTCACATTACCAAGTATTTCTGCAGAATTATCATTTTGTTTCACATTCAACTGAAAAAATGCAAAAGCCAAAAGGGTTAGGCTTCTCTGGATTCGTCATGGGATCAAAAAAATCAAAAGAAACCTCATTTTCGAGGCCTGCAGCTACTGTTTCTGCTGCTGGTATTAAAACTGGCCTAAGCAGCCAGTTTTCAAGTCAACCGAAAAAAGACAAAGAGATTTACCGACCAACAGAAGTGATAGAAACTGAGATGTACAATCCGTTTGAGCCAACAGATGGAACAGTCTCAGCAGAGCCAAAACATTCCAAGATACCACCAAAGCCAAAAAAGAAGCGAAAATCGTAAGCCACCACACACACAACAGACCAAGCCAAATCCTACACATGATAATTATCATTATGACACAGGACATGGCTTTTGTAAAAGCCAAATTCTGGCATAAAGTAATAATCATCAGGACATTGCTTTTAAGGATTTGCAGCCCATAAACATTGTTTGTGAGACTGTCAATCCTAAATCTGTAAACCAGATTGGAAAGTTTGCCATGTGTGGGCAATAACTTGCCCGCGCACACGTGAAGAAACAATAGAAAACAATGGGCACGTGACTTTTCTTGCCTGCGCAAAATCGCAACTTTCCAGTCTGGTCTGTAAAGAGGCAAAATCACACGTGAGAAATAAATAGCCTCAAAACTAATGATAAACTCCTTAGATTAAATGAAACACAAAGGGGAACTTAATAATAAATTTGCCAACACTATACTTAACTTGGCAAGAATAAAGGACATTGTTAGAAAAAAAGGCATCAGATAGTGTATTGAGTATTGCATGTCATCCTGAAATGACTGTGCATAGTGGAGCATCTTTACTGAAGATGAATTGTGTAGTATCCATATAGTAACTGCAAGAGGTTTTGATATGGTTACTTTCTTAGATACTTAAACTTATTTCACAATTGATTCTGTAGGAGATGGGATACTGATGAAGAATCAATCAAAAAAAGTGCAAAAGCAATAGCAAATCCAAACAGTGATGAAGAGGATGAACTTGACAAATTCATGGCTGGCCTAGAGGTTCGAATATAGTCCAAGATTTTCTTGGGGTACTCCCATAATGCTCTGACAAAAGGTTCCAGGCGGTTTTAGGGTCTGAGGAAAGGCTGAAAATGGCCCTGTTTAAGGAAATGGCACCTTACTATTAGGGATATTCTCTGAATTTTCTACTTTTTGGGGGTTGTTTGTTACGCTTATTGCATGATTTTGGTTCAAACACTACCTTTCGAGGGTTGTTGAAAAAATCATACCACCATTTGAGGTGATTTTCAAAATCCCAAACTTGGCCTGCTACAACCCTAACTAAATCCTCCCAGTCAGTCCAAAATTGGAGACCCCCCTGGAAAATTACTCAGCCATATTTGTTTGAAACCCTATCATTTTGAAATTGTTTACTCCACAAGTTCTTTGCTGCCTCTTCTATGCAAAAGCCTGCCAAAGACAACCAATATGAAATAAAAAACTAAAACTATTTCTAGGAAAACTTGGAAAAAGAAGAGCTGGAAAGTAAAGGCAAGACAGAAGGAGTTGCAGAAAAGTGAGTGAATTCAACTTAATTTGTATTTTGGGTTTGAGATAAAGCCACTTAACGGCTAAATTCTAAAATACCAAACCAAACACCACACTTTTGTTTTATTAAGACGATTAAGACTTAACAACCTATTGTTCTCACGTTGTTGTTACTATTGTTTTGTTACCCTTAATATGATGGATGGTATGATATTTTAGAATTGCTCCCATTCAACTAAAAACTGGTTACTGTTCACCAGAATGATTGCTCTGCCATGTAGTAGGC
This sequence comes from Pelagia noctiluca, assembly GCA_963924455.1. Lineage (NCBI taxonomy): Eukaryota > Metazoa > Cnidaria > Scyphozoa > Semaeostomeae > Pelagiidae > Pelagia > Pelagia noctiluca. The sequence goes on from OZ004315.1 coordinate 13,057,311, forward strand.
AAAAAACCTAATGTTTATAACACTATCTGAAAGATATTGAGAAACTTTATCAATTTTTTCTTCCCCTGGAAGTATCAGGAAGTATCTATGCCCCGGAATTACAGTAATTCAAAGTATAATGTTCATCATTTTTTGGTTTTTCAGAGGAAAGCGAACAGATATTGATGACGAAGATGACCAGGAATCATATTTCAGAGCAGTAAAAGACGGACCAATCAACCCCCATCCTGATGAAGAAGATATTTGGGACTATGATAGTGACGGCAATCCAATTGCGCCTGAGAAATCAAAGGTTTGTTTCAAAGCACTTAATTAAAATTCTGTTAAGTGCTGTCGTTAGAGTGGGCATCAGCATGCTATTGGCAAGGTCCCAAATTTGAGAGTTGTTAAGGCATGTTACATTTGTGGTGGTCCAGCCATGGGAATAATATTTCCAGCTTGTTTGATATGCACGTTCTGAACTGCAGGTTGTCTTGTCGCTGAAAAATCTCCCATAATTGATCCTCTCAAAATCTGGAAAATGTTTTAAGTCATTTGACCATCTATGTTTGATTTGTGGGGAGGAAATGTTGTGTGGAATACTGTATCATTTAACTGGGGCTTTGACTGACTACGTTTTTCCTCCTTTTAGATCATTGAACCACTTCCACCCATCAATCATTCAGAGGTTTGTATTTTCACCTTTGTAAATTTCCTTTGTTTTGAATATAAATGTTAGTCAACTTAGTAAAGATGTCTTGAAAATAATGGGAGAGGATTTCTTCAGATTTTCTGTTGATATAGTTTGTATGTATCAAATACCTTTCAATTCAACTCATTGCCAAGTGTAAAAACTGAATCAAATCCTAAATTGAAAGAAGGCCATACTTCTCAGAAACACCCCAAAATATTGAAGTTTATAAGATGTTTATGTTAAAAACATTTAGCCCAAAGTATCCCAACTCTTGATCACTATTCTCTTTCTATATCCTTCTCTGTTCTCTACCAGAAAGTAGAACAGAATGCGTGTATTGAGAGAAACATAACTATTCTGAAATTTCCTATTTCAAAAAATATTTGCAAATTTTAAACTTTGATTCATGATGCTGTTTTCTAAAACTTCACTTGAAAATATCAAAACTTTAAATTGACCAAGGATGCTCTTTCTGCCCATAATTGCAGATTGGATACTTTACAAAATTGCTCTTCGAATCTAAGCAATGATTGATAGAATTAAAAAAATCTAATGTCTGGTATCAGTATTTCATTCTCAAAGTATGATGAGAAGTGTTATTTCTATGTTGAATCAAGGCTGTCTAAAACAATCTTCTTGAATTAGGAACCATGTAATTTAATTTCCATTTTCAGATTGACTACCCCCTCTTTGAAAGTAACTTTTACGAAGAGCATCCAGATATATCGGCATCATCGAGTCATGGCATCTCTCTGCTGCGTGAGAAGCTTGGCATCAAAGTTTTGGGTGCAAATCCAGTTAGACCTGCAATTAGCTTTGCTCATTTTGGCTTTGATGGGTACTTGATGAGCTCAATCAGGAAATCTGAATATTCGCAGCCTACTCCCATTCAGTCTCAGGTATCTAGATTTATTTGTTTGGATATCATTGAGGAGGTCCACTTTTGTGTCATTTGATAAGGGTTTCGCAGGAATACTATCTTTAGTGTGGTTGATATGACTTAGGGTTTTATTTGGGATTTCAGCATTTTGGGTATTTTATTTTGGGATATTTGGGATTTTAGCATTTTAGGTTTTTTATTTTGGGATATTTGGGATTTTAGCATTTTAGGTTTTTTATTTTTGGATATTTGGGATTTTAGCATTTTATTAGAAGAAGTAACACTAAAAAACAGACATGTTTTCTGTACCTCATCCAGAAAAGCACATCTGTTATTTTAATGTTTGATCTTCTATGCAGTTGCTCAATGCCTAGCGTATATCAAGCGCAATAGCCAGGATAGGAACACTCTACTTGAGTTAACTGTAGCATTTTTGTTATGATCCCCGTAAAATACTGATTTTTGAACAAGAGCCTTAAGCCCTATTCAAAAATAAGACAGCAAATATTTCAAATTTCTTAAAGATTTCAACATTTTGATGAATTTTTAAGAGAATTGATCAGCTTTAACAGGGTATGAAGCAAGCAGTATTTTATCTCCAGAAGTTGCCAGTGTATATTGATATGAAAATGGAGCCAAGAGACATCAGACAAATTACGATTAAACTTTTTTGTTTTTAAGGGAGTTCCTGTTGCCTTGAGTGGAAGAGACATAATTGGAATTGCCAAAACCGGTAGTGGAAAAACGGCTGCTTTCATTTGGCCCATGTTGGTTCATATCATGGCACAGGATGAATTGAAGGACGGCGATGGTCCAATCGGTTTGATCTGTGCCCCGACAAGAGAGTTGGTTCAACAGATACATGCGGAAGCAAAGAGGTTTGGAAAATGCTATAACCTTAAGGTGAGCTACAAAATATGACATGCTGTAACTTGACCCATTTCCTTCAATAGAAGTCACGGTTTTGGTTTCACATTCTCCTTCTCTTAAATTATGTTGCTGCCTTACGAAAAATCTAGGCTAAAATGTTAATAATTAAGTGCGATGCTATTTGCAAATTTTCGTCTGGGAGAACTCGAGATTCTTGCCATATGATTCAATTATACTAGATCAAGTTTCTGCACCTCTCTAAGACCTCTACAACAATACATTTGATGATTAGACCATTTGATTTTTCATTTGAACCTTTTTTTTCTTCTTAGACAGTAGCAGTTTATGGAGGAGGTAACAAATGGGAGCAGTCAAAAGCGCTTCAACAAGGGGCAGAAATCGTTGTAGCAACACCCGTAAGCTCTTTAATTGTGCATTATCGCACTATCTTTGATAGGTTATAATAGATGTTGCATTGAGTCGATAATAAAGGTTAAAGCTGATATTTACTGCAGAATAGATCCTCAAGCCTAATTGTATGGATTTCTTGTAATGCTGGTAAACCTAATAAATCCCCATGTTAGCGCAGAAGAGTCAACACTCAGGCGAATAAACCACCACAGTGCACAAAGATGATGCAACAAAGTAGTGATCATCGGCCACAGCAGTAATCACCACCATAGTAGTGCGGTATTACCAGGACAGTAGTGATTAGCACACTTTGTATGTGATCAGAAATTGCAATCATACCAAACAGCATTATCATCCCGTTTTTTCGAAAGGATATAATAGTTCGCACGAGCGAAAAGTGATTTTGATGAATGATTTGATGCAGCTCGTGAATGGGCCTCTGCGAAGAAGGTGTATACTTGCTGTTTGTCAAACTATTGGCAAATCGTTTCCCCCTGGGATGTGTCTCTCCTGCAGCTATTCTGATAAGAATGTATTAGATTGAATTACATGTGTCATACACAGCGGTAACCTGCTGACTACAAACTCTTTTTCACTATTAGTGGCACATAGGTAATACTCTTGTTTTTATTGAATGAAATATGTTCCTTGCCAACTAGATGAATGAATTATTTTTTCTCTTTGATCAGGGCCGACTCATTGATCTGATCAAAGCCAAAGCAACGAATCTTCAGAGAGTCACGTATCTAGTCTTTGATGAAGCTGATCGCATGTTCGACATGGGTTTTGGTAAGAATTAAAAACATATATACAAAGATAAGAATTTTGAAAATTATTATATGCAAAAACTTTTCGGAATATCTACATGTTCAGTGCTATATACAAGTATAGCACTGAAGATGGAGATATTCCGAAAAGCTTTTGCATATAATAATTTTCAAAATTCTTATCTATGTATATATGTTTTTAATACTTAAAAAATGGCTAATGTTTTTACTGTTTGGTTTAAGTAAATATTCACTTTTCTTCTCTTACGCTCTGAATCAAAGTAGGCCCAGAAATTTTGTCGAGAATCACAATCAAAACGGACCCCTAAAATATTGTCAAAATATTGCATTCAAACCAACATTGCACCTGAACGATGGCTGTGAGAATTCTTTGGAAAGTAAGCTATGTTTCTGATTGCCATCCTGAGGTTATTTTTGTTAGTTCTTTATTTAGCGATCAAAGACTGTTCTACTTCCTAAAACTATTAGTCTGCTTGTTATATAGCATGATTGTAATAGGGTCAACACGCTAAGGGAGAAAATGTTATTCAATAACAATAGGAACAATAGAGGATGTGCACTAGAACAATGGGATCTGCCATCGTTTGGGGGGCAATGCCTCCCCGTGCCCCCAGCAGCTACGTGGGTAGTTCGTAAATGATAATGTCTGCAAGATGAGATAAGGGCCTTTCTGGATTGAGTTCTTCTCAAATGGCTTTCTCACAATGGCCGAAAAATTTTCAAATGGAAGGAATTGTTTTTACCAGCCATCAAGATTTTAAGTACTGAACTAGATCGACAAGCACAAAAATATGTTTTAGTTTGATCTAAAATTCTAATTCAGTTACTTTTCCCAAAATTAAAAAAAGAAAATTTTCGCATGAATATCTCCACACCAGATTCAGTTTGAGCACTTGAAAATTAGTGTTATCTCCAATTTTCTTGCTATTAAGGTCAAGACTGTTTTAAAGATTTGTGAAGTTTAAAAACAAAGTACCGAGTGATAGCTTAACATTTTGCAAACCAAATAATCGGGATCTGAATATTTTTACCCATGCAGATATATTGCTACGTCGTGGTATACTCTTTCCTTTAAATCTCGTTTCTCACTCTAGAGCCTCAAGTTAGATCGATAGCAAATCATGTCAGACCGGATCGGCAATGTAAGTAACAACGTTGTCTTGTGTAATTATTTCATTTTCCTTTAAACATCTAATTTTTGTATTTTTGTATCAATGAAAATTATCTAGTGTATTGAAATAGCTAAAACCTAAAGATTTAAGATAAAATCAAGCAATGAAAACGAACTACTTGGGAAGTCTACCCTTGGTATTATCATTATCATTATCATTGCAGGACAGGAAAGTCAAACATCAAACTTGTAGACCTTTTTGTGCCATATTATTTCAACCTAGCCATCTCGATTAAAGAAGATGCGTAGATTTCAGTAGATATGAAACTGTAGATATATCTGCTTTAGTCTGTAATGTTTTTCCCAGGCCTATTATACAGCGCAACGATGAAAAGGAAAATCGAGCGATTGTGCAGAGATATCTTGACTGACCCAATTCGAATTGTGATCGGTGAAATCGGGGAGGTAAGGACCGTAAACAGATTCCACGACTGTTCTGCATGTTCATTTTGATGCCCTCAGGTTGTAGCGAGAGAATGTTTGATTGCCAACCGTAATGCTTCGATTGAGCACCTGGGCCAGCTATTCAAGGGAGGGGCCTTAAAAGAGGGAGGTGTTTATCGAATTATGTTCATCCTTCCAAGGCAGTATGCCTAAAAACATGACTCGTCCCTGATTCAGCTAATTCATCTCTCATAGGAGCTCTTCTGTTAATAGGTCCTTAAGGGCTGCATTGTTTTTCTGCAATTTTGTTTCTCTACTTCTCCCTTGGTTACTGGTTTTCCGTACTGATATACCCTTTGACTGCAATTTACATGAGTATCACACCATCTTTAAAAAGATAAATCCCTTTAGATTTTACAAGTTGTGAATTAATGATGTAAGTCAGCTATATGTAGACTCTATGTAATCTGTGTAGTTTTATTGATAACGCTACTCGCAAAACTTATAAAATAAGTGTTTTTCTTGTCTACACTATGTTACTATGATAAAACTTTGTGCGAAACTCTCGAGAAACAACTAAATGAATAAATATACGCGATCGTTGGTTTGGATTGGGTTGAAGGTTAGCTTTTATCATTTTGTTCATAGATTGTTTTTATTGATCATGGTAAATGATGTTTTTATTTATGTAGGCAAATGAAGATGTATTGCAAGTCGTGGAAGTATTCAAATCTGCTTCACAGAAATGGGAATGGATTCTTAGTCATATTGTTGAGTTTTGTTCTGGTAAGAACTGGGTTGATGCTCTTGATATGAATTACCGTTGTAAAAGGGGGGGGGGCTGAATAAGGGACAAAAAATTGACAGAAGATTGTCGACTTTGAAAATCATTGAAAGCCCTTTGATTTTGAACCAATTTTATTAATATCACAGATATGTAATTGGGTCACAAGTCGACCATCTTATGTCCGTTTTTGTCCCTATTCACCTACCCGTCCCTATGCACCCAAGACCACGGTAATAATTTTTCGGTTAGTATTTGCTATCGACAAAAAATATGAAACTGCAAGACTTTTCATAACGGTGCTTTTCATCTGGTACTGAACAGAGTGAAATATCAGGAAGAGAATGGCCTGATTCAATTTGTTATTTGATTTTATCATCAAAAATATATGTTCTGTTGCTTTGGATCAATTATGATAACAAAATCAAGTGAATTATGTCGTTGCCCTAATGTTCTTTGCTAGATCCGTACGTGGAATATCATTTCTTTTTTCTGCTCGTTATTAATCTTACAGTTTAACCCGTTTTTAAACTCCCCTTATATGCATTAGGGTATCTTCATTAGTACCAATTTGGTCTAAAACGCGTGATTTTTTAAACAGATTATGCAATCTTGTCGATATGCCTATGTGCAAGAAATTTCCTCTCCCAAAAATCCTAATCTCAACAATGAAGAATTTTCGATAGGCCCTTAAGTGGCTCCGAGCCACTGGTTATTCGCTCCCCCCTTCCCCTCTTCTCAGCAGGCTTACCTCCCTAAGGGACCATTATTGAAATACGATCCTTGAGACCTTAGGGATTTTATCACTATCCCTTCAAGTATCCTTCTGACTAAAATAATCTTTGTTCTTAGGTGGGAGCGTGCTCATATTCGTCACCAAAAAGACGAATAGCGAAGAATTAGCGAAAAACCTGAAAGAAAACGGCCATGAACGTAAGTGCGTCCTTTAATCATCTGAAAATATTATTTATTTCTTGTATTTTTCATCATCATCATCATCATCTAAATTCTCGTGAACACTTAGTTTCCTTACATAGTATCCCTATGTAAAGGATCTGTATAGAAGGGACGTAAACTCATTTTTTTCCAGCATTAATCTTTGTATTTGGATTTTAGATGTATTTTGATATTTTTTTCCATGCATCACGATGATAATTTTTGATCAGTTGTTAAAAGTATCTGCTTTTGTAAAGAGCTGTTTTCAAGTCTTGTAACATGGTCGAAATATTTTAAATTCGATTTTATAAAAAGATTACAAAAATATTTGTTGATTTAGTAATTTTCGGAGGCTCTCATTACAAGACATATAAGCCCCATCAAGACCTTCGGGTTCTGGAATCGTTGGAATTACATTATTCCTCTTACTATCAGCTTTTGAATACTCGGGTGGCACAATTTTTTCGCTTGCAGCCATCATTTCTACCCACTAGTCATTTTCTATTGTCAACTGAGCCAGGGTGTCACTTCAGGTCCACATCAGCTCCACGCTGTCATACTCTTCACCTGCGTCAACAAATACATCTCTGCTTGCTTGCTTTTTATCACATATCAGTATTGAATCTTTTATCAGAAAACTTTTAACAATTTCATCTCTTCTGGACGGTATAATCTGGGGAGTGTAAATTAGTGTACTGATTTTAGCGATATTGTGTATTGGGGATATTTTCGTGTAAATTTCTAAGAAATGGGTGCAAGATTTTTCTTTAGTATCAGTTAATAGTTAATAGTTATGGTATGGCATAGAATATAATAGGTATGGCTTACCATGATATGTTCGAGTTTACCTAGGGTTTAGGGTAACAGTTTTCATATATTTGGTCTAGATTTTCCGAATTTCAGTGTTAGTTTGGGTATAAACTTTGAGGGTAATATAGGGGTTCCAGGAAACAGGGTAATATGCCCAAAATCAAAAAGGGGAACAAGGGAATATGAGGCAGATTTAACAGGGAACAAGGGAATATTGATAGCAAGCAGGGATCGGGGAACACGAAAGATCCCCATTTCTTCCTAGAACAATGAAAGAATATTTGCAATTTCTTTAAGGGAACAGGGGAACATGACCCCCCATATAACCCTAAGCGTTGATCACACGTCCTTACTGAAGGTTGTCCTAGTACCCTAGGATTCGATATAAGAGTACAGCTGGTCTTTTATTACTCTCCGATTGTTTCCATTGCACTTGTTCATTCAGTTTTGTGTGCTTTTAGTTGGTCTGATTCATGGAGACTTCGACCAGTTTGAGAGAAACAAAGTTTTGACCGAATTTAAACGAGGAGATTTTGCTATTCTGGTAGCAACTGACGTCGCAGGTATTTTTGAAATTTTCCCATCGCTATTAAAACCTACCATCTTGCCATTAATCTCGAAATGAGCATTGAGACCACAGATATTATAAATTGATTGAGATTGCAAGATAATTTTGTCACATTTCATTGCAATGTAATTTTATAATACAGTATTACCTCTCATACACTCTTTAATTGGTCTAAATCTTTGTGTTTGACGGACGTCGAAGGTATTTTGATTTGATGATTTTTCAAATTTCATCAGAATAAAAGCCTAAATTCCTACGAATCTCCAAATGATGTGATTTTATGATCCAGTATTGAATTCGATGCATTCGTGTAATTGGCCCAAGGCCATGGGGATTAAATGACTAGTCTGGCCCCATCTAAACTGATTCATTTTAACCAATTTGCAAAGAATCACTTTATTTATACAGAAAATTAGATTATTATGCAATAAAATGTAATAAATACTTTTATAGACGCCTTAAATCGAGAAAATACAAGAGGAAAGCACCATGGGAAAAATTCATTAAAACCCACAAACAAGGGGCAATATTCTCTGATAGTTCACTGTTGCTTTTTATCAAAATAAATTCTAAAACCCCGGGCACATGATCCAACGGTTGATCCCCCTTTTTCTTAGACATTTCGTTGCTGTTGCTTTATTCAGGGTCGATGTTGTTACTAGGTATATACTCGTTGATGTAGATTAGCAAAAGCACTAGGCATGACTTGTAGGCTTAACACTGATACTAGTGGGCAAAAGCAAGGGGCTGCGTGATATTCGTTACAAACCCCATACGAAGGGTAGGTTTAAATAGGGAATTTCGGTGTTGCATAATTCTTGAATGAACCATAAAGATGAGATATTTTAATTGTGTTTAAAGCTCTTACACTCTTTTTTTTATAAGATTAATTTTATAAGAACACCAGCCTCAAACTTGGCCAAAACGTAAGAACCTGCTAAGAACAAACCGAAGCTGACCATTTTTGGTTAAATATGAAAATTTTATGTAATAACCATAAGACTGAGAAATAATTACAAAATAAGCAGATTGGCAGCACACATATAATGTCAGATGGTCAAGAGAGTCAAATTTTGCAAAAATTAACACTAATGATAGCAGAAAAGGCTTCCCAACCATTGTAGAAGTAAGAACAATGTAAGAACATTTCAGGCTGAAAAAGAGGAATACTTAAGAACAACAAGCTTCAAGTCAATTTTACTGGTCCTTATAAAAATAGAGTGTATATCCTGTCTTAGTAATTAGGTGTTGCAACGATATACTGTAGTAGTTTTGTTTTAGGTAAAAGCAGGCCTCAGTGGCCCCCAGGGGCGTGCTGGACCACCAGGATACCGAGAAACTCCCCGATGGGAAGAAAAACTAGTTTGTGGGTCGTTCTATCCTTATGGCACCACCACTAATTGGGCCCATATCATTTTCACCAGACCCTTTTCATTTTCACCAGGCCCTTTTTTGCTTCCAGCACGCCCCTGGTGGTCCTACTGTGCAAACTTTCACTGATTTTCCGTTTGTAAATACCCAATCTTATGTAGAATCTAACTGAAATCTATTTCATTCAAGCACGTGGTTTGGACATCTCTTCAATTAAGACTGTGGTAAACTACGACGTAGCACGTGACATAACCACCCACACTCACAGGATCGGAAGAACTGGTCGAGCTGGTAAACGATAATTAATTTGTTTGTTCGTTCGTTCGGCTTTTTAATTTCGCTAGTTGTGCATGTTTTTATAGCTCAATTTGCTTGCAACGGCATCAATTGAAAGCGAATTCTTGGATGTATAAGAACGCCCATCTATTTAATATCATTATGTTGAATACACTAAAACCTGCGAAGTAAAAACCTGTCCTTGATCAGTAAAGAATTTTGTGCAATGGCTAGATTAATAAGAAACATAGAGCAATATATCGGAAAATAAGCAAGGGAGAAAACGTAGCTAAAACTCAGTAGGGGGAGCAAATTTAGTAAAAGAGGATTTGACTGGCTCTTTCGTTCTAAGATGCACATATTTGTTTGTTCTTTACACCACAATAAAAATTCAAAGACACAGGGCTTCAGTGAGTAACAAATAAACAAAATGACTTCAGTAGATTCTGTGATTTGTCCAAAAGGACAAGGTTTAACTTAAGCTGCTACATGAGCTAGAAAACCTAGCGAAAATTATACCCAGAAGGGAAATGGACTAATAAGAAAAGGAATGAGAGATTGACCTTGTGTGGAAAGACTGGTCCTTACCACTCCTCAAATATGAGAACTGATCACTAATAAGATTAGCGATTTACTCCCAATAAGAAGACAAACTGAGTGAGTGTTTTGTCCGACCGTCTAGCATGACTAGGGCATGATGTTTTTCAACTTTTTCAGTATTCGACGCACAAGATAAGCTTTTTGGGTGCGGAGTAGCTTTTGCATATCAACTTGAGGGCTCATCAGCTTCATCCTAAATAGAAATATCATAGAAAAATGTCAACGTTTTCGGCCCTTGATTCAGGTCAACGTTAGATATGTTTCATCATACACCCCTCTGCGCCAAAAAAGAGTAAAAACTCTTTTATTTTTGCCTTTCTACTTGTAGACCTTTCTTCTGAAGCGACTTGAGAAACATATTTGTATTTTTATCGATATCTATCAATTTTCAGGTGAAAAGGGCATTGCATACACTCTTATTACCTCGTCAGATTTGCATTTCGCTGCCGACCTTGTTCGCAATTTGGTAAGTAAAACTTGCATAAATACATAGTTTCTCTCTGAAAAGCTGACTAGGGCTGTGTATTTATTAAGTGGACCAAGGCTATGCAGATCACCTTCCTGTCACTATGGTACAAAACGAAAGCGGGCACGCCTTCTTTACGTAATTCTAATTTTTGTAAATATTGCAGAATGTTTCGCGTTAGTTATAAAAGGATTTTGAAAAAGTTTCAATTGTCCACACTTACAAGACTTTAATTCAACAATTTCGTGAAAGAAATCAAACGAGCGTTTGCTTTTCTTGAATTGATAGGATCTCATCGGTTTATTTATTGAAGACTGACTAGAAAATCCCTTCATTACGAACCTTGTTGATGCTAGATAAATTCAACTAATTAAATCTTCGTCTGGAAAGTAGGAGGTTGTCTTGGTATTTTCTGGGAGAATATTCAGTTGACACAGGTTGGTTGGGAGAAAGATTAACGAGACTTAAGCCAGGCATCAAGGCTATCAAATGAGCAAACGCTTCCTATCAAATTCCTGGTCTTTTCGCACAAAGTTAGAAATCATGAGTTCGATTCCTGCTCGGTTCACCTTATTCCACTTGGTTTCTCTTGATTGACTTTCCAAATTCTGCTTCTTTTCAAGCTCACATCTTTTTAGTCTTAATTTGTACTTTACTAGTCCTGGCGTGAGGAATTTGACTGAAAGAAATCTTTGTAAATATTTTGCAACTGATGTCTTAGAAAGTGCTTTTCCCAAGATAGGTTTCAACAAATGCTCGTGAAATTTATCTGGTTGAATTATCTGATTTGAATAGCTTTAATGAAACTGGCTGATTTGAACAGCTTTACAGAAAGCCCATAAAAACACGATGATACTACTCTTTTTTTATCTTCTTTGGAAGTAATATCTTTGTTTTCATTCTAAGAAACCAATATCACTTTTCATAGCAACCTGGTTGCCTTTCATCGCCGAAATGTAGAAATGCTTTACTCTCCAAACTGACTTGCTCGATCAAAGATAAAAATATTATTCTTTTGTTGGATCCTCTGTTGACTACATGATTGGTTGTTTTTCTTCCGCCTGATAGAGTTTGTGAGACGATTCGCAAATTGTCTACCTTTCTTGGTACGCCAGGTTACTGAGCAATAGTTGATATATCAAGTTGCTTCATGTAATTACCAATCCACCCTATATACAATTTTAAACATTCAGATAATACACCTGAATAGAGGTACAATTCTACAAGGAAACTAATTAAGGTCACATAAACAAACTGAATTAAGAAAAAATACATTACATTATCATATTCATTCCGTTTTATATTAATTTCCAACATAAGTAGAATATACTTCCCCGTGTTGGGCCATGTCTTATGAATATTCGTTATTATAAACATGGCTTTGAAAAAGATTGCAATTTGAAACACAAATTAGTACTCTGCTGTGGTTATGCCTAGAGTTGGATACATCTCAGGGCCTACAGCACTGACAGTGCTAGAGGACAAAGGTTAGCTTGCTGACCTTTGATGAGTAAGGATCCGGGTTCGAGACCTATTGGGGCTATATCAGAATTTTATTAGTCCCGTCCGGTAAAATATAATTGTACCAGGATAGGCTGCAAAAGAGCTCTATAGATGTATAAATTAATCCTGAAAGAGCCTTTCACCCCTATATTTAGAAATATTCGAACTATCTTTAGATGTGAAGCCCTTGTAACCTCTCTACGCTAGAATGTGTCTTGAGCTAAGAAACTAAATTGTCGGATTCTTATGAGTATTAAAAAAAACGAAAAATTGAAAATCCAAACGACTCTGAATAAGATGAAATACTTTTCGATAGCCAAAATGAATCAGATCCAATCAATTTTATCTTCAAAGTAAAACCGATTGCTTTTTCATTTTCCATCAACAATGCCGCTAGACAATTTTTACTTCAAAGCAAGGTGGAGAACCAAAGAGCCGCTTAATGGGGTAGGAATTAGAGCAAAAATGGTTGAATGTGTGACATTCATGAAATTGAATAAGTTTTCGTGGATATCCAAGCTTAAACAAATGTATTAAAAGTTTTGAGTGCCACCTGTGATTTTAATCCTTCAAGACAAGCCCGTCCACCGACAATTAATAAATTATTTGACTTTACGAAAGAAAAAATATTGTTAACTTATGACACAGGTGGGAGGCGGTCAAAGGAGGGGGCTTTCAGGGCCATGGGTCTTACCTTTTTGGGAAGGTTATAGGTCACAGAGGCTAGGGAATTCCCAATTCCTCTCTTTCACAATTCAGTTTTTGTTTCCATAGGTGATGTTATATTCCATATTAGGATGGCGAGAAAAATCGCTAGGATAGCATAGAAAATTACTGAATAAGGTTTTTCACCTGACACTCATTACAGTACAACATCAAGACAACGAAGCTAGAATGTAATGACTCAGAAAACCAACGGTATTAACACGAAAACCAAACGATTGGCAAACAATAGATAGAGAAATTCATACTTTTTCAACCACTCAACCACTGCCTTTATTACAACATTGGAATAGCGCTAGAAGCCTTTCCCCGTCTGCCTTCGAATAGCAATAATGTTGTCAACAAATGGATGTACAATTGGCCGAAGAAACATGAATATGAAACTAATCAGACCCAGCTGGTGGTAGCGAAGATAGCAGTTTTTGTTTATAAAACAACAGATCGTAATTAAAATCTCATCTGATTTTGCAGCCTTCATACTCACTGTCTCGGTTTAAGGAATGCTCTGATATAGAGTCACCAGGCCCTGCTAAAAACTACTGATCAACTAACGATTTACTTACATATATACTACAAGTTACTCCCAAGAGTAAACACGCATATTCGTGCCCACGCGTAACAATGTATGTGTAAAACAATACAACTAAGAATCAATGTTTATCGTAACACTCACTAATAATACTTTAGCGGGATTTTACGTAGTTTGCAAGAGGTTTATTCATCATTTCATTTCGTTTAATCAAAGGGAAGAACATGATTTCGGGAAACAGGTTATTTGATCTCACCTTTTTTCGATTGCAATATTGAAAGCCTGCTAGAATGAGGAGAAGTAATTAACTTGAGACATTCGACTTATTTAGCTACTGGAAAATCGTATCTCGAAGCCTATTCTACCTGAAACTTTATATCAACTTATTTCAAATATGGAAAGCTAGAGCATAAACTTTAATGCTAAAGAAAACTTTAATTGTTTGCTATCAGACGTCAATATGACAGTGACAATATAAGATTTAAGCCTCGTTCACACTACTCCGTATTTGTTTGTCTCCGTATCTGAAGGCGAAAAACAGTGCCCGTTCACCCTGCTACGTTTACAAATAGATATGCTATGAAAACGATGTGTTCACACCTCTCCAGGCAAATACGATGGATCTAATCCCATTTCCATACAAATATTTCAATTGAAACAATACAATTGTACTCGAATGTCTGTGCATTTCGTGTCCACACTGAAAACGGAGCGTATTCATTCCGTTTTTGAAGGTATGCATTTTTATTTGCGTATTGGAAAAGCTCCATATTTGAAGCATATCAGTGTGAGCGCAAGGCCGAAACGGATAGGTTCCGCTACATTTTCATTAAAAAAACAGAGCTGTTTGAACGGGGCCTTAGACTTTGCACGAGTAGAAATGAAACATTTGGAACTCTTTTGCATCAAGAAGAAATTTTTCCGCATTTCATCTCGACAGCATCAATACTGATAAAACGATGAATAGACTCCTGGTGTATTGGAAAAGAACTTTAGCTCTTGTGCTAAATCTAACATAGCTGCGGTGTGGAAGTTTTTCAAAAAACTCTGCGAGGAATCTAGCATTGCGATCACTTGATTCGTAGGCAATCGAATATCTCCTGGAGGGCATCAATTTACAATATAAAATAGAAAGATTCCTCTTGTGTTGAAAGATAATTTAAAGAATAATGGCCTTGTTTGACGTCTTCTGCACCCTTTGCAGGGGATCGTTCTCACACATCTTCAACTGTAAATGATCTACCATCGCTATGGTAGCAACACCTTGAGATTAAAAATTCATCTGTTGCTTTTCTCGCCCCCCGCATTCAGGAGATAACAAAATCAAAACATAGTGTATGGCCATCTCCCGTGTTATTGTTTGTTGTTTTCGCCACGACGGGTTCTATTGCTGGTCGGATGTCATAAACGAAATATTGAATGATGGTCTGTGCTCAATCTAATCTCATTTTGCTCGGTTTCTCTTAAAACGTTAATTCACTCTGAAAGCTACGTTATAGCTGAATAAAGTGATTAGATAAATCAAATTTCCCGCAGTGTGTTATTTTAGCTGTAATATGTACGCAGTCGTGGCATGAACACAGAAAATTAGTATTTTCGTGAAAAATCCAGGGTGGACTAGGGTTTTAGTGTGTATCAAGAAACAGATGCTTCATAGTCAAAGATACAGATCGTAGATAAGGTTTTATGAATTAGCTTGATCATAAATAGGGCCTGATAGGGCCGAGTTTCAAAGATCGTTTTTCTGCAGTGCGTCAAAGGAATAACGTGTGATATTTCTATGGTAAATGTCTTAACTAAGTTTAAAAATCCTTTTTTGCATCATCGAGAATGATAAGTAGCAAGAGATTGATGTGCTTATAGACCTGATATATCGCTGCATATTGGGATACTTTTTTGTTTGACCCAGTATATGTATGCAATAAATGAATCGGCAACAGTTTCTTTAAGTGTGACGATGATATTAAGGGCTGGGTGATGCTGATAAAGAATATAATAACTATCACTAAATCTTAAATATTGATATCAAAAGCACTTAAGGTCTTTTGATACCGTAATGACTCGACTAAGCTTTGTCAAATGAACGGTTTGCTTCAGGAAAGGGGCTTATTAGGGGGCTGTCATTCTAGACTGGCGCTTAATCGAATTACTACGATCTATTATGATATGATAAATACTCTACTATACTCTTCTTGATATAAATACGTAACTTTGGTAATGCTATGATTGGTAAGTATGAAATCGCCCACAGTGCTTAATGAAGTTTATGAACTTTGAATTCGAATAAGAAAGACTCTCGAGCTTATCAACTCAACAGGGCCTTTTTTAACACTAATACTGGGGGGGCAAATGCCCTTCCATTCTTCAACTTTGCCCCTCCAGTCATGGCGTTTTTGAACCCATAATATAATCCCTTTTCGTACTGATTAGTTTGAAAAAGTCTATTTGACCTTATTTCTTTGCAATCACAAAGGTGGTGTGGTCAATAGATTTTGTTCATCAGCCACTTATACTATATATTTATACAGTGTCGTTTCTGAGGGCTATTAACATATGCAGCAAGAGAAACTTAAGGATCCTAAGCCATTTTGAGACCTCGGAAATGACAAAATGTCAAGAGCTTCCAGGGGCGACCAAGACGAGACCAAAATACCCCTTATCCCTTTTTGTAATTTGCCCAGCCACTAACAATTTCTTAAAAAAGGCTCTGCAACTCAAACAGTGTGTTTATATAGAGCCCTGCTTCTAATAAACTCTTTGTGATTTATGTTTTGGCTACGAAATTATTTATCTTCTTATTTCTCTCTTCTTTAAAGAAGCTCTTGTTAATTGCACTTGAAATTCGGTTTCGAAGCTGATTAAACAGATGGAAGGATATCTTGAAAATCCTTTCCTAAAACATAAAATGGTATCGGTTCAATTCTACGTACGAATCATGATGGTAGCTTTATGATTACTGAGTGCGGCAAAACTATAATTGGCAATTACACCATGTTACCATTAGACTAAAACATGAACGTGTACCTTAAGAAACGTCCTTGGCAATGTGGCTTCATAAAGAATTAGCTTAAGATAAATGAAAGAATATTCTTGGCTAGGTTTTCACGATTTTTTCTCTGATGCGAATCCTTAGCTGTGAACGTCCAACCCATTTTTTATTGAGAAGATTTTAGCCTTAAGTGAAGAATTACCCTGAGATATGAAAACATTCTAGGCTAAGATGCATGTAATTTTGTTTATGCTGTGCGAAGCTTAACTGTTATTCGAAGCTTATTTCTCTTTCCACGAAAAATTACATTTCTTGGAGGCAAACCATACAATGGAAAAATTCTCTTTTTTCTTGATGCTCTGGGAGTATATATATAGCTAGTTGAAAGATACATTCTTCGTAGGATATGAGTGAGTGTTTTGAAACTTGTTTTTGTTAGAACCGTTTTAAACTTCTTCTTACTATCGATAAGTTGTTTATGGAATTGTTAGAGTGACGTGGTAGTAAGGCTCGTTGATGGCTTCTTTTCCTTGACAGTCAAATGCAAATGTCTTTCTTCTCTCATTTGCGAAGATACTTGCTCATCCTCCCTCTCTTTCATCCCGATAAACCTCTTAATGGCGATTCTCAGCTCAGAATTCTTCCAGCTATAGATCACGACGTTTACCGATGAATTCCAGTGGCCTAATGCCAGTAGCCAGAAATACACGGATATTATGGGGGCGTCATCTCCCCATTCATTCTTCCTCAAAGCCCATACAAACGATGAAACGATGTACGGGAGCCAGCATATCGCCATTGCTAGTAAAATAAAAGCAACTGTCCTTGTTGCTTGGTGCTGTCGTCGCGATCTGTTCTGCATGTTGATGACTTCGTCACCCACGCTTCGCGATACCACCAGGTATATGGTGCTGTAGCAGTATCCGGTGACGATGGCATTGGCGATAGTCGCGGTGAATACCACGATGTGGAATGCTTTTATCGATGTGATATATGGCAGTAGTGCGAGGAAGACCGCATTAACCCATATATAGGCAATCCCTATTTTAACCCGTAATGACGTCATGATGCTATAGTAATGGAGGGGCCGTGTTATGAAAAACAGTCGGTCTATACTGACGATTAAAAGCCCTAATGCCGACGCCGAAGACGACAAGGATCCGACGAAATGACTGACCCTCTCCAGCCAGCAATTGTGTCCAGATCCAGGTAGTATCACCAATACGTATAGTGGTTGGGCTAAAACGCTGACTAGAATATCTGCGAATGATAATGACGCAATAAATCGATATGCTGATTGCGAGCGTAGTCCGTCGTGTTTGATGATCACTGTTAATACTAGGGCGTTGCCTATCAACGCAATTACTGCCGAGATCAATGTTATGGGTATGACGTAGTACTTCCCTTTGATGTCAGTGAAATCTGGATACGGTGAACAAAACATGACCCTCCCTGGTTTGTAGTAAATGTATTGGTGGCTGTGTTTGAATGATCTATTTTCAGGGGGTAACAGTAGCTGCCAAATGTGTGTTATAATACCAAATGTGTTCACAAACTCTGTAGGTATCACCCCTGAGTCTAAAAATCCGTCTTCCTTTTCGATTGAACGTGGATCTAGGAACTTGTGATGAATGTATGTTTGTCTAACACTCTTCAGAACTTTGACTTTCTAAGCTGATTCCTAAAGTTTTCATCTGTTTTATGATTTAATCGGAGCCTCTTTTTCCTCAGTGTAAAATTAAATTCATGACATCAGTTGGGTATTAGACTGCTTCGATACCTTTGGTTTACTTTCTTCAAATAGAATGCAATAGCTTCATTACAATCCACTGTTAAGATGCCACACTTGACATTTTTTTGAAAGACTTTATTGCATGTTTCTCACATCTATTTCTCCTTAGCTTTTGTCAATGTTCCTTTTTCCACTGGTCTCTTCGTCACTTAACATATACAAACTTTGTAGCACGGCAAATGCAATCAGCCCTTCTTGCTTCCTACTTGAGACTTGATATTCTTCATTTAAAAGAGTATTCACTTAATGCTTAAGAATATTAATATAGAACAAAAATATCAGAGGATTTTTGTATTTTCTGTTAAGTGGAAACTATTTTTTTCTGCCACTGAAAACCAAGTGTGTAATTGTTAGGATATTCTCAAAAGCATCTGTCGTTGTAACTCTTGTGATCTCAAATAGCACTCGTATTTATAGCTGGTTCAAATGTCTCGATTCTGCTGCTACGATGATTAGTTATTCTTAAGACTCTGCTGCTACGTTGATTGCTTATCCCTACGGTTCTTTTGTCATTTGATATTTCAAAACAATGTCATTTGATATTTCTTACGAATTTACTGCTACGATGATCCTCGCTGTAGAAGTATCTCTTAAACACTGCTACTGACGCGTCGTCTTCTCAATTGTATTTCTTCGCTTCGAAATTCATCAATTTTTAATTGTTTTCGCAAATTTTCTAGTTGCAGATTGAGCAACCAGTGTATTCAATATATTTCTACTTTTTCATAATCAACTCTTATATCATACAAAAAATTTGGTGAAGCAATTCGGAAACAATTTTTCTCAGATCAAGTCGGTCTTTAACTCTTTAGCTTTGTAGCGATGTGGCCATGCAGTTTGGTTTGTGGATTGCAACACTCTTTGACCTCGTCAAATGTTATGCAGCATATCTTGTGTATCTTATCTTTGTTTGGTATATTCCCTGTGTTTATGCTTTGATCGATTTAACCGAGCTGGATGATAGTATTGCGTTCTTTATTTCTTGTATTGTAGAATCTTTGCATCCATAACCAAAGAATATTGTTCAAGAAGCTATCGGTATCTTTTTGTAACAAGAACTAATGGAGATGCTTACAAGATGGATACATCTTCCTTTGCGATCATTTTAAGCACGAAACTGTGTTTGACAACTCAGCTCTGCAAAACTTTGTACTTAAATTTTTCAAATATTTTTTCTTCCCTCTTCGGCTCTTCATTGATTAGTCTTGAAAGAAAGCAAATTAATAAAATTTGTTCCTTTTCGAATGCTATGCGGCCCTTGGGAAACCGTTATCCTCAGCATTCAGTTCTCCAAAATGTTCATGCTTTCGTTGCACTTATCTTAAAAATCTATCCTGATATTTTGCCACTCTCTCTGGAAATATTGTGCAGGAAATCCATCAAATAAACTTGGAATTACTTATTCTGAGAATTTTTCGATTCGACTGAAGATTGGGACTGTATACTCTTTTTTCAAAATATAAAGACATGCAATTCTTTGTCAATACTTTCCACGCCCTTTAGAAACCTATATTTTTCAATGTCGATTCTTCGAATCACAACAGCTTCTGATAGGTTGAAGATGTACATTTTTCTCTCGCTTTCTTTTACGACCCTCCCAATATCTATTTTGTATCAGCAACTGATGTAATATTTGTCTCCAAGTAATTGTTCGTCTTACTTCCTTTTAAAACTTGTATTCTCTAAACTTGATTCTTCAAAACATTCCCATCTGATTTGAAAAACAAAGCATTTTCAAAGTCAATAATTTGCAAACTACCAAAATAACATCTGCCAGTGATTCTTCTTCTTTTTGAAAAAGTGATGTTTTGCTTTCATTGAGAATTATCGCAATTACTTCTTGCCACCATATTATGATATCGTAAGTTGTAAACACGCTGACTTAATCATGAACATCTTTCCTTGACTCATCTCGATACACCTCAACATCGAATCGCCATTCTTCGAACTCATTGATTCTCAACCCGATAAGACAGTACAACACCACAGCAACAAGATATAGATTGTCTCCCTGTCTTGTATTTGTATTCATGTATCAAAACCAGAACTCGGTTTGTCTTTGATTCAGTTCAAAAACACGTTATTCGCAACGTTATTTGCAGTGAGCCACAAGAATAGCTTAAATTGCTTATAATCACAGGAGATTGTCAGTAGTAAATACGAATGCAAACTTTGCTTTCATATTTTACCTGTTTGTATTTGTGATTGAAGCCTTTTCGACCAAACTTTACCTCTGCATACTCGAAGCCACGTTTCACTATTTGATCATTTCTGATTCAATGAATAATCTCTTTATTTGCTTCGCAAGGGGGTCTTGTAAAAGAATTTACACAGTCAGGATCCCAGGTGGAAATTGGTATCTTCAATGTTGATTTAATGTTCTACGCTTGTTTCTGTTAATAAGCAGCTTGTTGAAAGATAACTGTGGCTTGAGTGGCGGAAGGAAAATGGGAAACATTATTAAGGCCTAATCGAGTAAGATAAGCAACTAAGTAGTTAAGAAACTTTGTGGTAACTGCTGAAACCAGCTGGCTATGCTAGGTTTTATCGTCAAAATAATTATTCGAATAAATTTTCTTTATAAATCCCTTTGTGAGAAACCGTATTTCCAAATATAAAGACATTGCTTGAAAAATTCAATTTTATTCGAAAGAGTTAAGGAACCTTTTGAACTGACAAGAAAAGATGTTAAAACAGCCCATTGCTTCAATGAAACATATTCCCTATACATTTCGCCTCTGTCAGTTCTGTAAGGGACTAATGACTAGGTTTTGGGGCCAAGAAACTGGCTAAGCAACTTCACGCACCAAAATTATGGCCAAATATGGAATACTTCGTTTTTTGTCATGTCGTACCCCTCGTTCAAACCTGACTATGCCTTATTGAGTTGTGTTTATGATATCTTTCACCAGACCCTGACTAAACCTCTAATTTTGAATGTGTATATAAACGGATTGGTTAGACTTAAGCAGCTTTGCCTTGGCTTTCTCAGCCTGCCATGACTTGAAAATGAATTCTGGATTAGTTATCATTTGTTAAAGCCGACTGAATTCTGGTTCTCTTATCATCCTTTTACAGAAATGAGCGTTATTGTGTTCTTGGTACTAGGTACAGTCACATGTTCGTGAAGCAGCTCTAGGTTCGTTGATATCAACGATAGGCTGTTGATTTCTTTATTCCTCATATGATATTGAAGCTTCGTTAAGGAGTTCACGTTGTGAGTAAAACAGAAAATCATTCGTATCAACGTGGGTGCAACTCTCTTTGACTCTGATACAACTCTCTTCGAAGACTTTCAGAATTTAGGCCCATTTCATAAAACATGTTGTATTAACACTTATTCTCATCCATATTTTCTTCTATTTCAATTATATTCTAAAAAGGGTGTAACACTGGGTAATAAGAAAACCATTGTTGTAACTTGAAAATCTTCTAGGGCTGGCAATCAGCCTGTTCAATTCCGCTAGGGGTGGCAATGTCACCCCGTGCCACCTATTTTCCACGGGCCTGCGCTTAGTTACTTTAAAACACCAATTGTTTTGCAGCTGTAGTCGGAGGGTATTACACTTTGTCAAGAACATGCTACAACATGTACAAAGAACCTTTACTTTAGAATCTCAAGGAGCTTCAACTGTTGTTAAATGGTCAATAGACCCCCTTTTCTGATTGGTTTGTTATCTGCTTTACTATCATCATCACCTTTTTTCTGATTGGCACAATGCCGTCCACCTCTGGGTATCAAGTATTCGTTCTCATTCTATTTGCGCCCTTATCTGAGAAAAACCAGGTGAATATTAGGGCTACTTCCAATATGTATATATATACATTGTCCAGCCTAATTCTTTTAAAGGAAATTTTAATCATTCAGTCAGATGTCAAAAATCTTCCAGGCTTAAGCCTATGTCTCTTCCAAAGCAAGATACCAGACCAGGGCATTACTTATTGAAGGATTGCATTTTCGGGGGAAGGGGAGTTTCATCTGAGGATTGACTAAGTCTGTCTTTCTAGCTCCGAGTTTTCCTATCCAGGCCTGTTCAAAAGTTTTCAAATCAATCTCAATTTACTTCACTGCCTGAAATTCAGCTCAGTGTTTTCAATAATTTGATAGCTTATGAGTACCCCCGAGATCTTTTTCGGCAAAAATGCGATTGTAGATATTGGCAGGGGGTAAGCTGATTATAGCCATTTTTGATTCAAACGAATTGAACGCAGAATCACAACAATCAAATTAGCTTAAAATTCTTCTTTTCGCACTTAGAAATAAAATCCACAATTTATAAATCTTGAAATTAGCCGGGATCACATAAGTAAACAATCTAAAAAGGGATTTGTAGACAATGAAGTTTATTTAGAATTATTTAAAAGAATTTATTAGCATCAGATCCAATTAAATATATTGCGTCTAGGCCATGTCGTTTCCGAGGGGGATGTAGCAGCTTGGAGTATCCAATAGGGATCCATTTGCAATGAGAAGCAATGAAATTGTCTTTCGATCCTGCATAACTTCATAATACCTGGCAGTTGCATGCTGGTTCTCTGGGATACGGAATTTCCCGGTGAGCCCCTAAAACTGCTTGTTGGTCCTTCTCTACTAATGGCACCAACAGTAATTGGGGCATAAACATAGTTTTCTCTAGGCCCTGTTTTGCGCCGACACGCCCCTGATTCCTGATCGATAATTGTTAAAAACTAGTGAGGTAAAGCTACCCCATTTTAGAAGTTGGTTTGGTTTGACAGTTGTATCAAGGCAAAAGAAAATTGTAGCTTTATTTTATTCTTCAATGACAAGAAATTTCTCGTTTATATGATTAAAACATTTATTCACTCTTATTTTGATATATGAATGAGTTTTAGGAATACTTTTTAAACCATTATGTTCAAATTACGTTATGCCCTCGCGTAGTGGAATGACAGCCCTATCAAATTCCGTTTGTTACCTACGTTAGAACGTTTTAAAAAACAAATGAAAATTCCGTGGAAGGACAGCATTGATTAGGTCCAACAGAACTGTAGGTTTTATTCATAGCTTTTAGCGTTATCAATAAGTCTGTGACATTTAGCACTTAGCATGTTGTTTACAGGCGTCCGCCTCTGCAGCCACTGGTCATCAACCTTGATCAGCCTTCGCCTAAAAAGGGAAAGCTGCCCGTCTTCTAATCATGCCGCACATGCAATTTGTTCTTTTTCAAGCGAAATTAATTTCCTTTCATCCCATTAGCCGGTCTGGCTCTGGCGTGAATCTCTTGATGAAAACAGTATTAGCAAATTAGAAAATTCTATTGCACCAGATGCTTCTCAGCTCGAGTAAAACAATGATTCGAAGACTATTTTGCATCTTTTCAAATCCTTTTATTGCTTTCTTAGGATTCTTATCACCGATGAAATTTTCCATCTCAGACAATCTCTTATTTCAATGGAAAACCTTTAATCTCGTTCGGTTGTTGTGACCCAGTTTTTAGTTCTCTTCAAAAGTACATTCTAACAGGTCATCTCCTACAAACGTGTACAGCTGCTATTTCCGTATAAACCCCTTCTACGTGTTGCCACACACTTAAGATTCCATCGACCAATTTGAGCAGTAGTCAGAAAATTCCCTAGATCCGCCCCTGCTCGTGCTCTCGAACATGAAGTGTTCTGATGCAGTTTTGCTTGGTAATCTGCATCAATTTTGATCCCGTGACGGAAGTAACCCAACAAGATTAGAATAACAATAAGCTTAATGAGGACACGTATATGATCAACTATACTTCTACCTAAACTTTCCAGAGGTTACTCTAAGAAAATATTCCTTATATATATATTCCTTATATATATAAGATAGGCCTAAAATTGGAAAAAGGCCTGATGGTTTTGTGTCGACATTGGACCGAAATGAATGGTTCCTGAATTTTGTCCACTCCCTTCTTTTCAGGGAGCCATATTAGGCTGTATTAACAATAAATCGCCAAAAAAACTTTTCCTTCAAAATTAACCAATATATACCCAAAATAAATAGTTCCTTCTAATCCACCCTAATAAAGAAACTGTGACTTGTCGACACTATCATCTGCAATTACCTTAATTTTTGGTTGGTACTTAACTGAATCATGTTCTAAAGCCTGTGCTTCATAAAGAGTTATTTGTGGCAAAGATACACATACACACACATTCGTGCAACTAACAAGTATCTGCAAACAGAATTTTAACAAGACTTCCCAATAAATTATACTTTCGAAATCCTAATTGTAAACTTTCTCACTCGAACTCCACTATCTTATTTACAGGAACTACAATCATCTTTTCAAATATTGCCTTTTAGGCCCTGTTATCTAGATAGCTCTTGAGCCTGTTTGCCTTTCATTATTTCTACCAGTGTACCTTTATTTGAGCAGCTATTTGCAAGGTAAACCTTGTAATTAGAAATTTTTTCCTCGATTCCCTCCACATCAAATATCATGATTGAGTTTTTGAGGGCTAGATCAACATTGTTGTTTCAACATCATGCATGTTAACATGTAACAATTAACATACAGCTTTTACCATTCATTGCAAAACCAACTGACTTATTTCGAGTTAGATTATTGAAGATTTAGTTGAGTTGAGTTGCTACGCATTTCGTGTATTGCAAACTGATTAACTACTTCTCTCTTATTCATATCGAGCTCAGTACTGCGTAGGTTATTCAGTACTGTTGAGGGAAACAACATCCACTATGAGGCAATACCCAAATAAAGTATTATCCGCAGTACTGATGGTATCCCTCAAGAGCTCCTCGGCATACCCCTCTAAGCTTCTTGCTGTACTTCTTTTTCCCGTACGCATACTGCGTTTAGTAACAATTTTTTTCTGTACGTATTGTAAGTGTAGTAACAACTTCTTCCTATACATAAAGTATGTCTAGTAACAACTTCTTCCTGTACGCATAGTACGTGTTGTAACAACTTCTTCCTGTACGTATTGTAACAACTTTTTCCTGTACGTATAGTACGTGTAGTAACAACTTCTTCCTGTACGTATAGTACGTATACTAACAACTTCTCCGTGTACGTAAAGTACGTTTAGTAAAACTCTTCCTTTACGTAAAGTACGTGTCTTGTAGTAACAACTTCTTCCTGTAGGTATAGTACATGTTGTAAAAACTTGTTAATGTACGTATAGTACGTTTAGTAACAACTTCTTCCTGTACTTATAGTGCGTTTAGTAACAACTTGTTCGTGTACATAATATGTGTGTGTAGTAACAACTCTTTCTTTTAAGTATGTGTAGCCTCTAAACTTGCGTTTACCTGTATCAAGTGTGTTAATTCTGAAAAAATATGATCAAAATTTCTTTTAGTTAAACTTTTCTTGCAATCGACTAGCAAATACACCAATTTTAAAATTTTGGCGGCACCAAAGTGCTAAAGTTTTGAAATCTCAACTTTAAAGGTAAGGCTGATTCAACCACGAGTCACAGAACCAAGCTCTCAATTTTTAGATCAGGGCTTTCAGCTTGACCAGGTCATTTGCACTTGAACTAAGGGCCCCTACGAATATGGGCCCCAAAGGGGCCCCCAACTGAAAAACTTAATGGCTAGGGGCGCAAAGCCTCCTACTTCACTAAGGGCCCTGCACACCTCAGCTACCTTACTATACTGCTTTAGTATACGGATGCCAAATCTTATTGGTATTTGGATTTCTGTCATGAGGATGCACTTCGTATACCTACAGTATAATCTCATCTTTCATATGTCGATAATTCCTATCTACATTGACTTTTAGGAAGGAGCAAATCAGAAAGTCCCAGAAGAGCTCATGGATTTTGCCATGAAAGTAAGTCCACATTCAAAACAAATATTAAATTTTCTAAAGTTCAATATTGTCACAAAACATAGCCTGTGAAGGCTGAAATTTTATTTGAGGTAGAAAAAAGTCAATGGGAAGTTGGGGGGGGGGGTGTGACTGAAACTCTGCACCTCCACCTTATGTTTGCTGCTCCAAGCAATTTTTACAATTCGCCTTATTTCTGGCCGTTTAAAGGCTATACGAAACACCTCTAGCACGCCTCTTACCCTTATATCACCATCCTGGCTGGGGTGGAGATACCCTGTACTTTGCTGGGATATCATTAGTACTGTGGAAGGATAGCATTCAATAATGTGGAGGATGTTCAATGCTGTGGAGGATATAAATTACTGTGGTATGATTCTATCAGTACTATGGAGGATACTCGGTACTTTGGACAGAAACCACAAGCATTTTAGTATTAACTTCACAGTTCTTGTGGTTCTCTTTCACAGTACTGAGTATTCCCTACAATACTGATGTTATCCCTTCGCAATACTGGTGATAGCCTCCAAAGTACTGATGGTATCAACCCATAGTACTCGTAGTATCTCTCAACAGTACTTAATATCCTCCAGTGCATTGATAATATCCCGCTCTAAAGTAATTGATATCCTCCACAGTAAGTGATTTGGTCAACTGTAGTTGAAGGCCGTTTGAAGGTGCCTTTTCAAGTTGCTGGTATCTATGCAGTTAGATTGGGATTAGACACGCTCCTATCCTGGAATCAAGATTGATTAACTTTTAATCTAGCTCTTCGTGCTGAGTACTAAGTAATGTTTTCATGGTAGAATGCCCGCCAGTGTGTCGGAGATTCCTGGGTCCAGATCATGGCTGAGTTATACAAAAGACTTAATTTTTGATCTAATTAAGACTTAAATTGATCTAAGTTTTCTATTTTTCTTTTAGAATTCCTGGTTTCGAAAATCGAGAGCTCGTCAGGGTAGCAAGGGAACTCATAACAAGGAATTCAAACCACGTGATCGGCCCGGACTTGGACATGTTGGCATAGAAGAGGCGATTGCTCAAATCGATAATGTGAGTAGCAATGTAATGGAATTTCGTTCTTGTTTACACCAGAAAGGACCCTTTGTATCAAAGGATTTGCATCCAGTTCCTTACCTGATTCTGGTGTACCTCATTTGCTTATGGATGGGGAGATATTCAGGGCCACACTTAATGATATTCCATGATGATGATTTAATGTTTCTCATCGGGTTATTCTTTATAAGTCCATCAAAATTGTCATGCTATTAATAATTTTTGGCTACCTTCATTAGCGTGTTACTCATGGTTCTACAAATATTCACAAACTTGAATAATGCAGACAATATGCGCAACGAAATAGAATATAATCATCTATCAAAAAAGTAGGTTCAAAGAACAGCTATTCAATTAAGCTTGTGTCTCATATGAAGCAGTTTCAAATTATTTCTACTTCGGCAATTCAAATCAGCTTCTTCGTATACTCTTTATTCTTTGTTCCAATGTGCAGATATATGAAAAGTGCAGACTGGAATGTTGGCAGTTATGTGTTAAGACCAAATCTATGAAGACAAGAGGTCTTATTGAGTTTGATATCACAAAACAAAGTCAGCCTTTCAGCTAGCAGTACGATGATATAGAAACCCTTGCTCGTGTAAGCATAAAGACTGAAATGCAGCTAAGCAAACAGTGGTGCTTCTTTCCGGATTACACGGTATTGATATTCATAAGGTATTCACATGGTATTCAATACTTCAGCTGCACATGATATTCAATATATTTCAGCTACACACAGTATTCAATATTTTCTTACAAATATTGAAGTTTGCTTAGAATCTTAGGTACCTTGATAACAGGTCCATCTTATACACCCCTAAACCTTGATTGCAGGCCCATTCAGGTAAATTGCTGCAGGCTTTTTTGATACCTGTAGCATCAAATAAAACAATGATGAGAAATGAAAAATATTATAATCTTTATTTTCGATCAATTGACGATTCTCATCAATCTACCGGCTTGATACCTTCTAAGTTATTTGAGCTTCTTGGATAAGCGTTCGCTTTATGAAGATCAAATAAAGTTGATTCAATTTTCACTAGACACCGTTGAACGATGAGGAAGACCTAGATGACGACCCATCTGGATTCGGTGGCAAAAGAAGAACAACGAAATCATTATTGACATCTTATGCCGCTGCCTCCTCTATGGGAACCACTCGATTAGCCAATATCAAAACTGCGTTCGCGGTAATTCGCTTTGTTTATTACCTAATCATCTTATTGCATCATTCTTCATTCGTCAGTTATCATTTTCGTTCGCTTTTTGAGGTACTTCTCAATAAGACACTTAAATTTTTTTCTTCTATCATCAAAACATTTTTTCTTTGCCTCAATTGATTCCCTTCAATTTCCTATTCAGAACAAGTATGAAATGCAAAAATTAAGCCCTTCCTCTTTCCGTTTATCCATATTGACCTTTCTCTCATTCCTTATACTCTAATCACCTGTTCATCTATCCCCTTAAAGATGTCAAATTCAAAGGTAAAAATTAAAGTTGAAAATTTAAAAGGAGTTCCTTAGTAAATACGTTAGATCAATAATGTAATGTGATTTTTGTTAAGATGCTGATTATCGTGATTTCGTGATCTTTAGAATAAAGTGCTAGGAAAAACATTAGAACTGGGTGCCAGAAAAGCATTCTTTCTTACTTTCCTAGTTAGCTTAACAAAGCTATAAATGTCATGAAATTGTGTACTGTTTAATATCAATGGTTTTAATAGTTATCAACTGATTACGTTTCAGCACACAAATGGAAATGAATTGGAAAAAGGCTCGACTTTTTTAATTTCAATAATACCCATTTACATGTTAGATTGTTTGCACACCTTCTTCAGAATTATTAATAATACAAGAAATTATCAAGATTTTATACTGACAAGACTAATTGAATTCTTAAGATATGAAGATAAAAGATAGGAATTTTGATTAGTCTTGTCAGTATAAAATCTTGATAAATTCTTGTATTATTGATCATTCTGAAGAAGTGAACACTGGAACATGTTAATGGCTATTGTCAAAATAAAAACCATCGTGTTGCTAATTTTTTTCTGTATCACCTGTAGAAACTTCTGCTAGGTAAAAGTAATTTTCGATTTCAATTTCAGAGTGGGTATGGCCGCTTTGCAAAGGCTTCGACTTCCGGTGCGAGTACAATGGATGTTGGTCAGCACTCCAGGCACGTCGACTCGGAAATGCCCAAAGCCATGCACACGTTCCAAGCACCGGAACCAGGTAAACCGAAGAAAAGTAGGTGGACCCATTAAAACCCCTCACCCCTGCATTCACCATGCTGGGTAATGATAGACTCTTGGTAATTATTCGTTCCTTGCATGCTGAATACCTCAATAAAGTAGCTGGATACCTTGACAATGATACTGGCACATATCACACTTAAAAATCTATGTATATAATATTAGGCATCGTTTACAAGTTATTGATGCAAATATTTGTCGAAACCCGTTGGAATATACGTGTCGATGGATTAATTGATTGGATTGATAGTTGGTAGGGAAATACGCTTTCTATCGTCGTAATGTATTGGTTTTTGTGCTAAGCCAAAAGGTCAACTGAATATGTAGACTAATCGAGCATTGCATTGATAGTTAATAAGGAAATACGCTTTCTATCGGCGTAGTGTATTGGTTTATGTGCTAAGCCTAAAGGTCCATTGAATAGGTAGACTAATCGAGTAGTGCAACCCTATTCCTTAATCTTGATGTGACCACACCTCGTGATTCCTTTTGCCTCATTGGCTGTAATTACAGAGAACAGTTTACTTCTCTCCTCGCTCTTTATGTGACAGTTCTGAGGCTGCTTTCGAATTCGGGACACTTGGATCAAGAGTCGAGTGATCTAACCACTTGGGAATCCCTGCCACCAATAGATCAATGTCCGCCGGAATTTAAAGCGGAGACATCGCTTCGAATTCACTACAAATCGTTCGTTTTTCACAAACCATAGCGAAATCGTTGTTGATAATTTTAAATCGCCCAATAAGTTTTCAAATCGAAGCAACTTCTTTCAAAATCATCTCTGCATGGAGTTGTGCATCGTTTCGTAATCGTGTCAATTCGTTTCCATTCTCAGCAATGATTATAACCTAGTGGGATGGTGTTAACAGCCACGTTGTAAGATATTCATATCAGAAAATGCACGCGTAAAAAGAGCCCCTACTGTAGATATCACAGGAACGAGGATTCTATTTTCAAGCCGGAGGGCTGGCCTTAACAGAAGTAAGATGTTGTCCAACCGCTCAATTAAAAAATGAAAGCAAATCTTTGTCCATTTTGAGATAGCAAACCTTATATGACTCGCATTATTTGCTTTCGTCTTGTATTCGCTTATGATCGAGGTTAGTTATGGAATTGTACAGCCAAAAAGCTAGCTTTGATTATAAGACATCATTAGTACTTCTATAACAGCTCTAAGGCATTTAATTTGTGAAAAATAGCTCTGCAAACAACAGTATATCTTTCGGGTCCCCTATTATTTATCGAGCTGTGATTGTGTATACTGGTTGGCTGGCTGTTATTAATATCGTTTTTATTGACGGGTGCGGTTTGAAATTTCATATAAATCTTTTTGCTTTTAGATTTTATTATTATTATTATTATTAATACTTTAATTTAAAGTTTGCTAAAAACAATAGCAAGAATTGCTAATTAAGGCCAACTATTTACAAAAATCAATAAATACATTGTTAAGAAAGGATAAATTTACAATAAAAAACCTAAATTAGCGTAAAATGTTTTGCATAACCTGCAGTTGCATGCTTGGCATTTATGGGTCTTTATACAAGTTTTGAATATCTGGAGGGAGTCTGCATGCTTAAGTTCTGTTGGTAATGTCTCCCATACCTTTTTCCCCATAAACCTTACTGTATCGACTCCAAGGCAAGTTGTTTTTGCCTTTGGTAACTGTAGTTTATCAGAACACCTTAGATTGTATGATGTCTCTTTTTCTTTGAAAATCTGTTTCATGAAAGCAGGATTTAGATTAAATTTTGTTTTATAGATCTCAACCATAAGCAACTGCAGGTTCCTCTGATGAACGGTTACCGAATTATCAATTTTCAATAAATCTTCAAAACTAGAAACATCGTCCTTGTATGCGATTCTTAAGGCTTAATTTTAATGCTATACGAGCCGTGTGTCGAGAAAATTTTATTGTATTTGGTTTAACTAAGAATATTCGTATCATCATGTTTAATCACGTATGGGCGAGCTTTATTTTCACAGATTATCTTGAAGAAGGATCCAAGTTTGTTCCTAAAGTCTTTTAAATCAATTGTCAACTTGCTAGCTCGTGAGTTGTGAAAGGCAAACTTTATTCCAATGAAGGGCATATGTTTAATTGCACCTATTCGTGCTACGAAGGTTTTCGATTGGAAAACGACTGCGCAGTAGGTATTCACTGGATTTTGAGCATGACACATTATGGTTGATAGCATAAGCATAGAACATCTAGCACCAAGCAGCATAGAAAGTATCAAGTAGAAGTTAGTCAGAAGAGAAGAAAAATGCGAGTTCTTCATTTCGAATTTTGTGATGTTGGTATGTTGATTTATTTGATTTCATGATTGTTGATCTTCTTTAACATTAATGACTAAAAGAAATGAACTTTAATCACTTGTTTCCATAAATTACTTGGTTTCTACCCCTAAATCTTGTGCTACAGTTGTCTTTAAGTTTGAAACAACTGCCCTCAACGCGACCTATTGATTTTGAGCTCGACCAGAGAACACGCCCGGTGTCTCAAACCCCAATCTGGTGCTTTCCGGGTGTGCATCACGGCATCAGGAGAGCTAACACGTAGAAGAGGGCTGGATTTGAATGAAGGATTTAGAATTATCTGACTTAATTGGTATAAGTAGTTAGTTTGGCTAAGACGGTTAGCTACCTAATTTGGGTAGCTGATTCAAACTAAATACACACCATACCACATGAAAACGTTTCTGTCAGTGATTGATATTGTGGGAGCAATGTTTACGTTGAAGCTCTGCTAAATGATCTGATTAAGATTAAATTGAAAAGGTCGATCAGATGATCTAATTAAGTTGAGAAGGCCTACACCTTGATGGCATAAGCATTGGTACTAACACTTACAAATAGAACTCCTATTTGCTTTCTTCTTGGGTTCTAGTGTGCAGATGCAAATCTATGTTATACCCTTTTTTATATATTAGAACACATTTGATAAGAACATTGTGGGTCGGTCTCTAGTGGGTAGTAGTCAAGAAACAATATCCTATAATTTGAAATATAAGCAAAAATGTATAAGAATCGGTGAAAATTGACTGATTCTCTTAAAAAAGATTGTATATGAACTTCAGATAGTCATAATACAGACTAAGCTGATTAGGAAAATTGATTGCAGGTGAAATTTTAAGAAGCTATTTTATATTAACTTCATTTTGTGTTATCTAGATCACTGGTGCTGATTGTCGATACAGACACACTATATATCAGTGAAAGATATCTTATGCTTATTACTGTTTGGCTCGTCAAGCTTGAAGCTTCCAGGGAAAGGTATGTTAGAATTTTGAACAAGGCTTTGAGAAATTCTTTTACTCCTTTGTTGTCTGGTAGTTTTAAAAGATACGGCCTTCCTTGCTCTGCACTCATTTAATTGAGAGTAAAGGGGTTCAGAGATCAACCGAGACACTTGTTCCTATTCGTTGGCCATGTGTCGCTTTTAATGCAGCTAATCATGCGCTAGCGAAGCTGGCATTTTCACTGCACTAGATAATCTCTGCAGTGGCAGTTTATTGAACAACTATAATATATGATGATTTTTGTTTTGAGTGTTCATATGCATTGCGGTGGCTTATGATACTTACATGAAAAACTGTAATTTATGATTATTTTTGTGGTGAATTGTCTCATATAATGTGTTGGGTTATTATGCTCATGTAGAGCTGATTTTCAACTACAATATTGCAGTGGTAGTGACATTACACTACTATGGTGTGATCATTTCTGTTGTAGGTTATCATGCATACTGTGATGCACTATAGTTTACTGTGCTTACGTTGTTTATTTTGTTTATGTGGTTTACTATGCTTACGTCGTTTACGATGTTTATGTTGTTCACTATGCTTACGTGGTTAACTATGCGTATTTCGTTTACTATGTTTATGCTGTTCACTATGCTTATGTGGTTTACTATGCTCATGTTGTTCACTATATTTAATTGGTTTACTATTCTTATGTTGTTTAACGTTATTATGTTGTTTACTATGCTTCTGTTGTTCCATATGCTTATGCGGTTTACTATGCTTATATGGTTTAATATGCTTACGTTGTTTACTGTGCTTATGTGGTTTACTATGCTCATGTGGTTTACTATGCTTAAATGGTTTAATATGCTTATATGGTTTAATATGCTTACGTTGTTTACTGTGCTTATGTGGTTTACTATGCTCATGTGGTTTACTATGCTTAAATGGTTTAATATGCTTATATGGTTTACAATGCTTACGTTGTTTACTGTGCTTATGTGGTTTACTATGCCTATGCTGTTTACTATGCTTACGTGGTTTAATATGCTTATGCTGTTTGCCATGCTGACGTGGTTTAATATATTTATCTGCTTTACTATGCTCAAGTGGTTTACCATGCTTTTGTGGTCTATCATGCTTATGTTGTTCACTATGCTTATGTGGTTCACTATACCAACGTGGTTTACTATGGTTATGCGGTTTACTCTGCTTGCGTGGTTTACTTTAGTTACGGGATTATAATGCTTACGTTGTTTACTTTGTTTGTGTTGTTTACTATGCTTCCATGGTTTAGTATCCTCTTGTGCTTAAATATTCTTACGTGGTTTACTATGCTTGAAAATGCTGATATTGCAGAATTTGGTGATATGTAAATGCAGACCAGATGCAACTTCTATGCACAAGAATAGGTCTTGATAAATTGAAAAACAAGTCAATTGCTGGAGACAGTTTTTGATCATCTTTTAAGAAAACGAGCCTCTTATTTTACCAAATTTTAAGAACAAGCTAAGAGCAAACTGAAGCTGTATTTTTAGATCAATGTGATAGTTCTAAAAAACAGCCATAAGACTAGGAAATAATTGCAAAACAAGCAGATTGACAGCACACTAGTATATCAGATGGTTAAGAGAGCCAAAATTTGCAATAATTAACAGAACTGTCTGCAAAAACAGGCTTCCAAATTATTATAAAGTAAGAACAATTTAGAAAACTTCCGGCTGAAAATAGAGGGTCTTTTGAAAACAGCCAGTTTCGAACCAATTTTACTGGACCTTGTAAAAAAGAGGGTATTGCTAAGAAAAGTATGCTGATAATACACAACACATATCTTCGCTTTGAATTAGCAGGTGAGACTATAAGAATCAATCTGGATATGATTCATTTAATTTTGTTTTAGATTAAACACGATCGTACAGACAAATTTCATTTTTGGTAAGTGAAATCCGAAGATATTCTTACTTTGTGCGGCTTGTCAGATTTGATAAATAAGGTACGTTGGTAAATTGTTGTTGTTGTTTTCCCATTAGCTTGTATTTGATAACTGGTCGAGACTTTTTAAATTGTTTAACTTAATCAAAGAAGGTGCTATCAACGAGATAAAAGGCCTACGCGTCTCGTTTTCTGATCTGAGTAGAGACGAGTGTTTAAGTGAGGATCAGGAGCACATTATTACCTACGAAACAGGTTAAGATTTAGCCCTCAAAATCTGACGATTACCACCTGCATGCTTCACCTGTATTTCCATGTGGCTTGCTAGATCAAAGCAAGGACAGCAATGAAGAGTGGAGTTAGGCCCACAACAAATATGTAGGCCTAAAATTTGTACACCACGCCCAAGTCTCGTTATCAAATTAATCAAGGGATATGACTATGCCCACAATTTCTGCGTCTATTAATATCTGTCCAATGAGAGATCGTCTTGACAGTAAACAGGAGCTTTGTGTTTTAATATTTTCTAACAACGCTGTCTTATCAGTGTCTAATGCTTTTAATGAGTAACTGTCTTTTCTTGTCTTGTTTCTTGTTAATTTCACTGGGTACCAAAGAAGATAGCGAGATTGTCGATCTCTCTCTTTTAAAACAAAATATCCCTGTTGGCAGCCATTACTTTCCCAAAAGAAACGGCCTCTCGCTTTCCAACAGATGTGACTAGTAAATCAGTAGCAGCAGTAATAACATTAGTGATAACTAATATCCAGCCTGATTACTAATTATGTTTGTAAAAGATTATATATAATTGTAAATAAGATCAAACAAAAAAGGAGACTGGCTCTCTTAGGCAGGGAAATTACCACAACCAGCTAGCAAACTGCCTAACCCTAAATTTTATTTCAGATTTGGTTTCTCCCTGTTAAACAGTATCTAAAACTGCCAGTGGCCATTTTGGGCGTAGCCCGGTATTCACGTTATTGATGACCACACCCACCCACGGTGTGAAATATTTTTCTTGGAATCGTCGAAAAGTTTTTTCAGTATAGAGTATTACAAGGCAAGAAAGATATGGTATAATACTTACTACTTTTCTCTAAAACTTGAGGAGGTACACCGTTTCAAAGTTCGTGTTGTTGTTGTTGTTGAAAAATGTAAAGAGATCTATTTATCGCATATTAATACTCTACCGGGGTAAGGTATCAGGAATTGG
Source organism: Pelagia noctiluca (assembly GCA_963924455.1). Taxonomy (NCBI): domain Eukaryota; kingdom Metazoa; phylum Cnidaria; class Scyphozoa; order Semaeostomeae; family Pelagiidae; genus Pelagia; species Pelagia noctiluca. Next base: position 13,093,322 of record OZ004315.1, read on the forward strand.
GCGGCAAGTGCATCAGCCCTAAATTCTGCCTGATCAATATGACCTGTATGGGCGGTGATTGAAACAGGGAAAATATTTCCGGCCAATGCACTTTGTCCCAAGGAGGAAGGACCACCGCGAGAAAAGAAGAGGAGAATAATGAAAAGAAAGAGTGAAAGGGAGGAGGGTGGGAACTTTAGAAATTTGAACGCAGTCAAATCTAACTTATTTTTTCTGAGTTTATGATCGATATGAAACCGCAATGCACAACATGCGATATCATGTCACATGGCACAGCATGATACCTGACAGGACAATACATTGAAGAACACCTTCCCCGGATTGCGGCAAGTGATAATCATACCAAATAACTGCACAATTTTGGCAGCGTAAAATTTTTGCTTCTACTGACTCAAGTTTAGGTGATATGCGCGTTTATGATTTCTTTTTAGAGGCACTGATAAATTCAGAAATTCACCAAACCATTGAAATGATAATATCCGAACATCGAATTATTGACATACTTTCTGCCAGCAACGCATGCGAAATGACGCGCGTTTCCTTTGGGCTTGGAAGGGAAGACTTAACTCACTCCATTGATGACAAGCTGTGAGGTTGCAGCCAATCTGTTGTTATTTGCTCCATATGGATGGTATTCCTACTCCTACCACTTGCTTCCCTCTAACAATCTTTGGCCTACACCTGTTGCATGCACATGGGTTTGACTTAGGCTCTATGCATGTTTTGTTCTCTTGCAAAGAGCTTTGGACACTTCTTTTCAAATATTTATTATTTGTAATTGTAATCATAAAAGACTCAAACAAAAAGGCAGTGAAATCTTGCAAGAAGAAGTCGTACGCTTGGACTCAATTATATCTAAATTTTAATCCAAAGAAGAATAATTTCATCTGACTACTTGGTATCACTGGTCATCGTGACTGTCGATTTTATGCTACGTGCTACGACATGGCAAAATAGCTTCTTTCTGAAACTACCTAATATCAAATTCATCATGGAATAGCTCAGACGCTCAAAAATATGCCATTAGGTCTTTAAGATCTAGGCAGACATACAAAGATTGAATGAAACGCCTTCCCTACTTTATGCAGCCTTCAATGAATTTACAACCGACAATTTTTGAAATAGTAAATATCAACTATCTGGAACGTTGTTTCAAAAGCTGTTTGTGAAAGTAAAGAAGGGCACAGACAGCTAGAGAGTTAAAGCTAGAGAGTTCCGTGTATACCAGAAGCTAAAGGGATTGATTTAAAAAGACTTGAAGCCAGTTACTAGAGTCATTTTCTACTAGCAACTAGATTCTTCCAAAGAGGCGTCCACTAATGCAGGAGACGAGTTAAATGAAGCCATATTGAGGAATCAATGATTTTGGAGATGAAATTAAACTGACTTAAACCCAGAAAAAGCCTTGTTATCCAAAGCAGATGAAAGATAGTGCGAAATTTTGGAACTTCCATCCAGTGAAGATTTATAACACAAATGGCTACCTTGATACTCGAATAAACCTCCTAAAGAAGACTAAAATACATTGTAAATAGTCTTAATACAACACTTTAACTATTTTGATTATAACTATTTGTTTAGGCTCGAAAACTTCGGTTTATATGCGAAAAATAGACATCTTTACGTTTATCAACAACAGCAACAACACAAACCTTCAGACGCTGTACCTCCTTAAGTTTAAGAGAAAAGTAGTAAGTATTTTACCATTTCTTTCTTGCCTTGTGGTACTCTATACTCAGCCGTTAGTGAAAAAACATTTCGACAATTCCAAAAAAAATACTTTCACTCCGTGGGTGGGTGTGATAATCAATTATGTGCTGGCAGTTTTAGATACTCTTTAACATGGTGATGAAATAAAATTTAGGATTAGGCAGTTTGCTAGATGGTTGTGGTAATTTCCCTGTCTATCTCTTACTCAAAGTTTCATGCTTTCGCAATCATCAGCAGAGCTAGTCTCCTTTCTTGTTCTGATCTATATCGCTCTGTACTTCTATACATCGAGCCCTGTGATGCAGTTATAAACCAAGCAATACTTCAGAGATATTTTGGGGTTTCAAATAATTGTTATAATTAATCATAATGTCTATTATTAGTTGTAATGATTATGAAATCTGCTGGAAACGGGAAGCCGTTGGTTTTCGGGACAGCAATGTGGTATAGAAATGCTTAGTAAGTGTAGAAATGCGGTATATATTATGTGTGCGGTATAGAACATGCCACATGAAATATAGAAATGCGGTATCGAACATGCGGTATAAAATATACGGTATAGAAATGCGGTATAGAAATTAGAAATGCGGTATTAAGATGCGAGTTAAGGGCCTTTAGATGTAATAGGCTTTTAGCTTAGAAACAATACTCAAATATCATCCACGCCTATTTTATTTAGAGTTTCTTTAGCAAGTACAGTTGGAAATTATATGAGATATTGAAGCTTCTCAAGCTGCACTAATTTTTCTTTATAAGAAACTGTTTACAAGAAACCTGAGGGCGAGGTTTTAGCCAGGAAACTCTGATACCAGAATTTAGCATAGTTTCTTATAAAAACTGAGTGTACAGTCTGAGAGCTGATTAAGCAAATGCAATTATAGGAAGTCCTTATATTATGAAATATAAGTTTTGCGAAGAATAATGGAATTATAAACTGTAAATTTGAATAAAACTAGCATTGTGAGATGAAAGTTTTTGATTGAATTCATCATTCTTCTAGATACGCAGCAATGGAAAATAGCTGTTGATTTATTGACTGAGGCTGCACTGAAATTTCCCAAATTCTCGGCTGTTTCAACTTCTGATTACAGGTAATTAGAGTTATTTGCATTTCCTTGAAAATACATTTGGGAGAATAGATATTTCTATGTATAAAGTAGTCATGAAGATCATAAAGTAGTCAGAGGATCACGAAGATTAGTTTTTCCAAGCAAAATGCAATTGCCAGTATCATCTTTTCATGACAGGTTTCACTGGAGCTGCTTTCTGAAGGCGTTGAAGAGCAGTAATCGTTTTATTTGATAAGCTACTCCATATGACATCATCATATCGTAGATGACGCTACGTCATATGACATCATCATATCGTAGATGACGCTACGTCATATGACATCATCATATCGTAGATGACGCTACGTCATATGACATCATCATATCGTAGATGACGCTACGTCATATGACATCATCATATCGTAGATGACGCTACGTCATATGACATCATCATATCGTAGAGTACCTTACGTCATATGACATCATCGTATCGTAGATGACGCTACGTCATATTACATCATCGTATCGTAGATGACGCTACGTCATATGACATCATCATATCGTAGATGACCTTACGTCATATTACATCGCCATATTGTAGATTACCTTACGTCATATGACATCATCATATCGTAGATGACCTTACGTCATATGACATCATCATATCGTAGATGACGCTACCCCATACGACATCATCATATCGTAGATGACGCTACGTCATATGATATCATCGTATCGTAGATGACGCTACGTCATATGACATCATCATATCGTAGATGACCTTACGTCATATGACATCATCGTATCGTAGATGACCTTACGTCATATGACATCATCGTATCGTAGATGACCTTACGTCATATGACATCATCGTATCGTAGATGACGCTACCCCATACGACATCATCATATCGTAGATGACGCTACGTCATATTACATCATCGTATCGTAGATGACGCTACGCCATATGACATTGCCATATCTTAGATGACAATATGCCGTATGACATCGCCATATCGTAGATGACGCTACGTCATATGACATCATCATATCGTAGATGACCTTACGTCATATTACATCACCATATTGTAGATTACCTTACGTCATATGGCATCATCATATCGTAGATGACGCTACGTCTTATGACATCATCGTATCGTAGATGACGCTACCCCATACGACATCATCATATCGTAGATGACGCTACGTCATATTACATCACCATATCGTTGATGACGCTACGCCATATGACATCGCCATATCGTATATGACTCTCCACTATAGCATAATTATCACATCAATGTTTGGCTTGTGACGTGATATTTTTCAGCCGTTTTGGAATGGCTCCATCTAATTTCAAGGTTATTGCTTTAAAACAGAGAAATATTTGTTGATTTAAACATGAGTAAACTTCCAGAACCGATTCACTGCTAAATTTTAAGGCATGCTAATAAACATTGATGACGAGCTGATAAAGTAAAAGCAAACAAAATTTTGTTGTTGATTTCCTCTCTCGATAGGTTAAGTTTAGCACAAGGCGGCTTCTTAGATGCTCATAAGTTCTAACTAAGAGTTGGTTGCAGGTGTCATTTCGGTTGAATTCGAGTTGTTCTCTTTAGGTTGCTTTCAAGTGTGCTGTTACGCTTGATGTGTTGTTCGACTCCGCAAGCACTTATCCATCTCTATTCTCAAAAGGTGGGTGAACTTAATGTATTTAAAACTCTCTTGTTTTATTCCTTTTTTTTAGTTTGTTTGTTTTACTTTTGTTGATTTGTTTTTACTAGAAGCAGGTTAGAAATTGTTGTTTTTCACGAAGAGTATTTGCCTGAAATGTTTGCATTCTTCATTTCTGCTCATTTGTTTATTTCTACTCGCTGATTTGTTGTGGTTAAAGATTTGTGAAATCATCTAAATTGTTGGCGATTCCCTGGTCTTTTCCTCGTATTTATTCGTCATTTTCTTGTTTTTGTTGTGTTGATTAATTCATCTACATTTATTGATTCATTCATTCTATTAAAAGCTGATCATTTTATATCATGTCAAATTCCAGCTCGTTTGTAATATCCATTTCCTCATTTATTAAGAAATCACGCATTCTGATGCAAGAATTACTCAAATCATAAACTCAAGGCTTATCTTATTTCTGAATGTCAGCAATGTACCGTGAGGTCAGACGCCATACTTGCATGCGAGACCGGGTCCATTGAATGGCAACTAAAATTCACTTTTGAAGTATAGCTGTATAACGTAGTACCAGAGAGCGAAATCCCATATCTTCTAATAGACATATTCATATCCTCATTTACAACATACATACAATGCAAGCTTTGATGCTGTCAGAGATTTCTATTATTAAGGTAAGTTCTAAATACGGACCACAGTTTGCAAATATAAGGACCCCGAGTTATATTGCTTAAAATTGGTACAGGTTGTGACTATTAACTTTCATTTACGATTTAGTGATAGAAAACAGAGCGTGAAATTTGTCATTTCCCTGTCCGACAAGGGCTTTTTGACTTTGGCCACTCTTCACTCGATGCAACTAATAATCAAAGAAAAGTGAAAGCAACCACTTTGAGCATTCATTCTTGAAATGATGTACTTTGAACCGAATGAGGCCAGTGATGGAAGCAATATATCCTCTCTTTATTCGACGAGACAGATGTATTTGATTACAAATTATTCGTTTGCCGTTTTGACAACGTTTTTTAAGAAAAACATTAATTACAGATCATAGATCAAAATAAGGCTTTATCGAAAAGAGGTCTAAACTGGAAAAGAGGCAAAATGTCCCTTGGAAGGCTAAGCACAACAGCGCAGCTTTCCAGCCTTAGAGATGGACCCGGCCTAAGTTAACTTGTCGGATAGGAATAACAAAATATTTTGATAAAGAAACAACATGAAAATGCAGAAACTTAGAAGAGATGCAAGTTTCTTGACCGTAAAGAAAGATCGGTCATTCCCATTTCAGCAACATAAATAATTACTGAAAGTGTGCCATCAATCTAACTCGGCTTTACATAACTTTATCGTTCTGATCAGCTATTGGGATTCACCATTTTTGCACAATTGGAAATATGTACTCGAAATTCAAACTAAGTCATGAAGATTGAATAGGAGGTTTTCATAATATGCATCAATAATAGATGGAGGTATTTTCAAAAACTTGAAAGAGTTGAATGCAAAAAGACAAAATATTTTGAAGAAAAAAACTTTCGCTGTGTTTAATGGGCGTTCTTTTCTTGAAAACATTGTATAACTATCTAAAGAAGCTCGGTGTTTGTTGCTAGCTAAAACTATGTTATTCACTGTGCTATTCCCTATCTAGAACTTTCGTCGAAGACGTAGAAACTTTTGCTGCAATCGTTAAGTTTCTGGACTAGCTTATTATTCTCTTGATTATTTGTCCAGTCCTGGACAATTAACTAGCCTACTGAAAGTATTTCATAGGTAGATTCAAAATTGCAAAGCTGTGAAGGTTGGTCTAGACTAAAACCCCCAAAACTTGTGTCAGACAAGGCACAACAACATAATTTTGGTGGGGAAACTTAGGAAATTTTGCTGACACCATATTTCATAACAATTGAGGGGGAAATTATTTATGACTTGTGACAGATTACTTTACCTGATTAATGACTTCTTAAAACACTTGTGCATTGATTTTAGTTGACAACTCTTCTCCAAAATCTCCTTGCTGATATTTTGACCACCACTCAAATCCCTAGTCATAAATGATATCTCACTCAATTTACTATTGCTCAATGTTATGTAATATGGAGCAGGCAAAATCTCCAAAATTCACCCACCAAAATTATGTTGTTTTGCCCTGTCTGATACAAGTTATGAGAATTTTAATTTAGGCCACCCCTCACAGCTTTGCAATTTTGCCGCCATTTTGAATCTATCTATGCAATACTTTCAATAGGCTAGTGTATCAAGTTGTGTTGATGCAAGCCAAGTTACTTGCGCTTTCCTCCCCTAGCTCAGAAATACAACTTTCAAAAGCTCCATTATAATGTAATAATGATGATAACCACTTTATTGAAGTGTCAAGGTATTCAGCATTTCAACTTATTGAGACACTGTCAGTTATTACTCCCCTATAACCTGAGTACTCGTTTAACGAACTCGGAAGGATTGAAAGCTGAGTTGACTGACGGTATAGTCAACTATGACTATGCTGAGAGCCTGTAGTCTTTGGTTCAGACCAATCCTGGATTCGAACGAAGGTTGTCCTCAAGGATACGAAGTCCAGCTCCTTAACCACCATGCAGTTATATCACGCGATCTTAAAACTCGGACTTGATTTGCTGATCGTAGTTTAATGAAGAATGTTTGGAAAGACCGAGTTGAACTCAAGTTCATCTTTCAATAGCTTTAAATGAATGAAGAATCTAATATTAAAGGTAAAACCAGCTACCGAAAAGAAAAGCCATCCTTTCCTTTGTCTGACTTACTTATTTTTCAATCCTTTTTTACTGAAAAGGAGGCCCTTTAAAAAGGGTATTATTGTCTCCGGTTTCATATTTGATTCTCCAACATCTCTTCTCTCTATTTCAATGATATTTTATCACCATGACAACTTGCGAAGACAATAACATGTCTAAAGAAATCAATTTAGTTTTAATTTCAATACGAAAGAGGAAAGCATTGCAATGAAATGTATATTTGCTTATAATGTTTTTCCATAGAGTTGAATATAGGTCTTTGTGCTATTATCAGAAGACAGAATAGATTTCAACTCGAGCAATTAGCACGGGAGGAGATGTTAGGGCTGACGACGTGAATCGCTTTTGCGGTACGGCCTTTCGGCGATAGGATGCATCTCTTTATGGAGATCTTTTTACAAATGTTTTCAATATATTTAGTTTTCTTTGCAGGGGAGGAATATTCTTGATGAATCTCGTTTCTGCAGCTGTCGGTGAGTATTGAATATAATGTTTCTCAGCTTGTCATTATTGCTATCATCACTAGCCTCCTTTTTATCATACAGTCAGCCTCATATTGTAACATATTTGGGCATGCCCAGTAGACTGGCGGCTCTTCTGTAGGCACTTGAATCATGTAGGCCTAAGTGATGGTTGTGATTGACAACAGTTAGGTTATGTATCAGGTACTAGACTATGTTTCTTATTTCATTCAAAATGACGGCTATATTGTTTTCTGTTTAGTCGTACATTGAATTTTCTTTGAGAGATTCTCTTAGACATTTCTTAGAAATTGAAAAAATGATTTCTCCGTTGTAAATGTAACTTGCAGCAGGAACACGTTTTCAAGTCTACCAAACAAATGTTGAGTAAAGTTTGTAAAATCCCAAGCAATGGGATGGTGAAAAATCAAAAACATAGTAAACATATCTTGTTAATAAAACTTAATCAGCCTCATCTTGTAAATGCTTATTCAGAAGAAGCCAACTTGAAATGAAGAAATATCAAATTTCTATACCCAGAGGTGAATCGAAATAGGCCTATCAGAAATAAAGTTAAAATGGTAGACAAAGTGCAAAAACCACTAATCATCGATCGCGGCTCTGTGAGAAGACAGAAATATTACTGAAAGAACCTTTCTGGCCACAATTAATTTATTGATATCTGTCCAATGAGAAATAATCTACGCAATAGACAGGAGAATGTACCAATTAGAGCACACCCTTTCAATTCTACTTTTAATCCTACTGTCTTGTAAGAAGCAGGTGCCTTTAAAATGACATTTTTATTCATTTTGAATTTCGGCTGAATTGCTTGCTCCCTTTCAGACCTCCAGGAACCCTAAATACGCGTCTCTACTTCGTTTACCGGGTGGCCAAAAGCTCTTGGTATCTTTCTCTGCCTGTTTGAACGTCAATACAGTTTCGTCTGGGCTGAATGCGTGAATTCACTTCAACAACCCTTACGTTGTTGATGTTTTGGTCATCAATCTTAGCCCAACTTGCGTAAGGATTTCCAAACTATCAAAAACTATATTCGTCAAACATGTGCACTGATACATTCTCGTATCCAAGGGCTGGTGAATTAAAAGCCTCGCAATCCAAAACACGATTGAGAAGTCGCTGTCACACCCCGTTGCGCTTTCAAATTTGAATTTCGATTCATAGCCGTGTACCTCGCAGTCTCTCAAAAACATGTAGTCAAATCCATCCAATTTGAATTTTGTTTGGCAGGTTATCTTACACTGTTCACTGCTTTGACGCTATTTTGAGTGGCGATGGGAAAGGATTTCCATAGATCGACTAATCTGTCTTCATATCAACTGGAAGCTCACGATCGTTACGAAGAAAATTTGAGTTCATCGTTCCTAAGGTTGGTTGGTTTGAGATTTTTGTTTTAAGGTTCAGGAATTCCTTGCTTTACAAGGGTGAGCACGGAATCACACCTGTTAGAACTAGGTCTACTGTTCCGGGTTTTATGCTTTGAATTTGGAGGCCTGTGGTTATGATAAAAGAGGAATACTACAATTACAAATAAGCTCCTTTTATGTTCAATAAGCCTTCTTGTATTCTTTTTGTTTATATCATTGCTTCACTCTTTCATTTCATTGCTTTATTTTCCGTTCTGGTACCTCGGAACGCTAGGCCTCATCCTATTTAGCATAAATACTGGAACAGGAAACCTTCTCTTCATGGCTAGGAGTCTGCTTTCACCCTTGATAAGTGAGAGTTTACTATCAAGTTAATACCAAGTATGATATATGTGAACAAGAGTTTTGATTGATGGATGTGACCATGTAAAAGTTTGCTGACACTTGATAACCAGGCATCAACAATGATTCCTCACCTTAGAATCTTCACCTTCGCAATAAGCTTGATACAGAATTGTATATCGACCATCAACTGGTATAGGGGCATCCACGCAATACACGACCCCTGACTTCGTGCATCAAACGCTGTACACAGATATCGGTGTACACAGATATCGTGCATCAAACGCTCAACACACGCTGTACACACTCTGTACACAGATATCGGTGTACACAGATATCGTGCGACCAACGTTGTACACACGCTGTACACACGCTGTGCACAAATATCGGTGTACACAGATATCGTGCATCAAACGCTGCACACAGAAATCGGTGTACATAGATGCCGTTCGTCAAACATTGTACACACGCCATACACAGATATTGGTGTACACAGATATCGTGCATCAAAGGCTGTACACACGCTGTACACAGAAATCGATGCACACAGATGTCGTTCGTCAAACATTGTACACACGCTGTACACAGATATCGGTGTACCCAGATATCGTGCATCAAACGCTGTACACACGCTGTACACAGATATCGGTGTACAATCGTGCATCAAACGCTGTACTCACGCTGTACACAGATATCGGTGTACACAGATATCGCGCGTCAAACCCTGTCAAACGCCGTACACACAGATTCCGGGATACCCTACTTATGCGACTTTCCCGAGCCATATTAATCACACAATTTGTAATAACCATTCACCTAATGTACTAATGTAGAAACAAGCCTGTCAGGGCTCTTTGACCACTGCACCGAAAAAAAACACAATCAAAACGACCATAGAGATATTAACGCCTAAACAAAATCAATGATTGGTATAATATTTTGCTAATTTTTTATCCATGAAGTAAATTTGCGTTCAAGAAAAGTTGTATTGCAGTTTCTTGAATTTTCTAGGTACATCAGGGTCGGTTTCTCATTTTGGAATTCTTAAGAAAGTTTGTCTGATTTAAAAATACTCCTTGTAAAAGCTGTTACCTTAGTGATGCACCGAAATGGCAAACGTTTGCACGTATTTGCAAACCTATTAGGATTAAATTACTAAAGCAGACAAGTGAAACGTACATCTGACAGGTATTGATAGTAGATGAAGAAATTTATTATGATGAGGGATTTGTTTGTTTTCTTATGTGGCAGGTTGTATATTCTCTCGCGTTAAATAAGGGATCGGAGGGTGTTTCGGACCATTAATAATCGAGTCGATTCGGTGATTGTTCTTTCAATGAGTTCTTCTCAGCTCGCTCTAATTCGCAGACAAATTTTTTTGTTGATTCGTTTCTGCATCAGTCTGAATTAACCATGGAAAATAAACAACAAGAAGGAAAGTCGAGGTTTTAGACTCATTAGACAAACAAACGTAAGCATATACTTATCATATTTTATTCGAAGCTTTAGGAAGCATTGATTCTTTGAAATTCTTACTTGCAACAGAGTTTGATTCTAAATTTTCCTGTTTATACTTAATACTTACTGCCATCTTGATTTAGTTCCATTCTTTAAAAGCTCGGAAAATTCTTAAATCTTCATAGATTAATAATCCAAAGAAAATCTTCTTAATAGCCTTGAAATTTAAAAAAGATTTCAAATATTGATAATTTCAAAACGGCTTAATTTTTCTTAAAACTGCTCCTTTATCTTATAACTAAAATAATGATCTTACTTCTACCTCTGTTAATAGCTATAAAAGGTTTAGTTCTTCACGAATTATTTGATTAAAAATCTTCTAATCAACTAGCGTCATGAAAATCACAAATATTGATATTCTATCTTGATATTGGTATTTGCTCTCATTACTACAATATACTCTCGATTTCTTTCTTTGTTAAGAAAGCCTTTATCAATTCTTAATAGATCAATAGACATTTCCCAAATTAGGTTTGGAAAAGAGGCCATCATTGAATTCCCATTACGCGTGAGGGATTCAATGAAAGAAACTTCATTCATTGTTTAACTTCAGTGAAACTGAATGGAATACTTTTGCTATTAAACGCTTGTGGGAATTCTCATTGCAAATAATCGAGGCTGAGCTTGATTTGCTTCAGTTTCAATAGAAATGCAGCAAATTCGGGAAAGGTCTATTGATGAAAATTTTCTTAACATCCTCTTAATTTACTGGAAGAGTACGAATATTGATTATTTCAAAACAACCATATTTTCTTAATATTATTATCTCTGTCATGACTACAATACACTCTTGACTTCTTTGATGAGGAGGTTTAAAAATTGTTAATTCTTCCAAGATAAATTGATTTCAAATGTTCTTCACAGATTCATAATTTACCAGAACAGTACAAATACGAATCATTTCAAAATAACTCTTCTTCTATCATAATATTGTTTCTTCTTATCTTATGTAGAACAACTTTCTCCAGATCTTACGAAGGACAATCAAAAAGAGAAACAGGAACCAGGCTCAAAAAACTTATCACGACTAGCCTTTGATATTTAGTAGGGCAACTTTAACGTCTGAGAAATGTGGTTTCTTCCCTATTTATTGCAAAAATCGGATCGAAAGGTGTGAACACTGAGCGAACCTCGGAGGAGGTTTTCGAAATTTTGGCGCTGAATTTCTAACAATTGTGGCGCCAAAATTACGCTCGCTGCTTTTGACATTGTTTAGCCAGGTTTCTGGGATTGTGCATGATATTTGATTGATGCATGGAGTTGATAGAGCCGAATGGATGCTCTGTTTCACTAGTCTGTTTTTCCAGTTCTTATCAGAAACAGCCTTGATAAGACCGAGTGTATTTACTATTTCTCCTATTACTCCAATATGCTGTCGACTTATTTCTGTGCAAAGAATGTTTAGAAAATTGTTTATTCTTCATAGATGAATTGATTTAAAATCTTCTTGATAGCCTCGTTAGTTACTAGAAAATTACAATTATTAATCTTTATCCTTTGATTCTAGTAGAAATACAGAGAGAAGTGTGCCTGAGTTACATGATTTATTCATTACATAAATGATTTATTCATTTAAAGGAAATCTTTTTCGCAGAAATTCTAAAGGGTGAAAAGGAAAGATTAAAAAGTGACCGAATGCTAATATTATGATATTCGCTTTTTCAGCTAATTCCATATTTTGATAGCTTCGTATTTCTTGGTTTTTGTCATGTATTAGCCTTCCTTTCTAAGATGACTCAACTAGTTTCATGTTTCTGTTATCTGTTCAACCCTTATTTGGTTTGTTTGTTGGCTATTTTGTTACGTCATTCGTCATTACTTATGTCACTCAAAAATATTTGTTATTGTAGGTTTTCCTCCTATTTGTTGATTGGTTCTCTGTTGTATTACATCAATTTTACTTTGTGTTTTATTTTTGACCTCAAAATAGAGGCTGTTGGCAGCCATATTTGAAGGGACCAAATCGATACATTAGAACCCATAGAAAGATCATTTGTGACGTACATACTGTGTGCTATGGCAATTGTTCGAATGTTGTGAACGATCAGCATCGATGATTGTGCAGCTATTGTTCAAAATTTTGATGAAGCCTTTTTGGGGCCATATTGGAAGGACTAAAAGTTGTTGTGACTGGCCCAAAATATTGAGCAACAATTCAATTCAATTTCAATTTATATAAACATTACTTGCTACACTTTTACAAGGAGCGTCGTTATCAATACTAACAGTAAAAAGAAATAAAACTGAACTACGATATACTAAATAGCATATACGAAAAAGAAATAAACGAATTATAGTAAAAAGATCACTAATAACACCGATAATAGTATGGGAGATGTGACCAGATTATTGAGCAACAGGAACAACAGAATTCTCTATCGACTTTCTATTTTGGAATCAGTGTTGAGACCTCCAACCACGCAGCCTCCCAGTTAACCGTCCCTTGTTCGCCATTCTACATAAACCATCCATGTCTGGACCTTAATAGTCTTTGGGCTAGCATCTACCAATGAGAAGCGTCTTCCGTTCTGAGTCGATTTCATTTTGAGTCGTATTAACATAAAACTCTAATTTCAAGCTCATCAATGATATTTCAACAAGCTAACGTGTTTTTTGCGATTGTTTTGTGTGAATGCTGGTTTGTTTAACTTTAATTGCTTTCATAAACATTGAAACTTCTGCCTTACAAGCCACCTGCTGTTCCTAATGTTAAATCTAATCTCATAAAGGCCGCCTTGAAAGTACTCTTGCCTGGTGTTTCCAAATAAAAAACCTATCAACAAGAAGCATATCAAATCCACTCAGGGTATTTGTAAAGGTATGATGTACATTCTAATTTCATATGGTCTACTTAAACACAACAAGCTCTTTTTTTTCTTAAGCATGATAATTGTACACTCTTTCTTACAGACATAAACTTGATGCGAATAATGAGGCTGAAACTTCGTGTTCGTAGGATCGAAAAATGTTTCAGGAATATTGTAAAGCTCATGATCTTGTGGAGCTTTTAGGTTTTGCAGGCATTTGCAATTATTGTATTGATGTGTTCTTCTCGTATTTGTCTTTAGTGTTTTGATGTACTGGAATCATTTACGTTCATCTTCATACTCTTATCAATTCTACAGTTTGCCCCCAGCAGGACCATTTGGTTGTTGATGTGCAGAGTGAATTGTATATCCATTATTTAGCCAAAGAGGTCATGGCTATACAATATCGGTATGTCCACTGGCCAATGTGTACACCTTCAATGTAGACAGTCATGTAAGAGGATAAGGCATACGCTATGGCACATTCGGGTACCTCTCAGCATACAATGTGAAACAACGAGGTACAACTATAATTTTTCCCAACCGTTTTCTTCTATAAACTATGGGTAATTGCTATGCACACAGGCACTGTACCACGTCAATTATGAAGCAAAGACGTACAACAATAGTTTTCCCAACCATTTTCTTCTATAAACTATGGGTATACGTTGCGCAGATTCGGTTGCATTTCAGCATTCAATATGAAACAAAAAGGTACAACAATTGGTTTCCCAACCATTTTCTATAAATTATGATTAGAGCATTTAAACACATCTGAGGACTTTTTTGCATTTTCATTTCATTTTGGGATGGCTTGTTTACATTGTTGTATCATTATTATTTGTTATAGGGCTACATGGTAGAATCTGGTACTGCCAGAAGCATTTGATTTCATGGTTTCTGTTAAAGGTACTGATCATTTTGTCTTAATCAGATTCTAGGTTTACTTACAATGTAATGTTGCTACGTCAATTAAGTCTGCATGGTTTTCATGAATGGTAGCGATGAATACGTGGTCTTACGTGGCCCTCCAAAGACGGGTAAGGCCTGAATTTGTTGGTTTTCGCTTGTGTCTTTTTAACCCTATCACTATCATTCTATTTAACTGTCAAAATATCCCCGTGTCAAGATATTTCGTAAGGAATTAGACAGTTTTTCTTAAGGTGTGAGGTCAACAAACCCTTTATTCTCTCGTGTGCAAGATTTCACTAGTTTCATTGAAAAAACTTTGGGAAGATTTCTTTATAAGCTCACGTTCGTTTTTTGCCTTGTGTTATTGTCACCATTTGCCAATTTTTTTATCAGTACCAAATTGTGAATTTTTCAAAAGAGACTGCTAAAATGCAATTCCTCCAAGTTCATATTGGAATATCTATTCAGTGAGTGCATTTCGTCAATTAGGTTTTTACCCTTTGAATAGGATTTTTACAGGCATACAAATTTAAAAATAATTTGTAATCTCGTTATTTTGTGATTTTCCACTCTTTAACCCTTATAGTAGTTTGCCTCTGTTAAGGAGCGTGATGAAGGCCGTTTGCAATTTGCAAACAAAATTTCAGTAATGGACTTGTAGCCCCGTAAAGTTCTTTTTAGAAAAGCATAGCTTTCTAAGACTTTCCTGTCTCTACTAGCTACGTCTAGTATCAATGCGTTAAATCATTCCAATGTTTATTTCAGACCCAGACATTTACAAGGCTGTGACACTCGTGCTTCTCACACTTGCAGTGATAGGCCTATTTCTGGACCAAATTTGTCGCTCTAAATTCCTTGAGCGCTATGGCCTCTGCTGGAAAGAAAAACCGCAAACGAATGACGCTAAAAAGTTTAGTGTCCAGTCTACTAGCTGTCATTCATCAAGTCGAAGTCAGACATCGAGGAGAGACACGGATATTGCTGAGGAAACGGGGGCTGTTGCCGCTGATAAGGTGCATCATGACGTAATAGCTGCTGCTGTACCCATGGAAAGAAATGCGAGGCAGTCGAAAATTGAGGCAATTGAAACTGAAGGAGATGATCCTGAGAAGATTGAAATTGTAATGGTCAGTACTTTAATTCAATTCGCTCCATCTCAGACGTATGTGCCTTCTGGCGTATTGAACAAATATGTTACTGGAATCAAATTGCTTGAAGAGCCAACTATGATTAAAACTAGCAAATTTTCTAGCCATGTTCCAAAAAAGAAATACGACATACAACATACGGGGTGTCCAAATGAGATCAATCGGATTTTTTGAGCTGGGTCTCTACTCAGCCATTTTTTATCTAGTTTAAATGTTTTCGGGTCTATTCTCATTTCAACTTACTTTAGCTATAACAAGGATACGATACAGTCTCTAGAAGTTATGCCTAGATTAACAAGGAAGCTGGTTTCAGGTGTTCGAAACTGGAATATTTGGAACATGTTGAATGCAGATGAAAAACAAAGAATTATTGGGAAAATCTAAAATCTCGTGAAATTTATTCCTGCAGTCTAAAATTCTTCGATTTTGTACGATAAATTTTGCTTTGTTCAATAACTGCATAAACGACAGATATTGTAAGAAACATATACTGACTATCATCTTCCTTCAGTCAGATTTGGCCAAAGTTGTCTAGATGCAGACAACTTTGGGCCAATAACGAGTCGGCCTACGCACTCTGCAGCTAGATACGCAGGTGGCATCCGATGGTTTCAAACCTTAACAAATGTCTCTTGAATCTAAAACAACATTCAAAACAAAAATGTATGGGATAAGCAAGCACAAATGGAGATAACTGCTTGTATTACGTCAAAAATCATGCGCCAAAATAACCTCATTACCATAAGATTAAAATACAGACTCAAACCTCCATAACCCAACAAATTCCACATAGGTATCTACCTTAATGAAGCTAGCTGTTTTTGACGCATCCTAGCAATAGCTGGCCAAAACAGCATATCCAGACGAGCACGCAAAATATGACTGTGCGAAGTGAAGCAGGTGTTCTGGGTATGAAAGTATCAGCGTCATCTGCGCAGTCACTTGCGCAGTCGTCCCGGTAGCTTCACAGCAGACTGCGCTCCAATGAATTTCCTCGCATCTAACAGCGAAATCACAGCTCGAAACTCAATATTTGGCTCAATTAGAAAGTTTTTTTGATCATAGGTTGAGCAGTTTGATAAGCTGCACCGTTAGTATCAGGAACGCCCTAGAATTCTCAAAAACTGCAACGTGTATATTGCAGTTGTTTTCCATAGAACGCTCCGCTGATATGATATTCATTTGATTCGAAATACAGTCACTCACGTTTGCTTTATATTTATACTGCCTTCTCCTACGTAACACTTTTCTCAGGCTGAAAGCATGGACATCTTGCCCCTCGCTTTATTGCATCTTGCTCTAAGATATGGCCGTGAAAGACATTCAGATAACGCTCCGTGATCCTCAATTTTTCGTGAATGGTTGCCTTTTCCTTGAGTGAGCTTTCCCTTAACTTGCAAACATGACGTAACAAGGCCAGCCATTATTTCTTGCAGGGTGACGGCCTAACGCACTGCATCAATGCATGACGCTGTAAAGTATTTTCATTGTTTGTCATTTCATTTGAAAAATAACATCCCACCAGACTGCTCCTTTTTGGTACCCGAGATATTATTGCTTAGAACCTAAAGAACTAGTCTAGTTTGTAGGTGCTTGCCATTTCGTTTACTAAACCTGTCCAATTCTAGGGCGTTTTTCATTCTCTCGGCACCCCAATACGACCTTACCAGCGAGTATTCAGCGAAACTTCTTCGATGAATGGGCACAACAAAAAGGCACACCGCTCAAAACGCCCTCTAAACATCTCCAAGCATAAACACTACCTGATTTGAATGTTGTTTTCTTCTGCTCGTCATTCCGCTCGTTGGCGTGGCTATTTTTTCAATTAAACTCAGTTGCAAGTCGCTTTCAGTGAATTTTAGAACAGAAACTGCCAACTGATATCCTGCTATTGCTCAACTAAATGGTAAATTACACAGTTATCAATTCGATCAGGCAAACAGTTGAAAACGTTAAAAACGCTTTCAAGACATATTTAAGCAAAATTTTTATCTAATTTGCAACTGGTGACTTTTCTTCTTGTACACATGTTTATCAATTTGATTAGACACACTGTTTAAATTGCTTTCAAATCATTTCAAGCAGAAAGTCTCATCGAGTAAGGGAGAATGGTAAGAGCACGAGCGTGTGAATGAACGATTTGTTGATATGGTGAAATCATCGTGATTTATCTGCGGTTTTTACTCAATTCTCATTGCAGGAGAAGCTAATTGAAGACCGGCGATTGTCGGCCATATCAGTCCCATCTGCTGCTCTCAAAGGCAGTCCGAATCAGGACATATTGCAGGGAATCTTGGAAGAGGATAGCGAACAGTCGCTCGAGCGAGAAAACTCACTGCAAAGGCGGAATAGACGAAGTGCTGTGTGTCTGTCGATGCCCTGTGGACAGTCGTTGCCTGAGACGCGTAAATCGCCGACGAAATTGTCCCCTATTCGTGTCCCAAAACTGTCCAATATGGAGGGTATTGGCGGTGAGGATCGAGGTGCGATCGGGGTGCCAGAGCTTCAAGTTAACGGACAGAGTTGTGAGGACGGAGACCCTGGTGCTGCTATACCTGTCGTAAGTATATCTTGAAGTTGTATATCACCTACTTCAATTTGTTGTATTTCATTCATACTTCATCATCACATTCGTATTTTCATTGCATTACCGATAAGCATTTGCTTTTCTTGGGCCATGTAGATTAGAGCACCTATTTCTTACTTACGTATTTCTAGTACTTATTTGCATATCACTTGTTTAGATGTTGATACTTTACGAATAAAACGGAATTGAATTTCTACGCGACGTTTCATGCACAATGTTGGCAAACATTTTACCAATTTCCAAATTTAACCAATCGCAAGTCAGGTTATATGTAATACTTGGAGAATTCTCCAAAAATCTGTTCGCTAAAAAATATTTGTAATATTCTTATGAAGAGTTTGCAAACTTGATTTGTAGTAGACAAGGCACATAGATTGGACTTTTTTGCAGATGTAAGAGTGGTTGTAATTTTTCTCAAATGAATTTGTGCAAATCGACAGTTTCGAAGCAGCAACCTTAGCTGCGTAGATGGAGGCATGCTATTTTGTCTTGATAAGCACAATCTCATTTAAAGAGTATGGAATTGTGAGTAGTTACACCAAGCACTTCGTTTAAGGGGGTATCTGAGCGTGCTGACTTTCGTTCCCAGTATTCACATCAGGTCATTTGAATTTTACCTGTATTTTTTTTTGAATTCAACGTAAATTTTTACTAATCAACTTCATCTAATCTAAAAAAGCAATAAATATAATCAAACTAAGTACAAGTATCCGTTTCTAATTAACAATACTAGATAAAACGTTTCTAGTGTCAATATTACCCATTTCACCAATGGGGACATTATGTTTTCGAGACCTTGAACCTCTAATGCACAAAAAAGCAGTTCTGAGTAAACGGAAACCCAACTTTCTTTTTACCCATGCACAAGTTTCACTAAAAGTTTGATTGTGCTTTTCTGAAATTAGTTCAGATAATCGCTGGAAGAATTTTCTTGTTTCACGGCTCATACCACCAATGCAAGAAAATATGAACGGGGTAAAAGTTCCATTTTCTTCCTTCATGATAACTTCATTATATTTCCGTTTCTTTTCAAGCTCCATTGATCTAAATGTCAAGGCTAGGGTTTTGCAGCGGTAACTTGGAGCAAAAGGGTGAAATACCCTAACGTCAACAAATACTCGTTGCATACGCTGCCAAAACCCTCTAGCACTAAAATCAGCTCGTAATTCGCTACCATTCTCAGATTGTTGCAAACAAGGCTCTTTGCATAAGTCCTTGCATACTGTAGACAGTAAATCAGAATTTTACCTGTATTGAATTGAACTGAATTGCCCCAGAACATGTAATCGTAGCAGCACGCGAACACCTGCAAAGGCCTTTACAATCTGTGGAATTTTGTGCCTCGAAAATGGAAGATTTAACGAGTTAAAAGGCCTTTCAAAAGCCCAATGCATTACAAAAGAGATCGATCAACTTAAGATGACTTTAATTTGTGCGTTAAGATGCAAAACCGCTATCTTGCTGATTATCTTCTTTCGATGGCCAGAAATGGATTTGGTGTTATCAATTACAGATAACGGGCATTGCAAACATATTTAGAAGCCAACGTCTAAAACGCTGATATTTTGGATTGGAATATAGATGATTAAGGGGGGAACCTAAGGAATAGATAGATCTATAAGGAATAGAAAATCATCTTTAGCAAACTTTGTTCCACATTTGATGCTTAACAGTACCTGTGAGAGTGCACAACGTATGTATTACCCTCTCTTGTCTGTAAAATTGTATAGGGCCTATATAAATATGATGGTGAATTTTATGAAATCTTTCATAAACAACCGATGATTTTGGATAAGTAACCAAAAGAAGCGTTTTATGCTATTTGTTCAACGATGGCTAAAATAATTGGTAAACAGAACACTATGCATTGTCAATCTTGAAAACTTGCAAACTAAATTTGCAAACCGTCTCCTTTCTCGATGAACTATGATTTGAATATGATTGTGAAGTTTGCAGGTTGATAGCACACGAATCAAGTGCAAATGAATAATTAGTGACCTTACAATTGGGGTGTGCAGCCTGAGAGGCACTATCAGTCCACAGAGGAATAGGTGGGAAGGCTCCACCCATATTCATCTTAGTTAGAAACTGGTATAGAATGATGTCCTGGTTGATTCTATGATTTCCCATATTTTGGTACAAATTCGGGGATTGATTTTCGATGGAACTCTGTTCCTTCCTTTTATTTCATGAATAATCATATGCTCCACAAATTTGGAGCGTCATTATATTACCTATACTAAAAACAAAACGGAACAACAGCAAAACTAATTGAAACGTATTACATAGAAATATGCGATAAGAGAGTTGTTGATACTTAATGTGACCAGGTGCTTCACGGAGATGACTCCGTTGCAGATCGTGAAGCGAAAGCATCTTTTAAAAAGGAGATTAACCGCCTAATAATATACATGTTTTCACACGACAAAATATATGCGAACTAATGTTCTTGTAGCAGGCTATCGAAATTTGGAACTTTCTCACTTAAGTATTTGAAAAGTTTAAGTCGTAACTGATCATATTTGAGGCATGATATTAGAAAATTGAATTCATCTTCAACAGTCAAATTGTCGCACATAAGGCAAATCCGCTCCTCTGGCGTTAGACCTTGTCGTCTTCCAGTTTCAATCCTAAGTGAATGATTGCAGCGGAACTTTTCAAGCCACCTTCTTGATTCCTTATCACTTAACTTTGTGTAAGGTTCACAATGGAAAATACGTTTGAAGATGGCATCAGTGCGCAAGTGTTCCGAAGGCCATTCTGTTTTTTATGTTGCCCATGCCTACGTGTACATTGAGGGATGGGGTAGGATCTCGCATCATCCCCTCAATCAAATGAAGAGAGTAAAAGGTACCCCCATTTCATTTTAGGCTGAAGTTAAAGACGATAAAGACGTCGATGAAGGCCAAATTCAGTGTTTAGTCAAATACGATGAGCAAAAGTAAGGAGTTTACAATTCGTTAGTAAATTGAATGCGTTTATTAGTCTTTAGTTAACTCTTTTTTCTCCATAAAAAGACAAACTAGTAGAAACAATTTTAGGTGTTCTTGAATAATCCTCCAATTTTTAGGATATTAATGTCCTTTTTCAAACTTCAAACAACTTTTACAATACGGCATGTAAAATGCTCAAGAAATGAACCATCTGAAATAATATTTTTGTCTTAGGTCTCTTTTGGTCGTCCATTCGGTGTATGTAACAGCGACCCTTGACCCTGGCGTTCCTGGTTTCCTCGTCGAAGTGACGATTCTGCCAAGGCACAGGGAGTCCGTGAAATCGAACGTCTACCTCTCAGCTGGGAGAGAAGTGGACATTGAGGTGAAGGAGGTGTTTAGCATTCAGTGCTCGAGGGAAGACACCCTAACGAACTCCTTGCTTATTGCTGTCAGGCCGATGTTTTCACGCATCATGCTCTATGCTGAAACGGAGCTGAATGATTTATCGTTGACACACGATAACGAGGTTATGCTGGGTGGCAATTTGAAAAGCTTGGCAGTGTAGATGGGTTAAGATTATCTCAAACCCTGTAGAGAATTGGATTAATTAGTTGTTATACAGGGTTAGGTGCCCCACAAGCTCTAGTTAACAGAAAATACTTTAACTAGAGTGGTGATGTGAAAGGGGAGCAATTAACTACTTATTGTTATTACTCCTTAACTAACCACCCAACTAATTCTATCATGTTGGATTAATACAATGTTGCTTCTGACCATTATTCTTTGCATTGCATTGTGGTAGATTTGCAAAGGATCCTGGGATGGTATTACCAAACCTCCTTTTGACTAGAAGCAAATTTGCATCAACCCGAGGTCGTAGAAATGAGAAAGTTTGAAAGAGGTCCATCACAATCCCCCTTTTTAATCCAAGCTAGGGGTGCTGCCATAATCCAAAATTTGGTCTAGAATATAACTTCACGATGCCACTTTGGTTTACAACCGTGACTTTAGGATTTTAATTTTAAAAGAAAGTAGAGTTTAAGTTTTAAGTAGCTGCTTATATTTTTGTAGACAAATTTATGATTCTGGATTAAGAATCATGCTTAGAAAGTTTATGTTTAGTTAAATTTAGTGGAGTTTTGGTTGGTGAAACGAGAAAATAAATTTGAAAATAAGCTAATGAGCAAATTCGCTATCGAACATAACAAGTTTAGGAACGTAGTTAGCATCTAAATGCAAACTGGAGGACCAGGAGGAGGGCTCTTTTCTAGGGCTTCACACTCCTAGGAAGTCATTTTTTGGATTTAATAAGAGAAGAACGAAGAACGCAACACAATAAACCAATTTTCCTATAACGTCAATAATTTGAAATTTTACAAGGAACGTCACTAGCCTCGATATCATTTGGATCCTGATCTAAAAAGAATGCATTGCTCTCAGAAACGCAGGGGATGTTGTTTTGTATATGGATTTGCAGCATAATGATGTGATGTAGATTTGTTGCTGAATAGGGGATCACATCTCTTACCTCGAATTGAATGAGATTGTGAAAGGCTCTATTCACTTAATTATTACAGAATGATTTACTTATTGATCCTCAATGCCTTCATTGGTTGCTACATTTCTGACTGAGATACGTGAATAGTGTCTCCATTTACGAGAATTGAGATTCAGTCATTTATCTTAAAATGCAAGGATGCTTATGAATCAGCCGTTTGTAAAAAGTGTAAATATCTATTGTTCAATTTATTAAAATGTCGGTGATTTGATTTTAGAGAGACAGTGCTGGATACATTACAAGTAGCGCAGTGAATACACTTATGAGCAGAAGAGACAAGCAATAACTCCTTTATCACTACAAGCCTGTTTCGTAAAAGCTCATTCGTAAGGAGATGTGCCGATCGTTGCATTGCATAATTAGTTCATCTTCTGATTAGGGAGAAACCGTGAAACAGGCTGGTAGAGTTGAAGGAGTAATAACTTGCCTCTTTTTTTCTAATATGTGTATCTATCATTTAAAAACATACTGATAAAATGAAAAATACATCAAATATTGCAGAAATAATTTTATTCGTGAATGAGCTACTACTATTGTTGTAATATGTCTAATACATAATATTCGAGAACTTGATTGAATTCTATCATTTCATTTGGCAATTTGCGTGTATTAGAGCGTCTAAGACGAGAAATTATCTAATATGCATAAGAAAATGTCCAAAATTATAAAGTAAACCTTACTACAGCCCATGTGAAAAATGTTGTCAAACTTCCTTACTTTTTTACTTTTACGAGTAAAATGTTAGTGGGGCTACGGCTCTCGGCTCTGGTAAGACATGGCAAAAAGGCAGAGGTGAATTGCCGCGAACAACAACAACAACAAAACACAGATGACCAACCACACAAGAACCAAATGCAGCAGCAGATGGAGAATTTCGGATACCGAATTAGTGCAGCGTGCATGCGATAAATGCTGAATATGCGAAGAAAGCCTTCAGCAATCCTCAAAGATATATGGGACAAGAACATATGATTCCAGATTAGCCTTCTGTTTGCTTGATCTGAAAAATTCTGTGGAAGGGATATCTAGGTTTTCGAAAATATCACGAATTTTTATAAGCTCTTCTGTATGCTTCTTGGACAAAAGTAGGTCAGTTAATACTGTATTAAAAAAAATGGAGAAACTTGGAGAGAAAAGTCCAATCAATAGCAAGCCAAAATCGAAAAGACTTTCAATTCGTAGAGTAAAAGGAAGGCGATATTCTGCCCGAGCAGCATCCAGAGATGTTGAGGTTTCAGACAGCGCATTACCTCAAGCTGTCCACAGAAAACTCTGGGGAATGTTTTCGGAGATCGAGAGGGAATTTGAGAAAGTTTATGCAGAGAATGCTGAACGTAAGTATGAGAGGAGGGTAAGATAAGGCTGCGGTGTGATGCAATCAGAAAATCATTAATAAGGGGCAAAACCCCTTTAACCATTCCCATCATATGTAAGCGTTGACTACCCGCAAGGATGCTGGACGCAGTGGTTAGCATCTTTAAGCCTGCTGCTATTGAGCTAAAGATTTATGATGCAATGGGTTCTAAACCAGGATGGATTCTATGTAGTGTATGCCAGAGATGTCAGGCATGGAGTTTGACAAAAACAATTGATTTTTTTTCTTCTGTGCTTTGGCGTAATATATAGCTTTACATGGTGCCTTAGCATTCTAAACAATGCATCAAAATAAAAACAAATGGGTTGTTGTAGTGGGCATTGATTTTCAACATGAAAACTTCTGAAGCACAAATGGAAGCAATAAACATACTACAAGCTCATACTACCGTATGTAGTGATCTGGTGCATCATGTCACTTAACCACTGCTGGAAATAAGGCCATGTGGCATTCAACAATCTTGCACACATAAAACTCACTCACACAATACTTAATTCAACACTTATCACTCAACCCTTTTTAGGTTTCTCTTACCTACCTCTAGCAAAAAAATGAGAAAAGGCCTGTGGTAATGTTAAAGAGGTATTGTTACCATATTTTGGTCTCATAACTCAATATTGAATAACATCGATACAAAGAATGCATTTTTCTCTACAGGCTAGTGCTATTTGGTCTATTATTATCCTTCTTTTTCCAAAAATAAAAGCTTTCAAAGCTCTATGAAAATAAATTTTTGTGTCCACCCTTCACGAAAGCTGGCTTATTTCCTTGGCAAACTTCTCATGTTCAGCAAGTAGCGTTAAATATATATCTCTTCTCATAGTTCTTTGAAGATTGTTTTGAAGGTTTTAAAGTCAGGCCGTGTGTAAATTAAAAGAAACAGCAAGTGCCTTATCTTATGATGTCGGAAAATCAGTCGGAAGCCCTCAGTCATTCACTTTGGTTTCTGTTTTTGAGTCCATCAACAATTTTTTTGAGTGCTCCAAAGCATTCCATGTTGTATATTCTACCTTGGTAGTCTAACAGAACAAGTTTTGTTCTTAGTCAACAATACTTATTTCTTGTGACAATGCCTCTTTAACATGGAATGCAAGCACATGCCCTCTTAGGATTATTTTACTCCTCAGCTATTGCTTGTTAATATTAGGCATTTTATTGTCCTCTTGGATTGATTAATTTTTCTATATGTTGTAATAAATTATATTTGATTTTCTTAGTTCATGAAAAAATTGATGTTTTGACGGCAAAATGCAAAACGCTGCTGACAGGAGATAAACAAGACGTATCTACGATTGAAGGAGCACAAGACCCAAGCAGCAATGTCAAAGTTACAGCAAAAAAGCCATGTAAGCATCAGAAGTTTCATTTCAATGCCTGCAAGGCCATACATTCGTAAAAGCATGGTGCCAAGAAATGCAAGCAGTTCATCCCAGGCATCAATTTATAATTTTGCAATGAAAATATTTCTTTCAAATTTTAAAGACTTAGACTTTTGTTTCTCTTGCCTGTGCAGAATCAAGCACAGAGGACAGAGGATCCAGAAAGCATATTTTGAAAAAAATTGTGCCAGGAGAGACTCCCTTTTGCTGATGAGTTGAGCTAATCCACTTACCAATCAACATTCTATGGCATTGTGTCTGTAATCTTGTATCAGCAGTAGTTTGTTGATAGTTTCTTGTAGTTGCCAGATGGTTAAAAAACTCTGGATGTTGTTGAAAACAAGTTTTCAACCACTTTTAGTTGTCAAAAACCTTAAAGAACTTAATTCAGTGAAGTTAGAACTTTAAAAATGAGAAGAGTTTAGTCGCACATGAAGAATGATGGATTGTATAATTGTTGGGTGTGTGGTTGATAGCACACACAAGTAAGGTGGGAATATCTGGAGTATTAATTCAAGAAGATACTCTAGCCACTTAAAGCTTCTCTAACTGTGATATTTTTCACTGTGAAAAATTGTGTACCTTTATCTTTAAGAAGTTTGTTTTATATATGTCTGATTTGCCATTGGGTTTTATTTCAGCTGCTGGACAGCTCATGTCTCAAAAACTGAAAACAACTTACAAAGTGTCAACAAGCAAGGTAAGACATTTGTGCATCTTTGATTTGATATGAATTCATAGGGAAGGAGATTTATATTGAATTAATGGCAGTTTGAAGGGAGGATGGCTCATCTATTCTTTCTTGGCAGGTTTTATTCCCTGGTGTGACTCCAAAACCTTTGGGGCAAAATATGATATTTTTTTGATAACTGAAAATCTGACAATGAAATTTTCTTATAGATTGTATCAAGTCTAAAAATTCCCAACCAGGGAATCAGTTTAGACTGTCATCAAGTTCAAGAATTTTTAGGCCATAAAGATGGAATTTGGGAAGCATACTGCTCTAGGCCTGGCTTGCAGCTCTTGGCAACCGCCTCTGCAGGTATTTATAGAATTAGACATTCGGAAGCATTGCACCCTTTCCTACATTATCAGAGTGATTGAACCAATATAGGCAACTGTACTCTAGTTCCATGAATATTACCACCATAGACCAAAATATTCCTTTTTAATGATAAACATAGATGGTACCGAATAAGTACTCTTTTCTCTCTAAGATTGACAGTAAACGTTGGGGTTCGAAAATCGTCTGATCTTACTGTGTACACACTTTAAGAATGCCCTCTTTATAAAATCTTTTTTTATAAGAACATACTTCATAAGAACGTAGAAGCTCAAGTTTTGATCGTGAACAATAGAGAAAACGATGATGGCTTTTTGTTTAGAACAATAGAGAAATAAGGACAAACGAGCCATGGCCAAAATTGTCTGGTTCTTATAAAAAAAGTGTTGTCTTGAATATAACATTTTACTGAAACGTATCTATTTTCATATTATCTCAATCACTAGAAACTCTTTTGCACCTAATTGTTATGATAAAGGTTTAATTTTGTTGTTTTTTTAGCTAGACATATATGCATATATCTTAGATATTGAGTCAAAATAAAGAAACATAGTAATAGGCCTAAATTTTGGTCTGCTGATTTTAGTTTGACCTCAGTCCAGATATAGTGTAGAGAAAAACAGCTGAAGACCAATAATAAACTTCTATTTACAAGCAGCAACGATAATTAATAATTTCTATGAGACTTTCATATAACTATCTAGTTTACTAAACAAGTGTGATCTCTTTTCTCGTCTAAAACGTCTAAAACTGAATGAAAATTACAGTTTAAAAAAACGCACGTTAAAGGTTGGTTGATAGAAATAAATGAATAAATTGGATTTAGATAAGTAAACAAAATACAGGAACATTTACTAAAGTTTATTTTCATGAAACTTCCTTCGTCCTTTCCTTGTTTGTCTAAGCTCTATCAAACCAGTTTCGCGCATGTCAAATTCTGACGATTTTTGTTCTTGTGAGTTAAAACTCGAGATCACCTCGATTAAAACTGAATTCGGGTAATTGCAATCCAATTTTGCTCAGATCTGGCCTATTCCTATGGGAGTTTTCTTCTCCACTAAAACCTCCCACAATCGTCACCGGGTTTAAAAAGTGATCGTATAAATATCACATCGTCATCATTCGAAGTGGAGCTCCAGGTCGAGCATTTAGTTGGCAGCGGACATTGGCCTACAGTCGCGGCAGCGGGGCTCTCGGCCCAGAGCCAGCTGTAGCCGCAGTTGGTAGATGTCGCCCTTCCATTGCCACTTGTAGAGTTCCCCCCTATTTTATTAACTTAGTTTTTTGTCATGGCGAGGCCCTTTAGAGACACACCTCTTCTGCACTGAAGATCTAGAGGGAAAGAAGAACCCTATCTGAGTCTATAGAGCCATGTCACATAGAGTTCGTGTGGGCTCTCTGGTATAGGCTCATAAGGGGCGGTAACGTGACGCTGTCCTGTCGCCCTGTCTTCTATCTTAAGAAATAACCTGGACAAATGTAATGGGTAAATAAGTCCCTTTAGGTCCATCCAGATAGTGCGCAGCCATTCGCGGAATTAAACAAAAGCAACAAGCAACACCGGCGGTATTTTAATGACCACCTATATGTAACATCACCTAGCCTATATGTAACTTCACTTTACCACCCCCGCTCTGTTGCCAACTATCTGTGGTTCATCTGAGACTTTGCATATCTGTGAATGATTCCAGAGCACTTTGGGATGGTTTGCGTTAGTTGTTGTTGTGTGTTTGTGCTTATAATCTGCTAACATTTGAGAAAGTTGAACAACCTTCTTGCACAACGAGCACTAAAAGGACAGAGACAAGGCCCCTGAGGATCCCCACTAGATAGTCACCTCTTTTCCTGCTGATTTCTGGCTCTTCCGTGAGCTTTCATCCTATCAAGTCTGATTTGTACCACTGCACTCTAATTTCAGATCTTTTGACACCATTTTTCATCCCTTCAGTCGAAAGCTTTTTCTAGCCCAAGAACATTGTGGTGATGAGCAATGGTGATTTCAAGGGGGTGCAAGGGCTGCGGAGTCGCCCTTGTTGAAATATATGCTGAGTTCAGGGGGTGCAGCCCCCCAAAGTTTTCTGAATTTCTTCCTTGGAAAATTTCCCGTTATCTAGAAGTTAAAGTTAAAACGATTCTGGTGTCAGTAGCAAGTCAGATGTTAATTCTCTATGGTTAGTGGAATTAGTCCCTCCTTTGGAGCTTCTGCCCCTAGCCGGAGGAAATCTGGCACCACCACTGAGTTCAGTTATCATTAGAGCACATGATAAATGTATCTTTTAACAATAAAAATGCTAAGAAATTATAAACAAAGTATGTAATGTAATTATTGGGTGGTATTTTATTTTCATGAGGGCAAAATTATTCTTCTATTCTTAGATCGAACCGCAAGGATCTGGCACATAGAAAGTGGCCAGTGTCTAGCACAATATGTTGGCCATAATGGATCAGGTAATTCCAATTTTCAGCTAATTGGATCTTCAAGTGTTTTCTAACAGGAACAGGGGTGGTACTTTGTGGCATTCGTGGGGGCTGTACCCCACCCCTTTAGCATCAGCTCTGTGATCTAAACACATGTCAGCAACTGAAGTTTGTAAGACTATTACTAGTAGAAATGTTGTTGATTCTAGACAGTTCGAAGTTTTTTATTGGACTGTTTGATGCAAAAGTTACAGCTCTCCCTGAAAGTTGAGTCTGGTAGCAACGCTGCACGGGAACTCCTGGAAAATCTCTCCAATCAT
This sequence comes from Pelagia noctiluca, assembly GCA_963924455.1. Taxonomy (NCBI): domain Eukaryota; kingdom Metazoa; phylum Cnidaria; class Scyphozoa; order Semaeostomeae; family Pelagiidae; genus Pelagia; species Pelagia noctiluca. Next base: position 13,122,740 of record OZ004315.1, read on the forward strand.
CCAGTAATGAATCTGATAAACTGTGACCCATCCTTGGAGCTGAAATGCTCTCATGCTGGAAACTTCCAATTAATTCGGCTGGGGCTGAAGAAATAAATCAAATCAAAATCTAATCCTTTTCATCAAACAACAATTTTACAGGTTATTATTCTAAAATATACATTAAAAAAGCCTACAATAGAAAAAGTAGTGAAATACGTTGCTATCTCCAGCCCCAGGTCTGGCACCTTGCAAGGGGGCTGTTAGGGCCCCAAAAACCAAATACCTCATGGTTTCGAAATGAAATGTAGATTCTTTGTCGTTCTTGAACAATAGCTGCTCCCCAATGATCTTTCATGAGACAGTAGCTTTCAGTTCGGACTGTCAGACCACCTCAATTATTTCAATGATTTCTTCGTTTGTGCCTCTACTAATTGAAATGAAATGATTACACGTTTTCGATATATTGCTATCCAGTGTATATAAGCTTGGATGATAACGCCAAAGATAGACTGCAATCAATACAAGATAAAGCCCATAGAATTATGGCCAGTGATAACAACATATCTCTAAAATGGGACAGCCTCGAGCAAATGCGAAAGAAACGAATCTCCATTGATGTTTTAAAGTCAATCAATGGAATTTGCACGGAGTCCTTAAAGAACATCTTCAAAAAATTTGATCATGGTAAAGATTCACGTGGTAATGGGTCTCTTCTCGTACTACCAAAAGTGAGATGCGAATCAGGAAGGAAAACTTTCACTTTTCAAGGAGCAACTATATACAACAACTTACCAAGTGACATTAGGAATGAAAAATATTTTATTGACTTTAACAGGAAAATAAGAACACATGATTTTTAAAATCCAAGCTGATTGCTCCTAAGTTTTTACTGTTTTTACCCTTTACATTTGTAACTTTTATATTTTACTTTGAATACTTTAATTTAAAAGGACCCTTAGTGATAGCAGTAAAATTTTTACTGAAAAGGTTTTCCTGTATAAATATGATACATTAATATTATTATTATTTCAGTGAATTCCGCAAGGTTCCATCCTGCAGAGCCATTGATTTGTACAGGTCAGGCATTTGAACCTTGAGTTTATGGAACTACAACGTTCAATTAGCTTCTATATCAGACTTGCAGTCGAGAAGAATTCTTGCTTTACTAAAATTTTATTCTTTCTTTCAATCTCATGAATTTGGATGTATTTTCCTAAATTTCATAGATTTCATCCTTTACTGTTGTCCATTTTCAAATTTATTCACAATTGCCAATGTCTTAGATCCTACCCCAAAACACACTACCTTATCTGTACTATTCTTATCTGCCATTGCCGAAACCTGATCTAACACTATATAGGGCTGTGTTTTACGCCAGGAAAAACCAATGAAAGAAGAATTTGAAATTTTTTTGAAGGATGTGTTTTTGCATATCTATACTTGAACAAAAAAGTGAAAAGTGGTAAATCAACATATGTATAAAACGTTTTAAGGCATCAGAAAAGCAGTGTCAGACGCGTACCCTAGGTAAATAGCACCCGCGTTCGTTCGGTGCTATTTACCAATTTACGTTTGATTAGGATCTAGAAATCGACACAAACATTTTTTTTCACTACTCATTCTCACTTTTTGAATTGTACTTCTCAGTTTAGGCTGTTATCCACAGTACGATTCTGAGTTAATGCTCTTAATTTCAGGTGCTGGAGACGGTTCCTGTCACATTTGGAAAACAAATTTATCTTTTAGTGATTTTAGGAGCAAATCTCCTTCCAATCTTGACTCCCCTTCTGTGAGTATGACGTTTTTAGCCTGAATCAGCTTTATACAGTTTACCTTGTCATTTCTTATCGCCTCGGCAAGGTCATTGGCTTTACGTAGCAAATACCTGAAAATACCCTTAACCAGAATTATCCTCAAAATGCCGGCGTTGTTTCCTTTGACATACAAACAAAGGTTTAGTCTGCAAGGGCTCAATATTATTTTCAATTGGTATACTGTAGCCTTGCTGCATCACTATGAAATGTGGTATAAAAAACCCCTCGATTAAAAGTTTGGTTGCTTGTTTCTAACCCTTCCTCTAAGAAGTTCTAGCGACATGCAGCTTAATTACAGGTGCACCCTGTTACATCCCATGTATATCTGTATTAAAATCCTCATACCAGTTTTCTTGCAATTACTATTTCCAGTGACTGTGACGATGCTCGTTGCTGCTCGAGTTCAACCCTATCCTTCCTCTTGATCTGATCACGCGTCTTGATTGACTTTAAAGATTGACTTTGAATATATTATGGTTAGCTAGAAAGGTCTAACCTCTCAATCTACATGACAAATTTTATGATGCGTTTAAAGTAATGACTTTTTAAACAAAGGTCGAGTAATCGAACCACTCGGTCGCCCTCGTCAGAGTGCATTATGACTCCAAGAAAATCTTTCCCCGAAGTGTTTCAGATGTGGTGATAAACAATAAATAGGAAATAGGAAACTACGAAACGTTGGACCACAGCAGGAATTCTCTGTCACAAACACGGCAGCTCACTAGACCAAAATATATTCTGTCCTTTCTTTCAAGGAACAAGTTCATGCTCCAAGAGGTCTATTTTGTTGTAAAGAATAACATTGTAACTCCATCGCCCTAAAAGAATTATATTATGCACTTCGAATACATACTAAAATCCCATGCATGAAAATGTTACACATGAGACCTTATTTTTAAAGAACTTTGTCTATCATTATTCACTCTACCACAGATACACAGAATGGTATGTATAATACACAGAATGGTATGCATAATAAGTTAAACAAGTCTACAAAAATCTCCATTATGCCTATTCAAGATGCACGGTAAACCTTTAATCTTTAACAATGCTCTAATTCTTGTTTTGCTAAACATTTATTCACATCTCCATTTTCAACAGAATTCCCGTCCTGGCTCAGGAGATGATGAACAGGAAGAAGACCTCGAAGGTAGAATTTCAAATCTCAGCACTAACACACCGCATTGGTTGATAATTCTATTTTGCCTCATTAGGTCCTACAAATTTGATTCCTATATGATCATATGTTAGCTTCATTCATTTGCGTTTGACATCAAGTTTTAACATGAAATTGTAGCGAATTTTAGACGAAACATTTTAGATGACTCCTCGGCAATAAGAATATATCTCACATATTGGCTAATCCTTCAATTCCAGCTTTTTTTCTTGATATGATTGAGTATGTGACAAGGAGGTGTTGTCCACCTGGAGACATTACATTACAAAACAAGGTGGAAAATATTTTTTGACCAACAAGGGCATTTTATGACTAATTATTTATCCAATCTTTTTTGTGAGTTTTTGAGTGTTTTTTGAGCAAGTTATCGATTGGATTTTTAAAGCAACTACGTAAGATATTAACTTTGCAAGCGGTAGATATTTAGATAAAGTAGATTTGAAAATGTAAGAATGGTACCAAATATTGTAAGTGTTTACGGCAGAAAAACAGAACCCTGAACGCTGTTTTCTCCCCAGCTTTCGTATCTTTCTGCCATTTTCACTGCATTTGAGCTGTTGAATTTGCGAAATCTATTGTTCTTTCAGCGATTTGATTGGATGAATTATTAGCTTACGAACTCCCTGATTGGCCAAAACATTCTTTTCCACCTTGCTACATTATGTGGTATTCCACCTGGCAGGCTGCAGCTTGTTTTGTATTCAGTTTGTATTTGCAATATATTCATTTGTTATTTTATTTGTTTACGTTGGTTCTGAGTACGTCAGCGTGAAGATTATTTGGTCCTGCAGCTTTTGCCTCCCAAATTAATATTCTAGAACCAATATTCTGAGTACTAATCTACGACCTCGGAAGGATGGACAGCTGAGTTGGCTGACAAAGTGTGGTTCACGATTCCGATCTTTCGTAGATTAGAACCTATGACATTGCCCTTCAAGGATGATCAATTCGGTGCCTTAACCACTAGGCTACACCAACCGTTAAACTGCCACATTAAGCTGTGCCCCTTCTTTTTCAGAGGCTATATAATGTATGATATTTGAAAATGGTGGAAGAATTCTTTTTCATGCAATTTTTGTTTTCATTTCTAGCACCTGACGGTCAGCACTGCCATAAGATAAAATCTGCCCTTGTTGAATTGTGTGATCATGAAGGTATCCAGTTTTTTCCTTGACATTGATGTTCGAATCTCTCGATGATTACCATGTTTGTAATAATACATGCCCTGAGTCGTGAGTGATCTGAACAAGGGGGGGGGGGGTAACTTCTACAGACGAGCAGGTATACGTGTGCCTGCCCGGGTTATGGTTTTTTGCAATATTTTTCTCTGTTTACGGGTCATGCCTCGTGTGTTTGCCCTGGTCATGGGCCTAATATACAAGGAATCTCTGAAAAAGAGTCAAGTAAACTGAATTTTGGACTGAATCTTTAGACATTCGCCCTGGTTATGGGTTAGCTTTGCTTATGATGGCAAATCTTGCCCGGGATATGGGTCCATATTTTGTACTCTCACAGGCACATGTATACTAGATCACCTATATGAGTTACCCCCTTTCCCCTCGGATTTGAATCATGGTCCTCATATTGTCTTTATAATAGGGATCATTATGATCTTTTAATTTGCTTTCTGTTTGTAAAAATCGTATATTTAGAAGAAATATTCGAACAAAAAACCTATTAATTTTTACTAAAACAGAGGGGGAATTAATTGTTTTCTGATTTTGAATATATTTGATTTAGGCCCTGTTGTATCAGCTGACTGGTGGACAAATGGAAAACAAGTTTTCACTGCATCTTGGGATAGGACAATCAAACTGTGGGACGCAGAAACAGCTAAAGTTGTACATACGCTTGAAGGTAAAACTATACCACACATATTATAAACAATCGCTGTGTAAGCATAGTACTAATATGCAAGGCAATAAGTTTAGTAATCTAGTGATGTGTGCTCTTTAGGGGGTATTTTTTGGGAGCAGATCCCCAAAAAACTTTTTTTTGTCATTGAAAGAATTTTGCATTCCTCAAGTCTAAGTGACTGCAGTCGAGGGGTATTTCACTCTCTTTCAAAGCATGCAACATTTGTTCAAGATCAAAGATTTGTCTTGTTGGCAGTTATTTCAGAGTACTAAATGTCTGTAGTGACAATGAGTTTGAAAAAATGCTCAGACCTCGTACCGCTGAATTCATAATGATGTACATACTACTACACGTCCTGAAAATACGGCCAAGGCCAGCACGTTTAACAGAAACTTACTCACTCAAAGTTTCATTTGCAAAAGGTTTGATGTTAGATGCATCGTAGATGTTCAATACGTTTACTGGGCTATCAAAAAATGGTTGCATATCAATTGATTTCCTGTGAAGACAGTTCTCTTTGGTTGAGAAAGAACTGCAGTTGAATTGCATAAGTCTTGCTATTTCTATTTCAGCTGAAACTTTCTGTCATTCATACAAGCTTCGTATGATTTTTTCCCAAAACGTTTTTATCCCAACCCTGAATCTTCACTTAACCCTAATCGCAGCCCTCGCCCTCACCCTAGCCCTTTAACCGTAATTGGAATATTGTAAGGCCTGTCCAAGGACCCTTATCCAAAAATACAATTTTAGAATACAAGTTGTAAGAATAAAGTTTAAAACCTCTTTGGAACGAATTTGATGATTAGAAATCATTTTTTCGTTTTAGGCCATGAAATGGAAATAACGCACGCATGCACTCATCCTGTTCATAAATTGATCGTTTCATCATCGCAAGATACCACGTTTCGACTTTGGGATTTCAGACTGGCAAATATGCACTCAGTTAATGTTTTCCAAGGCCATTCAGAGTAAGACAGTAATTTTGTATTACAGTAAAAACTTACGTGTAAGAACCTAGATTTTTTTAAGTAGCCTACCAAGGTCCTTATTGTAATGGAACTTACTCCTGGAGCTCCATAGCAAAGTCGTGTTTTTATAATGCAAAACACGCTGGGTAAAAGTTTCTTAAAACCTATGTTCTTATAGGCGAGATTTTACTATGTTATTCCAAGTAAGATTACTTTTATTGCTAAACGCATATTTTTTTGACAAATTTTAATTGTTCCCGTAAAATCTTCATAGGCTAGGCATATTTATCGTACTTTTTAATGATATAATTTTACAATTTGTTTTATTCTATTTTATTTGCTTTATTCTTTTCCACTTAGAATTGTTATTGTCACTACAGCAGGTCCGCACCAGCCGACCCAACATTTGTGGAGTTGTTGAAAATTTTCTTACAACAAAACATGCCTTGTTATGAGCCTGTTATATCCATTTCGCACTCATCCAATTTTATACATTTCTCATTTACTAATCATCTTAGCATTCAACGGCAGTAGTATTGATTATAAGGTTTTGTATAATAATGTTTGACCTATATAGTATTTGCAAATTTAAGTCAACCGGTTTAAGTATGATTACAATAGAAAAAGCGTTTCACCAAAGAAAATGTATTTGCAGGACTGTAACTTCAGCAGTATTCACGAACAAAGCAGATCATGTTGTGAGCGGTAGTGATGATAGAACTGTCAAGGTATTTCATTTTTCACATATCAAACTATGGGTTTGTTTTAGCCATCTCGCACTATTTTTACATTATTTATTTCAGGATTCTTAGTTATGAATAAAAGTATAGGACATAACGAATAGGATTAATTTCAAGTCAGTTTTTATTGATTTTCTTGATTCCCAAAGTGAAAGAGAGTCAAAAAGAGTCCCGATTTAGAAAGCCGCTTTCCACAATATGACGAGGAGAACTATATTTTGAAAGTTTGCATAATAATCATCGGCCGGTTAGCTCAGTCGGTAGAGCGTGGTGCTAATAACGCTAAGGTCGTGGGTTCGAGACCCACACTGGCCACTTCTTTTCCGAGCAAATATTATTTTTATTATTTTTATTATATTTATAATTTTTTTCTTTTTGTTTGGATCTTTTTTGCATTATTTTGTTGTTTTTCAAACAACTGCATTTGATTGACTATAATAATTCTAAAGTTAAGGATGTCCACCAGTCCAACTTTTTTTTCCTAAGTGGTCAGTAAGAGTCATAAAGTGAATATCAAAACAGGGGTAAGTAGATGTTCTGATTTTAAAAAAGATGGCAATTTCTTAATTAAGTTATTAGTTTCCATGGTAACAAAAGAACAATAGCTTTTTACGACTGTGACTTGGTCACAGCAAAAAATTTACATTATTCATATCACGTTGTAGTATACCAATGGAATCCCCATACCCTGTAGATTGATACTATCTCATTCATGTTGTTGTAATATTATTCTAAAGAAAGATATGTAGAATTTTATGAAATAGTACTGTGCGCACTTCATATGGACTGTCTTTGGGTCCTCTTAAGTTAGTAATGCCAATTTTAAACAACATATAAATGAGATAGGATCACTCTCCATACTTTTAGCTTCATTTTGGTGTATTGACATTGATATTCAGATAAAGTATGTAAATTTTTTGCTGGTACCAAGGTATTGGACATTCGCGAATTCCGATAATCTGAAAAACGTCTCTAAAGTTTAGCAAAGCGTTCAAAATGGTAATAACTTTAAAACCTTTGTCAAGTGAGATACTATTTTTTACACTATCTTTCATTTGAACAAGTACAGTTTTTTGAATGAATATTCATGCTTATATAATGCTAAAAAAGAGCTAAATATATTGTCTTCTCAGGCGTTGAATGCACCTGCACTGTATGTCTCTCCTTCTGTACTTTTTTTTTCATCGTCTTTTTTTAACCTATTATATTTTAAGTGCTTTCGTCTTTTCTTGCTACTTTCAGAGACAGATTTCTCAGCATGCCTCAACCTTTTTAGATCTTTTTTTCTTGATGCCACCTCCAATGTTTTTCCTGGCACAAGTTTCAGAACTTTGCAAAGTAAAACTTTGAAAGATGCACCCATTGTAAACTGGCAAATAGCAAGTGCCATTGCGGTCTGCATTGTCCTTCTACCAACATATGTTGCTTTTGGGCAGATTTTCCACACAAGATGGTGCAGAGATTCATTTGCATTTTGGGTCATGTTTCTTGAGCATCTTTGTAGTAACTGTTCATCGGATAGTCTTTGAAATATTGGAACAAGTTTCTTTCCAATTTCAACAGGGAGAGTTTCATGGTCTTTGTGAGTCCCTGGGTCTTGCGATTTAGCAAGAGCTCGCTGCCAGAAACACCATGATGTTTCTCCGGGTGGGCAAGCGGCATGCTTTGGTTGTTTATCGGTTGATGATAAATGTAGAAGTATTCCCATCACCCTTGTTTTTAATAGTTTCACATCGGATGAATACGTTTTGATGGCTTTTCCGTAGTAATTTTGAATTTTTTTGATCTTTATTTGTGTTAGTTTGCCTTTGCCAGTGATGGAATCTTTTTGGGCCTTTGATACACTTGCAAGATTTCGCAAAGCTGTACCCATTCGTTTCGAGACATGGTTTATGCAATCCTCTTTGTCTATGACAATGTCATTGCCATAAACCTTTGACTGACAGATTGCATCATATGCCTTGCTGTCACCATCGCACAGCATCGTGGTGTATCTAAACTTGTGTTGGTCAACTGATCTACCCCAGATTCTTAGAGCACACTCAACCTCCATCGACCCTGCTGATCCATCATAATTTTTAGAGCATGATGATGCATGCTTTTCTTTCCACTCTGCATCTGCATCCCCTTTGCCGTCGCACTTTGAACAAAAATTTGAAAGAACTTCAAAATCAACTGGCATCCCAGTCAGCAAATCGATTACAGATGCTACACCATTGTGGGATGAGTAGCCTCGTTTTTGCCAGGCACCGTCATAGGATACGGCAATGTTTAAAATGCCGTCCTCATCTGGCTCTACTCCTACATCTTTATATGCCTTAAAAATTGCTTTATCTGTGGTTTCGCTCATGACTCTGAATGTGTCCATACTACCCTGCTCTAGTTTATTATTGTGCATTATATACGCATTTTGACTCAGCACGCATGGCATGTTCATCATGCTGGCCCATTCTTTCATTGAGGAAAACCCAGATCCAATGCCTCTGAATGCCAGAGTGGATCTTATGTTTATGTCAAAAGGCACATTTGGTGACTGGGAATTTCCAACTCTTTGGCACATGAGGTTGCTGTCAGAAAAGTTATCACATGTTTTGCAAGATATCATTGCTTTAGCCGCAAATCCATATTTAATTTCAGGAACAAGCTTGAATGTTATTCCAGATGACCCACAGGTTGGACAAAGTAAACTTGATATCAATTTGGAAACCGAATTTTCTTGTGCAATAAAATATGAATTGTCTAAGTCCATGTCCATCATGTTGACATCAGAATCTTCAGGGTGCTCTTCAGTTTGGGAGGTGTTGTCATCCATTTCAACTCCAAATATTTTCAACTTCTTTGCACTGGCTGACAGGCTTTCATTTTGATTCTCTGAGATCTCGGCATTGCCAGTGGCCTTTGATTTTGTCTCCGTTTGACATGCTTGAAGTTTAGGCTTACGAACTTTCGACATTTTCTTCCTTCCACCACGGAATGGCTTGCGAGTTCTTTGCTTTACTTTCCCCATTTATTCTTCACGATTTAACTTATAATACACATATATACAGAGACAATATTTCTATTTACAGTAATGCTCGACTTTTATTGCTTTTTGAACTTTTATTACTGAGTTAAAAGCGTTATTTCTCGTGTTGTAGTGGCGAAATTTTAAAACCTTCTCACCACTTCACCGCAGCTTCAAAGGGGCGACACCATTATGATAAACATGTGACAAAACCAACCAATCATGACGCAGCTTGAAAAGCGAAAGCCAATCAGAATGCATGTAAACAAACTCATCTCGTAGCAACGGAAATTTCTATTGTTTTAAGGCCTTTAGAAAAAGACCCGTATCTTGTCACAGGGCTTCCCAAGTCGAAATCTAAGTTTAGAATTGATTTTTTGAGACACAGGGCTATCAGAATATGTGCGGGACGGCCCTTTTCCAGTTAGGCAAAGCACAAAAATTTTAGGCAGAAAATGTGAAGAAAAATATTCTGGAAATCGATTTTATTGCTTGAAATTGCAGACCACCCCTTACTAAATGTAATATTTCTTGTTTTCACGATCTCAAAATAAAAATTTATGCTTCCCATCAGAATTGCCATAGAAAAATACATATAAAAAAGGTTGAAATGGAAATCACCCAAAGTATGTCAAAACTCGTGAAATTGGACTGGTGGACATCCTTAATTACTCTGTCAATTTTTCTCAGCAGGAATAAGACGCTGATGTATGATTCAGCAAATCAGCATGATAAAAATATAATCAATTATTGTTACCTTACATTACTACATTAAAAGTTTTAAACTCAACTTACATTTGCTCAGGTGTAGAGGGTTCCTCAGCCGACAATATAGCGCTCAATATACGTACGAGGATAGAGCAATGATACAGTAAAATGGCGCTGAATTAGTGTCTTTGCATTAAAGTTCAATCATACTGTACACTCTTTTTTTCTATAAGAAAAATTTTATAAAAACACAAGCCTCAAATTTCCAAATTTGGCCAAAACTTAAGGACAAGTTAAGAACAAATCGAAGCTGGCCATTTTTGGCCCATATGAAAATTTTATGAGTACCTAATCAAAAGACTGAGAAATTATTACAAAACAAGTAGATTGGCAGCACACGGATAATTTCAGATGGTCAAGAGGGTCAATCTTTGCAACAATTAACACAACTGATAGCAAAAAGGCTTCCCACCATTGTAAAAGTAAGAACAATTTAAGAACATGTCAGCCTGAAAATAGACGAGTATTTAAGAACAGCCAGCTTCAAATAAATTTTACTGGTTCTTATAAAAGAAAGTGTGTATGTTTTTATATTCTACCTTGCACTGTTGATTTAAATGGGGTGACAGTCATCACCCGCCTTAGATGACAAAGAGAAGTTAGAATACTCCCCCTGCATCAAATGTCTATAGCAAAATCTTTCTTCCGCTAGTATTTAGAAATTCCATCATTAGCTATAAAGATATGATTTAAATCGATTGTAATTAGGCTTTTGATGGTGTGAAAAAATTCAAACTCAAAATCATATGGCTGGGTTAGTTGCTTGCAGGTTACTTACTTTGGTTTTGATATGCCGTGCGTACGTCCTCGGGAAAGAAGAGGTTTTGATTCTGTTTCTTGTATTCCTTTTTAGGTGTGGGATTTGAAGAACATGCGGGCACCTTTGGCAACAATTAGTTTAGACTCAGCAGTAAACAGGTAAGCATCAATCGGTTATTTTTTACGTGAGTTAGAGGTCTTGAATTCGAGTCCTGACATAATATTCTTGAAAACTGCAAAATTCTTACATCAATTTGATATGGAATCTTCTGGTTGAAAATGTCACCGTATTTCCCTTCAATTTTGTCTTTCTTTGATCACCTTGATATTGATGAGTTATATTGGTCAAAACTGAAAATTGAAAAATGCGTTGCCAGAATTCATTCTGGTCAGAGAGAAACGAAAACGATTGAGAAGTTGAGGACCTTCATTTTGGCCATTCAAAAAACCCCGAGCAGCCATTATAAGAAAATTTCATGATCTGTTGAACTCAATGGTTTTCTTTGTAAGGATGGCCGCGTTCATTTTTCAACCCTTTGTTCCTTGAAAAGCAGCATTTCGTCCTAAATGTGCCCAGTTAGGATGTGGGCATAAATTTTTAATGGTTATTTTAGCCAAAAGAACGGAGCAAAACAAACTTCACAGCACCGCACCATATTTCTAAGATGAGGGGCTAAACAATTGATTTAACGGTATTTTATAGTATGAATCATTTAGAAGATTGCTTATAATAAAAGAGAAAGTCGATAGAAAAAAAGGAAAGTCTACCTGCTGGGAGACAACGCCAACTTTGAAACTGTTAGCTGAATTTACGATTCTTGACAGAGTACAATTTTTTTGATATATCCTCTATGCAGCCATATTTGACAAATTTCAATCTCAACTGTGCACTTTTCCCTGATTAATGAAAATACCACTGAGAAGATAGGCGATAATTGAAGAATGAGAACTTCTTCACAAGGCTGTATCTTGATGATTAGGCTCTTCGTTTCTTCTTGCAACTTTGCGAAGCTTTTTGATGAGTAGCAATCGCAACTCATCTTGCAGAAATATATAGATGATTGGATCCACAACCAGTGCTATCGCCCAAACCACCTTAAGTGATTCAAAAACTTCCTGGCTATTGGCAGGATATATGTGGAATATGATATCTGGAAGAAGGATGAAAAACACAAACGAAAGAATTATGAATGCCACGACTTTAAGGAACTTCCTGTTGCTACTACGTAAAAAGCGAAGTCTTCTTCCCGAGTTTACGTCTTGTTGATTGTGACTGAGTCTTCTTCTTTGGATTAACTTGGTTAAGATCAAACCATACGTGGCTAAGCAGAGGATAATGAAACTGATATCTAATATGAGAGGCATGTAACTTATGAAGAAGATATAGCAGGCATCTACCAAAACTAAAGGTATAGCAAATACGAGTGCCAGAAACCATGTCACCAGCACTGCAAGACGGATGCGTGTCTTCGTAATCATAACCATGTATCTCAAAGGAAACGCAGCTCTGACCAACCTATCAACGGTCAAGAAGTACATAGCGAAGAAATAGAACAACCAAGTGGCATTTTCAAGCTTCTTCGTTAATGAACCTTCACCAACAGCGGAAAATAGCCGCATTAAGTTATCGACGATTTGCATGACACTTATGACGATTTCCGTGGCCGCCAAGTTGACTAGGATAATTTTGCTATTGTTGAATGGTTCGGTGGCTGCTAATAGATAAACTCCCAATGTGTTGAGCAAAGCTGAGGCGAGATAGATTAAACTGCTGGTGCAGATTAATGATAACAACACGGCTCGCATTGCTTCTTCTGTTGAATTTATCGCTACTGATCTTCTGACTGTCGAAGTTTTATCCAAAGCATTATTTTCCACTGTGTCTTCTTTCTATAAACTCTTGCCCAACTCTAACCATTATCATCAATAATTCATTCCTCGTTTATTCATTTATCTAGAGTTGTGCAAGTCCTTCTCAATAAAGTTTGAGATTTGATTCGATTTGACTTATTGAAATTCCATTTAGTTTTCCTTAGTTTGAGATGATTAAGGTATCATTGTTATTGTTGGTTTCTTTATTTCTGGTTTCTGGTCTTCGTGAGACTGACGTCATCGACCTCTTCAGGCATTAGTTATGTTAGAAATTTACGATTTAAACTTTTCCTTCTTGAGTAGGCAAATTATATTGACTCGAATCACCAATCACATTTATCCTGTTGTTATTTCCATAATATTTGTTAACAGTGCTCTTCTTTGTTAATTGCCTGCAAGTTAACTCGCCTGAATCTAAAGTTTTTGTTAATCGTTGCCACGCACTCGTTCGGGTTTATATCAGTTTATAAGTTCAGCCACCAGTTGTTGACATTGTGCCCAACTCTTCAAGCATTAATGATCTTAGTAAACAGGCATACGTTTTCTTTCTCTTCAGTTTTGAATAACTATCTTTTAGCTTAAATCTCAGAACAAGCATGACTTCATGTATGACAATCTAAATTGGCCAACTATAAGTGATATTATTAAAAGTGAAACTGCCACAACCATGTACAAGTCGTTAAATGATCTTGCTCCAGAATATCTTTCAAAAATTTTCGTCAAAGGTTTCACTCGAAATAGCAGGAAACTGCGAAATACAGAGACTGATCTTCTATTACCTGTGATGAAAATAAGCAATGTTCAAGTTCAGTACCGTTCAAAGACTGTATATCTTTTCATGGATCGAAACTATGGAATCAGCTAGACTATGGTATAAAACAGGCACTTCCTGGCCACTTTCAAACGAAAATTGAAAGATACATTTTGAGCTGTGGTGATTCCTTATTGTCATTATTGTTTTCAAATTATTTATCATTGTAATGAGTGCATTCATTTTTTCTTCATTTTTTGATACCCTGTCTCAGTCTTTGCTTTTTTTAATCATTTTTCATGGCCCCCTAAAAGGCAGTCCTGTATGACTGATGGGGCTACCGTGCATAAAGAATTAAATTCAGACATAGAAAATTAATATGGCCGTATTTATTGGAAAAATGTTTTCATAGATATGTTTGATATTTTAAAATGATAGTCTGGCATCTAGGGTGGGAGGGAAACATCCAGTTTTATTCAGTCTCAAACCTCTTGGTTGGGAGAGTTTTGGGAAAGAGGAAAAAGCCCGAAGAATTAATGGATAAACTAAACGAATAGGAAAATAATGATAATAAAAGATTAAAATTTGCTTAGTTTATAGAATATTCAACATGTTCCGATTAAAAATTCCACATCAAACTAATAGAAAAAGAGTTATTCAAAAAGAAACCATGCTTTTCAAACGTTTCGATATAATCTTCATCAATTAAATTAAATTTTATAAACCTAGGATATTGGGGTCTTGCATTATCTAATAGGAAAAGAGTAGTAATAAAAATGTTTTGCGCATATCAGGGCTTAGTCTCTTAACTCGAATAACCAACTCTCAAGCGTAATTTCTTGATTGATTAAGTCTTGTTTATTTCCATACCTGCCTCTTTATAAAGATATTTACATCCAAAACAAATGTCGAACAAGTCATCAACGGTTCTAGAGTATTATGTTAACTCGTCTCTTACCGAATAGTAAAGATGATTTTGTTAAAAAACAAATTTGGATTTTGAGAACATCATGGAAGATTTTTTATGCTTGATTTTGTGGGCCTAAAATTATTTCCAGTTGAAATTGAAATTATTTGTTTGCAAGGCCCATTAGCTTATGATAACAGGAAGTGAAAACTTCTAGTAATAGACTAGTTACCGCTCTATGCAGTAAATGTGCTTAACAAGTGTCTTTGATCTTTATAGAACTTGAAGGTGGTGAGAAAAATCAGAAGCATAGCAAAAAATATTAACTACTGAAGCTTTGCTTATGGTACTCGTCAGAGCAGTACGGCCGAAAGCGAACGAAAATGAAACCTGATGATATACCCAGACAGTTTTTGAAACTCTTCTCTTAACCGTTGCTACATCGCAAACAGAACCCTTTACCGTAAATCTTCGAATAAGCCCCCACCCCCGAATGAGCCCCTTACTCGAGGGAAGCATGATTGCAGAATAGTATTTTATTTTGAGTAAGTCCACACGGGACATAGCTATAAAGTATTACCACCTTCACCTGAAGACAAAATAGAAAAATGAATGTGGGTTTCGCGGTCATTATTACATTTCGTTTGAGAAATAGCTTTTTTGTGATCATTTAACGTAATTGATAAAGAACATTTTGTCATTTTTTCTGTCAGCCTTTGAAGAAAATGATAAACTTCTGAAAAACCCCCCTCGATTAAGCCCTGTCAAAAATTATCGTTTTATTTCTGGCCAATTAGTTTCTCATGGTTATTTTCATTTTCTACCAACAGATTGTCGATATCTCCAAACCATAACGTCATTGCTATACCTCACGACAATAGACAAGTTAGATTGTTTGATTTGAATGGCAACAGGCTGGCAAGATTACCAAGAAGGCATCGACAGGTATGTGCGTTTTTACCATGGCCTCCGATGAGGGGGGGAGGGGGTTCATGCTCCCCTTTTTTACTTGTAACAAATTATTCTCCTTTTGAGTGTTTTTGCACCAAATTATGCCCCCACACTTTGTAGGTCTCTTCGGAGGTCCTGTTTACCCATGTTCATATTCTTTTCTCCTTTCAAAAACACTTCTCTCAATTCAATTTATTATTAGAGTGAGCTCTGGAACGTGACCATATGCGAACATAGAAACAATCCCATTCCATGAGAAAATAGTTTGAAAACATATTTTCTCATCAGTGTGTCTCCTGAAGAGGTTCTCCAACCCTATTGGTCGAGGAATAATCTACTTTAAGGTCGTTTCAGTATCTACAATCCCCACCAAAAGTAGTTGGAGCAACTTTGTTTTTCTTTAGAAATAACTGCTGCTTTCAAAAGCTTTATCAGACTACACCAAACGCTTTGAGTGCTGAATGTTATTGGGAGCGGAGGGGCAAAATGTAGGAAATTGTAGAAATCATGCAAGCGTTCCAAAACTTTTGGTAGGGATTGTAGCATACTTTCTTATATTTCGCTATAAAATACCACTTCTATTCCCATTCTTCTAAGCAATAGTCCAGACTATTGTTTTCTCCAAAGTTTTGGATCTGAATTGAAGCCTTATTATTCAACAATTCGAATTTTGCAGTTTCTTGGTGGATTGAGGTCCTAGCTGGACCCATATTTTCCAAATCACTTTGACATTTTGGTTATAATTTGCACCCCCTACTCTCCTTTCGTTAACCAAAGATGCACAGAAACATTGAAGATGAGTCTGGTGTGTCTCGGTAGCCTGCTCACAGACACCGTCTAGCCCAAGAAGTGTTAGCCAGGATTGCAGAATCCGATTCATTCAGGAATTTAACGTTGTTTATTTGAGCTGTTGTCCCTCTTTTCAGGGTCATCGTCGAATGGTTTGCTGTACGAGTTGGTATGATGATGGTGTCTCTAAAAACATAAGCTTGATAACTGCTGGTTTCGACAAACGAGCGCTTGGCTGGAATGTTCTGTTTTGATCTTGAATGCAATTTAACTTTTGATAATTATATGGCAAGTGTGAATAGCATCTGGAACGAGCAATTATTCATGTTAAAGTTTCAAATTTATTAAGTTTGATAATCGGTAAATGCTGGCTGGGGGGGGGGCAAAGGGGCATTTGTCTCCCTTAAAGACAAAGATCTGAGGGCGCATATCTGTAAAGGGCACCAAAGGCAAGGAAAATTGAAGTAAGCGAGCCAAAAAACTGGAAATATCAAGGGAACCACAAAATCTGTTTGTTACGTGGAAAGTATGCTATGGCAAGATAACTGTTTCAAAGGCACTCCATATAGGGACCATAACGGTAAGACCGTTGTATCCAGCCGTCGTGAAGTAGTCGTCACTTCTTAAATGTAAATACATGCACTAGTATAGGGAGTGCCATTTCAACTGATTGCCCCCCTTGCAGATTGGCACCCAGTACGCAACTGTTTATAACTCTTAAGGGTATTAATAGTAGAGGAAAAGGTTACGATTATTGTTCATATAAGTTTTTACTTCTGAAAGACTCAAATGATTCCAGTACTGGAACTTTCATAGCGATTTGCAAATTCCAGTACTAAAAAATTCTTTAGGCTTTCTTTGCAAATTTTGACCTGAATTTTTCAAACATGTTTTATGCTAAGAAATGCATAAAAATAAAAATCATAGAGGGGTAAATGACATTAGAAATAGACTCTGGGGAGACTGTTATACTCGTTGAAGTACAAAATCTTCAAGAGTTTCGGTCTTCTCATATTTTTGGCTGGAACTAATTTCATAACTTTTTTAGGCATGAAAACCTCAGTACTAAAGTTTCTTTATCTCTCAGGTCTCTCAAGTCGAGCTCTGCTTTCTTACAAAATAATTTCTTACAGAAAAAAACGTGAATCATGTGCGTCATGGCTACCAAGAGCATTATGTGGCCTTGACCTCTCCTCTGGACTTTTTAACTTGCTGCTTGATCACTCCAGAGTCACTCCGTGATTGAGTGAAAAATATTCCATAATAGAAATTTCATAATAGAAAACCAACGTGACAACAGCACACCGTCACAATAAAGACTGGTGGTAAAATAGCACTTTAGTAGCAAACTTTAACATCTTCGTTTGAAGGTTTGGTCGAAAGATTCTTTCCAACATATGTTTTAACATGAATATTGCATTCATAGATTTCAATTCAATGGGAAGGATGTTGTTTTTGTCCTTCGCTAGTCCAAAAAAAGTGACCAGGGTTTTTGAAAAGGACAGTCTTTTAAAGTCAGAGAAACTACAGGTCTAGATTGTAGATATATATGCGATTTTTCATCAATCGAAGAATTATCTAAGATTGTCTGAAATCCTATGAAATAGTTTCCAAGGAACAAATTGTGTTTGTAACATTTCAAAACACATAAGGAACAATAGCATAAGGTACAGTCTCGCAATAGCGGTCCCAATACTTCCCATACTTCTCCCTACATCTGACATCATCGCGGTAAACTCGATGAACCAATAAGATCGTCATGTAAATAATGTAGAAGTACGGAAGTAGGTGAGTGAACCCACAGGGTAAACAATAGGCCAATGATCCCATGAGATCCCCAACATAGTTGAAATGCCTGGAAAGCCCCCACCAACCAGAGACAAGAAGGGGACTCTTGTGGAGCTTGCCATCTGTGGTGTAGTAGGTTGCAGGGATGTACTCAGCAGTGCGGCCCCAGATTATGCTCTTGCCCTTTTCATTCATGTCGTTACGGAAATTGTCCTTCTGTGAGTTGACTGAGCGGAATATAACATAACCAGCAGTGCCCAAGAGGGAGGTGGCAATAAGTGCGGGTAGGGGCATATTGACAGGGTTATACACAAGGTAAAAGCATTGGATTGTGTACATAAATGGTAGCCATGTCAAATCCCCCCAGGCCAGGTAAAATCCAAAATGGTCATGCGCAATGTCCATTGTCCTTAGATACCAGTCCTCTTTGAAAAAGAAATCCAACACGTAAATTCCTTGTAGCACGTTCACAAGAATCATAGAGTTGGTCACGTGACCATACACCTCGTACTGTTTGGCTGCGCATGACAGGTTTATCAGTGTCCAGGCCAGGATTCCGGGACGACCATTAAAGAACAATTTGAAATCCAGATCTCCAAGTCTTGGATGGTGTTCGATTCCCATGAAGAAGTCGTAAACGACCGATCCACTGAATCTCCGGTCTTCTGCATTGCTCGGAAAATAAATCGCTTTGACATACGCTAAAGCACTCAGTCCAAGTCCGGTTAAATTAGCAAGGCAGAAAAATGAACCTAGGTTGTCGAATAACAAGGTACCGCTGAAATAACCACCGAGTACCCCGGACACTAAAACTACGTGCGAAATAACCCAGCAATTTAGGCCGTTGCAGTTATAAGGCAATACGTGTCCACCCGGAGACATCTGTCCGTATCCGGTCGGACCTGGAACAAGTAGGTAGAACAGTGCTTGCACAGCCATCCAGCCATAATACAAGCAAACACCTTCGAAGGTTATTCCGGGGATGTTTGACCGGGCAAAGGTGAGCAGGTCACCTGATGCGAAGGCTGCTGAAAAAGCTTGGGCAGTGAGTTGCAGGGATCCGTTATAGTTGTGGATGCAAACATAACAAAGCCAGCAGAAGATTATTGGAAATGCGATCATGAAAGTTGCAAGGAAATTGGCAGAAAAACCAGGGAGTCCAGAGAGAGTTGCTTTCTGTTCATCCTTTTTCGCCATCTTGAAATTTCAGCAAGTGTGAAGCAAGATGCAAACCAAGCGAGTCTCAAAGCGAGTGAAGTATACAAAAGTTCTGAAATCTTACACTTTTTATTTGTTAAGTGGACTCTAGACTGTGATCCTATCGTCCTTCTGTAATTCTTTTGTTATGGATCCTATTGTTCCTTCTTCTGTGATTCTGATTGGTTAATCGCTTTAGCCTTGCATTCACGTACTATCAAATGACAACTTTGTTATGTAAGAATAAATAAAGATCTCAACCCATTGAAATGTCAATTTCTAATACACCCTTTTGTAATACAATTTGTATATTTGTATGTACCTCACTCTAAAGCCACCCGATTATAGATATACGACTGGAAATTTTAAATACAATTCAAATTTTAGATGAAAAGATATTAAGGAATAACATTCTGTAATTAGGCCCAGGGCATATGGTATGGCCATATGGTATGGCTCGGTCTAAAACGCGGACTGCGGACTAGATTTTCTAAAATTCTAAAACACGGACCAGCAATTCGTAAGTTAAACAAAGACTAGTCTCCGTTTTTCTCTAGGAGATTGGGGCGAGTATTTGCTTTGACGTCAAATGAGGAACCGTATTACTTTGTCAAATTATCTGAAGAAATGATCAGTTGATTTGCTTGGTGCTGCACAACATCACCTGGGCGAGCTTTTGCGAGTGATGGCGTTTCTGATAATTCTTGCCATGCTTTTTTGGTAGTCTACTCTACTATAGGAGCTTGTGCTTTAGATCAATACAGCTGCAAAGAGTTACATCAACATCAAACTGGTAGAGTATTGGTTTGTTTTTTATTATTTTGCCACATTTAGTATTCACAAAATCAATCAATCTAATTTGCGCGTGAAAACATGAGAAGTAGGGTTTGAACCTCGTCATCAACATGGTCTTATTAAGCTGTTGGTAAATCGTGAATGCTCAAAGCAATGATACCTGTGTTGATGCATGTGAAGAAGAAGCATTTGAAATAGGCATTGATGAATGAACGTTCCATCGCTCATAGGTTCTGCTGTACATCTTAAAAATGCTGATTTGCAACTTGTTACATCTGTACTACTACTCCCTAATGTGTAATACTTATTATCGACTTATTTCTTTGGCAATAGTTAGTGAGGACCAAATTTCTTCCCTCTCTAAAATGGCCTATTTATCTCTGTATTTTGTATTTTGTATCCCTTTGCCTTAATGGCTACTACACGCTTTTTGTTTTATAAGGAACCTACCTCAAGGCCTAGTACTAAAAGTTCCTTAAATTTTCTATTGTTCTCCGTTGTAACAGGAAACAATAGAACAAAAGAATCCATTGTATTTTACGAAAAATTCTAGTTCTAGGTACCTTATAAAACTTTCCTTATAAGAAAAAAAGCGTGTATAATTTAAAGAGTCGCAAATGGTTCCCGAGCAAGTTAGTCATTTTTCCATAAATTCATTTTCCACAGTTTTTGAATACCACCAACAAAGAAATCCAGAAGCAGACTACAATGTCATCACTCGCAACAACCCAGCAGAGGATAAAAAACGATCCTATTTTTGCACTTCTGGATAGGGGTAAGATTGATTATCAGATATTCCTTTTATTTAGCAAATCTTGAAGCTTTTTGCTGTGCCGGATAGAATTCATATCAGTCAGATTTACCTTCACCATTCATACATAGTCACTCGATAGTGACATCTCGTAGAAAGTCTTGCAAAGTTCATAATCGTAGAGAATTGAAAAGGTTCCTTTTTCCTTTTCCTCCGTTCCCCGATTCCTGATTACGGATGAATGGTTGTTATGGCTGGTTGCTATAATAACCACAGGGACACAAAAGATCATCATCCATTTCGATCTTTTGACTCACGCTCTCTGAATCAAAGCAAAGAATCAGTTTATTTGACTCCGATATTTATTTGGATTAGCTTGTGGACGAAAATCTCTAGAACTCAAGTAAATAAACACAGATCTAATCGTTAAGAAGTGGATGGTACAAGATAGCTTGTTTTATTGAAATTATATTACCGAAACAACCTTTTGCTTATCCAGATCGGAAGGTACGTAGTCGAGCTTTTCGAAATGATTGATTTGATTTAAGATTTAATTCGATTTTAGGCCGCGTAATTTGCTTATGAATTATGGTTTGTAGATTCAATAAATAGATAGTGATTAGCTTATGCTTTGAATACTAATGTGTGTATATTTTCTAGTTTATCCGTTTTGGATTACGTTTCAAACCCATCTGGCTTTTTTAGTCAAGATCCGTCCATGTTGTTTTTCATCACCATGGTTTTAGCCTGACCCAGCATTCCTTTTTAATCACGAAAGTATCCCTGCCTCTTCATCTGGTTAGGCTATAAGACTAGGTCAATAATTGATGGAGGTCAAGCCGTGATTATATCTAATCTTTGCAAATTTGAAAATATAGTCCTTTATGCTTGCTGATCTTTTCCGATTTTCATTAATATTTAATTGAAACTTTTCAGATTCTATTGAATCAAGAAAAGTGCTTTTAGGAAAGTTGTGTTTTCTGGAACAAGAGATCTAAATGTTCATGGATTTTGTGGCGATTTTACCTGATAACCTCTTACCGCAAGAAAATTTCCATTGATACTTTTTACACAAGGCTTTGTGTGGACATTGAAAACTCCTATCAAAGGATTAGAGGATGAGAGGGGCGTGTCTGGTGTATATTCCCATGTAGAAACTGGTGGTGAAATGAACTTTATAATATCAAAACTCAATATCAATTTTTTGAGATGACGAGGAAGTTGCAAACTGTATATTAGAACAATCTTTGCTGAGGAGAGTTTATTTTTTTAATGGGATTCCTTTCCTCAAGAATTTTCCTATTCTACCCCTTTTCTTAGATGTTCTGAAATCTTGGATATTAATCTAGAAATCAGAAATACCAGTTTGGAATGGGGGTTGGGTAGCTAGGTTGTGGGAAACCTGGCACTATCACTGAAAAATTTACAAAAACTTAACCAGCAAATGTAATTTTTTCAGATCTGAAAATTTCTTACAAAAGTAAATACAAACAAAAAAGTAGGGGTGGAAAACAGATCCCTATGTGATATGAATTGATACAATATAAGAGTCTATTATCAACAATTTTTATCATACTGGTGTAAATTAATTCGTTTTTTAAGAGTATGTTCATCATCAATTTAAGATCTTTGAGTTTACTGAATTAACTGATTAAATCATTAGATATGGATTAGTGATCATTTGTATTTTGGATTTGATATTTCTGCATTCCTGTCAAGCACATTTATTCCCGCATATAAAAAACTCAAATCAGGCTTTCGAATTTCTTAAACAAAATTTTCATATAGTTGTCAAAAGTTCCCAAAAGGTGGCTAAGCTCTTTGAAAGGTCCCTTTTAATGAATGATAGCACAAATGATTCTGATAGAGGAAAAACTCTTTGTGGTGACAGCCTGTAGTGTCTAATATGCTCATTTCTTATATGCAGGGACCTTCTATGTTAAGTTTCATGAAAGTGAAAGTAATTCATGATAACTCAGGCCTTTCTTCTGACCAGAGCGATCACTCTAAGCCGTCGCCAGCACACTGGTAAAGTAACCAGTAGAGCTTGTGAACCAAATTATTAGTGCATTTAACCACTCTGGTGCAATTTTCTTCCTGAAAAAGCCTGATAACCAACTGCTTGATGGTAGCTCAATTCCAGTTCCTGCACTGTTTTGTTTATATCTGCATCCAACTGTTATTGTTCATCTTAATTTCGACAGAGGCATTAGCAACAGCTCCATTTCCATCTGCAACCACGGATCCTCATGCAAGAGCGCAGCACAGGTATCACCTGCATGGTCATCACCACAACCTATTTGATGAAGGTGGTCAAAAGAACTTAGCTCAAAGATCACACCTAGACAAGCATTCAAAAAGGCAACACTTTATTGCCGGAAAGGTGATTAAATTGCATTTTCATATTCTTGCTATGTGCAAACCTGGCCATAAGAATTTTAGTTATGGTGTTGGTAATATTTGGTCCTCCTCGATTCAGTCAAGTAGGCCACTCTTTTGTAAAAGTGCACCTTGGACAGGCGTTTCTCTCCATGTTGGGTGTAAAAGGACTCCTCATCAGCCACCTCAAATTGTCAGCTCCGGTTTGTAAGTAGTTAGCTTTGGATTAATGCCCAGGGTCTATCTATAAAGTTTGAGATAAGGATGCTCTTTAGGGCAGATTTCTTGTCCACCTAAAAAATGACGGGTCCAAAATTTGAAACCCAAATAGACGACAGTCCCAAAACCTTAAATCTTAAGAAATGACAGAGTTATTCTTGAGTCCCTGTAACTATCCTTTTGGTAAAACAAGTTAAGATTATAAAATTACACGTCTTACAATGCTTTGAACGATAGTGCAGATTACAATATTTCAAACCGCAAGAAGTGGTTAAATTTGCTTACTGTCAATGACTCTATTCTAGTTTGATAACCCAAAAAATTATGAACATTTTCATGCACCCAAAAAACTTACAGCAATTTTATCAACCCCAAAAAAATGACGGAAATTTAGAGCAACTCAAAAAAATGATATTTTCATAAATTTCAAACCCAACAAAATGAATCCCTATAAAAATTTTGATAAAAAGTACCCCTCCCCCCTTGGGATTACTGCAACATATTTTCAGCAAAATATCAGCTCATGTTATTTACATTGAGATACCATACAATAATGGAATGAAGCTAAAGCGCCAATCGTTACCTAAAATCTCTTTTGATCATGTATGATTGTGTTACCTAACAATTTGTACTGGCAGGTACTCTACAAGTTTACAAAGTTTGTAGGACAGATGTTAATCGTTAGTTACTATGAAAAATAGGATTCCCCAAGCCAGCAGTAATCACCTGTGATCAGTAACCAGCCACAGCAATGATAGATCAATTCAGAACGTTGCAGCATCAATTAGCTGTTAATGAATCTTAAATATTGATTATAGTTGTTCTTGAAATGTTAATTTCTGGCGGGTCACAGTGGATTGTTCGTGATTCCTGTTTTAGTAAAAAGAGCTGTTAACAATAAAGTTCAGAAAGAACAGTTCATTAATGATTTATACTTATTAATGCAATTAAGCCCAGTATCCAAACCGGCATAACAGGGCTGAAAGTGTTGTTTCTTTGTCTGCGAGCAGTGATACTGTAAATCAAGAGTTAACCGAAATGCATACAATTTGTGATGAGGTTAACAATTGAAAGCATTTGACTAATGATTGCAATGAAATTGAGGTTTTTCATAGGAACAAGATTTGTATTAGCAAAATTATTCTTGTTCACTGGCTAATTAAGGACTATATGGCATGCCATTTGTTTATCAAATTGATTTCACTATTTAGGAAATTTGAAAATGTGATTTTCAAGATTATATTCTTGTCCTTTTCAGCCACTATGTGGATCTGCAAGCAATGGCCTGCTGTATGGCAGTACTCCAGCTACTGCTCCTTGCTTGTCCAATCGCCATTCAAACAATTACAATGACACCCATGTTGGTGACTTGTTGGTAAATCGAAAAAACTCTGTTGGATTTCTCTATGGTTTTGAAGATACCAAAGTTGGAAAACCAGTCTCAGATAACAGGAAAGGAAAAGGAAACTTCCCAACTTGGCTGCAAGATAAAACGTAAGTAATAATGAGTTACATCATATGTAAAGATACACATCTTGCATGTATTTTATCGTGAAATCAAACATATGGGGCTCACCCCATTGCATCTGTTTATTTAAATCTCTTTTTATCATGCTCTTAACCGCTCTTAACTTCTCCTTGGTGTTCTTTTTTCAGATCAGCAGAATTGAAAAAGCGGGAAATTCAAGCAAAAGAGATTGGTGAGTGTGATGAGTTAAATGGGTGAAGGTTAATGAATGAAGTGTGAATTTCTTGAGTCTGTTATTCTTTTCTCATATCATATTCAAAAAGTGTAGAAGCTTCTCATTTTTGAGTATGTGTGAAAAACATAAATTCATAAGGCATGGTCTAACACGGGTAATTAAATTATACCAGAGCAGGCTACTGCAATTGACATATGCCTCCACCGAGTCTCGAACCCGGGTTTGATCAGACACAGGCGAGCGCGCTAACCACTGTCCTAAGCCAGGGCAATAAGTTAGCACAGTAACCTTGATGTCTTCACAACTCCAGGCTTCTCCACGGTGGGGCATTAATTCGTGTTTCGGATTAAATCCTTCTTCAGAGCCATGTAATATTAACATTAATTCATAAGGCATGGTCTTCTAATGAAAAACATATTTAATAATTCTGAATTTAAAGCATTTCCGAGGTGGCTATTTCTATTAATTTTTTCTGTAATGCTGAAGTTTATGTACCGTGTATTTTTTCAATGTATGATAGGATTGTGTATTTTTCAGCTCAAACTTAGCTCAACTTTTTACTTTTAGAGGATGATATAATTCGCCATAGACTCCAAAAAGCCAATGAGCAAGCAAAGAAAACTGTTGAGCAAAGACAGGTAGAAATTCTTCCTACAGATCTTGATGATATTCTAGATAAGTTAAGGCAAGCAAGCAAGCAGATTTATTTGATAAAGCAGGTTTGTAGTATGGCAGCATGAAGCTGATGTGGGCCTGCGGCTTGTGCCCCCAGAATTAATATTTTAGAACAAATATCATGGGTACTAATATTTACCGACCTTGGATAGACAGAGTTGGCTGATGGAAGCCTAACATCGAGTTGTGAGAATCTGCCCGACGCGCTCGATCCTCGATGCTATCACGTGGGCAAAAATTCAACTTTTTGATCGCAAAAGATTGGGGACATCGAGATCGAGCGCAAACGAGCGTGAAGGAGCGCGAACGAGTGCGGGGTCCGCGATCCGCGATGGTCCGCGATCTATTCATTTGAAGTGTTGTATTCATTACATAATTTGTTGTTATATAATATATTTAAATAGCACAAGTAGAGAAATGTGGATCAGTTCATCATTGCACAAAGCAAACGATGTTCTCGTTGTTCAGGGTGAAGAAAACTTGTCTCTAGGGAGCAACAGCAATTAGCCAAATATGAATTTAAACTTGTACCCAAAACATTTTTAATTGCGTATTGTTAAACTAAAACCGTAGACCGCCGCTTGGGAAAAGGCAATGGAGGCTAGGCAAGTAAGCGTAGATGTTGAATTTTCATCTGTATTAAAATGTTGCCTGCCCTGAAAAAGAGGCCAACGTGATATTTTTTCAAAAAACTTAACTTGTTACACCAGTCTTCAAATTCACTTTGGAGAAAGGGGAACTAACTTTTGCCATTACTCATTGTTTTTGTTGAAATGTGTGAAACTACTAAGATTTCTCACCAGTATTTAAAGGAAACCATTTGATATCAAATATGGAACTTTAAAGAAATTTGTAGTACTAGAAACTGTTATGAAACTGTCAAATTCTTTTTATCTCCTATGCTCTTGTGAATGTTAACCAATTTTTAGGGTTAATCAATAAAAGGCCTTAAACTTTGTTGGAAATCGTTAGAAAACATTGACCATTAAGCTCCGCGATTAGATAGAGGGGTCCACGCTGCGAAACAATAGCCTGTGTTCGCTTTCGAGTGGTCGCGATCCGTCGCAAAAGGCCGCGTTTCATCACGATCGGTGTATCAGGGGGTCTGCAATAGAGAGCATCGCAGGGTATCGAGGATCGAGTGCGAGTCGCAAAATAAGCGATCCGGGATGTTAGGCTTCCTTATTGCGGTACTGTAGCTCATGATTCTGATCATCGAAAGTTACCTTTCAATGATTGAAAATCCGGTACCTTAACCACTTGGCTAAACCACTGTTTTAGGGCTTGCTGTCTTTTAGTGTCTACAAATCTTGCAACAACTTTGATATCGTAGGGCTCAGTTTGATATTGCAGCAACTGCTAACTCTCTGGTAACCGCCCTAATAAATGCCTCCAAAGAGGTTCAGAATTGGCTAATGTGCAGTTTAATCGTACAGTAGTTAGCTGTTGTGTTTGTGACCTACTTATGTTGCTTTCTTCTTCTTTGTGATGTTCTCTCAACCCATTTTATTTTCAGTAAATTCATTTAGACTCTACCAAATTTTCATGCACATTTGGTTATATTTTCTCATGAGTTCAAAGGCCTGTAGTAACTGTTTGGTTTTTAGTTAATGTCAACATTTAAATATTTCCTTCTGTTGTAGGACTTGGAGATGCTAAGAAATTATAAACCCTGGGGTAGACCTGGTGGAGGAGCCCCTAGAGTAAGAAAATTAATATCCATTTTGGTCAACTTGATAATTTTCTGCTTATATGTAAAATTACTGAAAGTGCAAAGGAATGGTTTACATATTTGTTTTATCGAACATGTATTTTTGAAATACTCTAGCATTTGTTCAACAGCCTGGAAAGTGCTCTAGCCTACAGTGAACAGGCCAAAAGGATTTCATTCAAACAGGAAGTAGTGCGAGCAGTCTAAATATTAACTTCCATTTGAAATTGATTTTAGATTATACTCTTGGTTTTAAATGAAATTAATTGTCTTTTTTTGAGACACTCAGTAGTATAAATTAATTCTAAATCTCTATTTTCAAAACTCATCATTTTCATTCTAGGGTATCGAAAATGAAAGAACGTCAACAATCAGGACAAGACAAGTTGACTGTCTCGTGGATGATAGGGTGAGCTAGAAAAATCTTGATCCTAAATTTGAAAGGGTGGTTAGTACACAGATTAAGATTCTGTTTTGCCTCAAATTTCAAATCAAAAGAAGAATAGCATGATGGGATAGGGAATATCTGATGTGATAGAAAGGGCCTTTTTGATATGAATTTGTCTATATGCCATGTTTTTATTCAAATAAAGAAAGACTTGAGTAATTCAATAAATTTTTTATAAATAAATCAATAATTGTAAAGAATCGGAAAAGAATTGACGTTGCAAGCATAGCTTTTCGTCAGGAATGAGAAGATAGAACAAAGAAGCGTTAGAAAAGGAGAGCATAATAGAATTTAAAATTCCTATGAGACATGTTCCATTATATCAATGTACTACACGCTCAACGGATTTTTTACTAAAGAAAGACTTGACTTGCATTTCAGTAGATTTTGAGTTATGACAGGGATGGGGGAAGTCTATTCAAATAACCTATGTGGACTATAAGCGTGTTGTTCTTGAATGTTTTGTCAGTATTCTTAAATGATGATTAAACTTTCAAAGATTTGTCCTAATTGTCAAATTCTGAATGTTGATGATGTTTTTCAGTCACAAGTTCTGCCTCTTGGTAAGCCTGGCGGTGGAGCCCCAAATCGCACGGAGTCTGGAAGAGTTGTGACTAAGATTCAAGCAGACAATCAGATCCGGCTACAGGCTCACAGAGATGGAAGACCAATTGATTCCTTACCACAGGTAAAAACTAGGGCTTTATCTGAACCCATTCCTTTTTCAGTAGACTTTCTTTTATCAGAATGCATGTTTTAGGAATATGCTAGTGACTAGAAATAGCAAAGAAATTATCACAGCCTTGAGATGAAATATCTCTAAGTTGCTTTTAAAACATACTTAGGAGTTTTAGTAAAAAATTATTTTTGTCAGAAATTTATAAAAAAATTCATCCTCACAAAAGTTTCTCAATTTATTAACAGAAAAATGACAACCCCTATGGATACAGAACAGAGCTTGGTAGGATGATACATTTTACTTATTTGTTCAATGATCTATGGATTCATATTCAGAGAAATCTCTTTTAAACATGATTTTTTTAAGAATGATAATGACCCGAGCAGTACACGATTGGTTGATTGATTTTCCAAATCCTGCCTCTTCTCCTGTCATCTTTTTGCAGAAATTTCTTCCAGAAGTAACAAGAGCAAGGAATATTACTGAGAACATTCGTTTTTTCTTTGATGTTACAAAACTGTATTATTTCAATAATTTTTCAAACCAATACACAACGATTTTTCAGTGACAATCTGTTCTTTGCAGATAAACTGGCTGAAGTATCAAGAGCAAGAAGAAACCAAGAACGAGAGGATGATTTCAAAAAAGATCTTGAAACGGTTGGTTAAATTCTTACCTGAGTCGCAACAGCTTTGATTCTGTATCTATATCTAAAGTTAAGTTTTGCATTTATACCCAGTTTTCTTCTCATGTATTTTCTCTGACAATAATAACTATTCTTAAATTCCTTCAAATCTATGCTTTTAGAGGCGATATCAGATGTATGAGTCAGATTAAATCTTTCACGAGATGAACCTTATCACAAGGTAGTAGGACAAAAGTGGGAATTGTGTTTTCTTTCCTATTATTATCATTTCTTGCAACTAACAAAATTTGATAAAAGAACGAAATATAAAGGACCTTATGAGCATTGAATCTTTCAACCGTTTTTCTACTAATTATCTTTCTTTGCAACTGTGAAAATATTTTCAACTATGAAGGTTTTGTATATTTGTTGCGTTTGAGTGATATTGTTACTTTTTTGCTAGTTGAAATACAATCCTTACGGACGACCAGGTGCAGGAGCTCCTCTAAAAGATGAGGAAGGTAGGCCATTTTTGTTTTTTAGGCACTTTTAGAGTTGTTTGCTAATGGTTTACTTGCAATCACTTTGGTAACGATAGAAGATCAAAATAAGCAGATAGAGCCATGCGGCATAGTCCATAACAGAGATAAGTTGAGGAAAATTGCTAAGCTTCCTTTGACAAAATGTTTTACCTAAATTATAACAATTTCCTTTCTAACATCTGGGTGGGCCCTGACAACTATTACCATAATAAGTGCAGCAAGGGATAGATTATATTCAGAAAACCTAGTTTGTTACACTTTATGAAGGATTAGCGTCTACCGAAGGGTGCCCTTGCGTTATCCACTTTCTCAGCGGTATAGATATCCATATTCTAATGTATCTTATCTCATCTACTCAGCACCTTTTTGCCTTTCCTCCTTTATTTCTAAGTGTTACATATTACAAGCCAAGGACACTCCAAGGAGGCCCCCCAAGGGTACCCCTGGATAACGGATTCATGCGTAAATTTTTCGCTTATCACGCCATCACGGATCTTAAAACAGAATTTTCACGATCTTTTCCAACGACCAGAACGCGTCAGGCAATCACGCACTTGAAAACTCCTTTTCACGGAATAACGACCTCATTTTCAGCAAATCACATTGCACGAAGGATTCTTTGATCACGGATTCACGAACCGAAAATACCTAAATCACGAAATCACGTGCGAAAATATGCCAAATAACGCTTCACGTACAAATATGGGGGGGCCTCTCCTAGGTACATTCTGGTCAAAAGGATACCTTTCATTTTGTTGTGCGTGAAGTGGAGTCGTAAGTGGACATACATACATAAATACCCGCATACAAGATCTGCTTTAAATATGGATGATTGTGCTATGACGACGATATCTTTTTTATTACAAGAATCTTGGCCGAGATAGCTCTTAACTGTATGACTCAGCATATGGCTAATCTAATTAAATCAAAATGTAAAGATAAATGTTATTTTGAATAAACATTGAAACCAAAATGGAATGCATGCTCTAATACAAGGAACATTGTTCCGTCCTAGCGTTCAAAGTTGATTGGTTGGTGTAGTAGTTTCTTGAAGTGACTCTGTTTTTCAAATCTGAATAGGATCCCCAAGAACTGGCCTACCAATGCAGTTATCGAATGACATATACGAGCTGCGAAGTAAGGAGCCGAAACACGGGCATGCCTTCACAGGAACTGGTAAGAATTTGTTGGTCCAATTCTTTTTACTGATTTGGGAGATTTTCGTGGAAAATGATGTCCATGAAATTCTTTCGATTCATGAAAGTAGATTTGGGCATAGTATAGGGTAAAGAAGAAGGCTCAAAATACTTAACACGTTAAAAAGGGTAAACACTCCAACAAATAATTATTGATCCTTGCCACTATGTAACTTAGAGCAATAATGCTGGGCCAATCAGTGGAAATTTACGCTATTGAACCGGTAAAAAATATAAATAAATCATTTGCATGGTGTAGCTAAAGAAAAATTATACTAGGCAATCAGCAGCTATATCTGGTTTAGGAGTGTTAATTCATAAGGCATGGTCTAACACGGGTAATTGAATTATACCAGAGCAGGCTACTGCAATTGACATATGCCTTCACCGGGTTTCGAACCCAGGTTTTTGCAGACACAGACTAGCACGCTAACCACTGTCCTAAACCAGGACTGGTTGCATATTGGTTTAGGAGTATATACACAATAATATACTACATTTAATATTTGGCTATTTCTAGAAAATTAGGTTTTTACATTATATTTATTTTGATGAATGGTTGTCAGAATTGTTGCTCAAATATTTCCATATTTATTTCAGATCAAGATAACGAGACACAAGTGAGTTGAATTCATTTGAGGGTAGTTCGAACGAATCGGACAAACTATACAAAATACTTATAGTCTACCTACTGGCGATCCACAGAGTGACCAAGCACATGATTGATGTTACATGATGGAGTGCAGGGGAACCAGCGTCTGGAAATATATAATCCCTAAGTTTCTTTCCTGTTCTATGCCTTGTTGACACAGTGTCATGTAGTTGCCTTAAAAGTCGTAAAGAGGAATTGCAAGACAGAATGGATATAATACTCTCATAAATAAGACCCCACAATAAATACAAAAATTCTAGGAAAAATAAAGATGAAAATTTAGATCAATATAGACTATGTGAAATTCATAACAAAGGCTAGAGCCGATTTTTTTACACATCCCTCTAAACACAATTTTTGTAAAGAATCTCAAATAACTAGAAAGTACTTCATAAATATGATCGTTACTTTCTCATTGGAGCTAGTTGCACCGCAAATAATCGATAAAAAGTTGCTTTGAATTCTTAGGCCATTCTGCAATAAATATCACCCAGAATTTTAGCAGTAGACTCAATCATAGTTTATCTAAAAAGATGGTTTAGAAACCTATTTTTCTATCTTTTTGTTCAAGTTTTTCAAAATTGAGAGTGCACAGTCTTTTGTTTTGCCATTGTCTTAGCCAATTCGGTCATTGTTGAGCGAATAAACCAAAACGCTTCTTTTGGTTCCCTAGCCAGAAATATTCGTTATTTAGAAAAGATTTCATAATATTCAGCATTATATTCATAAAGGCAATATTTAAATGTAAACTTTTGATTGTAAAGAGAGAGGATAAGACATAAGATGTGCACTTTGAAGTACTGCTCAACATCAACTGTGAAACAAAGACGTAAAACAAAAAGGTTTCTAAACCATCTTTTTCGATAAACTATGACTCAATGGAGAATTGCATATAGCCCGTCAAATATCATGCGTGTTTGTGCATAAGGTGTTTAAACCTGAAGTATTTCAGATGCTGTAATCTGATAGCGTATCCTGTTGACTTGCTGAACGTCTTCATCTTAATTTTCTTGTTTCAGGCCCTTTCACTGAGGAACCATCGTCCTGCCGCACAAAACAAGCCCGCCAAAGATCAACGATATGGAGATGAAGATGTAAGCAGACTTATGATTTGTCTATGCTTGTCTTGGAATTATGAATACTAAAAACTGAATATTTCTATCGCCTAGTGGTCTTGACAGCTAGTCAGCTAGTCAGAATATCGTTCACATCTTCAAAATAATTTTGCATATCTTCATGCTTTCGATGAAAATGGGCGCTTTTGGATCGATCTATGCCCACATTTCCATTTCTCGAACCCGAGACTTTAAAGTTCTCTCTGAGCTCTGTTTTAACTTTTACCGAAGGCTCCAATTATAATCGGTACTATCTTATATCTAAATCTTCAATAGTATATAATGGAAAATAGAAGACCATAGACTATTTAATGATTATTTATATTCGACAATATTTTTTAGGATCAAGGGTTTCAATTTATGAATTTACTTGAATACGAGAATGAATATGAAGATCATAGACGATTGAATAATTATTCGTATTCAACAATATTTTTTAGGATCAAGGATTTCAATTTGGTATGCCTGGTGGTGGTGCGCCGGTGAGAGATAGGAATGGCAAAGTTATTGCGCATGCTCCACGCACGCTGATAAAGGACAGGACTGGAGGTAAGTTAAGAATGAGGAGTAATAGAGTTGGCACAATTGCAATTCACCACACTTACTCCTTGTCTCCCATGCTTTAGGGATGTTCAGTACCTTGGGAAGGCATCTTCAGTGCTCTGGGGGATGTTCAGTACCTTGGGGAGGAACCTTGATTACAATATGAGAATGTTTAGTAGCGCGAGGAGGCATTTTGATGGCAATAACTGGCGAGAGAGAAAATAACCGAGGAAATGGACTAGGGCCGCTGTGCCATCATTCGTCGAAAGGACCAAATCATATTATTATACAATGTATTCTAAGAGATTATTTGATAGGGAAGAAAATGAAAACTCACAATATGAATTTTATTGTTTCATTTGTTTACGTAGTCGTATTTTTGATAGCTCAAGTTTGCATAAGCACAGAACTGCATTGGAGTGGTTTAGCTGGATAGATGTTTACAATTTCTTTTCTCGTCCTCCGTCAGTTTTGACCCATGGGTGTCTGGGCCCAGCTCCCAACCTGTCGAGGGCCTTAGTTAAATGCTGTTCCTGCTTCCAATGAATTCAAAGCTCTTTGTATTTTTCAGCAATAGTGAAATCCCCCACGGGAGCATCCAAAGAGAGTGAATATTTCCCATTCGGAAAACCGGGCGCTGGTGCACCAATCAAAGATGACAGAGGAAAAGTCAATACTTTTGTAGCTGGAAGAGTTGACCACGCAAAATTGGTAATTTTTCTTATGATTTTCTTAGTCTTTAACAAAGTTTGCAAGAAAAAGCTAGAACAATCGTATTTTTTATTCTATGCTCAAAGTACAATATTTGATTCGTTGTCATCCTCCATTCTAACATGATAAAGTTTGAAGGGCGCCAACCTCATATTTCAGATAATAGTTGTGCCATTAATGTAAGAATAGATAATTAAAGTCTCACTGGAGAAGGGAAATACCGTTTTAAGCATATTATGCATCGGAACACTTGACAACAAAATTGTTGCAGAAACGGTTGGAGCACGTTTTAAGATGATCCTTATTGTTTTCTTTGCTTACAGGGCAAGTTAAAAGGGAACATGGAGGAAACACAGACAAAACGTGATTATTTGAATACTCTCCGTAAGTGAATATTCTCTCACAATTGGGCTCCATTTGTGATTCATAATTGTAAAAAGGGGTAATAAACTTAAGCCTTTAGCAATAAAGAAATCACAATTAAGAAATAGAGAAATTAAGAAATCACAATGATGTAAGATATATATATTCGCATTAGGAAAAGGGAGGAATGATATGCTTATGGAAATAAGAATTGATGTATTAACCTGCTAAGTGTTCCTTATATATTTTGCCGATAGCTTTCCTTGATCATTTTGACCCCAGATAATCTATGATCTTTATACTACTGTAATATCCTTCAGAAACCCTTCCAGGCCTTCAAATTTTTGAAGAATTCTGGCTGAGGTACTGAGGCCCCCGTAGAATTACGCCAACACGACTTAACTCACGTGTAGAATGGTTTTGACGTGATTAGTATTTCTTATCAAAGTAAATCAATTCACAAAGTATGGTCTGAAGCGAGAAATTGAATTTTACCCTAAAAGGCTAATGCGATAGACATATGCCAACACCAGGCTTTGAACCCGAGTTGTTGCCACCAAAGGCGAGTAATTAATTCCTCATTTTGGTTAAGCCTGGAGGTGGAAACACCTTAAGATTTTTTAGTTAGTTTTCTTCTGGCTTAGGACAGTAAGCGTGCTCGCCTTTTGTGATAACAGCCCGGGTTCTAGATCCAGTGGTGGCATATATCACTTTCTTACCAAAGTAGATACAGCAAGTGTATGATATCAGGTATGATGTAAAAGCAGTTAAGGGTACGCTTCTACTGCGATTCAGCCTACCTATTTTCTAGGAATTAATTTTACCTTTGGAAATAAAACCATGGAACAGGTAATATTTTATGAAACATTTTCCTTTTTTGTTTGTAGGTAGTATGCAAGAGGAGAAGGAACTGTTAAGAAATAAAGATAGAAGCGAGCGAATGGAGGCTGTGAGTTTTTCATGTAGTTAATTTTAATTTGCAACTATTGGATTAAGATGATGCTTGATTTACCCTGAAAAAGCATTCGATTTTATGAAAAGGTATTGGCCCTACATCTTTATTCGTTCAGTTTATTCTTGGTAGTTCGGCATCAGCCAGTTCTCAAAAGCTTCCATTTCAATTGAGAATTATTTTAAAAGATGATTTTAATATCTCTTTATAGGCACCAGAAGTTTCGTCATGGATAAAGCGAGGAAAAGTAGGCCAGCCGATTTACGATCCTCGAACTCATGAAATAAGAGCGAATCCATTAGCAACATCGGATGTGACCAAACAGGTATATATGTCCATACACTGCATTCCTTTAACATTTACCTGAAATTTGACAAAAATCGTTTAAAATTCGCTACAAATTCTTCACAATTCACTACAAATCGCTTCAAATAGCCTATGAATATTCGAAATAATTAGAGCCAAACGTCATTTTCTGCAAAAAATATCGTATCGAAATGGATTGAAGTTTGGTTGAAAACTCCTTTTTCGATGGGACATTTTATTTTCATATATAATTGTTGAGTAAGCTTTCTCCTTTCTTTCGTGCATTATGTAAACAGAGCTGTACGATTTTGTTGTAGAGAATGAATATTCAGCAACAAAGTCCTAATCGAAGTAGGGACTACCATGATGCTTTGGAAGAGTCTTTACGTCAGCGAGACGAGCAAAGACAGAAGGAACTTCTTGAACAAAGGCAAAAATCTGTGGAGGTAACAGAACTCTCTGACTGACCTTAGGCTATACTTAATTCTTACACTCAGTTAACCTTCTAGCCTCATTCCTCTGCTTTTATTGAGTATTATTTTTAGTGAGCTAGGCTGATCAAGGCACGGCCTTGTTTTTAGTAAGGGTATCTATGGTAGCACAATAACATGCACTCTATCACAAAGGATGGTATGACTAGTTTAATTAGGTTCACAGCAAATATATAGGTCTGAATTATGTACACCATGATGAATTCTAGCATTGAATGGCTGCCAACGGGCTCACTTGTGGCAGGGATTGCCGAGTGGTTAGATCACTTGACCCTTTTCGAAGGTTCCCGGGTTCGAAACCACCTTCAGACCTGTCATAAAGCGTGAGGAGGGAATTAGCCAGTTCTCTGTAATTCCAGGCAAAAAGGCAAAAGGAATCACGAGGTGTGGTCACATCGAGAGGAAGGACAAGGGTCGCACTGCTCGATTAGTTTACCTATTCAGTGGGCCCTTTGTGCTTAGCATATAAACCCATACCTTGCGAAGATAGTAAACGTATGTGCCTATAAATTTCGTTTAAAAGAGAGATTCCCAACAAGACAGGAAGAGACGAGACAAGAAAATGAAAGACAGTTATTAGTGAAAGATTTTTCAATTCGATGCAACTGATTTGGCGACTAGAATTCGGCATGGTATTCAGAATTTAGGCCTATGTATTTATTGTGGCCCTAACTCCACTCCTCTCGTCGTACTGCCTTGCTACCACTACTGCACATATACTACTGGCCAAAATTAAGGAGCAAAAGGTTACTAGCTTAAAGGTTCGGATTTTTGGTTATAATTATTCAGATGTATTCTTGAAACTGAAATTAATTTGATTTTTGTAGCACGCTAAGACGATGGAGAGTGTTTGGGGAAGGCCTGGAAACGGAGCACCCATGTATGAAACTAAAAGAGCCAAAGGTACTTATGCTTGAATGTTGTTTGCAGGGGGGGGGATAACTTCAGTACTCAACTGCGGAATACTTTAGTAGAAATTTGTTTTCCAATTTCATACTCTTGTATAGGTTACAGTTATTAGAGATAAAAAATGAACCCTCTGAAAGTTCAAAGCCCCCTAAAGCTGAATAGAGTATTCACTGTATACCCAAAAGTATATTGAGACTTCTTAATCCATATCTTTCGTTTTAGTTGAGATGAACCCTGCAGATTACGGAATGAAGTACAGAGACAACTAAAGATGGAAATCACAATTCACAATTCAGATATGTTTACCAATTCGCGCAGTTTCAACACAATTGCAAAACAGACCACAACTGTGCTTTATGAATTTTTACATTTCAATTTGTTGTAGTTACAATTTAATCTTAGGAATTCTTCGGACAGTCGAAAAAACAGGATTTCTAGGTATTTTAGAAACACGAGGAGCTATCTTTGTGTCCTGTAGTTTTCGTATTTATGCATTGCAGAGCCTATGCAACTTATTTTAACGCATTCTTTTTGATAATATCATTCATATGTAATATAGGTCACATCAAAGTCGTTATCTATTTTTGTTACGAACAGAATCTGCACGGGTTTGGATTTTGTAGACGGTTCGAAGTATCGTTTCTGACATTGGTTCACACCAGAGGGCCCCATGATAAGAATATATGATATAGTTTAGCTAGGAGGGGCTACTTTTTTCTGCTCACTGATGTTACATAACTAAACTAAGACCGGTACCACCTCCAAGGCTTAGAAAACAACCCAATGTCACGCCCCAGCTATCTCATCGTAAAACAAGATAACCAATTTATAATCTTTTCCCAAGACAAAAGGAAGATAGAAAGATTACCAAAGCAGCTATGAGGAAAGTTACAATGGTATTGTTGGAGTTTCTGTCTGGAGTACAAGTTGATCTGGAAGTGAAATAGCCGCAGCAGGACCTGAGTCAGCGATGTTTCGCATCTTTACAGAGCCATTCATGTTTCTTGCCTTCTTCTCTTATGGCGTCTACATCTCCATAGTTCCACAGCTGATAGTCTTCAAAGTCTGCCACAGTAATTACAATCAATCAATTTGCAACGAATTGTCAACAGGCCATCACAAGCTGGAGGAGGAGAGTGTTTACAAAGAAGCTAGTAAATGGAATACGATATGCTTTGTCGGAATTTTCGTTCCTTCGTTGTTTGTAATCATGTTGGTTGGAGCACTTGCTGACATCACAAGCAAGAGAAAGATGCTTTTGCTTCCTCCGCTAATAATAACATTGCAAACTATGATTTTGATCCTGACTGCTAAGTTCGTGACTTCCAGTATGATATTTGTGGTGCTGGCTGCAAGTTTGACCACTGTATACGGTGACATCCAAGGCCATATGATGCTTGCCTACGCTTATATGGCAGATGTAACTGAAATAAACGAAGACCGCACTGTTCGTATGAATGTTCTTGGCGTACTGGTTTTTATTGCGATTGGCCTAAGCAGCTTTTTATCTGGTATTTTGCTGCAAAATTACGGATTTATTTTCGCATTGCTGCCAAGTTTACTAGCAAGTGTGGTAAATTTCATTTTTGTGGCATTCGTTCTGCCAGAAATTCCACCTAGAGAAGATTCTGTCAAAATTGATGGCGAAAATTTCAAGGAAAGATTGTTAAATTTCTGCAAACTGTTCAAAGTTTCCTGTTTAAGAAGCATTGCGTTTTTAAAGAAATATCTGTTTTCTTGGAAAAACAAACACATCGGCTTGCTGTTATTGACGCTTTTTTTCACTGACTCTGCATTGACAGGGGAAAATGTGGTTCTTGTCTTATTCATCATACAAAGGCCACTCGTAATGTCTGCAGGAGAAGTGGGCGAATTCATACTTGCTCTGCAATGCATGAGTGGTGTTGGGGTTGTTGTTCTGGTTTTCGTTTCAGCCAAACTCTTCAAGCCCTCAGACGCTTGCCTTATTCTTATCGGGCAAATTAGTGTGATTTCAACATATCTTGCCATTGGCCTATCGAAAGACTTGAAATCCGCCTTCGCTGTAACCCCTCTAGCTATAGCTTTCTCGCTGCCATTGGCAGGCATAAAGACGATGATAACGAAACTGGTCGAACCACATGAGCACGCAACAGCTCTTTCCTGCGTGGCATTGGTGAAAATCATCGATGTCCTGCTAATCACTCTTGCCTGCTACGATCTTTTCAGAGTTACAGCAACATATTTTCCAGGATTGAGTATGATTGTTCTTGCAATTAGCTGCTTTCTTGGCCTACTCGTGGCAGTTTTATCTTTCTACTGCATTCGGAGGAGGAGCTCAGTAAGGCCAACTGACGGTTCAGAAAGGGCTGATTCGGTATCCTAATTGCTTTAAGTTGGTCAATGAAAATGATTAGCTATTTTTATGAAAATAATTAGCCATTTTTATACGCATATGAAACGGTTTAGGGGTAGGTTAAACGATGCATTTTTTTAACAACTGGCGTTCTTGGATCTTTCTTGAATCTTTCAAGAGACTTTTGGTGGGTCCAATCGTTCCTACCTCGTTACATTCTGAATTATCAAGGCTGTTTCTCTCTGGGCATAGCCTGGTAAATGGGTATGGGTTTATCTGCCTGGGTATATCTTATAATGGTTCTTCATAGGTTACAATGTTACGCTAGAGGTTAAGACTGTCGCTTCCTTAGTATACCATGACAACCGTAGCTAATACAGTCTGAACTATCCTGTAATATTTCTGTGTAGTCTTTCCTCTTCCGGTCCTCTTTATCTATCATTGAAGGTCGTCTATCAAGTTTTGCCTTCTTGGCAATACCTTCGAGAACATAATAATTGAAGGATATGTCTAAAAGAAGGGTGCTTTAAGGCTAAAATACACGATCAGTTTTTTCGTCAGTTTTTTCCCGTCCGTTTTTTTCTTCAGTTTATTCGAAACATTACAAATTGCTTAATGAGAACGACGATAGGTCATTAAACAGCTCGGCTATGGCTAGTGATATGATCGATTCTAGTGCTCTCGAATCGAAGGGACCTTTTGTTATTTTGCTCATCACCATTGAGAATTCAAAAAGGACTCTGGGACATTAGTTCTAGCTATAGAGTTAGGGCCTAGCTATAGGGTTAGGGTTATTAGTTAGTTTTAGGGCCAGTAAAAGGGTCGGGGTTAAGATAAGGAACTTTGGGTTTATTCAGGTTTGCGGGGTTTCAGTGGAGGACTTGCGCAAAGAAAGGATCATTGATCATTGTGAGAATGCTTTTTTTTTAACAAATACGAACTACTTTTTCAAGTATGGCAGGTAAACACTAACAGAACAAAGTTACAACATCTAAATAAGACCAAACAAAATAAAAGAAGATTAATAGATA
Organism: Pelagia noctiluca; assembly: GCA_963924455.1. Taxonomy (NCBI): domain Eukaryota; kingdom Metazoa; phylum Cnidaria; class Scyphozoa; order Semaeostomeae; family Pelagiidae; genus Pelagia; species Pelagia noctiluca. The sequence continues at coordinate 13,163,195 of OZ004315.1, forward strand.
GGTGTGTGGAATTTATGCTGACTTAATTTCTTTTTTGTTTTAAAGTTAAGCCAAGACCTATTTCCAAAAGCGTTTTCAAAAATAATGCAAAAGATTTAAGGCTTTCTCTTTTTTCCATTAACATGATCTCTTTGAACTTTTGGATATTTGCGTTATTAGAATCTATTACTTTTAACATATCTGGGGTGAAATATTTTCTCCTTATATCTTCATGGGCTTCATACACTCTTTTTTTAAATATTCCTTTATTTTCAACCTGAAATGTTCTTAAATTGTTCTTACTTTATAATGATTTGGAAGCCTGTTTCGCTATCAGTTGTGTTAATTGGTTCAAATGTGGACTCTCTTGACCATCTGATATATCTGTGTGCTGCCAATTTGGTTCAATTCTTATATTGACCTTGAAATGGTCAGCCTCGGCTAGTTCCTAAATTGTTCTAAAGATTTGGCAAATCTGAGGCTCATGTTCTTAAAAAATTATTTTTATAAAAAAATGTGTAATCTACGAGGAAATGCATTTCGTCTTCAACAAAGTTTAAGTTGCAGTTTGTGACGCCCAGCTCTTATTAGTAATTGATGGTCATTAAAGTCGAAATTTTGCTAGGTGCTGTCTCAGTGAGAAATCCATGATGCATTCCAGGTATGATGCAATGCCAAAGCTGTTCCTGGTTCCTGAATATCTTGCTATATTTTGGATGATTCTGGTTCGTTATGGTCCGGTTTTAGCCTTGCTGACAGAATTTGTATTTTATCTAGTGACTAGCATCAGCGTGAAAATCACTCACACTAACAACAACAACATTTAAGCTTTCTTCTACGGTGGCCCACAACTGCCACGCACAAATAAAAACTATTCGCACAAAGATAATCCTAGTCTCACAAATATAAAGTTCCTCAACACAAACACAAAGTTCCTCGCACAAATATAAAGTTCCTCAACACAAACACAAAGTTCCTCGCACAAATATAAAGTTCCTCAACACAAACACAAAGTTCCTCGCACAAATATAAAGTTCCCTCACACAAAATTAAACTTCTCCTCGCACAAATAAAGAGTTCTCTCACACAAAACTTAACTTCTCCTCGCACAAATAAAGAGTTCTCTCACACAAAATTAAAATTCTCCTCGCACAAATAAAGAGTTCTCTCACACAAAACTTAACTTCTCCTCGCACAAATAAAGAGTTCTCTCACACAAAATTAAAATTCTCCTCGCACAAATAAAGAGTTCTCGAATATGCTACAAATGCTTTAGTAGCCTGCTGCCAACGAGGATAGTCGCTGCTGTGGTAAGATGTTCTGCATCAATTGTGGGGCTGATTGCCAGCCTACTTCAAATTATTGCGCTCAATGTGGAACAGGTAAGGAACCTTCTTTATTCGTTAGTATGCTGGATTTCTGAAAATGCCATCTCCGATCTAGCTCGTTTGGCCTGTGAGGCAGGGTATCTTAGATCTAACAAAGGCCTATTTTGTGATTTAGGTGCAGTGAAGGAATGGAATGGAAGCTTTAAGAAACTCGTAAGAAAGTTTGGGTACTAAAACTGTCTGGCCCAAATTCTTAGTTTCTGTTTCTCATACTGTTTCTCATAAAACCCAGGGGATTTCTTGACCCACCTATGTTGAAGTTCGGGGCGCGGGCTCCATAGTTTCCAGAGACGATAACTCTCGATAAACTGAATCCTAATACCACGAGATTCCCAATCACAAAAACAACACCGGCTCCTCCGCATGGCCGCGTGCGAAGCATAAGAAGGCTACAAAGATAATAGGAATGTGCTATACTGGGAGAGCTAGGACAAAACTAATACACTCTTTTTTTTTATAAGAATATTTAAAATTTTCCTGAGCCTCAACTTTCCCATTGTTTATTCTTAAATTTCCATTGTTCTTTGGTGATTTTGAGCCTCAATATTCTTATAAAATTTATTCTTATAAAGAAAAAAGAGTGTAGGGATCCTCAAAGGAAATATAGTTGCAGTGAAATTTTCTAAATTTTCACGCAAAAATCATGTTTTTGTGAGCTGTCTGACAGAAGTTATTGGAATTTTGGTTTAGGCCTAGCCCTTACAGCTTTGCAATTTTGTCGCCATTTTTATAAACCTGTGCAATATTTTCAATAGCCTAGAGTATACAGAATTTGGAATCTTTTGAATTAACCATTTAGTATTTTGAAAATTACCAAAAACTACAACAACAACAAATACTTCAATCTTGTACCTATAAGAAAAATCAATTTTGTTGGATGATTAAGTAAACTTGGACGTAAGTTAAGTAGACCCCCGCAAGTAAGTTTACGGCAATTCTATTGAACAGGGGGCATATTTTTGAGTCACCCTGGTATAAAATTCAACTGGACAGTGGTTTCAAAATACGAGTTGGCACATTATGATGAGTCACAGAACATGCTCTTATATTATCACTCAAAAAACTAATAAATCATTTAATTCAATTTACACTCTTTCTCTTGAAGCATTACATCGCTTAGAGAATGAGGAAGATCACACAGAAGAAGACAACAACTTTAACGAGGAAGATGCAATAAAGTACTACTTCAACAGTGGATATAACTACGATGAAGTTCTGCTCTATCTAGAAACTTTCCATAACATCAAAATAAGCTACAGGACCCTTCTACGAAGGCTTAATCAGTACGGTCTCTCAAGGCGTCCAGATAAAAGCAGGGACAGTTACGCTGCATTGATTCATACCGCACGTCAGAAAATACTGGAAATAGCAGGTGGACCAGGATCCTTAATGGGGTATAGGTCTATGTGGCATCGACTAGAATTGGAAGGTATTAAAATCCCACGTTCAGTGGTTGCAATAATATTAAGAGAAATCGACCCTGAAGGAAGCACCTTACGAAGACGCAAAAAACTGAAACGACGCGAGTACCAGAATCCTGGACCGAACTTTGCATGGCATGTTGATGGGTATGACAAACTCAAACCCTGGGGCTTTCCCATACACGGTGGCATTGATGGCTTCAGCCGTCGAATGTTGTGGCTAAAGATTACTCGCTCCAATAATTCCCCTGACAACATCGCCTTGATGTTTCTGACGACAGTTGCAGAGAATGGTGGCTGTCCTGTCGAGCTAGTGACCGATTTGGGCACTGAAAATTGTATTGCCGCTTCGATTCAAAGTTTTTTTCGGGATAACCCAGATGCGCACCGGTACGTACCATCACCTAGGAATCAGCGCATTGAAGGGTGGTGGTCCTATTTTTCAAAGCATTATTCCCGATGGTGGATAAACTTTTTTAATGACCTTCAGTTCAGGGGAATCATTGATATGTCGTTAGAGCTATGCACAGAGTGCATGTGGTATTGTTTTTCAAAGCTTATTCAGAGAGACCTAAATATGGTCATGGAACACTGGAACACCCATACGATACGAAAATCTCGCTTTAATGTTGTATCTGGAAGACCAAACAGTCTATTTCACTTCCCAGAAAGATTTGGGTACCAAGACCAATTGGTACCAGTGCCGCAAAGAGAGATAATCTATGTATCACATCATGTTGTGGAGCAGGACTATTTTAACGAGTATCAAGAGTACTTCCACATGGTAACGAATTCACTCAGTATCAATGAGCCATCGACTTGGCAAGAAGCGCTAACCTTGTACCAAACATTAATGCATGTATCAAACAATGGCTACAACCAGCAACAAGAATAGAAAACCAAAAGCTATTAGTTCCAAGTATAACAATGCTATGCCTATGTAAAATCTACTTTAAAGGGAATCTAACCATATATATAAGCCTGAAATCAAATAGTATTGAAATAGTAATAGTATTAAAAGTCAAATAATATGGCTGTCAATGGTCATTAGAATATTCTGCGCAAATAAAACATATACATTTTTAAAATCTTAAAAAAGTTTGTGATATGCCATAATATACCTTGTTACATGGCCTAACATGCAGTAAAATAACCAAAGTATCACAAAGTCAGCAAAATTGAACAGCAAAACAGAACTTGTGAATTAAGCTTACATCCAAGCACCTGTTTCTTAAAATGTATTTATATTACCTAAAACGTATTTATAACAAAACATTTCTGCAAGATGCAACAGAACATTTTTCAACGAAACACTAATTTGGATAAGTACCGTAGCGGTCCAAAACATAACTAGAGTTAAAGTACAACCAACAATTATGAAGAGTAAAGTGGTTTTAGCCATAGAACCCTCCATCAAATTCCAAAGTATTGAATGCTCGGTATAATTCAAAACAGATTTCAGAGTGGAACTTCAGCCTTTCAAGAGTTATGAACTTTTCAAGCCTTATGAAATTTTGTTGACTTAAGGGGGGGGGGGCTCTGTCCATTGGCAATTGTTTATCTCCCTTACAAAACAAATGATGTATCTTATAAAACTGTTATTGCCTTCTGTTCTGATTAGGAATCTGCAAGCAGAATGCAGAAAGAGTTGTTCCTTATAAAATAGGGAGCTCCGTGATGCCCCTACCAGAGATATAAACTGATCACATTGCCTGCTATGACAGATAACGGTCAAACAAGTCAATCCATGCAAAATCTAACGTCATATTATTGTTTCCGAAGACCTGCACTTTTGGAAGGTGTATAGGAGGTTGGAATGTTTTTTAAGAAACAAAAAACTCCCTAAAATTCCAAATTTACAAGGCCTTGCAACAATCAAGTTCCGCTCAGTAAATTTTTTAAATGATATGTAGTTTGCATTATTTTGGAAAATAATAATTGTTCCATGGCCAAAAACAGTTCTACTCCTCCAATTTGTTTTGGTTGTACTTTAGATACCGTCTCAAGCACAATGTTATTACAAACTGACCCTCAAGAAGGTCAAACTACATCGGGTTGCTATTATATGTAGCCAGTCAAAAATGAACAGACGTTTTAAGCCTGTCGCTCAAGTGATAACGCCTGTGTGCAGCTAACAAATCAATTTAAGTAATAAAAGTTTCATTGTTTCTCTTTGTTTCTAATCTGAGTAATAAAAGTTTCACGTTTAAAAATCCTTGAGTAGATTAGCTCACAGTTTCCTCCCCAGCTATCATGATAACATTATATTCGTCCATCTCGAAGCTTAAACTTCTCCCAGGTATATTAATTAAGAGGTTACTGCTTAGTCGTTTGTTCCGAGGAATGTCATTCAGCCTTTTTGTCTATGTTCTAATAGCGTCGGGCTGAATTGGTAGCAAATTTGATTTAGGCCTGTTTGGAAGGTTTTTTGGTTTGAGACCAAGCATTTTTGCAAAATTTCTTGTTATTTGAGACCGATACTACCGATTTTAACAAAACTTAAATCTTCGTGTCTTATTGAAATGTTAACAGCACAGCATAAGTAAGATTCTTTTGACTCAGCCAATGATATCGAAGGGTACTTACAAGAACGATGCTGCTGCTATTTTCGAAACAAGATGAACTGTGATGGTATTTATGGTCCAATGTCAGTTCCAATATTAGTGTCAAATTTTGGATCAGAAATTCATTGTCCTCTTGTACATAAAGTAACAACAAGTCATTACACCATTCCAAATCCTGGTTCGCTACATATATCATCGATCATATTCTTTGCAAACTGTTCTGGAGATTGGGTGTACCTTCCAACCACAGGAAAGGTCAGAACTACGTTGCATGTGTTTGCAGACACGATTCCATATTTGCCGGAGTGATCGAAAGCAATTGTACCTTTTCCAGAGAGAGAAGGGGTGACATACTTCGAGCCAGTGCAAAACTGCACGACATCCTCGACTTCAATCTTTTTTGTTTGTTGATGCTCATTCCCTTCTTCATCAAGCTCAATCACTGGAATTTCGATATATCCTTTGTGTTCCAGAGTCTCAGTGAAATGAATGAAATTGAAAACGATGTCTTCTTCCAATTCTTTCATGCGGCTTGCATTTTGATTTGCATCATCTTGGTTAGTGTAATTAAACATTTTAAACAATGACATGATGTCGGCAGCTGACTGCTTGCGTGAGAAAATGAATTCCGTCTTACTTTCCTCGTAATGGCTTTGTAGCACAGAAACAAGCCCCAGAATATCTAAACCCTTTTGGAATTCTTCGATTTCTTCATGGCACGCTGACAAACAGAAGTGTTGGGCGACATCTTGTGCGAATTGCTCACGTTCATCCATTTTGATCGTCGGTCTGGTGACGCCAAAAGAGAACCTCTCATGGAAATCTCCAACCTTCTTCTCAAATTCTTCATGACTTTGGGCAGCTAATAAATCTTGCAACTTCTTCTTGATTTCGTAGTCAGGCAAATCATCGATAGATGGCTTCATTTGTGGGCCTTTTAACAATTTAGACACCACACATGGAAGGAAAAAACGTGGCCCACTACATTGCTCTAAAAGGGCTATTGCGACTAGATTGCCAAACACGTGGAAATCTCCATTACGAATTTTCTCGATATCGTGGAGAAACGTGAATGAAATGCCATCCCCTGTACAAAGCAGATACTTCTTTACGTCTTCAAACAGCAGTGTATAGAACTCTTTTTTGGGACCACCAGCATCAACTGCCTCCTCCCCAATGAATTGAATTCTGAATGGCTTAACTCCCTTTTCAAACATTCGCTTTAACTTGTAACTAGCATCAAGCCACACCCTTCTGCGTCGAATTGCTAGTATTGCCGGACTCTCTCCTTCTCCATGGAACAGTTGCCCGAGATTTTTTGTCTTCTCCTCCAAAGACAAATTAGCATCATAATCGTGCTGCTGAATTTGTACCACTTGAGGTATATTTGTAGCTAAGCTTTCTAGCTCATTAACAGCAGAAATTTCAGTTGACAGATCAACAACACTTTCTTGGGCATGACCTACTTCTGATGTGTCTATTCCAGGTATCGAGATTGGCATGAGTAAAGAGGCTGAATGATCTTCACAGGTGAAAGGCTCTAATTCCTGATCATCATGCCTTTCCTTCTTGGTTGGAATGTCATTGTCTATGTCTTTCCCAATGTTTTCCGACAGCAAGAAGTCCTCTAACGTACACAGATTAAACAACACTCTCTTGTACTCTTTGCCAATCTCTTCTTTGTACTGCTTTAAGTTAAAGAAATCGAAGGTACCTGGCATAAACTGGGCGCATCTTCCATCAGGATATGTTAATACATATTCAGTATTTAGATACGAGTCGGGTTCATAATCTTTCCATTTCTTCTCAGCCTTATCAAGAATCATCTTGTAAGGATCAGCTACAGACACTCTGAGTGCAATCCTTTTCCCCCGTTTCGCTTTCAATTTCTCTTCCTCTTCGGACCATGCCGTTAATCCAATTGTTATCACTGCGTCCGCAGGTTTTTCACTGACTTTCTTACCAACTCGAGCTTTCCATTGCTTCCCTTTGGCTTTTCGAAATACATCAAAGGATTTTATTCCTTTACTTCCAGACGTTGTTGGCTCTGCAAAAAGGAAACTTCATCATAAAATGATAAGATTAATTCATGATATCCCATTTCGTAAACATGGCAGGTGCATATGATGAAGCATGGAAATATATTGATTTCTAGGGTCTTACTTGGTAAAACGTTCCGTCAGCTCCTTACATTAAGTTTATGGAGATACTCGTTTCTACTTTTTTGATGAATATAGAAGCAGGTAAAGGCTCTAGCCCAAGATTGGCCTTCTTTTGCAAAACGTAAAGGATATTTCCTGTCGATCCAGGTAGATCAAAATGAATTCAGAACAAAACAACAGAGCAGTAAAAATGCGGAAAAGTGCATTTCAAACTATAATTGCTCCATTTTCTACCGGGGCCCCTAATTATCTTCGCAACTATAATAGCTATGACAATGAAACTTGCAGTTCGTCATAATAGAACGAAGAGAATCCAAAAATAACATCAATTAAATTTTGGTTACGTAATTGGTTGCTAGGCAACCAAGGAAAGTCCAAATGTTGACAAAATTGAGCTATTTGCAAAAAGGGCCTACTTTGGCCAAACAGCTGGATAAAATCGGCAAAAAACCCTCCAAATAGCTGCTTGATAGCGTTGATTTGTAATGTTATATAGTTACATAGGGATATTTTATCTGACTCTCCAAAGATGGGCAAGTGGTGGTCACGTGGTCAAACAATAGCTATTGAAATTTTTATTTTCTGATGGCCAATTAAATTTGAGTAGCATCGTTTGGGTTAAGCAAAATCTGATAGGGGGGGTAGAAAAACGCACTGTCATAGAAATAGAGTTTTTCGCACTGGAATAGAGTTAAGTGAAGGACAATCACGCAGAATTAGTAGACTTTCGTGAATAAGTAAACCAAACTCATTGTTAGCTCTTCTGTTAAAATACAAGAATATAATTTGGGTATGTAGCCTCAATAATCGAACCCTGCATTCCCTAGTCCCCAAATCAAGCCAAGCAAGATTATGCAAGATAATAATCCCATTACATAAACCATAATATACATACTTTCCGTATTCGTAGAAACAGAACTGGGACCCGGGAGCTGGAGCAGCTGGAGCTGTTGGCTGGTACTGTTGGCAGCTCTGCCCAGTTCCATCTGGCTTTGATTGACAACTGGAACAAAAAAACGCTAGAGAATACTATGCTCCTCAATGGAAGGTTGATGATGTATTGCCAATCAGAGGGGTGCTCACAAACCCCCCTAAATACGTAACCTTTACACAATCACAATAGGGAGCAAAAACAGTAGGTTTGGCGAATTGACCAAAAGCAGTGTCTAATTTGGTTAAAAGCCACCTTAAAATAGGGCAAAACACAACATTTCTTGAAATTCTATTGTTAAACCAGGTATAATTTTATCGTAAAAGTGATCGCATTGGGTACATTCCTATTATCTTTGTAGCCTTCTTATGCTTCGCACGCGGCCATGCGGAGGAGCCGGTGTTGTTTTTGTGATTGGGAATCTCGTGGTGTTAGGATTCAGTTTATCGAGAGTTATCGTCTCTGGAAACTATGGAGCCCGCGCCCCGAACTTCAACATAGGTGGGTCAAGAAATCCCCTGGGTTTTATGAGAAACAGTATGAGAAACAGAAACTAAGAATTTGGGCCAGACAGTTTTAGTACCCAAACTTTCTTACGAGTTTCTTAAAGCTTCCATTCCATTCCTTCACTGCACCTAAATCACAAAATAGGCCTTTGTTAGATCTAAGATACCCTGCCTCACAGGCCAAACGAGCTAGATCGGAGATGGCATTTGCAGAAATCCAGCATACTAACGAATAAAGAAGGTTCCTTACCTGTTCCACATTGAGCGCAATAATTTGAAGTAGGCTGGCAATCAGCCCCACAATTGATGCAGAACATCTTACCACAGCAGCGACTATCCTCGTTGGCAGCAGGCTACTAAAGCATTTGTAGCATATTCGAGAACTCTTTATTTGTGCGAGGAGAATTTTAATTTTGTGTGAGAGAACTCTTTATTTGTGCGAGGAGAAGTTAAGTTTTGTGTGAGAGAACTCTTTATTTGTGCGAGGAGAAGTTTAATTTTGTGTGAGGGAACTTTATATTTGTGCGAGGAACTTTGTGTTTGTGTTGAGGAACTTTATATTTGTGCGAGGAACTTTGTGTTTGTGTTGAGGAACTTTATATTTGTGCGAGGAACTTTGTGTTTGTGTTGAGGAACTTTATATTTGTGCCGAGGGGCAAATCACTCCCCAAAAAGTGTACGTGATTATTAATCACTGCCTTTTTTCCGTGATTAATATGATTATTTCATGATTAATTTGATTTTTGTGATTAATTTGATTATTTTTTGATTAATTTGATTTTCTTGTGATTAATTTGATTATTTTGTGATTAATTTGATTATTTTGTGATTAATTTGATTTTTTCGTGATTATTTTGATTTTTTTGTGATTAATTTGATTTTTTTGTGATATGTATGTTGTGTTCATTTTGAGATTTTACAATTACTTTGGGTTTTACGTGGCTTCTCCTACTTTGTATTTGTCATACAGTAGAGCCTCGATACAACAGACACCCGTGCGACCAATGTTATTGTCCGTTACGAGGTTTATTTACAAAGAAATGACCATGATGAGAACATAAATGTTTATATAGTCTAGCTGATGAGAACATAAATGTTTATATAGATAATTACAAATCAAATGAGAGTCTTTTGCGCCAGTTTGGCAAAAGTGAATCCAAAATATGAACTGGAATTGCAAACGAATGCGTTGGACTGTCAATTATCATATGATCGTCTATTGTTGTAATGTAATTCTTCGAAGACACATAGCCGCAAGTGAATTTTGCATTAATTGCACGAAAGGATACAAATGCTTCTTCTTTGTCACTTTGAAGGGAAAGGGCTGAATACCAGTTTGCGTAGACACCAATGCGTTTTACAGATTCTTTCGAAAGATCCACAAAGTTACCAGAGTATTGTCGGTCTCGTTTGGAGCCATCTAAGTAGGAGAATTGAATTATTCTTCCCAGAAGACACATTGGGCTGTCAACTCTCTCGAAAATGCAAAGGTCTCCAGAGCAAATACTTTTGCGGGGAACCATGCTTGGCATTTTGTTGCTGTAAATATGTGTTGGTTGCAATGCACGAACACGTAGTAATCGGTCAGCAGATAACTGACTTTTTTCCTGTAGAATATACAGAGCTGTTGTCTTTCGAATGTATGTGCCTTCGTATAACACAAATTTATTGTGCTGAACCTTTGAATCGCACAATGAATATTTTCTTCGTGCTTCAGTATCTGACCCGCTTTCTTTTAGTTTTTCATACATTGGAAGTGAGTTTATTGAAGAGACAGTTTTCTGAAGTTTAATTTGAGTTAAGTCCTCTTTAATAGTTACTATGTCGGCACTTGATAAAGATTCTGTATGCGATAAAGAAGAATTTTCCATTGAACTTTGATCAGAATCTGTAAGATATTCACATTCCTCGTCATCATGTTCAACGGCATGACTAATGACTTCCTCCAAATTTATGAGCAGATCTTTGTCATCAAAAGAATCTAACACCATCTCACAAGATGTTGTTATTTGTATTGCATGTTCTTTGGAATTTACAATTGTTTCAAGTATCTCTTTTACATCTGGTACAAGCAAAGATTCGTTTCCTTCATTCTGAGTTTCCAACAAACGTCGCTTGACTCTGGGGAAAATTATTTCCTCATCATTTTCTGCTGTGGCCAAAAACTGGAGCTTGTGAATTCGGTTTATCGCTCCATTTAATGAAAAGTTGACAATGGTCGAGAAAGTTGGGGTCATTGAGCGCAACAGTCTAAATAATTGTTCACAAGCCTGAGAACCAGAGTACCACACCCTTAATGTTTCAGAAGGATAAATTCCCATAGAAGTGTTATATATTAAGTTAAGGATCATATGAGCATTTAGCTCAACGCATAAGTAGGCATTGTTGCTTATGAAGTATGTGTCTTCAGGGCAGTTGTTATTTTTCAGCCAACGCCTCCATATCCGCAAAAAGAATACTGTCTTCCATATTTTATACAATCGATTTAAAGGACGGATCGATCTGTTAAGAAGAGAATCTCTGATGTCGTTCATCATACGCAAAAAGATTCTAGTTCCATTTGCTTTCACGGAAGAGTGGAGATCGGCAAGACTTTCATCTACACGTGAATGCAGAAGAAGTTCAATGCTGCTGTAATTTTGCTTGTCTCTTGGGTCAATTGCTCTCTCAGACAAACCGTGTTGAGATTTCGGCAATTTTTTAAGAACTTCCACGAGATGGCCTCTGCATGCAGTTTCAGAGCCTAGCCACATTAAATTTGAAGGAGCTGTTAAACGTGTCTTCAGTTTAGCCAAAAGATGAATTGTGTCTTGTGAACACAATGAATCTTTTGAAAGATCTGGCATCACATAAAATGTCCAGTTTCTTGGGACATTTGAGTTTTTGGACACTTTAAACAAACCTCGCTTCTCAACCATAGCTTTCATAAATGGCCCTGCTCCGTCACTTCCATGAGATATAACTATTATTTCCCTTTGTTTTAAAGACGTTTCAATAAAATTCCATCGTCCCATGATAACTTTGTGTGAATACCTTGAGTCAGTGCCAAGCACAAGGAGTACAAATGGTGGCACAACTGGGTCTACAGACTTGGCAACTATACAATGAGCATAGGATGAAATGGTTTGTTTCTCAAATGCTTCTTTGATCTCGTCAAAAGTTTTTAGTTTGAATGCATCCACTGATGGAAGACCAGAGTGGTCGATGGGAAGGCAAAAGCCTACAAATCGATCAGTTTTTTGGTTGTAATCAACCCGTTTTATTATTCTTGTATCGTCTAAGTGAATGTGAACAGCTAATGGTGCATTCCATCGCTTTAAATGAATGAGCAACTCATCAAAGCGGAACACTCCTTCTTCAATTTGCGGTTCTTTTGCCACTGTCCGCTGGAGTGTACAAGCTGAAGGCAAACCACCACCAAAGTTCACTTGTAGTAAATCATAAGAGGCCTTACCAATTAAACAGTATAATGCAGATGCAAATTTTATGACAGTACCATCATGTCTGTAACCTGTTTTTGACTTCTTCACTTCATTGAATTGAGCATTTTTCATTATTTTTTCGAGAAGTGGCTTCACTGTTTGCTTCTGCATTCCACAATTCAATGTGATTTTTTCATACGTGTCTTGACACTCATCAATAATTAACGCCATTTTGTTTAAATCAAAGAAATCAGTAATTTTTGTTTGGCCAGGCTGTTCTGCTGCTGCCTTCAGTGCCCGCTGCTTCCTGAAACTGCGGGAGGACCAGCGGGCATTCTCAGGTTTTTTGAAATAATCTGAAAAGAGAAAGGGGTAAATCTTTTGGGTGAAAGCTTGAAAATGATCCAAATACAAACATACAATATCAACAAACTTTCACTTTAAACTGCTTTACTGAAAAAGACAGAAACATAAAACACCTGAAAACGAGTATGACACATGAGTAAGGAAGGTAGCAAGATTCAAGAAATGTAAAAAAAAATCTGTTTTATTGCTTAACTCCGTTTATCTATTTAATGGTTGTGGACTCAGGCTAGACAACTTTGAGTATTGCATCTGTGGTAGGGTAGTATTAGGTGAAGAAGAGTAAATAGTAACTTAAGTTGTTGGATTGGATTTTATATAAAATTATCTGAAAAAGATTTTAGAAGGAAATACAGAAAAGCTTCTTGAAATTTTTAAACTAACAAGAAAATACATAGAACTTGTAAAAAATAAAACATAACGAATAAGAGCTACAAATTAACTCAACGTAATTATACCAGGTATTTAACATCAATATTCAGGTGTAAGTTTTAGTTGTCTGATGATTGCAATTAAAGCATGAAACTTAAAGTAAAAACTGAAGTGCCTGAGTTTCTCACTCTGTAAAAAAAGAGCTGTGAGAATTTTTTGAATTCTGATTAGTATATTTTTTAACTTTTTAAATTTATCATTTAACATACCTCATTATCACAACCATCAATGACGTTTGGGAATTCTTCTTCACTTGTTGAATCCGAGGTTGACTCTATCATTTGAAGAAAAACAAGATTGTGTAAACATTTGAAAATAACCAGAAAGCTTACACAGCACTGAATTCACTCATATATTTAAGTGTTTTTTTACATAACTTGCATTTTTGGAGGCGCTACAGGGCATGATTCAAATGATTTCCTAACATCCCAATACCTCTTTTCCCCATAGAGCTCACTTTGCTTCGCGGCAGCTACATAAGGATCTGCCAGCTCACTTCATTCCTAAGGGTGCCGAGTTTCTCCATTACACCACAGATATATAAATATATATGGGTGAATATCGCTCAAGATATACAAAGACTGCTCAAGTAGTTAAAAGAACAACAAGGACAATGAATTTATTTTGTTTGGATTTATTTTGTTTAGATGTGTAGTCGTACATCGTTCGCCCAAGTTTAGGAGCTGCTGCACAGCCAGTGTTGTGATAACTGTGATAGCACATTGGATTTCTTGATTACATGTATTACACTCGTTGTTCTTGTAACTTCTTGAGCACTCTTTGTATATCTTGAGCCATATTCACCCACTTTAGTATTTAGCTCGTTGCTCTTGTAGTAACTTGAGCACTCTTTTGGTTCTTCGATACCAACAATGTGTAACCGTACATCGTTTGCCCAAGTTTACGAGTTGCTAATAGCCAGTGTGGTGATAACCGGGAGGGCACATTGGGTTTCTTGATTACATGTATTACACTCGTTGTTCTTGTAACTTCTTGAGCACTCTTTGTATATCAGAAGCCATATTCACCCATTCTATTATATAATGTTATTTATCATTTCTCTTACATTCAATAAAAATACAAACCTAAAACTACAAATGAGCTTTGTTTCGCCTTTGGTTTGAAACCCAAGGTAGTCTGCTTGTTGCAAGAGTTGTTTTCTTGAGGCTTGCAGAGCTTAAGCACATGTCTTTGTGCATTTGACAGTAGAATGCCATTGTTAGTGCATGCCAGAGCTGTCTCAGTGTTACACAAACCACAAATGAAGATCATCCCACCATTGTTTGTATCCTAGAATACAGCAAAAAGCAAGTTGAAAGAATGCCAATACTGAAAAATGGTTAGAAAATTGCAAAGGTAACACAAACTTCACATTAAACTTTGAGAAATGCATAGCTATGGCAGCTTTAAAAATAAAAGTCTGCTAGCAGTTTCAGTTGGGCACCCCCCAAAATAAGCACCGTGTTCCAACTGAGGTTCCAAAAAATTTGGAAGAAATTGTAAATAGTTCAATTTATAGTTGTTTCGTAATTAAACCCTATATTTAAAATTATACAGGCAAAATAACTACTTCTCATAGTATTTTTGAAAATTACAATTTGGACGATTGTAATTTTGACAAGATGTCAAAAGTAGGATATGTTGAATAAGTTTATGTGCAATGATCAGCTTTAGAGTTGCGTCTGTCATGTTAAATAATAAACAGTTGAAGTCAATATTTACTTAATTGGTAGTTTTGGATTGTCTAAACCCTTTTGAAACTTACTTGAAATGAAAATGGAGCCTTCGTTTTGGCAGAGCTGATCCGTTTTTGAATAGTTATTGACTGTTTTCTCAGCCACTTGAACAACTTCTTTTCGAGTTCTTCCTTTGAAACTTTCTTTTGAATGCTGCTTGATGGAGTATCCGAGGGAGTATCTACACAAACATTTTTAATTTTCTTGGTTGGAACTGCAGGTCGCTTTGTGACATCCTTTTTGAAGAAGCAGTTAACTTCACTTATAAATGCATCAAGAATAACCTGGAAATAAGGAGAAATTATCATCAAAAAAAGAAAAAAGAAGTAAAACTATGGCATCAGTTCTTTTCTGTTTGTGAATGTTATCCCATGCAATCACATCTGCCTCTGCACACGCCGCCACACATGCAATTTGACTTGCAAGTACTTTCTATCACACATGCAAAAAGGACAAAATGTGTCTTGCCAGTTTTCCACAACATCAAATCATCAAAAAACATCCAGTTTGTTGAAAAATGAAAGGGATAAGACTAAAACATGCAAGGAGCATCACAGACACAAGCAGACATCCAAAACTAAAGATAAGCAAACTAAATTTTGTTACAAGTGTGTAGCACACACAAAATCATTTCCATGTGTAATTTACCACACCCGTGCCCCACCTGTGCAATTTTACTCAAGAAAAGGACTGTATGACACATAACCTGCAGCTGAGGTACACGTATATCTATGTGTAGCTATACAAAATCACCTTACAAAATTATTGAATGATTGCGAGTCACATGACATCAAATTGTAAACGGTTAGAAATTATAGCATTTAGGGAATTAGAAATTATAGCATTTAGGGAATTTTGCAAATTTACATTTAGGTTGAAGATTCCTCATGAAAGGATGAAATCCCTTTCAAAAACAAAATTCTTTCTCTGTGAACATTCTTATTCCAAGCTATAATCTAATCTATCTTTTGTGACAGACAAAGATTTTAAGCAAACTATATATAGTTAGTAATGGCAATTAAGGTTGGTTCAAGGACACATACAGTACAAGCCACATGTAACCTAAACCTGTTTTTCCTGCTTTTTGGTGAAGAAAATATGCTTCGTTCTTGCTGAAAGAAATATTTTTCTGGCCAAACCATCAGCTTTTTATTGTTCAAAGAATTTTTTCTTGTCCAAAGCATTCTTTCCGAATTCTCAAGAACTCTTCAATGTTAAGTTACCCGAGAAGTTACCCCTGGCCTGTACTGTAGGCTATTATAAACTTTTATATCTTTAATAACCTTTAATCCAGGTAGAAGGCATAGTCTTTGAGGCTCTTTTTGAAAGATTCCAAATAATGCCTCCTTCTCCTCAACTATGTCACTTATGGACTTCATAAATGTAAAAACTTGATCAAGTTCACCATGTTCCCTGAGTTTCAAGACAGCTTCAGGTGTGTCATAGCCACAATATATTAGAATGTTCTTCAGATACAATGCCTTTGGAGGGAAAATGCTCCATATTTCATTAGGAATAATAGCAAATCGGCTTTCCAAACCTAAAAACGAAAAAGGTAATACTGCATAAGGTAATACTCAAATAGGCCAGAACCCATTTTTGTTTTAATAAAAACCAGTTATTGGAATGAAAAGATTTGAGGTCATTTGAGTTGTTTTCACTGCAGTTTAGAACATGCGGTCAATCTCTTGAGCCTGCTGGAGAACAATAGAACTGTCAAAAGGGCAATAGAATTGGCGGAAATCTGTGGTGGGGAAAAATCATGGAATGCAGTGTGGGCTACCATCGAAAGAATAAAGTCAAAAAGGAGCAGAGCTGCAGTGAAAACAAGCAACAATAGCAAAACGTTTGCTAAGTTTGCAGTACAGTACACTAGTCAAACAGCGGTATTTCTATGGGGGGCTAGGGGGCCTTGCCCTCGCCCAAAACTTTGTCCACCCCTTCACCAGACTGCAGAGTGTGGCACTCGCACGCACGAGTTTAACAATAGAACAATAGGATAGAACAATAGAAAATGGATCTTGCATGCGCGAGATCTCGTCGAGAAGTGCCATATACTCTGCAAAGGGGCCCCTTCATATCCCCAAGCTCTCCTCTCCCCACTTTTCTAAGAAAATGTTTGGTTATTGGTTTGCATATCTGCCCATATAGTTTCTGCTGGAAATGTGAATAGGTAGGTCTGAGTCCTTTTATATTAGGCCTTCCTTGAATCCTTGGTGTATGATGTGGGCCTAAGCTAGGCCTATAATTGCATTTTTTACCATCAATCAAAATAGGCTCACTCTATCTACATCTAGCCTACCTAGACCTAGTTTGGCCGCCTGTCCTGATGAATCATTTCAGTTGATCTGCTTTTGTGAACTCGATATTTAGTGCAATAAACATTTTCCTACCTTTTCTTTTTCTGGTTTGTTCTGATTCTTCTGGCACTGGTTGTGAATTACACTGGGTTACAAAAAAATATTTTTTTGAAGGTGTCTAAGATTTTTTAACTGATTTTGGTCATTTCAACAATGCTGATTTCAAAAATGGCATCCGTTTTTCTGTATCAGGTTAGGTTTTAATGCAAACAGAATTTCAAAAAATTCAATTTTTTGCGAAATATATAGCTTTTTCCAGGCAGCAGCAGTTATTTTTAAAAGTACCTATCATCCAAAACGCTATATGAACAGATAATTAGTCCTTTAATTGTTTTCATAACTTGTAAAGATATATCACTGCGTCTATTGTTGAAGTCTGGAACAAAGGAACTGTACAGAAATTCAGGACCTGAACTTGCGCTTCTTTGAGCTCCTAGAATGACCAACAGCAGGAACATCTCTCTTTAGGGTCCAGCAGTAATCGGCCATCATGACTGCATCCCAGCGCCCTTGATACCTGGTTTCCATCTCCTTCATATCTTGGTGGAATCTCTCTCCCTGCTCATCGCTCATTGATCCGAGATTCTCAGGAAACCAGTCCAAATGGGAAAACAAGTAGTGCATTTTGATGCTCATGTTGCATCCAAGGTTCTTAAAAGCAGTCAGCATTTTGCGCACCAGCTCTTCGTAGTTGCTTGCCTTGTTGTTGCCAAGGAAGTTCTTTACCACCTGGACAAATGCAGTCCATGCTTCCAACTCTACCCGGCTCATTGACTTCTCGAAGTCGGCATCCTTGATGAGCTGACGAATTTGTGGCAGGTCAAAGATACCAGCTTTTAACTTCTCCGTTGTCATACCAGAGAAAACCCTTGAAATGTGAAGGAAGCAGTCACCATCCTTGTCTAGAGCTTTTGTGAACTGCTTTATCAAGCCAAGTTTGATATGAAGGGGTGGTAGTAAAATCCGATCCTTATTTACCAAGGGCTCGTTAATCACATTTTTTGCTCGGCAGGGTACAAGCTCCTCCCTATCAGGCCACTGCTTCTTGGTATAGTGCTGATCTCGGTCTCTGCTGTCCCACATACACAGAAAACATGGGTACTTTGTAAAGCCAGACTGCTGTCCCAGCAAAATGTTGACCATCTTAAGGTCTACGCAAATCAGCCATTCATGTTCATCGTATGAGATCTTCTCCAATACATACTTCACTGCATCATGCTTTTCTTTGAGTGTTGTTGAGTGAGCAAGAGGCACAGAAGCAAATTGGTTGCCGTTGTGAAGCAGAACACATTTAAGAGACCTCTTGCTGCTGTCAATAAATAGCCTCCACTCATCTGGTTTGTACTCTGTAACTCCTAGTTTCTTAAGAAGTCGTGCAATGTCAGTGCAGTACACCAAGTCCTTCTCTTGAGAGAAAAAACAGATGTATTCTTGATGTCGGTTTCGGTTGAAAGTGATACGAGTACCGTCAGAAAGGAGCTTTTTCTCTTTCAGTCTGGATGCCAACAGTTCTGCTGAGGACTTTGACAAGCTTAGATCACGCACCAAGTCATTAAGCTCATTCTGTGAAAAGCACTGCGGCTCATCTTTGTCAGGAAGGAACTCTTCATCTTCATCTTCATCCTCCTCAAAGCTGGAAGATTCTTCATCACTGAGACTGGGGAGATCTTCAAAGATAGGAACAGGGATCTCATCACAGTGGGATACAGGTCGACGTGCTGATTCCAGATCTGGATATCTAAGACTGCTCCTATTTTTCCTGTTTATTCCAGTTGTATCCACAGTACAGAAGTAGCAGTCTCTCACATGGTCCAATGGTTCTCTCCAAACCATAGGAATACCAAAATTCAACGATTTTCTTGTTCCTTTGGTCCACTGTCTCAGATGTTCGGTGCAGCTCTTGCAAACCATGTGAGGTGCCCAAGATTTATCCTGATCTCCGAATTTCACACCAAAATAGGCATGAAAAGCACGCTTTACAAAGATGGTGACTGGCTTTCTGTTGGGAAGAAGAGTGTACTCACCACAGATATAACAGAACACATCAGGCTTATTTCTACAAGCCCTTCTGCTCGAAGCCATTTTAATAAACTGATGCAAAGCAAATTATATATTGAAGCAGATAAAACATTTGAAGACTGCACCTGAAACTTTTGGTTGTAAAACTATGAGTCTTGCTAAACTCATGTGACTCTAAGGTAAACCACAGCGAAATGCCACAAATTGCTAAAATCACGTGACTCTTGACCTTTGCTCGTCAGCCAGGGGGTAAACTTTACATAAATGCTGTATTCCTTCAAAATCCTTACAATACGACTGAACTTGTCAAAATTTGCTCATGATATGAACAAAATTTTTAATAAATTTCAAAAATTTATTTTTACATTTACTTGATAACTCAAAAAGGAGCTAATGTAGAGAGCTCGAAAATGTGACCTTATACAGCAAAACAAAGGCAATATTTGAATTCAGCACCTCAAAATTGTCTAAAATCAGCTCAAAAACCCTTGACACCAAAATTGTTGTAGACCAGTGTTATTCGCCATTTTTCTTTGCTGTTTGTTGGTTGTTGTGTTGTCTTGTCCTTTTGTTTCTTTGATTTTGGCGCGAAATGAAAACGATGCTGATTGGTAGAGCAATCGAAAGCCAATTGTATAATTTATTCATGCAAAGAGTTCACCCTGCTCTTCCCAGAACCAAAATACTGTAATTAAATTCTTTCGTTGTGACTCATTTAATCATTTAATTTTTCTATGATTAATTTTATTCTCTGTGATTAATATGATTATTATATGATTAAATTGATTATTTCGTGATTAAATTGATTTTTTCGTGATTAAATTGATTATTTCGTGATTAATTTGATTTTTTTGTGATTAATTTGATTTTTCGTGATTAATTTGATTATTTCGTGATTATTTTGATTTTTTTGTGATTAGTTTGATTATTTTTTGAAAGTGTACGTGATTTTAATCAGTGATTTGCCCCTCGATTTGTGCGAGGAACTTTGTGTTTGTGTTGAGGAACTTTATATTTGTGAGACTAGGATTATCTTTGTGCGAATAGTTTTTATTTGTGCGTGGCAGTTGTGGGCCACCGTATTCTTCCCTTATTCTGTTCCCTGTGATGAATTTAACTATGCACCAAAACCCATTTCCTGAATTCGAGTTTTTTCTCAGGATTAGCTTTGCTTTTTATGTCCCTGTTCACTCGCTTCTAAAGATCAAGGCTATTTAAAGTATAGAGTCAGATTTTGGGGTTAAAGTCAGTAAAAGGGGGGGAGTGTAGTGTGGTGGGGGTCAACGGGTCAACCAATACGTTGATAGGTTTTGCTGCATAGGATGGGTAACCAACCATCCTTCCAAGACTAGAAATCCGCTAACAATCTGTCTAAGGAATCTGATCAGCCAGTCCGGTAAAATTGTTGAGAAATCTGCGTATTGAGAAATCTGCTCAAACAAACACCAACAAAATGAGAAGAGGTTAGTGTTACGCAGCAAAATCAAGGAAGAAAAGAAGCTGAGATGGGGTTAATGTTTTCAATCTTTTCTCGCTTTCGTGTAAGTATTTTTTGCTTCTTTCTTGGTTGATTCTTTTAGGCCCATTTTTCTGGTTATTTTATTTTCACACGAAAAAGAAAAAGTTCAAAATTCGGCTTTACGACTCTTTGAGAGAGCTCTATTTAGATGGCTGGTCCTTTTGATGACGCATTTTTGACAATTTCAAACTCAGCAAATCCTTTCAATTTTCAGAAAAGAGCTACAACTAAGGAAGTCCTCCAAGGAATTGAAGAGGTAGGTATTGAATATTCATTTATTGTTTTTATTCAAAATATGAATTCTTTGAAGCTGGTACTGAATACATTTTACGTAAGTTAGATTAAAGAATGTGGGGACAGATGATAATAGAACTCATTGGAAATTGATCATTTATTAGTATCATTGTAGGAACCTTTCCTCACCAAATATGCTAGAATATATTTTTTAATTGTTTTTCTAACCCCAAGCTGTGCAGTTGACCAGGGTACTTTCTATGTACATATGCCCAAAGATCTTTGGGATGCAGCTTGCCTTTGAACGCACTTTCACTGCATAGAAAAAATCAAACCTAAGATCTTAAGTCATCCCTCCTGTTAGTGATTTTTCCTTTAGAATGTTAAAGTTATTGCTGATTCATCTAATCTTATTTAAATTCTAGGATATAAAGGAATTTGAGCAGACGCTAGAGAAAAACCAAAGACTTCAAAAGAAGACTGTTCTTACATTTCTCAGTTTCTCTGTTCTGGGTTACGGGGTCGCTCTAGCTATTTTCTATTTTTTCTATCTTCCCGATAACTGGTCAGACAGAGCAATCTGGGTTCTGCCTTTTGTCAGCTTTCCAGTTTTGTGAGTATCTCTTGTTGATGTTTTGACTAAGCTTTTGTTATCATTACATGCAGGGACACAATGAAAGATATTGCAAGTGTAACACTTTTAATCCACTTAATGTTAAAATGCTGTATATAAAAAATGTTTTGAAAATTATATGTTGAAATACAACATTCTTGGAAAAAAACATGTATCCTGATACTGATACAAAAATGATGAAATTGTAAGATATGGTAATGGGTAAAAGACATAAGGTAAAGTAATGCATATTTTAGTATCGTTAAGTCATGAAAAGAATAACAAATTGAAAGCTTTGTCAACTAAAGCCCTATCCTGTTTAGACTCACTTATTTAGCCCTCTGACTTGAAAAGGGCAGTTTCCCAGTTGGAAACCTGTATTAGCACATTATAATGTGGATAAAAAGGACCTGGGACTAGTTAGAATTGATGTAATTAGTTGTTGAACTACCAAACTTTCAAATAGCAGATGTTTAATACCCAGTAGTAGTGGTATGATAGCATATCCTAAATTATTGCCTGCAGTAGTATCTTAGTTTGTTACACAAGACTCTAGTCCATCTGCTGAATGTGACCCCATGCCTTGATTGTATTTTCCTTTTTGCCATGAATTATTGCAGGCCACTTCCAATTCGGCTATCCCTATCATGCAATTTACCATAATCACAGGAAACATGGCAATACAACATCCCAAACGTTTCCCAAATTCATTACATTAGATAAGTTGCAACTCCCCTTTACTTGCTGTCCGTCTTTCTCAGTCATTGTTCTATCCTCTTTGTTTATTCAGCAACACAAATGTTATTTCATTATTCTGTGTTTCCTCTGATGAAAGTTTCACATTTTACTTTTTGTTTTTATAGAGTTTACTTTCTGAAGAAAGTGTTTCATTTTTTCTTTGTTACAAGAATAAACAAAATAAGTAAGTAGAATTTATTACGCAATTTCTCCAATCGATTTAATCGTTTAAAATTTGTAAGACTTTGATTCACTTAATTTCACTTTTATGTTGTCTTTTCCATTGTTCCTTGGTTGCAGAAATCACTCTGACCTCTCTTAAAGTAATTTTTATGGTGCTAGCACTTTAAAGTACCACGTGGTTTTGTGTCATGTTAAACTTGCAATAGTAAATTCTTAATGACCCCTAGCACCTCGTTGGTCTAAAAATATAAGCTGGAATAGAAATTAAAGCTACTTCTTTACAGAGATAGATACAGAAAAGAAACATAATCTTTGTTGTCGAGTAGACAAGACACAGAACGTAAAAGATACTTCTATAAATGCACGATATACAAATAATAGTACTTTCTCATAAGTTGATGAATAACAAATAAGTTTTATTGTTATATACACGCTATCCGTACCTTTGGGAGACAGGTATCATTTTGAAAATTGATCTTTCTTAAGTTTGTCTGTCTAATTGCGCAGTAAAATGCAGTTAATATTCTTGTACCTTGTGAATAGAAGCCTTAATTGAAAAGGCTTTTTCAATTCAAAATTTTTCAAGGTATCTATTGATTTTCAGGAAAAGGACTTGAAGATCTGAGTGAAAGAAAAAGAAAAATAGTAAGTACACGCAATATTATTTAGCCCTTATCTGATATATGGAAAAGTCCAGAGCTGTATGCATAAGATTTAAGATTATTTTCGAAATTCCCATCAGCTGATATTAGTTATCGATTCAGAGAGTTAAAAAATGCTGTACACCTAACAACCTTACAAGTGTTTGTTCAGAAATGTAAGATTTCATTGGAGGTACGTTTGAACAAATCTCATCTACCAGCATTTATGCTTTCTTACAATTTGGTATTTGAAACTGCCTCAAAAAATATACTACTGGATATCAAAAACTGGACTTATCCTCAAGCAAAATAGGGTGTCGTGAAATATTTAGCTTTTGAAGTGCCCTATTTGCATCCGGTGGCAAACTCTACCCTAAAAATAGTCACTACTGAAAGTAAATGGCTATATAGACTGTAAGGACAATCTATTAGGCCCTAGAGGAGACAAGGCAGCCTAAAAGTAAGAGAATATATATGCCCATACAGCCTGGTTGCAGCAGTTGTAAATTGTGTTGAAATGTGATAGGCGGGAGCAAAGACTTCAGGCTGGGAGAAAGAAAGGTAATCTTTGCAACACACTGATGACCTATGATGCAAGGTTAATGATACTAGTATGATATTTTGAAGAGCCTAATAATTGTTTGAAATACTGAGTTATTCAAATCAGTTCTTGTTTAAGGGTAATGAATTTGTGGAAAATTGAAAAACCATGACACAGTCAAAGGAGCTGCTAATTCTGCATACAACTTGATTCCATATTTTGGCAATGAGTCCGTTTAGCATTGTTATTTTGAGAGGTTTTTTTTTAAACTATTTCTGATCCTCTTCATTTTAGCTTGAAGATGTGACTGAGAACGAGACTTACAAAATTGCTAAAGAGTTGCTGGAAAAATATGACCCTCATGGGAAGATAATCCAGGTAATTTTTGTGAAATACTAGCTTTTATATTATCTGTCAGGTTAAAGCGTCTTAATACGTTGTTGTTAGCATTATTGGCACGTTCCTCATTCTCGTAAATTTTGTTCCCTACAACTCAAATGCTCCACGAAACGATTGCTCAGATATTAGTATATCATTAGACTACAGTCCAATGAGGTATGAAAAACACTAGCGGGCTAATTTAAGACGATGTTTAATACCGTAAGTGAAGCAGAATCTTGCACAGGAAACAATATTTGCGCTTTATTTTCATCAAATTAATTTGAGAGGTTTTGTTTTTTTTACTATGAATCGTTTCGGATGTATCAGATGAAAAGCAAAATGAAAGGTTTGATGAAATTAAACATCAGACATAATATTTTTACCCAACAATTCATTTTTGCCGTGCAAAGGTTCATCTTCACAGAGCTCCCTTTAGTGTTTATATACCTTATCGATTTATAGTAGATATTAATAAATGGTTGTTGGTTCGAATCTGACTCGGATCATTTTTCATTCTTGCAAACCATCCCCATTGATTTCCAAACCATGCTTCTTCACAAGCTTAAGTACGGGGCAAATGAAATCAAACCGAAAATGTTTTTGTTTTCCAGAGGGAATTTGCAGTAAAGCCATTAAAAGTAGCAGAGAAAACGTCACCAGATCATGGTATGTCTGATATTTAGATTCATATTGTAGGTGTGCGCAGAAGCTAGTATATAAACTAATTATGGTCACTAAATAACATAAACTACACTCATTACATGATTAATTAGTTATATGTTGCATTGTGCAGATGGAATTTGCAGCAAATTCGAATATGTTAATCCATGCAAATATGTTGTAATGTACCATATTTTTTGAGGTAATGTAGACAATCATTGCAACATCGATGTAGTCTTCAATGCTTTTTACATCGAATTAACTAAGATATTGATCATTTCTATGAAAACTGAAGTTGTCGAATAAATATCTCTTCATAATCAATTATGCTTCTTTGACTCAGCTCATAGTCTTTTAATTTTTGAGAAGTAGCCTAAAAGTCAATAGTCCGCTAACTTGTATTGGGCAGAGTTTAATGGCAATAAGATCGTGCAAGCACGTCTGCAGAATTACTTCAACTTCCCAAAAATGTATATATCCAAGAGTGATTTTGTCGTCTCTTCAAAAAAAAAAGGCACCCATGAATGATTTACAGGATTGAACAGTTTCCTGTATTCAATGTCTTTAGACACCCATCGTGACAAAACTCCTCCAAAACTCAGTGAAGAGAGTAAAGATGTGCCTATGCTATTCATTATGTATAAATTGTTAATACCAGTAAACAAGAATCATTAAGTTGAGACAGTGCCTCAAAGTAGAGCTCCATTCATTAAAAGATGTATATACAAATTTACTGATAAAATGTACAATACTATGAGCCTCATGCCTTAAGCAATCATTAAGATTATTAATTGTTATTGATATTTTGTTCAACTGAAGGTTTTCATAAATCATACAGCGCAGACGTCTGTATATTCAATTGAATTTTTATTATTAAGTCTATTTTCAGCTATTCCTGTTATTAGATTTGATATCACCAAAGAATTCTTAGAATCTTTTCGCTTGATTATGGGATGCTTTTTCGAAATTTTCTCCTCTCTGGTTAAGAGGCAATATTATTGGTAGGCAAGTACAAAAATAAATCCCTTCATGGGATCTCCCATTTGTTAACATCTCTCTTAAAATCTGCAAATTGAATATTTGTTTGTCTCTTCTTCAAGGTGAATTGCGGCAAAGATTAAATGCCACTAAGGCACAGCAAGATGCAAATGGAAGAATACCTCTACCATCAGCCTCGTCTTCACCAGCAATGACTCCAGGTCAAATGCCTATGCCATTCAGGCCGAATATGAATCCGAGGTTCCAGAGTCCTATCCCTCCCAACAGAAATGGCTCTACCAGGCCGTTTCTCAACAGAGGCAAGTATTTCATCAAAGATTTAACATGCATATGATCAGGAGCATCGATATTGCATTACTTACAACTGATTCTTTTGCTTAGTTGTGGCCTGTAAAGTAATCTTTAAGAGTTGCAATGTTTAGAAAAGTTAACTTTTTTCTTTGCTATCTATTTAGGCACTCCACAGCAAAGACCAAATCTACAAAAATACCCGATTCTTCCGAGAGAACGGTCATTTTTCGACCAGGTAAACTTAATCAAGTATGCTTCTATGTTCAAGGGGGTGTCAGCTTTTAGACAACTTTATAGCTCTTTGGAAATTTCATGAATAAAAATACAGACTAAGATGTTTTCCATTAGCAAAGTTGCATATGTCTTGTTGCTCTGATTTGCTCTTGTCTAGTCACCTGAACATTTAAGCATATGAACTTTTGTGTAATACAGTCAACTAGGATGATTTCATCACTATTATATATTGTCAACTAGGATAATTCCATCACTATTATATATTGTCAACTAGGATGATTCCATCACTATTATATATTGTCAACTAGGATGATTCCATCACTATTATATATTGTCAACTAGGATGATTCCATCACTATTATATATTGTCAACTAGGATGATTCCATCACTATTATATATTGTCAACTAGGATGATTCCATCACTATTATATATTGTCAACTAGGATGATTCCATCACTATTATATATTGTCAACTAGGATGATTCCATCACTATTATATATTGTCAACTAGGATGATTCCATCACTATTATATATTGTCAACTAGGATGATTCCATCACTATTATATATTGTCAACTAGGATAATTCCATCACTATTATATATTGTCAACTAGGATGATTCCATCACTATTATATATTGTCAACTAGGATGATTCCATCACTATTATATATTGTCAACTAGGATAATTCCATCACTATTATATATTGTCAACTAGGATGATTCTCATCACTATTACATATTGTCAACTAGGATGATTCCATCACTATTATATATTGTCAACTAGGATGATTCTCATCACTATTATATATTGTCAACTAGGATGATTCCATCACTATTATATATTGTCAACTAGGATGATTCCATGACTATTATATATTGTCAACCAGGATGATTCCATCACTATTATATATTGTCAACTAGGATAATTCCATCACTATTATATATTGTCAACTAGGATGATTCCATCACTATTATATATTGTCAACTAGGATGATTCCATCACTATTATATATTGTCAACTAGGATGATTCCATCACTATTATATATTGTCAACTAGGATAATTCCATCACTATTATATATTGTCAACTAGGATGATTCCATCACTATTATATATTGTCAACTAGGATGATTCCATCACTATTATATATTGTCAACTAGGATGATTCCATGACTATTATGTATTGTCAACTAGGATGATTCCATCACTATTATATATTGTCAACTAGGATAATTCCATCACTATTATATATTGTCAACTAGGATGATTCCATCACTATTATATATTGTCAACTAGGATGATTCCATCACTATTATATATTGTCAACTAGGATAATTCCATCACTATTATATATTGTCAACTAGGATGATTCCATCACTATTATATATTGTCAACTAGGATGATTCCATCACTATTATATATTGTCAACTAGGATGATTCCATCACTATTATATATTGTCAACTAGGATGATTCCATCACTATTATATATTGTCAACTAGGATGATTCCATCACTATTATATATTGTCAACTAGGATAATTCCATCACTATTATATATTGTCAACTAGGATGATTCCATCACTATTATATATTGTCAACTAGGATGATTCCATCACTATTATATATTGTCAACTAGGATAATTCCATCACTATTATATATTGTCAACTAGGATAATTCCATCACTATTATATATTGTCAACTAGGATAATTCCATCACTATGATATATTGTCAACTAGGATGATTCCATCAGTATTATATATTGTCAACTAGGATAATTCCATCACTATTATATATTGTCAACTAGGATAATTCCATCACTATGATATATTGTCAACTAGGATGATTCCATCAGTATTATATATTGTCAACTAGGATAATTCCATCACTATTATATATTGTCAACTAGGATGATTCCATCACTGATATATTGTCAACTAGGATAATTCCATCACTCTTGTATATTGTCAACTAGGATAATTCTATCACGATTATATATTGTCAACTAGGATGATTCTCATCACTATTATATATTGTCAACTAGGATAATTCTATCACGATTATATATTGTCAACTAGGATGATTCTCATTAATATAACGTATATTTCAAAAATATCGTTTATTTGAAAATAAGAGTTAAGTAGGCTTATTTAGTATCATGCCTATAGGTTTCAATTCACTTAGTAATTGCTAAAAGATAGAACCCCCCACGCCACTGAGACCCCTCCCTTCTTACATCCCAACAACATTCTAAGATCCTCCTCCTAAACCTTCACGGTACTCAGAGATGCCCCCGCACGTAATGAAAATCCCCATGTAGGTAATGCGCATAGGTGATACAGAGAATGAGAAATAGACTTTTTGAACAGTGACTTGACAAATAAACTTGATATTGGAAATAAGAATTTGAGACACTTGGTTTTATTTAGATTTATTGGAACCTAGCCCCTTTAATCACAGTGTTTCATTGCAGGTTGCAGAATATTTTGTTGGTGATGGGCCAAGTTACAGATATGCGTTGATATGTAAAACCTGCTTTGCTCACAACGGAATGGCATTAAAAGATGAATTCGAATATATCGGTAAGGATGCATCAATGTTTTAGAGTGAAGTATTCTGCTACAATTACGATTGATACCACTAATGATAAGCCAGATATAGGAATTTCCCAAATCAGATATAGGAGTTTTATAGAATTTTCGAGGCTTTGAAGGCAATTTCTGATTTCAATGAAAATAAATGCAGCCTCACTCAGCTGTTCTTCTTTTCTTACTTTTTGTATCGACTTCCTGATAACGCTCAATCAAGAATTTTCGTATCATATAACAAATTTGCTTTATTGTTTAGCCCAAACACCAGACTGTTTTCCCCACAGGCCCTGCTGTTCTACAACCCTTGTAACAAAGACTGTCGATATTTATAAACCACCACGATTTAATAACTTTGTATGATTATTATGGAGCAAGCTTACCGAAACTTCGTGCAACCCCTTAGTTACGTTACTTATTGGGCCCCTCACATCTAAGGGTTTATTCTCTCTCTACTTTGGAAACCAAGCATTACTCCAACGAGAAACCTCTGCTACTTGCTAATCATGGCTTTCAAGCTTTTTAGGCCACTTTTATGGCACTTTGTTTATAACTGAGAGTTGAGGGATCCACTTGTATTTTCTAACATTCTAATTCTCTGCTGGTTATTTTAGTTTCTTTATCAATTAGAGCCATACTTGTTTTATCGTGAAGATGAAAACGGAGATGAAGATGAAGAAAACACAAACTTAAACTCACACATCACTTGCATCAGATGATACCTTCTCGTTCCCAGTCATTGTCGCAGCACACGGTTTATAACACTTGGTTCACTCAGTAAATCAGTGGTGGGTTTGACTTCTTCTTCCTGCAGATCCTATTTTCATTCAAGACCGCGTACAGGACCCCCGAATAATGAATCATATCCTCCGCTCTGTAGTGATGCAATTTCATTTTAGAATTCAGATGCTGCTACTGTGGCAATTTAAACGCAGCGAGGAAAGAGAGAATGAATGCGCCGTCATTACAAGATGAAAGCAGACTGTCTGGGAGGGAGTCTGACAAGGAAAATTCAAATTCAGTCAATGAAACAGAAGATGAAAAACACGAAGGAGAGAGTGAACACAGCGATGCACAAGGTATCTTGAACAGAAGTATAAGAGTTCCATATTTTTATGACATAGACATTAGATATCAAATCAGCCTACATATTGACCCAAATTTATTTTTGATGAAGAAAGTTAAGAAACCTTGAGACATCCCGAGTGAAAGACGACCTTATCATAAAATTCTTCGCTACTACGGAACTAAATAATCGATTATCAGGAAAGAACTCAAATTAATGTTTTAGCTCTTTTCCAACAAGATATCCCATAAAGAACAGTTATGAATTTCATACAAATAATTTAATGAATTGGAAGACATAAATCGTCCAACATAATATTTGACTCCCTGGAAAGTATCGAATATCGCACTATGAAAATGTTGGGCTTGAAAGTATTGATCATTAATAGAAGTTGGGACAAGGCCAGGTCCCCTTTTCTAGAAATATTTGTGTGGTCATTCTGATTCTTTGCATCATTTCTTTTCAGAAGGGGAAAGAAGTGAAGAAAAGGCCAGCAGCGAAGCAGAAAATGAAGATGAGAATAAAGAGGACAGCGACAAACAGACTTCTGAGCAAGAGGCTTGATCATTCAAAATTTAGATATTGATGAAGAGAAAAATGTTGGTTTACTTAGAAGTACATTTAATTTATACGAATTGGAGATTCAGAACTATATATATTGCATGCCTGTAGACCTGTTTATTCAGATGCCTTAAAAGTGATGTCATTTTTCAATGATGTAGTTCATTGAGAATTATTAGGGAAGTTTACCATTAGACTTCGATCTATTTAAGAGCAGGTTAAAGCCTATTTTCGTTAGAATTTGTATTATTACCACTTGGTCTTCCTATATGTAGAAAATCACTATTATATATGGCATACCAGTATGCGTGTTCATTTTCATGCTTAAAAAGCGATATAACTTTCGATGATAACAGTCATTTTTAATGATGATTTTGCAGATCATTGAATACTATGAAGGAAATTTAGCATTAGAATCTAAGATATTTAAGAGCGGATTAAAGCTTACTATAGTCGGAATTGGCTTGGTACCTTCTGATGTACACAAGGTAAAGATTCAATGCTAGAGTGGCTGTTCATGTCTAAAATTTGTATAACTTTAGCTACAATCACTTCCATGTTTAGTCAAGGGGGACTTGTTCAAATTATGAAATTTCTATGTACATCCTTTGTAGCTGCCAAGATTTTGTACTAAAATAATGTTGAGTGGGGGCTCAGTACAGATGGGGCTTCTCTGGGATAGGACGTCGTTGAAAGGGGGCTAAAAGGAGACTTTATTGTATTGACTTATGAATAATTAGATGACATCTCTACTTTGCTTTAGAAATAACTTTAATTGCGAATGTTTCTTTGATAGGGTGGCTACAATTTTATAGACTTAGCTTGATTTTCATCAGATTATGGAGGCTCCCCTCTAGAAGGACTTCGTTGCGTCAGTTACTTGTTTTGTATTGTTTACGCATGCGGCCTTCGTGCAGGATAAATTCCAATGTATTTGCTACTTTTTTACTCACGCCGTCGCCAGTTACTTTCGAGATACCATGTTTGCAATTTAAAGAGCTGTTAGTCCAATTACAATTAGTTTCAATAAAACTTAGATGATAACAGATTAGATATGTATTCTGTTTCAATGGGAGAAAATTTGATTAAATTCCTGTTGTATTTATGTGTTGTCTAGAAAATGAAATTCCCTCTACACTTGTCGTTTCTAATTCACTTCTTTGTTGTCCAAAAGTGTAAATTTTCATATAATTTACAATCACAGGTTTATCTGTATATATGCTGACAAAACAGTTAGGCGCTTATCGTCTTATCGTTAATTAAAAATCTGAAACTAGGGAAACATGATCAACCAAGAGAGATCCTCTTTCGAATTTCGCTGTTCATTCACAAGACTAAATAATCCAATCCAACCTTTCCTGATTGGTCTATTTCTATCTCCCTCTGATATCAAACTACAAATGAATAAAAATTGGCTCTCCATACTCCATATGCAACTTTTATTGCTTCATTCTTAAATCACCAAAAATATGAATTGTTGGTTCCTGTGCAAGTTGTGTGATTGCAGTGGACATTATTCTGGTTGCCATTTGAAGAGTGCTCTCCATGTCAGTGGTGTCAATACTAACGTGCAAAGTCAGCGAGCAAAAACTCAGGTTTCTATGCTAATATAACTCCCTTTAGAATTTTTTTGAATTTTTGAATCTTTATATACCATCAAAGTTGATAGTTGATAGGCACATACGCTTACTATCTTCGCGAGGTATGGGTTTATGTGCGAAGCACAAAGGGCCCACTGAATAGGTAAACTTATCGGGCAGTGCGACCCTGGTCCTTCCTCTCGATGTGGATGTGACCACACCTCGTGATTCCTTTTGCCTTTTGCCTGGAATTATAGAGAGCTGGAGAGCTGGCTAATTCTCTCCTGACACTTTTTGGCAGGTTTGAAGGTGGTTTCGAACCCAGGACCCTTTGAACAAGGGTCAAGTGATCTAACCACTCGGGAATCCCCGTCACTTACCCCATCAAAAGCCTAATTACCATAATGTAAATTGTATCTCGAAAGCTAATAACTGAATAGAACTCCCTTATGTGAGAAAATACTTTTTAACACTGAGACTCTTTCCAGTACACCTTTTTTATATAAGAACAATTTTATAAGAACACAAGCCTCAAATTTGGCCAAAATTTAAGAACAAGCTAAGAACAAACCGAGACTGACCATTTTTGGCTCAACATGAAAATTTTACGAAATAACTACAAGACTGAGAAATAATTACAAAACAAGCTAATGTACAGCTCACATAAAATATCAGATGGTCGAGAGAGTCAAACTTTTAAACATATAACACTTCTGATAGCAAAAAAGGCTTCCCAATCATTGTCAAAGTAAGAACAATTTAAGAACATTTCAGTCTGAAAATAGAGGAACATTTAAGAACATCCAGCCTCAAATCAATGTTACTGGTTCTTATAAAAAAAAAAGTTTAGATGAAACAATCGCATGTTAAGAATAACAAAGACTCTTATCAAAACTAGTGCATTTCGGGGTATTTTCCGGTATTTTCTACCGTTTTTAGTTTGATAATTGATAATTAATAAACAATACAGCTGTTGTTTTGACGAAAACAATAGTCAACGCCATAAATTATAAATCTGCTGGTGGATTGACGAGGTGCTTTCTCGAATTTCTGTATTACTGTGAAATCTTTCTTGATCTTTCTTAGCATTTGTAAAATGTCGGAGCACAATAAAGCTTTTGCCGACAGAGTGCTAAAGTAATCTAGTTTTTCCGTAATTAGGGAGTAGAGAGGTCTTTTAATTCTGAAAATGGGAGAAATTGTACTACCGCCCACCCGCTCAAAGATTTGCCTTCAATCGAAAGCAAAACTTTCCGTCACCTTTGTGTATTTAAAAATCGAAATAAAACATTCAAAACTGCGTAAAAGTTGTTCTAGATTATTGATAAAAAATAAATGCACGGGCTCCAATTATTGCAAGTGCCAACTAGCGAAAAATAAAGTAGAAAACGATTCAAATTCGATAGTTTTCTGCCTCTAAGATACCTGCTTAGAAAAACAACATCGGGAAGGTCGTAAATGAGGCGGTTGTCTATTGTGTTATCCAATCCTCTAAAGCCAGCGTCCAGCTCGTTAACGCCATGCTTTTCGTAGTTCTATACGTTTTAGATCGCATCGGAATAACTTACTCGAAAACTCGGCATTAAAGGGATGTTTGAACTTTAAAGAAACCTAAATGTTTTATTAAGCAGCCATGATGAGTGGTTTGCTTTGCTAGAAGAAGCCTTACTAATTCCGTGTGACGTGTTGCTTGAATTCGTCTGTATAGGCCTTTTATTATTGAAAGCCCCTTGGCAAGGCCTTTTTAAACTCGGTGCTACAAGGAAACAGAAAGGAGAACGCCTGTTGTTCATGCCATACGAGGAAAGACGCTGCTTAGTTATAGTTTTGGTGTTACTGCTGTCGAGTTCTTATCGTAAATTCGTGATTTCAAGTTCTGATCATTGGTTGACGGTTGGCGCTAATTTCTGGATAATGAACAGCTCTCTCCCCGGGACAGCTGCAAGACCTTAGCAATTTCACCTACGAATGGCGGATGAATGGAGCTTCTTTCACTGAGAGACAAGCCAGGTATGTATGTGGCTCTATTTATGCATAATGTCCCCTGATTATGTTCCCTTATTAGTATTCAGCGCGTTAGTTAGGCTCGCTCGTAATGGGCCTAGTCAAAACAAACCGATCAGACTTCGGCGTAGCAACGCATGAAATACCACAGGAAAAGCTGCTTTTGTAAAGCTATCTTGAAATTTGTTGTTTTTTTCACATCCTTCTCTATGAACATCAAGGATTTTATTTGTTTGGTGAAATAGTTCCTGGTTAAAAAGTGGTTATAATCAGGCTAAGTCCAGTGGTCTCAATTTCCTATTTTAGGGGCTGATTACATATAAATTTTTAACCCTGGGGTTGAACCTCAACCCAGCTAACAGATTTGTGATAGATTTGCAATAATGCTAAAATTTCCGACTCAGTGGTTGCATCAGTTTTCCTCTGACAGGGGCCAGACTGCACAGTGTGGCACTTGCGTACCCGAGATAACAAAATTACAACGATAGAACAATAGAATCGGACAATAACAAGTTGCTCTGGCCCTGCTGAGATGTTGTCAATAATTGCCATCATCTGCAAACTGGGATAGGGGGCTATTTCCCATAAAAATTTGAAAAGTTTGCTTATTCAATCAATATCTTATCTATGCTCCCTTGGGGGACTAACCCCCTCTGATGAGGGGATGTAGGTAGCTCTCCTGCCCCCCTCTGGTGCCACCAACGTTCCAGCTCCGTGTGTTGGAAATCTTGTGGTAAATGTTCAACCCCAGTATTATTTCAAAGCTAAGATTTCATGCTGAGCACAGGCGTCATAAGCATTCCAACCCCGGGGTTGAAATGAAATTGGGATTACATGGAGCTTCATATTTTGGAAAAAGACTGGGATTAACAAGTTGAGATTTTACCTTGGTTTACTCAAGGTGGGATGAAACTTCAATCCGGGTAGGCTTATGTTTTTATCACTTAGAGTTGAAATATTTCCCTGTAATTGGAAAATGAAATCCCCTGGGAGGTGAGATGAATTTCAACTCAGTCAGCCGGACTGAAAATCAACCCAGGGCATCCCTACTATTTAGTCACAATGCCATCATTTTGAGATTAACAAATTAACAGGCTCTTGCTCCCCTGAGATCTCAGTCAATGTGCCATGCTTGTAAAATGCTGGTTTTAATTCATGCAAATCTCTCACTTGAATATTTTGTCCTCGTTCTTGTTCTAACTACTACCCCATCAGCCACTACTAAATAGGTATACTGTAAGAACAGAGAAACAATCACTAACATGAAACAATAGGCTACTGGCCTGAACGGTCAAAATTTATGGGTGACACAAAGTAATCAATGTTGCTCCCCTTTAAGCATATTGATACCTCAATGAATGTCATTTTAGCTGTCACATCGAGATGGAAAGCGGTGAACCTCCCCGAGTCTAATTGGTTATACTTCCTTGCCGCCTTCCCTTGAGTAGACCTTGGTAACAGCAAAGTTTTAGGCTGTTTATAAAAATGAAATTCACAGATTTATGAGGTTTTTATCTGTCCTGACTCCTTTTTATGATTCTATGAGACGCAGGTGTTTTCTTTGGTCAAGCTCTAAATTTTTTTTCAAATCATTTTTAAGTAAATATTTGTCAACATGTCAAGCAAAACAAACATAAGCAAATTGCTTTTCTTCTGAATTTTTAAAGCAGGTGAAATCAGCTTTAACTGACATATTCAGTTATGGGTGATGTACCACTTTATCAAACCCTGTTGTAAGTTAGTCAAAAAATATCCCTTTGTTTATTTTATTGATTTGGTATTTTATTGATTTGGTATTCTAATGAACCGTGTTTTTTAGCATGTATTGTGCTCAATATAAGAGTGAAAAGTCTTGAAATGTTCCTGTTCAAAATTTCTGTTAGCTGTCTGGTCATTTTCATTAATTGTGTTATTTATCAGATCTGATATTAAGTGCTGTTAGGAGTATCCTTCTTTAAATATTGATAAGTGAAATGAAATAATTTGACTCTGTAGCTAAGATAGCTGATCGATTTGCTAGGTCAACTGATTCAACTCTCGACCTTTCCAAAGGGCTCTGGATTGAGCCTTGTTCCACGCCTGTTTTAAAAGTATGAGTTTTTGCTAGGCTGTCATGATAGAAGCCTAAAACCAAAAGGGTGACTGCTTGTGATGATTTTCCAATGAACTATCCAGAAATTTCTTTGA